>CM045450.1:26203907-26803907 GCA_024666655.1 Dascyllus trimaculatus
CAACGTATACGCAGCAAATATAACAGACAGAACTGACCTGCAGCTTAAAGCGAAGATTTTATGGACATACGCTGCAGTTATCTCCCCATAACACCGCTGTCATCCACTATAAAGCAATACAGGAAGAGTTTTGAGAGCGTGCGCTTACTGACCAATAGCATGAAGTTGTGTCATCAATCGGGGCGGGGGTTAGGGAAGCGAGAGCCGCCAAACTCTCGCGATATTTTTGTTTGAAGCTTCAGGTGATCTTCCGGCTGCCTGTGTTGACTGTCAGATTAGTAAAGGGAGCCGGAGGGCGATGGCAAAAGTGGAGCTGACGCCGCTCAGACCGTGGGACGACTTCTTTCCCAGTTCGGAAAGATTCGCTAAACCGGACGTGAAAGACTTAGCGAAATGGAACAACAGAGTCATCAGCAACCTGCTTTATTATCAGACGAACTATCTGGCCGTGGCCGTCGCTGTTTTCCTCATCGTCGGGTAAGTAATCCCATATGGCAACAACATGTTCGGTGTTTTTAATAATATTCTCTTTTTGACGTGTTTCCTCGCTTTTGCTGGTGTGTTTATTTATTGCCCTGTTAGCATAAGCTAGCATGTAACCTACATTAAAAGGATCTATGAGTGGGTAGAGGCAGGGCAGGATGTAGACTCTGCTTGCAGTTGGAATGAGTCCAGTTAGAATGAATGCAAATACTGTTCCTCTTTCTATGTGATGCTCCCACTGAGAGCTTTCGGTTTTCTCACTATTGCAACCAAAGCCAAGAACTGAGCAGCATATAGAAGCAGAATGCAAGACATTTAATTTGAATTTGGCATGAGACTCCCATGATATGCTAATATGAGCTGCTGCAAACACAGACTGAACTGGAGAGTGCACCAGTAATGTTGAGTCCTGCCACCTCCAGCACATTAACCTGACTCAGAATCCATTAGTTTTAAGTGCTTGAGCGGGCCTGAGTGCTTGAAGAGCCGCTCTGTTATCTGGTAACTCCATACAAGGTGCTCCATCAGTTCAGGGATTAAATCTCTCCTTTATGAAATATCCTGGCTTTAATTTGCACTTTGTTCCAGCTAAAGCCCAGCCTACTAAAAATAGTGATGCCCTGTGATGGTCAGTCTGCTGAGCTGTGCGATGACATATTGTCGCTATGGTCACATCGAGGCCTCCTCATAAGCCGTCTGTCTGGTCAGCTGTTGCACTGGTGATAAAACAGCTGCTTAATCATCCTCCCCTGTTCCCCTGAGTAAAGAGAAATCCAGTATTGGAACATGTCTCAATGAGTTTATCCTCAAGTGCGACCTTTACACCAGCCAAACTAGTCCAGCTTGATACATTTATTTTCTTGTGATGGTATTTTCACCCACTGTGGAAACAAAATAAAGTATAGAGCATGTAGTTTTAAAAGGTGTGTCTACAGCGTGAGAGGAAGCTTACTGGATTATTTTATACAATAACTCCAACATTAACATACATTCATTGTGTCTTTACAAGCCTACAGAGAAAAGAAATCAGATCACTACAGTGGAAAAATAAAATTCAGAACTAAATTATTAGAAACAGTGTAATTTAAAATGAATATAGGGGTTATATATATTATAGTACCATCTGTTTGTGTAATCTCAGGGCATTATTGCATGAGTACGACGGAAAAGTAATCCATAGGTATTGTGTAGCCAGTCTAAGTAAGGCATAAATGTAGTAAGAGGGGATGTAAACTGAGGAATCCTGTGAAGAACAATTGCACAACGTTGCTACACTAACATACTTAACAGTGTGAGAGGTTGTATTAATGTAAAGCAGTGGTTCAATAGAGATTTCAAAACCAATCCAAGAACATCAAACATACACACTGGCTATTTAATGGTGCTAGTGAGCATTGTTTTTATAGCACTGGGTATAAGGAATCTCTACTTTAATTTGTTTGGGGTGGTTTGTTAGTCTTTTGGACTCTCAAAGATGGTTTCAGTTACTATGGTAACTAACACTGCAGGTCAAACCTACAAAAAGAAGCTTCTGTTCAGGATTGCTGATGTAGACTGATCATTTTTGACATTGTATTACAGAGAGAAATGTCCTTCACTGGGTATAAATGATGGCCTCCATGTTGTTTTGTGGTCTATCAGTACAAAGTGAAATTTACAATTTAATATAATGAGGAAGACCTTAAATAATACATTGCTGAATATATTGGCTGATATTAGCTTACATCAAATATGTTGATATCAGCCAATATATTAGGTGATAAGTGTAGGAGCTATTTAGTAGTCTGTAGGTTTTTCTAATATCCGTTTATTTGTTTTTGTTTGGATTACTTGATCATATTTTCTTTGTTAGTTATTTGTGTAGATTTATTATTTGCTTATTTATCATATTTTGTTTGGCTTAATTAGTAGTTTATTTTGTGGGTTTATTTAATAGAGTTGGTTAATACTATGGGCACCAGAGGTTTATTTAGGTAGGTAGTCAGCATAGGACCAGCATGCACCTGGGTGGGCAAGAGGAGGATGGCGCCTTTGTTGTGTTTGTTTGCTTGCTTGGTAATGAATAAAATAAGAAGAAACGCAATGACCTGGTATAGACAGTGACTCTTTTGCTTGTGTAAACCACGTACCCATGTTGCATTAGTGGCCTTTTGATTATTGAGTTAACTTTGTTTTTTAGACAAATAGCCACTACAATAAGTAAACAAATATTGTTTCAAAAAATGCTAAAAATAAATAAATAAATAAAAAATAGAAACGTGTTGCAGTTACATAGTTGTACCACCAGAGGGTAGTGTGAGGTTCATTATTAAATGAATAAAGAATATTATCAAAAATATGTGTGCATATTGTGTTATTTTTTTTAATCAGTCAGTGTTTTTTAGTGTGCTGTTCTTGATATTGGATCCATCAGGCAAATTTTGAGAAGTAAATATTTTTATAGTCAATAGTGTGACAGGTTGAAAATCTTTTTTTCCTTAACTTTAACTGGGCCAGAACATGTCCAACACCACAGAGTGACTACTGATAGAGAAAACCACCTGAGCCAGAGCCAAAGTGAAGCATTTGTTAGGGTTTATGTATTTGTTAGGGAGTGGTTAAAAACAAATACTGATACTGGTAATCAGTCAATCCCAATCCATTTGGTGTTTTTTTTAATGCTAGACAACACGTCATGAACGAAACAAGCAGTACACACCATAAAAATGGTTTCAGATCTCTGAGGTTTCATATGTAATAAATTTAAGGAACCAATCCTGTGTACTTGCAGGGCGGGGCTTTCTGTGTCAGTATTCTTTATCAAAATCAAGTTCTGGTTTGAACATGTATGGCTGAATTACTCCAATAAAACAACATACCATTGTGTATTGTGGAGTAGTTTTACAGTGTTGAAACAGAGTCTTGGGTGAGCTGGTGTGCTTAGGGATGGGTGGAGAAACAACCAGGAACTTTATAGATCGAAACAATCTAAAAGAGGCAACAGTGCAGAGTTACAGGAATGGATTATTTTCACGGGAAAACTTCTAAATATGTAATTTTGATACACAGAGGTGAGTTTTTAGGGGTTCAAACAATGACCACAGAGAGGAAGAATATCTGCACATTGTAATTTGGCTTCTAATGCTTTGTTCAAGCCACATTTTGGCTTTGCAAACACTCATGACGCTATCATCACAAGTGTTTGCAAAGCCAAATACCTCAAGGAGAGCTTGAGTAAGTTGAACTTACTCAGTGAGACAGGCCCTTGGTTACCCTTGCTGAGGTCATGACTTGGCCACTGTCGTCGTGCCAAGGCTGGATTTGTCACAAAGCTTTTTTGTCTGGTTGGGCAGAATTCAGCAGTGGGAGCAGCAAACAAAGTGCCTATAGTATAAATTCTTTTTTTTTTTATGTGTGTGTGTGTGTCAGGTGTGAACTTATGATTTGATATACTGTTTTGAAAAAGGACTGTAGAGCTGCAGCTAACGATTATTTTCATTATTGCTAATCTGCCTTTTATTTTCTTGGTTATTCAGAAACTCATTTGGTTTATCAAATATTAGAATATTGTGAAAAATTAACATCAGAAAAGCAGCAAATAAAAGCTCCAGATTCATTTCCTGCTTACTGTCCAATCGATTATTCAAGTATCCTTTCAATCTTTTTGCTGACAAGACTTATTTCATTTTAGTTATTATTATTAGTGGACTTAGTAAAATGAATGATTTGCTCTTCTGAGGTTGCCTTATTTTAATGTACACAGTCTGTGACACAGTCAGGATCCATGTTGCTGTACAGACAGACTCTAACCACTTGGTGGAGCCTGTGACTACAGAGGAACGCGTTCATGCTCCAGCTGCATCACTGCACTTTAAATCTGCTCCTCACGTGCCTCGTGTTGCTGCCCTGCAGGTTCCTGAACCCTCTGGGGATGTTCACAGCCATGGCCGTGGTGTCGGCCGTCTTCATGGGTTCAGTGTGGGCCGGAGAAAACAGGGCCGCGATCAACAACTTTAAGAGGCAGAATCCCACAGCCTTCGTAATCGCCATCATGGTTGCCAGCTACATATTGATTTCCATGCTGGGGAGTGTCATGGTATTCATGTCGGCAATCACTTTACCTCTGGCGTGTAAGTTGAGACATTGGACAGTGACACTTTATAGTCCCTAATTGAAACGTTGATTCATTATATATCTGGTAGTCTAGCATAAGCACTGACAGAAAGTAAACAGAGACTACTATAAAGTTCATTAGCTCATTAATTACCCTTTAGTGCATTTATAGTGTAATAATGTGTGCATTTGAAGTACCATGAAATGATTCAAAATCAATGAAAGATGTTCTTCGGATTCTCAAAGACTGATATTATGGGTTGACTTTTTTATGGCTTTGTTTTTGCCAAACTTTTCAAACGTTAACAGTCACTTTCCCATCTGTATTTCAGTGATATTTGCACACGCTTCCTTTCGCCTCCGCAACATGAAGAATAAACTGGAGAACAAGATAGAAGGAGCCGGACTGAAGAGGTCACCGATGGGCATTTTGCTGGAAGCTCTGGGTCAACAGGAGGAGAACTTACAAAAGATCCAGAGCTTCCTGGAGGGAAAACGGAAGGAGTGACTGGACTTTAAAAGAAGCACGCGTCCATGTTTTGGCCAAAGTTCTTGACTTTTTTTCTTAGAATAAACAGATTTCTGTATCTCTCAGTCTAAACCTGTTAAAGATTCACATACAGAGTGTGGTTTGAAAACTAAGATCGTAATCTGAAGGGCTTTATCTTTACCTCAGGGTATCTGTCACTCCACCCACAACTTGTCGGGGCACTTTTTCTCCAGCAGCGGTGAGAGCATCTCCTCTATGCAACGTGCGAGTGTCCCAATGCAACACAGCTGCAGACTCACTACCGCGTATGAAATCTGTGTTTAATCAGCCTCAGAAACAGTCGTCAGTTCTGCCAGTTTGCGCTCAACAAATATATTGTGAAAGCAGCGCAAGTGTTGCCTTTTAACAAAGAGCAAAAAAAGTGCACACTCAACACACATCACTGCCAAGAAACTCCAAAAGGCTGGATTGTTTCAAGTTTTTTTGAATGATCTCCTCACATTAAATGTAACAGTTCACTTCAGTCCATATTTGAATAGAAACCAGCCAACCTTATGCTCATGCAAATAAAAAAGAACCAGACAAAAGAGAAAGCTTTGTCCTGAGTCAGATCGCTTTGTCAATATCTAAAACAAAGACTTCAAAGCTAACCTATGTCCATCGGTGTTCCTTGTGAACCTCTGAGTGTTTAATCTTGACAGTGCCCCCTGGGTGACGGATTGACCAACTTTCCTCCCCACTCACCCCAAATGCTAATCAATGGGCTTGCAGTAGATTATAGTGCGGAGAGCTGAGAGCGGCGCAGTGACTGAGGAGTGGATTCATCTGCAGTCATTCACCTCCAAACCCGGAGTTAGCCGCTGTGTCAGCTTTTTTTTCCCCTTTTTATTGGATTCCATTTGAAATTGACTGCAGATAACGAGAATCCATCTGGAACATAATGCTCTGTTATTTGGTTTCAAGAGGCAGTGTGTAAGGGGAGGGAGGAACAAGAAGATAATAAAGACTGCTAGTTTTTCAAAGTGTCTCTGTTAACCCTTTGCTTTTCAAACATTCGATGTAGCATCATTTGTCTGTGGAATGCAGGAAGCAGACCCCTAAATGACCTCCACACACTCAGGTGTAATACTATTCCAGTGGCTCTCTCCACGTTAACTTTGACTCGAGCTACTTGGCTTTACCCATCCGCGCTGCAGCAGTGATTTATGTCCTCCTCCCCTGCGGCGCCTCATCTCCATCCATATTGTGAAACTTGGAGGAGTGAACACAAGAAGCACTGGTGGCAATAAACTCAAGTAAAGTCATGTCTCAGAGGGCACACAGGAGGCCCTTGTTCTGGCTGCTGCAGCTGCTGGAAGGGTCCTATCAACACGTGCGCCCAACAGGTGTGCATGTTTGGTGTTTTCTCCGTAACGGACCTGTAATCCGGGAGTGGAAGCAATGCTTACGCGGCGCAAATAACACTTTTCTATTCTTGGTGTTTTTGCATTATTCAACAGCGCTTTGCTAACCTGTTATTTTGAAGCAGCCATAATAACAAAACCTCCAAAGGTGAGGCAACAGATGTGAGTTGATGTGACACAAAAACAAACCTGCCTCGTGTCTAGTGTCCACAGCACAGGGACTAGTCTAGAACACGCTGCTTAATTTAGTTCAGTTACGCACACTTTGACGGTGGGGTGCCTTTGGATTGACCCCTGCATCCCCTCCCTCCCTCCGTCTTTGGCCCTGCCTGAGAGGCTTTGGCTTCTGGCTGGCTAAGCTGGTTAGCCAGGGCTCATAACTCAAGCAGCCTTTCAGCAGATCCGGCTGCTTGGACCTACACCACAGCCGATCATGTGACACATTAATGATGACCGGCCGTGACCTAAGCAGTCTGCTGTATCCTCATGTGAGCCCCTCGAACCCTCCCCGTACGCTCACACTGCTTTTTTTTCTGCCTCCTTGAAAGGTCACCCATGCTAGATTCGTGTATGTGGGCGGTCAGCTAATCCCACTATTCACCCTTCATAACTTGACAGAATAAGGTAAATGTGCTGATCCTGGTGCAGCGGCAGCAGTATGTGATTTACAGGCACTTTAATCCAAGTTTGGCCGAGCCCCATTGCTGAGGTTAGTAGTTCATGTGTGACACTTATCTTTATGCGCACTAGGGTTGGGTATCATTAGAAACTGTTTGATACTACTTCATAGTCTGTACTTAATTCTTGGTAGCAGCACCAAAGTGATTTCTCTTTCAATACTTTGATCTGACAAATATGTTTCTCTGTAAACCTTTTCCAACTAAGAAAAAAAGTGCTCGAGTATAAATGATGTTAAAACACATACAGCTGTACATGATCTAAATGATAGTCTAAAATCCCCTAAATCTAAAAATATCAAGTTATAGTAATTAATGTAGTCCAATAGCTGACATGTTCACACAAACATTGGCCTACTTACACATCCAGCAGACACAGAGTAACATTAGCATTTGTTTGGAGTAGCGTTTCTGTCCATCTTATGAATGCAACATCAATAATCAACCTCCTTTTTAGCTCATGTTTTGGGCTCCTCCATCTCCTGGGGGGGGGGGGGGGGCTCCATTATGTTTATTAGTTACTTGCTGGGCAGGCAGGGTGCAGTCGGTTTGTCAGAACCTTTTTAGCTGACTGTGACTGAGAATGGTGAGATTGAAGCGAAGCATGCAGCTGGAAGACGCTAAAATGCTAAAATTATGTACTGCAGCTTTGAATCAGAAACTAGTCAGATAGCTTTGTTGTCATTGCACATGTTTCAGAGCAACGAAATAGGTTGACCCTGAAACATTTCAGCAAACAAGGAGTCAGGCAGCTTCTTCCCAGCTTTCAATACTTCTTGCAATTGACACATCTCCATCTGCACCAAATGTTTTGAGTTTCATACTCAGCCCTAATCCACCCTCCACATTGGAGGAGTTGTGTCTGTACTGTGTTAGGTGAAGGGGAAAGTAGACAGGAGCCTATTGTTTATGTATTCGAGTGTCAGCTGGAACAGGCTCCCCTGATGTCTGGTTGCAGCTGGTGTGAAGCAGCGGAGACAGAGGGAGACAGCTGGATGTGAAGCACTCCCCCCCCCTCCGCCTCTCTCTCTCACTGCCCTGGGTGAAGCCGAGGAGCTGGAAGTGTCTGAGACCTCCCCTGAGCTCACTCAAGAAGCACAACACCAAGAAGCACTGCAAGTCTCAACCGTGGCCTTCCTGAAGAGGTGAGCGGTGGCAGGATACACTTGTAGCGGTTGAGAATGTGCACCAGCCGAGGGAAGGAAGGGAGGGAGGGAAAAGGAGGTGAAGGGTTAAAGCACAATGTATAACGACAACATGTGTATCGCAGACTTCTCAACATGAATGCCTACAGGGAGGGTTTGCTGCCATAAACACTAGCTTGTCATTCACTGGGAAGACAGAAGGAGAGGTTACAGCCCATAGTGGGTGTGACTGGTTTTAAAGACTGGTTTGGTGGGTTTACAGCTTAAGAACACACAAAAACCAGCCTGGCAACACGGTGAGGCGCTGAGAAAACACAGCAGAGCAGCTGAGCTCTGCAGAGGGTTGCATTTCTAAAATCAGATCATTTATTCATACTCATCACGACTGATTGCAGCTCTGCATTCATTTTTAGAGGCTCAAAAAGAGAAGAAAAAAAACTGGGATGTAGCCAGTACTCCACAGTTATCTCTCCAACTATAATCTGCTTCCTCGAATGCACCCCATATAAGCAGTTTCCAAACCATTTAGATGTGGAGAATGCATTTCGTGTTCTAGTTGACCAAGACCACTGTGACAAAACGTGTCCTTCAGTCCCAAAATGTAAATGAGGCTTTAAGTTACTTAGTTGTTAAGTGGTGACAATCCAGCTTTCTTCACTTCATTTCATTAATTGAACCTGCTCGACAGACGTTCGTTTACCTAATTTAATGGATTGGGATTTAAATCCTCTGTTCTCCTGCGCTCAGAGGGATGAGATGTTTCAAAGTAAGTGTTTTGAATAAATATCCCTCGTGACCAAAATAACCGACTCAAATGCTGACTTTTTTTAATTCAAACAAATGCAATTATACAAATTACTAAGAACCAGCTTAACAATAATTGTTTACTATATATTACATGCTTTTCAAATACATAAAAAATGCTCTAAAAAAAGGACAGAACCAGTGTATTTACAATACCAACATTTACATACAACTTGATTCTCTTAAGAGAATTTGGGAGCACCAGTCCATGATTTCCAGCATGGAGGAAATAATCATGTTAAAATAGAAAAAAAAAAAACTAAACTTGATTTTCTGTCTTCCTGCAGTGGCAGTAATTTAAAATTGGTGCCTTCCAGTAATACTCAAATGGTGTAACAAATAAGTATTTGGCTCAATTATATTGTAAGTACTGACAGTGAGATAGACTGAATACTTTGTAAATGACAAACAGGAAGCAGAGTGGTAGTCTGAAGCAATGCTGTGGTAAAACTGGATCTGGTGACTGCAGAATGTTCCAGGAAGTAGCCATCTTTTTGACTCATTTTTAATGAGTTCAATCCTTCATTTTGATAATGTCCTTATCAATCCTTGTCTAATCCTTCATGGTTCCAGTGTTCATAGATGTAAGAAGCAGAATCAGGTCAGTTGTTCGTTGCTGCTCAGTATCCTCTTACAGAGACAGTGTCAGTTCTTGGTTTGCGTATCTAAATGGAAACGCCGTAGAAGTTTAGCCCACATTCCCTTTGGCTATATCAGACAGTCCAGAGCAGGGCTTGGTTTCAGTGCACAAGTGGCATCACCACAAACACTCGCAATCCCGACATGTAGACACTCCCGAGGGGCGTTCGTCTTGTTTTAAATACAGCGACGTGCGTGAGTTTGGCATCTGCATTCAAGAGCACCAAAAATGAGAATACTTCATTTGCTGAACACGCTGAATTCCACAGAAGCCAAGTTCCTTCATTCTTTGGGTCCCCTTTACACAAAAACAGGTAAGTGCAGTCTAAGGCACAATGACAACGTGTCAAGGTAAAAAAATTCACACAGCACGATAACAGGCGACTAAACTATTGTTCCCGGTTTTGAGTCTTCGTGCCAGTAAATCTTGTCTTCTGGGTCCATGTTGGTGTGAATTTGGTTGCTGATGTTTGAGTCCATTTGGCTGACATCTAGGTAGGATCTGTAATAAAAACACAAGGTCGAAAAACGTTAGACGTCTGGCTGAATTAAACTGTGACTGGTTAATCATGGGTGGAATGAATTAACCCTGGGCTGTGGCAGCAAGATCAGAAGCTAAACTAAGAGTAGACGTATCCAGCTGTGTTTCAGGCAAGTTCATGCTAATGTCAGTTTCAAACCCAGGGTCAAACATTCTCACCCAGTAAAATAGCAGATGCACACGGACATTATACACACGCATAGCCTTCAAATGCAACAGTGTTCAGGGGTCACATTTTCCCTTTGCCACACAGGTGCTCCCCCACCACCACAAGACACCAAGAGAAATGAATCAGAGAGTGATGTGGAATGATTTGATGCTTTCTGTCAGCCCCTGCCACAAACAACAATCACCATCACCATGATAACCATGTGGGGTAGTTTCACATTCTTGTCTCTCACCCTTCTTTCTGTGCTGTGACTTTGATTATTGGGGTAAGGGGGTTAATTTTCCAGGTCAGTAGCATAGGTAACAGCACCACACCTCTCTAAAAGCCCTGCAGGGCACGTCATCTTATCACAACTCCGCCTTTCTGGGGGGAATCTGCGCATGAGAGGGGTGCAAAGGTCAAGGGTGAATGGCAGCACATGGGCAGGGAGCCTCTGCGTGAGTCGAGAAGATGGCAAACAGCAGAGGACAACAAACAAACAAACAAAAAAAAATGAGCAGTACAAGCTCGCTGCAGAGAAATGTGACCACTGGATGACAATATGCCAGCTGGAGGAGAAAGTAGGGCAGGCATGTTTTTTTTTTTTTTAAAGAAGCCATGCAGTTACATTATCATACATGACAAAACATCGAGACATCTCAAAAATGCAAAGTTCACTCAAAAAACATCAACAAGCAGACTATGGAGTCACTCTGCAGACACACTTAAAGAGGCAAACGCACAGGCTCCGGCTGCTGCTGTTTACTTACTATGAGCTACCTTTAGCAAAGGACACCTTACTGAGCCTGTGCCCTCTGGAGGATTGTGGCTGCGAAGGGCTGGAGGTCACCTGCCTGACCCGACAGCCAGGAGAGTAGGAGGAGGAGGGACAGGAAGAGGAGGGCAGGGAGGAAGTGGAGGGGGAACTGGAGGAAGAACTAGTAGGGTAAAAGGCGCAGCGCCTCTGGCCATCTGGGCTGTGCCAGGAGCCCTTAAAAAGCTGGGAGGAGGCATATCTAAAAGAAAGCAGGGCCCGGTGGACAGTTAGGGAGAGCAGAATCATTCTTAAGCTCTGAGGAAGAAGTGACTGCTGGCAGCACAGATCCTATAATCCTACTGCTGAACCAGGCTGTTATATTAATAGCTGGATGTCTGTGGACTCTGTTTCATAATTTAAAGGTGAAGTTGAAGAAAAAAGCAACATTGGCTACACATTAATCCACAGTATTGTTAAGTGTAAGGGATAACAAAACGCAGTAGCAGCTTATAATTTCTGTAGCCATTCATTATAGGTAATTAAACACTAGTGCTTAGCTCTGGGGATAAGGAGGATCAGGGAGTGGCTTATTGGATAAGGAGAAGAGCTGAGGCCAAGTTTTTTTTCTCACCTGTTGTGGGCGGAGTGGCTGTAGGGGGCTGCACTGTATGAGTACGACTGCGGAGCGTGCATGGGCATGTCATATTCCAACATATCTCCACTGCTCATGTGGCTGTGCCAGTTTCCACTGGAGGACACTGAGGACACTGGAAAAATGGTACAAGTTAGTAAACAACCCACCAATATGTAAAACCAGAGACAACAACTTGATACATAGGAGACTGTAATGTGTCTGCAATGGTCTAACCTGATGAGTAGGAAATGTTCCTGTTGTTGTGGCTGTAGGGTGCTGGCATGGTCTGATAACCCAGGCTGTGCTGGGAGCCTCTGTCATAGTCGTAGTTATATGCAGGCTGTTTGTGTGCAGCGTTGCGATGGTACCAGCCTCTCAAGTGTTCAGCCACCAAGGCCTTCTGGATGTTCTTGCTGACCTGCTCATTGCTACGGGGCACCTGTCGGTTCCTAGGTGGCCTCAGCGTTGCGTATGGGTGCTGTGAAATGCCATCTATCTCGTCGTTACCGTAGTGACTGTGCATGTCATGGCCATGATAAGCTGTTTGGGTTTGGTGATAGGAGGGGTTGACGTTGTAGTGGCCCTCCATCTCGTTGTCGTACACATAGACTCCATTAGAGTAAGGTTCTGGTTCAACGTAGCTCGGATAGCCTGTGACATAGTAGGCTGTTGTTGTGGGTCTGGCCCGAGGCTGGTAGGCATAGCACCGGGTGTCTGGCTGGGCCAGGTTGGGCATGCTACCTGTGTTGGCATACATGTCTTTTCTGTGGCGGCCACGAGCTCTGCGCCTGTTGGTGTGGTTACCGGGAACGCTGTACTCAACACTGGACTGGCTTGTATAGGAGGAGCCATCGTCAAGAACCTCAGTGCTGTTGCTGCGTCGGGCTGGAGAGACAGTGAATGCTGGTACAGGCAGTTTGGTCTCCGTCATGAACTGAGACTGGGACTCCAGACTCCCACTGCGCTGACGGAAATGTTGTGGAGCATCCTCTGATCTACAATTGAAATCATGACTAATTAAACAGCTGTGTTTTGACTCACCAAAACACATCAGAGTTGTTTATGAACTAGAATTCATGAGAATGAAAAGAAACATGTAAAAAATAGAGTCGATCTCTGAGGCCTTACCTGAGCTGTGTGCTGCTGTATGCGTTACGGGTGAGGAGGGGAGTGGGGGGCATGCTGCGGGCATCACGTGGCTGTCTGGAAGCTGGTTTCGACGGGCTGCTGTAGCTTGATAAGGCATCTCTGTGATTGTAGTGGAGAAATTCCTGGACTTGGCCGTAATTTAATCTGGAACATAGATAAGAACTATGTTTTCAGGGCATTCACCTCTTCAGGGTAGAGCCTTTTTATAGAGATTAATACTATTACCCTCTCTACACAAGCTCAGAACTAAAGGAGGAAAAAAACTGGGTCTGCTTGACTGCAGCACTTTAGTCATTGCTTACACCTGAATGACTGCCATTACATAGTCCATGGATCTTTCTTTTCATGCAAGAGCAAGCATTATGACCGGTAAAAATGATTTTAAATCTCCAAAGCCGACAGTAACACATCACCTGCATTATTTTGTAAACACTCCTGCAGTAGCTGCTGCTTAAAATTTCCAGCACCTCTTTCCTGTTTCCCTTTTCCTCCCGCCTCTCAGCTTGGGATTGTTGTGTGCTCCTTCACAGGCAGCGACATGCTTTTTTTCCATCTATTTTTAAAGCCGGTGCATTTGGGCTGATAAGAAGGAGATTGTTGGAGAGGCAGGAGAAGGAGGGAGGAGGTGACTGGCAGGAATGTAGCTCTGGATCTACTCTACAGGTCTGTACTAGCTCCATGCTTTGAGCCTCCAGAAAAACAACAGTCATGTTGTATATACACAGACAGCGTCAGCCGTGTTTTTCAGTCTGCCTCACCTGCGTCTGATGAGAAAGATTCAAATTAATTTGAATCAATCCAGCAGTGCACACAGGCTGCAATCTTTCGCTTGCACTATATGCTTAAAAACACGGACATAAGTACATTTTTATCTTTTTGGATTTTGCACACAGTTACAGTGACTGTGTGCTGGGCTCTAAGTGCTGCCAAAACATGAAAATACTGCGCCTGAACACATTCTGTGTAGCTGCTGCTGCTCACACTAGTCACGAAGTCAGACAAACATTGGAAATTAAAAAATATTGATATGCTCCATGAGTGCCAGTGCTAGCTGTGTACCTGCTGTCTGCAAGCTGGTCATTGGCAGAGGATCGCCTGTCCTTGTTGTAATGAATATCCAGAGTTTCTGCATGGTGTGGTCTTGGGGAGTATTGGACTGATCTAGACCTCTGCCTCTGGGAACCGAGTTCATCATCTAGGAGATAAAAGTATCGTTTGAGTAAAACTGACTTTTATTTTTTAAATCAAGAAAAGAATGAGGTGGCAAATACAAGCACACTGCACACACTAACCATCATCCAGAGTGAGGCTGTCAGATAAGGAGCTGAGGTCTGAAGGGTGCACATCATCTGGGAGGAGAAGAGAGAAACTGGTCTTCAGAAACACCTCTGATATGCTATTTTCAATCATAGTCTTTATGACTATGACTACGGCTCAACAAGCTTTGATATGCTAGCAGCATTCATTGCAGTTGTTTATGACATCTACCTGCTAAGATCAGTGAGGCTCGCTGGGTGGGTTTCTTTCCTTTCTTGATCCTATAAGCGTTTATTTCCCTCTCAATCTCCTCCAGCTTCCTCATAGCATCCAGGTAGTTGTTTCTCCTCTTTCTCTTCACTGTCTTACAGAGGTCGCCCTCATTGGCTAGCTTCATGGCTGCTTCCACAATCTTCTGCTGCAAAGCAAACCTGCTCTCCAGATTCCTCAGATGTGGGTCCTGTAGAGAAACACACAAACATTCACACAGTTAATAGGGAATTTCCCAAAAATACACACAGATCTTGTGAGCAAAGAAACAAACTTCAAATATCCCTAACCCAAATTAACAGACCCAACACAGATTTTATGTGCAAACATACATTTTCAGCTTGCTGGAATATTCATTATTTTATATTTCCATTCATATTCTTTCTTCCAACTGGGTTGCAGATGGAAATCATCTACAGTCACAACAAATGTTTCAGTTAAAACATTATGCAAGTTATACCTCAAATCCCACTCTTAATCCTTATTTCAAAAAGTCAGCTGATTTAAATGATCTCTAGGTAAACAAGGTGGTGCAATCATTCTGTGACCTGCCAAATTACACAACAGACAGTAATATCTCACAACAAAGACACAGCACAACCATATCTATCCTAACCTCATCATAAGGGAAAAGGTCATCCAGCTTGAAGGCCGTCCCAACACGGCGTCGGACTGGAGGAGCCTTCTCACCAGTGGCCAAGGGATATTCTTTAGGCAATCTGCCTGTAAGCTCCTGCAGAGAAGAATAATAACCAACAGTCAGCTGAGAGTTTGGACACATTTGGAAACAAACCAAATGAGACAGATACTCACAGCTTCTCTCATGCAGATCTTTTTCAGCTCTTCAAGTTTCTGTGTCAGTGTGTCTTGAAGGTCCTTTTCTTTCTTTTTTAATTCAGAAATTTTCTCTTTCTTCTGCTCCTCGCTGATTTCGGAGTCAGCAGAACCTGAAACACGCACACGTCTGATTAACTACAAATTATAGCCATAAATCATCATTCATCAATCTGATGCGAAACAGAAGTCATCAGCTGATTAACTCTCTACTTACCGGCTGAGATGAGGCTTCCATTGCTGGCCATTATCAGCTGATCTTTGCTCTCAATACTAGCAAGTTTGCTGATCCGTGGGGCACAGATCTCTGTGAGGTCCATGGCGATATCTCCTGAACTCCTGGTTGTGGTCATCTTTGACTGTAGGTGAAGGAAGATAAGGTCAGTAAAAGGAAACAAAGAGGAGGGGAATGAAGTAAAGGAGGGATTGGGAGCATTTCATTTTAATGATAGCGCACTGCGATAACGACTGCATTTGCATGGTTGGTACTCGAAGCGCACTGCTCTCATCAATCAGTACAGGGTCTATTCCTGGATGAACACTGACACACCATCTGCCTTCGGGAGAGACAGTGGTTGAATAACCTCATTTGACTGCAGCCGCACACGCTCATCCATCTCCACCACAAAACGCACATCACACACTACTCATACTGTATAACAGCCCCACTGCTCAGCAAATATGCATCATCAATACATACAGATGAGGCCAAGTGTATCTTCAGGGCATTGGGGCAAGGTTTTAACACTTGTACAAGGACCTAGGGCATTAATACACTGTGCCTTTTCCAGCTGTTAATGACACAGTCATGAAAATTATGTATGCTTTCCAAACTAAACACTTCACATTTTATATGGCACATTGTGGTTTACTTTGAGTGGAGTGTTTCCTCTTAAGCCACAGCCAACTGCAAAAACAGCCAAATACTACTATATGATTATGAGTATTATATCCACAGAGTGATTACAAAAACTTTACTGCAGAGCAATTACAAGCTTTTGTTCTTTACAATTTCAACTACCCGCCCCCCTTGTTATCTAACTCCCCTTGATAAAGTGAAGCAGAGAGGTACAATAGATAATAGCGAAGATAATTCTTTCATAATAAAAAGCCAATAATTTCCTGTCATACAGCTGACTGGCATAGAACCCATTTCTGGTAAAGCTGAAAGTCTGGGATATCCCTTTGTTGAGCTATTTACAGAAATCACAGGAGACGTGAATCAGGCAGTGCATCACATGCTGAACAGTCACTGTGACACAACACAACTTACACACAACATAACATGTTTCCCTCTTCAAACTGAAAAAGAATGACAACCTCTGTGTGTTGTAATCTGTCTAGCAGCTACTCATTTAAAAAACAGGTCAACTCTATGCCTCAAACGGATATCAGTCAAACAGCAATGAATATTATCACCCAAATTTAAGTTCTTTAAGTGATCACATGGTTGCTTGACAAACTGTAAAAGAGCCTGTTATTTGCTCTCCCAGCATTGCCCTGTGAAACCTGCATTACACACACAGGTCTAACCCTGATCACTAGGTGGGTCACCTTCGCAGGTCACCAGACACTAAGCATGCTCTCTAAATGTGTCACACAGTGAGAAACATCAATCATCAATCAGATTGCATTTTTTCACAATAATTGAGCAGGTGGAAAATGTGAAGGTGATGTGAATCAGGGAGGAGACAGCAGACAGACTCACTTTGCTTTGCTTTCTGTCCAGGTAGAACTGGTGCTGACTGATGGCCATCACCCAGATGGTTTTAATCAGCGAGTGGCTGGCATACCATGAGTGAATAACCAGCCCAGTCTGTCCGAAAGTTCGCTTGGTCACTGCTCTTCTGTAGAACATAATAACACAGACAGTCTGTACACGTACTGATGCAAGAAGCAAATCTGTTCAATTCCTGTACACAAAAACTGAACACTTGATGGTAGATAAACAGGGCTTTAATTAAGATAAAAAAAGATGCATTAAGCAAAAATTAGACAAGAATTATTATTAAATCCAATTAAATTTTGTGGGTCTTTGTGTAATGATATACTGAAGAGAGATGAGCAGCAATTTTAAACATGAAACAGTCAGTGGGATTTAATAACAGCTTTAGAAGCTTCCAGTACCACATTAAAGCCTGTGTGAAGGTCAGAGGTCTCACACCGACCTTCGAATAATAAAGTGCCTCTTGAACTGCAGGAAAACACTACCTTAACAGATAGGTTAAAGCTATTAACAAGGTGTCCTAAATGGGCCACTAGCTGCAGATGCCCTTCACAGTTGGTAAGGAGGAGGATAAGGACATCTGAAGCAAGAGCAGCAGCTAAAATGGGAACACTTCAAAACACAGGGAAAGCAGATCAGCTGAGATAAATTAAGTGGTTTGTCTTCTGACCTGTGTGGGTCGTTCACTTCCACTGCAAATTTCTTCTCGCGGAAATACAAATTCTCCAACTGCTTCCACTGAAACAACTGCAGAGAGATAGACGGTTCAGCAGAGAGGGAGAGGGAGGGTTTGAGAGACATTACACACCACTGAGTACACAAGCCAACACAGGACTATTGATTGAAATGTGGATTTACAGTACATAAACAGAAAAGTCATTTGAGAGACTATGGCCGTAAAGCACATATTCACATCAATTTACTCAGAAAAGCTAGAAGCTTCCCATATGACGGGGATCAATCTCTCTAAAAGACAGCACAGCAGGCAGGCAGGTATTAAAATAACTGGCTTTGTTTCAGCCACAGCAGCCTCCCTTTTAGCACAGCTTACAATATACACAATACAGCAGCTGAAGCTCTGAATGGGACTCAGTGGGCCAGCCAGTCAGGTGTAAGTTCGGGCTAACACAGGAGCAATTATAATGCTGCTGCAACTGCAGGGAGCAAAATCATGCCAGGCGGAAAGCCAGCTTCTCAGTTCATTATGCTGTGGAGGAAAACAGAAGCAGGACTTCTCTCTGTGTCATAATGAAACATCTGCTCCACTGATAGCGGGTTAACTAAACAGATTTGGAGGCACTTGCCTGTGAACAGCACTTCCCGGCTCTCATTTTGGAAGAGAAGATAAAACACTCGGGCTGAGATTAATGTTCACAAAAACAGCTTTATCTGATAACCAGCCTAGAAGTTGACAACATAAACGCTCCAAACAAGAGAGAGGTTGTGCTCTGGGAAAGAAATCACCAAGAGCTGACACATCCAATTCCACTCGGACAAACATATTCACTGAATCAAAAGCACAAGACATATCTTCCTTCACAACACACAGAGTGCCTGTATATCTCATTGAAAACACACTACAGTAAAGTAACCATTTAGAGAAGCGCACAAGGAAATAAAAACACGAAAACTATTTAAATCAGCCTGACAGGTAACCGGTGGACACAATAACATTTCTTACCGTGAAGGGTATTCCTGCGCTTATCAAATCCCTGCGGAATTCACTTGGGTTTGTATTGAATCCTTTGACTTTGAGTTTCCCACAGGGCTAGAGCTTCCTCGAACAATACTCTCTCTTGTCTGTTCTCAGGGATCCAAATAGGTGTTGCAAGAGTTTCAGCTGAGATGGCCACACCCCCATTAACCACCAACCCCTCCTCCTGCTCTGACATCACAGACACCTCACGCTTCCCTCAAGGCTTTGTACTGATCTGCACTGCTCTCTCTCTCCAGCACAGCCCTCTTCATTTTCAGTCGGACCAGATGAGCAGGTTATACACAAGTATTTGCTAAGCCAGTTCTTGCCATGTTTGAAGACATTTTACCTCTGCTCTGCTTCCCATCACTCACACACTTTGAAAGCTCCACATATTTTCTGTGAATTTCTCTGCTTTTCATGTTCTAAATACCACACAAAGCACTGTTGCGTAGCCGAATATACTACAACCATGTCTCCCACCAAGCAAGTATGTCAACAATATGTTACTGGGGTGTAATCATTAATAGCAGGCATCATGTAAAGGCAAGTGAGCACACAGCAGCGTTTTTAACAAGGAGAGAAAAAAACAGTATTTTGTCATTTTGTATGTTTTATAAATGTGATTTAATGCATGATATCAGCATGATGGATCATTGCACATGCTGTTGCAGCCAGTACTGCACTCTTTAGTCAGTCTGCTGATGAGAGGAAGAGCATTGTGCTTAACGAACAATGGGAACCAGCCGGCAGGACGTATCCAAAAATCTAATCTCATTGTGGAGGGAATCTCACACCAATTCACACCCCCTAGTCGCAATCACTCTGCATCATTTACATAGTAATACCAGATAATAAAGGTCTACCCAGTAAACACACACTTTCACTGGATCCTTTATCCTATTAGTGAAACTCTATACTGTAGCAGCCAATGCATGGATGAAACTAATAGAAGACTCTGCTGTATCTCTAAAATATGACAAGGATGTGACACACCTCAAACACTACAATCACAAGACTGCAAGTAGTCCATTTAACAGGGAAGCAGTCCAAGAAATGATTCAGTGACTCATTAATGCAACTCATGTAGAGTAAACAAAAATAACCATTTTCTTAAAACAAGGAACGAGTAGCATACCAGTTCACACAATTTCTGTGTCTTCTGTATTTACATGTCCCTTGTTTTTGCCAAATGTCTCGTTACAGGCAGATGGAAGTGTGCCAGAAATGCCTGTGGTTTCAGATGGGATCAGGCTGTTCAGATCCAGATCTCACCCGCAACTCAAGGACCCCCAGGGCCACGAGTCCTCAAAATCATAAATGGATGAAAATGTGTGCAAGGGCCTGACTCACATGTCTGTACAGAAAAAGATCTGCCCCACCCTTCACATAGCACGTCACATACCAGCTCTGGCTGGTTGGCAACACTGTACGTTTCCACAACATGACGCATAGATTACAGTTGTGAAAATGTGAAAGGAGGAAGATACCGGAAGGAACTTTATTCAGCATTTATTCATGACAGGGGGACTTTGATGAAACTGAATGTGACCATAGAAAAAGTCAGTTTAGGTTTCATTTCAACATTCTTTATATTTCTTGTAAAGACACCTTTTCAGTTCTTTCAGGTCTTTCATATCATTTCATTACTACCCCAGGCTGACCTTCATAATAAACTGAAGATTTGTTTTGGTTCTGCTGGCTCACCATATATCTGAGCCAGCATGTGGTCTTAAAGAGTGTCTCATTACATGCTGGGAGAGAGCCCAAGTGACAGAGAGGAAGACAGACAGAAATGTCTTGCGAAAGTCAGTCTTATGATCTAATTCAGCTCCATCAAATTTCCCCAAAAAAACAGATACTGCTATGATGCTCCATTTTTATTTTGCATACTGAATAGTTTCTAATCCTCTTGAACATGCAGTAAAGTTGCATCTTTCTTCTCTTCTATGTCTACTCCAGATCTTTGGGATACATAATCTCTGCTTTCTATCTACATGCTTATATACACTGCATCTATGAATAATGGAAATGACAGGGTATTCAACTTTACTGAAGTATCACTTCTCTCAGGCACAGCAGGGAGACGGAGCTTTTGAGTTTCGTGCTATTCAGTAAGGAGTGATCAAGATGGCATGCATGCAGAGAAGATAATGTGAGGTTAAGCTATCCTACTGCTTTCAGAGATATTTGCAAAACTTAAAAATAAAAAATATAAAAGTTAAAGTTTCAGCTACTCTATATGTTGAGTGTCTTATTCATCATGCAGTAGCATTAGACATTGAGCTGGAGCCAATTTAATACTGCCACATGACCACAAAGCCAAACAGACAACCATTCTCCCACAGTTTTAACGGCTGATCATAGCAACTATTGATTTGATTTAGTTTATTTCTGTTTACTGCATGATAACAGGTGAAAACTAGGATAACATAGCATCCTCACTTTATTCTGCCTGTGTCAAATCTTTGCACAGTATTGTATTGAAAACCTCACAAGCTGCACTGGTGGTCAACTGACCTCCCACTACCACTAATGCTAAATCCAGGCCTAGCCCCCTCCACAGATGACTGTTTTGTATTGTTTGATCAATTGTGTTCCCTCCAAGACACACACACATAGATTACCATAATGAATGCAGCATGCTGAGAGGGGCAGGGCAGAGGGCAAGGAGGGATGGGCTGGGCTGAATGCAGGGACTGTGAGCTAAGACAGGAAGCACTATCAATATTCCCCAGATATAGAGGTCTCCCTCCAAGGCAAAAAGGGAAAGTAAGCACACATATCCAATTATCAGCAAGAGCAACAAAAAAGGTCATTTAAAAAGGCAACATTTTTTGCCACAACAGGAAACTCTTGAGTTTCTCATGTGACCAGCCCCTCCTTGAGTCAGAAAAGGCAGGGTCTAGTTTTGATGAACCCTTCCAGCACCCCAACACCCTCATTGCTGTCTCTGAACTCCAAACAACCACCCAGCCACTCAGCTGGCAGAGTGCCAGCCCTGGTCCTAGTGCCCTGCAGCTTCCCACGAAGCACCATAATTACACCTCCAGTAGAAAGGCTGGGGAGAGGCGCTGTGCCTGTGCCCATTAATGCTCGAGTATTCAGTGTAACAGCACACCCTGCTATGTCAACACCCGGCCATATAACAACCGCTATGATGAATCTAATGAAAGTGGCTGGCGAGTAACACTTGGTTGGGATATTGTCAAATTACACCTCTCAAACAAGGGGGACAGGAACCACAGACACAAGTACATACATTTAAAACTTAAGGCACGGGAGCTGTAAAGTTTTGTACAGTACATACTTCCTGAAATGACCAAACTAGATCCACCATAGAGCTAAAAAAGTAGAGCCTGACAATTTAAGGAACACTGTAGAAATGAAGTCTAAAAAGTAAAAGAAAAATCAATGATAACTGTTTAACAGGGTTTTTTGTCCCTTGTGATACATAACCAGTTACAAAATTACAGAAGTACAAAAAATGGACTTGCAAGAGCAATACAATTCCACACTGTTTTTTCACACGTTAGTATTTGTGCATTTCCCCCTTTAAACTTAGCAAGTAGAGCAGTTTTATAATCCCTACAACTGTTCATTCCAGTCTTGCCAGTATTGGTCCTTAGTGTATTTGCTCTTACACTTACAGCCTTGACTGCGCTGAGTACATACTGCCACTCCAAAATATTTTCCCCCATCTGTGTTCCTCTTTTTCCTGACTGGCATGGGAACCAGGGTCTTAATTACGCCTATTTACAGTCTGGATGGATCATTAACTAGCTAACAAGAAACGTGTGGATGAAAGCTGGGGTTTCAACTGACAATTAAAGAACTTCAATGACACTCAATATTACATACTTTCACAAAGTTAAAAGCTGATAACTTTGCATCTGATGATTTACTTGTTTGAGTATCAAATGTCACTTGCAAGAAAACCAAGTCAAGTTTATTTATGAAACCCACACCCTAAGCTAGTCCCAGAAGGCCTGTGTACTTAAATCTTTGACAAAGATGAGAAAAAACTCCACACACAAAAACACAACAAACAGACATAGTGTCTAAAGTGGTTTAGTTTGGTATTGAAATCCCACATTTTCAAATGAAAACTAAAACAGCTGAGGCAACTATAGCAGTTGTTAAAAAAAAGGTCAACTTACCTTTCTTGGTTTCAGCTTATCTTGCAAATCGTACTGGCCAATGCCTTTGTAGCTGACTCCCAGCCACCACGGTATTCCCTGCTTGTCCTGCATGAAAGCACACACACACCCCACACCACCATTCATTAGAGGTAGCTTTATTGGTGGGAGTTTGCAAAAAAAAAGGCCTGTTACCAAAGCAATTACCCCATTAGGCTCACAGCAATAGTAACACAAGAAAAGATCAAATGCATTATAGGCCTTAAAATCTCTGCGAGCCCAACTGAGTCATTTTAACATTTCTGTTTGATCTCCTCAGACACCTTGATTTAATAAAGTTTGGTAGGAAAAAGTCAGTGAAAGTGTGTAAAAGCAAGAGTTGAATGGATGAATCCCTTAAAATTTGCTAAAGCAAACATGCTGCAATGGTTAAGACCCATTTTTGGCTTAATTCACTCAAATTATTAAAGGTTTAATTTTAGAATAGGCCAGTTTGTCACATTCTCTTACCACCCAACTATAGGGAGCAAGGATCTGCATGCTGCTGCTGTAACATACATGCTTTGTTGCTCTAGCTGCAGCAAAGACGTTACACAGGGAAAGGCTCATGATTCAAGCATATAAATAAGTAAATAAGGGTTAGATTGATGTGTTAGATTAGATGCTGAAAGCAACACGAATATGTTGACATAAGCTCATTCAAAGGTTATGCTACTGTATGACTTAGGGCACTGCTGTTACCTTCACTGGGTAATAATGGACTCCATATGTCGGCAGGGACTCCACCAGGGCCAGATACCTTCAGTGAAAGAGGAACAGGTTAACATGAATTCAGCCACTTACACTTCATCACTGTCATCTGGTAGCTGTTGTACAACAGACAGAGTGGGATTTAAGCTACAGTCATTGAGAAGCCACAGTCATTTGCAGTGGCAAGCTGATCGATCTGTTTCAGGGCCGTGACAGAGGGAGGGAGAGTCCATTGATCAGTTCAAGGGCACAAATCATCTGAGCGTAAAATAGCCAGGGTTGAACGGAGTTACAGTCAGGGGAAAAACACAGTAGAGGACTGACATTCTCCCCAAGGCTGGCTGGCTGCCTACGCTAAGAGCACCTCCTCTAATTAATGACACATTCTGGCACGGTGACAGCCACCTCTTTTAACAACAGCCACCAGAGTGCATACACATTAGGTTAAAGCATGTATTTGCAAATCATTTTTAAAATACAAAAATACTATGTTTGTTTGCATGACTTACTGTACAATGGCTTGTCCTCTGGTAAGTCCCTTCAGTTTCTTGTAATGTTCAATCACTTTGTCTTCACTGTAAATGGATAGATAAAACATTTAATGAATAATCCATCAAGTGTAACACTTTTCTAGTCACAGAGGGATTGTTGTGAGAGGGCCCTTTTCTTTGACACACATTCTGTCTGCTCATGCAGAAAATGCAGTCTGCCCTACTGGCCTGCTGATGGCTCCCATCTACCTCCACCGCAAATGCATCCCATTTACTTCCCACTGTAATCATCTCTTTTAACAGCACAGCAACACTGCAAACTCACTGCGGCCTAACAGACATAAAGAGAGAGAGACAGATGTGTACGCGTGGCCACCATCAGACTGTGAGTTTAATTAGGACATTAAACCAATGGATCTGCCTCAGTCTGCAGCAGCCTCAGATGACCAAGAGATGGGGCAAGCAGAGGAGCAACAACAGCAATGTGGAATAAAGAGACAGACAGCAATCTTTCAGACAGTCAGCACCTCCCTGTGCTCTCTTAGGGCTAATGAGCAAACGTAATTAACACAACCCAGGCACTAATGAGTCACCCCATCAGTGGCAAAACCCATCTGTTAACTAACAGCCAGGTCTGAATGCACCTTAACACCTAAAACTGCTCTTCTGGGGAAATCACTGCTCTGCACAGCCTGGCGTTTCTGACCAGTGGGGAGATTTCACAGCTGAATTTTAATTATATGTTATGAAGGAAGGGCCGTTGTATTGGCTAAACCCCAATAGTCTACTTAAAACTAACCCACAAACCTCTCACACTCATGTCTTTTGTGGTTTTCCGAGAGTATAACAGAGCAGATATCTTACCAGTAATTCAGAGATGGGTGTTCCCTCAATACTCTGGTGGGCAGGACTGGTAGCTGCTTCAAGTCCGATGTGGCAGTCTCAGCACTAAAAAAACCAGATACAAACTTTACAAAGAGTAAATGTATTGATTTACAATACTGATGTCCTTTCTAGATATGTTTGGAGTGAGAAATAGTTATAGAGAGCCGCAGTAAGGCACAAATATTCCACTGGTAACTGACAATTGTCTGTTTACACACATTATGGTTTAATTATTTAGTTCTCCTATACATGGAAATCTCATTCAGAAATCAATAGCATCCTTATGACCTTAAAATGAGTGCTACATACGAACATAAGAACAGGAAAGATAAATGTCTACAAAGTCTAAAAATGTGTCAAGGAAATTTCTTCACATGTTCATATTTTCATGGTGTAGTTTAAATTTCTATCATAAGGCATGACAGCAATAATTCATGTTTTCAAAACCTTTTGAAAAGGTGCAGTGTCAGGTTATTGTTTTCATCTCTTATCTACAGTATAAGAAGTGGTACTGCTTGCCAAGACTAAACTTGAGCTTCACTCATGTCTCGCCAGGCTTAATTTACAAAAGCACATGCAGAGGCTTTAAGTCATAAGGAGCCTTTTAAGTGGCCTGTAGAGAAATCTTTCATGCAGGTTCTCTGCATTAGTATACCTCACAGTTATTCTATGGTATGAAGGTAAACAAAAGTATATTAACTCCCTTTCACAGGTTAGCCAAAGATCCAACACAATAGATCCAACAAGTACAGTTTCTGTCACTCACAAACTCTCAAAGTGTTGTAATAAACACAGGACTGACCAGGTTATCTGTACAGACAAATTGTGGTGTTTGTCCCTGTCAAGGTCTGTGATAATGAAGTATGAGCAACTCCAACCTCATGTAGGAGGGAGCACTGGGTCTACAGTTTCTGCTGGACAAAAACAGCTCAAGCTTGGCGGGCCAGTCTAGTGGAGACCTGAACAAAAGCCATTCACAAGCACTTGGCAGCCTTTGCCTGAGTTGAAAAGCACTGTATGGGCCGGTGCTGTTACAAAACAGTCCATGCCCTCTCAGACAGGACTTCAATGTGTAGGTCGGACCATATGTAATATAAAGCTATCACTACATCCTCAACTCTTGTACCAGTTAAGTCTATAACAGCTTAATACAGCATAATAAAGTAAAACTATTGGATGATTTTCAGTTAAAGGCCATTTGACCTTACACTGACTTTGTGGGCATCAATTTAACTCGTCTTCTTCAAAGAGTAATGGAATTCAACACCTTCTGACGTGGCACGACAGAACCATAATGATCCAGTTATGTGAACCAGCTTACTAAACAAAAACAAGGGTGAGCCACTGCAAGGGCAGAGGCACTTGAATCACTCTTCCCTGTAGCTACCTCTCCGAGGTTGACTGGGTTTTGCTGCCACGGCACTTAGTTGTGTGTTTGATGGCATACATTTTATGGGGAGCTGGGCCCTGGTGTTGTCGGGGTGATCTACTCTGCAGCCGCGCTGCCGTGTCAGCAATCTGGAATTCATTACAACGTCTGTTATCTTCCCGCAGCCTGCAGCGTGGGGGCGATTCCTACACCCGGTACAGCCCAGCCCAGTGTAGCCTACCCAGTGTGGGAGAGATAATACTCATGTGTCGACTATTCCATAGGACTGAGACATGGTGACTTCGAAGGGAGCACAATGAGAGAGCTGGTTGCTGTGAATGAACCACTAACTACAGGCTACACCTGCAAATAGAACTGAGGACGAAAAACTGTCTGGGTGTAATATTGGTTCATGTGTGGTATATTTCGAGCACAACTGACACTCAAGTGAATTCAGAATCCCTTGCAGATCATATATATTGGAACAGAGTAATATCTGAAGTGAACTTTTGAAAGTGATTACAAATACACAAGAAAATTCCCCCAGTAGCTCTTAAAACTGTGAGGTATAATTAAAGACATTAATCAAATCAATCAAACAGTGTTTTCCACAATGCTTTCAATAAATCCCCAGAGAGCAGTTGCAACATGTTGCAGTCAGCTGTGGATTATAACTGCAGGTGGTGAGAGCAATAGCAATAAAGTGTGAATCAGTATGGCAACATAAGACACAATGCAATACTAACACAGCAAAGAGAATTCTAACACATTACAAGTACAATGGAAAACCTGATGGTGCATTAATTCAATGCACAGCAGGGGGTCGGCCCACAAGGCCACAATAACATGACTACAGTGAGTCCTTCTGACGCCAAGTTGTCTGCAATTGGACAGTAGGTCTGGCTCATCCCTCTTAAGGCAGCTGGCTGTAGGAGGAGGGCTCCCTGACTCCTCCACAGCTAATCTTACTGCTCCTGGACCCTCTGCTGATACAGTGAAGAGGAGACACATTTATATCATATGCTTCATGATGGGATTTACTGCCCCTGTTCTCTCACAGAAGTAGAAATAAAGGAGACCACTGACAGGGATGAGAAATACGGCTACTGGACAGTAGTGGATGAACCAGTTTAAAAACAGCATTAGATACAGGGTGAAGTGGAGGGTGCTGTGGCAAAGTGAGAGAAATCTTGAGAAAACACCTTTCTTTAGTCATTTTCTACATATTTTGCCACAGAAAAATATGTAGAATCTAGAAGATTCTAGATTCCTAGAATAGAACCTGTTTAGATGCTAAGTGAAACAAACAAGCGTGCCAAATGTTTTACAACTTAACTACTGGAAACCATAATCAGAATGACCATGAGGAAAAGGCTATCTTTGCAAATAACAAGAAAGACAGCTTGATTTGGACAGATTCCCATTCTCACTGCTTCAACCAGATTTGTTGGCCGGTTATCTTTTATTGTGCTTTCAGAGTCAGAACAAAGTACAGCCCATCCCCACACCCACATGAACCCAAAGTTTAGACTGCACTGTGCACTCTACAAGTCAGGGTAAAGCAGTTTTAAATCAAAACACTGAGGCATAAATCCCCAATGAAGCTGTAATAAAGGGTAATTAATATACATCAGGTCACTCGTGCTTGTAAATAATAAAGCGCTTAATGAGCACAAGCAGATGCAGCCAAGTTGCGTTTTTCTTTTTTCCAAGAGAACAAAGGCAATGGTTTGACAAGAGGTCAAACTGCATTTTCAGCATTGCATATATCCCCATTCAAAGCATGCAAGCACTATTCCTTACAGAGCACAAATCTTTGTGTTCGCATAATGGACATAGAGGCCTTTAGAGGCAAGGCAAAGAGACAACTCAACCACAGGTTCTGCTGCTTGGACCTGCTCAGTCACTCGATCAGACAGAGCAGTGTTTACTAATGGCAGCTAATGCCTTTCACTCCTATAGCTCGCAAAAAAGTGCATACCTTATCAGCAGGTCAAGCCTGTGCTAGCAAGGCCCACAATGAAACATTATCACCACTAGTGAACAGATTATGGAGGTTTAGGACAGAATCTCCCACCGGTGTCATTGACCAAATCATGTACACAATGTTCTTGTGTTTGTACAAGTACCACACAGGCCACGTTTGTCAGGGTATGTGACATTTACCAAGAGATGACACAATCACAACATGTCAAAAAGAGCTCACACTGTTTTCCACATGTTGAATGTATAAACAGATTGTGTCTGCCTTTACAGACAACAGTGTGGCAACAAATCCGAGTACTGTGACATTAAAGGCAACGTTTGGACCATGTGGATGGCAGCATGCCAGCAGGGGTTCAGTTCAATGTCACAAGAGCAAAATCAAGAGAATTATTAACTGAGGGAAATCCAGCATGAAACAAAATCTGAGCAAGTCAAGTTGTTCATTAACTGAGAGCCATCGTTTATACACTGATAACTGACCAAACAACCTGGCTTCCTAGTCGTGATGAAGCAACAAATACTTTATAGATTGTGCAGAGTTTGCATTTAAATACAGATTCTATTTCATGAAAATGTCCATGTCTGTGTATACCAATACAGCCAAACATATATATCTTTATGTTAGTGCATGTAATGTTTGAATAAGACAAAAACACATAAAGCTTAATTTGACCATTTAATGCAATCACATTTAATTACCAGCTAATTTACCCTGCATTTCTCACTCGAAACAAGTGGTAAATGAAAAGTCTACTAAGACCTTTTGGGCAGACCTCAATTTCAATAGGACCGTATAAATTATAATATTGAAAACTTCTTACCTGGTGTAATCTCCTTTGGCCTCCTAAAAATAAGAAAACAATGTAGTTATTATTAGCAATATAGGAAAATACAACCCCTACTGAAACGACCAGTATGCTAATGTTAGCTACCTGAACAATATACATGAAGGTACTGTTACACGATTACACCTCAACAGATATAATTTGACTGAGATTTATTTTTACTCAAAACTAAAGTCTAACACTGGCTCAAAGTCCAAGTCGTGTTAGAGGTTATTAATATGATAAATGTTTAGTTTTTGTTGACGATAGTTCCAACCGCTGCTCCCTCAAGGGACAACTGTTTTCAAATGTTGCGTGCCCCAACTGTCTTCATTCACATTTGCGGTTGAGTGACAAAATATCTGCCTGAAAACGGCTGCGACGAACTCTTTCTTACCTGCAATGCGAACGCAGCTAACTTGAAAACATTCCCACTCTCCACTTCGATAGTCTCCTGTAGTAAAAAACAGTCAAAATTGGCAATGGTTTTCACAAAACATACACAAAGTGCAGCCTGCCTGAAACACTTGACTTAAGAGAGGACCTTCCCGTCCCGTACCTCGGTCCCACCGTTACCGACTGAACCACTGCCGCAGAGACGACACGGCGTTTAAAATTGTCCCCGACGAAATTTAAAGCGTTTTTCAACTCCTGATCTACCCTGGCGTTTACTTAAAAAGTAAAACACACACTGGTGCACAGAAAGCCTGGTTGAAGACCTTGCCTGGAGTTACAGCCCCCTTGGTAAAAGTGGTACGGTCCAAAGCAGGTTCAACAGTCTCCGTCTCCCATGGTGACCAGTCTGCTGTCCGCGCGAAAAAAACTGCACTGCAACGTTTGATCACATGCTGCCTTCAAGTGCTCCTCGTACATTTGCATGTCCCCCTGCCTACTTCCACAGTAACACCTTTTAATATATTTTTTCTTCTCTTCCAATAGCTCTTTCTTCTCTTTAAATAAATGCTAAACAATAACATATGATTTGGATGACATTCATTAAATTAGCGTGATTTAGAAAAATTCCCAGCAATACTTGAAAGCATCATCTACCATCCTGCTTGAGACTTCAGTGGCATGTAGGACCATAGACATATAAAGAACTCTTTATATGTCTATGTGTAGGACTATGTGATTTTAAAGAGTTGTGGTTGTATTTAAAAGTTTTAGAAGGACTTACAAAATAAAATATTAGCATAAATAAATGCGAGAATAACCAAGGACAGAGCATGTGAAGTCATAAAAATAAAACAAGAATATAATAATAACATTTATAAGAAACACATTTATGCTATTACCTAAACAATTTTTAAAAGCCTGTAGGCAAAGTTGTATGAGATTAATATAGTGTTAGAAAATAAATATTTGTACAGTGTTTTGAATAACTGTTAGTCAAGTAAAACACAAGTAAAATAACACTGTATATTTACACTTTATTTTCTTAGATAAAGCATATTTTGCATTTGTGCTTATGCTGTCTCTGTTTATATTTTTAGGTCATATTTGTCTATTTATGTTTATCTATATATTTTGTATTGTTTATATTTCTTGGGAGCAACTGTAACGTAAGCAATTTCCCCTCGGGGATCAATAAAGTATTCATGATTCTGATACGCTTCTCATGAGTCTATGGTGTAAAGCAACAACAATGACTGATTATTAGTACATAAGGCTATTGTGTGTAATCTATCTGAAGCTTAATTGAATGCAAAATCTGGTAACATAAGACACATTTAAATTAATGTTTAAAAACACTTACGTTGAACACTAAAGATTTAGCGTTCAGGAAGAACAGTTCCACCGTTGTGTTGTCTTTCAAGAACGTGATCTTCTCAATATAAAACCTGTGAAGAGTTTATTTTTTGGGTTAGCAGGGCTCATTTGAAATAGAAGGTCAGTGCATTTTTACTTGATCATGTTCAGTATAGTAGTGTTGTCTGATGGTCACATAAAAAGACTTAAATTGTGTTTCATTACTGCCACCTACTGGTTACAATAAGTCAAGGATTCTAAAGAGGCCATGAAACTCTTAATACAAGAACTTGCTTTAAAAAAAGACCCTGATTAGACACAGCTTTTCATATATGTAAAACATGGAGATGTTTATTAGTCATTATAGGCCAGTGTCTCCGATAAAGCCCTTTGTTATTCCACATTTGGAAAGTTTTAGCAGGGACTCACCTCACAAGGAACTTGAGCTCCAAAGGCCCTGAAGTCTTAGAGAAGTCATGATCGAGGACTTTACGATCCAGCTGGAGCCAGTTATTCTGGCCACTAAGCAGATATAAAAGAATAAATCATATGATGCAATACGGTTATCTTAATTTTTTCATTCTCCTGTTTCTTTCATCTTGATTCACATAAGAATTACCTTCAAGGCCAGTTCACCTTGTAGTTGTTAAAATGTTTTCTTAAGTAAGGAGGCGTACTTACGTGTCATCGATGAAGCACAACCCAAAGTATTCCTTCTCCTTCAAGTTAAAGTGCGAGGCCACCAAATCTAGGAGCTCACGGGACAACAGCTTGGGCTGGAAAGTTTAGGATAAAACACAAGAATTAAAGAAGGTGGAAAACAAGTGTACATCTGCCCATGAAACTTAAAAATGAATCAAAGCTACCTGAACCAGCAGCTCCAGCTTCCTGCCATCGAGGAGGTGAACCTGGCACAGACGGCCTTCTGTCATCTGCAGGGGGGAAAAGACGATGTTAGAAATGACAATTCCTGCAAGATAGCATTGCATTGTCCCCACCTTCTTCCACCATGTCCGCCTTGGGATAAAATGCCTCCCTCTTTTCTGAGGGAGTCGAACAGTGACTCACCTCAGTGTCATGTTTGTCTTTGTGCTGAATGAATAGGTAAGAAGAGCCACTAGGCAAGTGTCCACATGGGACCCACGCTCCAAAAGATCAAAGCCATTACAAGATCCCCATCCTCATTTGTTTAAGTATTTTTGTGCAGCTGCAAAATTTCAGCCATAAATCAGCTCTTTTATAACCTCAAATCTTGGAGATTCTTTTGCTATTAGTCTCCCGTACACACCATTGTCCATTTCACCCACACATCCTTCCTCTATATCAACACTGGTCTAATGAAAATCACTAAAATGTCATCATCCCACGTTTTCCGCTCCCTGTAAGAAAACAAAACGAAAAGACAATGAAGTCCTGGTCTAGAGTTTAATTGAATTCCTGCTCTATTGTTTACGATGAATGGTATAAAGATTTATTCTGGTGCAGTCAGCAGAATTACCCTTCAGTGGAACGAAAGGTAAAATATTATTGTCCTACGATGAATCATAATCTGGTCTTATTACAGTGCGTGAAGCTGCTCCAACATGCCCGTTGTAACACTTGAAATATTGTGAAATTATAAGTATGGTGGTACTATTCTGTCTATTAACCTTTTTTTCACATGCTATATTTCAGATGTACAGTCTACAGCCAAAATCTACCTTTGTATTTGTGGAGTTGTTCGATTGGCCCTTCCATTTCTTATACAAAGTTAAATGAGAGGATTAATGCAATTCTCATGTCTGTGCGGTTAATATAAAGCCACCACAAGCAGCCAGTTAGCTTAGCTTAGCACAAAGACTGGAAACAGAGGGAAACAGCTAGCCTAGCCCGAAGTCAAGTCCACCTGCCAGCACCTCTAAAGGTTAATAAACAGTATTTACTCTTTCAAACAATGAAAAATTTTACTTTTGTTGAATGACACATAATTGACTGAGCAAGTCTGATCTTATTTTGCTTTTCTACATTTTGACTTATCCTGTTTCTGGCATTTCGAATGCAGTTATCACAATTTATGTATATTAGTGTTTAATCAATCCCTGTTTTAACTGAGTTTCCATTCCATATTTATGAAAAGTGTCATACAAATAAAGTCTGATGGCTTAGAATAATCCACACAACTGTAGGAATTTGACAATAATTTGTTCCATATTTCTGAAAAAAAAAAATCTATCTGAATAACTTCACAAATGTTGTAATAGCATAAAAATTCAGCACACAGTGGCTTTAATGAATTAAAAGTCTGCCTTACAGTGGTGGAGGAAATTAGTCCAAAGTAAGAAGAAACTGTAAGAAAGCTGCTTTCAGAGTCCATAATTCTATAAACCGTCTTTGTTCCAGTTACAGCAGTGACAGCAGTACTTTACTACTGTTTGATCTCAGGAACCTCAGTGCCAAGAATGCGACTGGATGCTTTTTGCTACCACTGAATGTGTCCAGGATGCTTTTTTTTTCTGTGACTTCAGTTACAAACATGTGCCATCCAACTAGTTGGCCTCAGTGTTGGAAAGTGAGGGTCATGTTAACGTCCAGTCATTGTGACCGCAGGGCGGGAAAACGCCTTCTGGTGTGGTGTTAAACTTCAATCTAGCAGCACATATTGTTCTCGGCACCACAACAGAGCTGCCAGTTCACTTTTTATATAGCACAAGCTACTTTTCCACTTTGTTGTTTTTCGACGCCCTAAACCTCAGTGAGATTTATGCTTCTGCGGGCAGAGCTGGACTTCTCAACAAAGAGCTGCGTCTGCAGTCACGCTAACTTGGTGTTATGCTAACTTTTGCTCTGAAGCACCACATTTTAACATCATACCCACTCCTTCTACTGCATGTCCAAGTATGTTGTGAGCTGCACAGTGGGAAGGTTTTAAGCTTCATATCTCAGTGGTCCAGAGGCGGAAAGAATCTTTGTCACCAAAAAAAAAAAACAGTGGAAAAAAAGAACTACTGAAACTCACCTCAATAAATCCACAACTCAGAGTTAAATGTCTTGATAAGGAGCATTACTGTGTATGACAGTAATTACCATTGTTTAAACAGGGATTAATCACTACAGCAGGCCTCTCCTGAGTTGTTGTGGTTATCTAGGCCACAATCCTTCCAAGAGCTTATCCATCAATGCTGTATTGTTGTAAACCAGTGACATCAAAACATAGAGAAAGGGACAAAGGCCTTCAGTTAACAGTGTGACTGCAGCCAACCATTGAACCTCACCATTAAAAACTGTGCATGTGACTCTAAATCCTTTATCCCCAAGTCGTTTCTCTTCGTGCCAGTGCATAGCCAGTTTCAAAGTAGGATACAAAGCATCAAATTAAACTCCCTAATGGTGTATCCTGTAAATATTCATAATAAAATCAAGTACAAACCACTAACAAAGCTCGACTAAACACTACTTTTTTCAAAGGCTGACAGAGATCAGTGCTTTAAGTCCAGCTGAAGTGAGGACCTGAGCTTCCGAGCGAGGTCCCCGATGATAAAAAAGAAAGGTCACGAGTCACGACTATGTCAGGGAGGTCACCCCCCGAAGCCGTGTCATTACGGGCAGGGAGCCCTGATGCTGCTTTCTTCGCATGACCTTCAGCTACTGATCTGCTCAGGCTAAACTGAGGCCACCCTGCAGCTCTGACCCAGTCTGCAACCTACCACTGCCCCCATTAACTCTACACTATAAGAAATATCTGTACATTAACAGTAGTAGGACTGTAGATTTTAACTGTAACTGTTTATAGTGCATAATTCACAGGTGTATTTCTGTTGATTTACATATTTGAATTGCCTTATTATCAGTTGATGTAATAGCTGGGAAGTCTTTGTTTATGCTAGTTTGCAATGTTAAGAGAGATTGCAATGAAGTAGCAAACCTGGAACAAATGAAATCTAAAATAAAAATGTTTCTTATTATTTTAGCTTGGCTTTTTTATATAAATGTAAAAGATATCTAAGTTCATAAAAACATCTGCTTTTATCACAAAAGCTTGCTTGAAAATGTTTTTTTAAGCATTATTTTCACTGTAGGTACATCAGAAACTCACAGAAAAGTTTTGTTTTTTATTTTTATGTAGGTGTATTGTTGACAAAACAGTCTTTTTTTCAACTAGGCAAATTTAACACATAATTTAATTTTTTTATTTATAGGAAAAAGTCAAGGTAATGTGCTGCCGGTATGTTTTCTGTAATTTAATGTTACTTCTAATTTTTAGTTTTCATACTATAAATTTACCATCAATAACAGAAAACATCCTATTTTTTATATAGAAGGACCACTGAATAATAACAAATGCCATTTTTTTTAAATAAAATGACAGATTTACCATTAAATAGCGAGAAAAAAGTGTTGTTGTTTTATGAGTGTAATCAATATGAGCTGGTGAGTAACAGCTGAAGAAACTCTTCACCTAATTGCAATTTTGGGGCCTTTCACAGAAGTCTATCAATTTTATGAGACTTTACATTTCTGCTCTGCTACATTAAAGGAGGAGATACTGCACTGTTTACTCTAAAAAAAAATATTGTTACCAGTTATGAAATTTAAATTCAAAACATATGATGAGTGATGATTACATAAACCAATTACAAGTAGGTTCAACCCCAACAGCTACAACATTTGCCCTGACCACATGTCAAATCATTAATAATATAATAATATTTTAGGCTGCCTCTGTACTTTTACTTAATAAAATCAGATGTCATTATGTTATTTCTAAGAGCCCCTTTGAAGAAGACGTAGCATCAGGTGCTCTATGTGATTTTAAAAGAGGGAAATTTGTGTTGGTATACCTCCACATGACAGCATGCTGGGAAAACAGAGAAACGTGATCACTTTCAAGTTTACACTGAAGGCATGTGAGGAGGATATGCTAACCACACATGCAGCGCTCAGGTGTTCCAGCAACAATGCATTTCAAAGACAACTTTGAAAGTTCTCCTCGTCAGCCAGACAGTGAGATCAAACGGCCGGTCCTGCTGCTTTTCAAATGACTGCCATATGTGCGGGGAGAAGGACCCTTGTTAAAAAACAGACTCACCGAGAGGCTGCCTCCTCACATTCATACAAATAAACACATGCATACAACTAATATGCCAGATGGGGAAAAAAAAGCACTGACTCACTTCAGTCAGAGGAAAGTAAAGCTGTAAAAACTCAATTCAGTAATCGATCACAAATGTTGTCAACCACTAAAATCTGCAACATTTAAATGTGATTATTTATGCTGCCTCTGCTTAAGGAGCTGTCATACCTGGTAGCATTTTCCAATCCTGAACCAGGCTTCTAGGATGCGTCTGCATGGCATCAGCCCACGGTTGTACCACCTCCTCAGCGTCTGGTGCGCCATGCTCCAGACGAGCTGGCTGCCCGATGCCACCAGGTCTTCCACTCCACGTATAATGCGCACGGCCATGACTTTTCTCCCCTGCCGGCTAATATCTGCTTCTACTGATGACACCTCTCAGAACAAGAGGAGGTGATCTGCAGGCCACTTTGTTTTGCTTCAGAGCAACAAGCTGAAAGGAGCACACACACACACTGGTCTACTATGTCTCCCCCAGCTGATGTAATGTCAGTGAGAGTCGGCGCTCTGGAGAGGCTGGAGCTGAGCAGCGTGCCTCGGGCTCGGTCCTGGGCCTCGGTCCAAAACACTGCCTCATAGAGTACAGGGGAGGGCAGGGCAGGACAGAACCATGAGGCCCCTGCTGCAGAGGCTCCCCTCCACATAAACACACTTGTACACAAACACGGAAACAAACTCACTGCTCGCCACTCAACCTCTAAAGTCATAAATACTTTCCTCTGCGGCTCACACTAATATAATGTGGAGGATGCTTTGTTTTGTTAGGGAGGGAATGATTTCATCTTTTATATTACTGTTTTAATTCCAGCATGTATTTCAGTTTCATTGTCTAAAAAAGAAAAAGGGGTGTGGGAAAGTGTCTGTCACTTTGTCTGGGGTTGTGGGAGCAATTTCCTGAGGAGACTAGACATTCCCACCCATTATATTCTGCTAGAAACACTAAAAATAATTGGTCCTGTTTGGATCAGCAGGGTTGGTAGGACTGACAAGGCAAAAAGTGAAAACGGTGGAGGGAGGGGGAACCATTTAGGAAGGCTTTGAGGTGGAAATGTAGAGGAAAAGCTGCTGCGACTCCAAACCAGACGTCTTCCTTTTGCACATCTGCAACTGATAACCGACTGTCGCCGAACACCTGATTCAGACAAACAACTCTGAGAATACTGGGAAAAACAATACAGGAGAAAACGATGGAACGGCTCACAGCGACGACGTGTTGGAGTCCATCTGGAAACAATATCCGCCTGTTTGTTTATGTGACCCCAGTTTCCAAGAGTGCTTAAGTGTGCACAGTCAACACGGCGCTGTTTCATTGAACATGATCAGCGTAATTGTCTCAGAGCGTGCAGACTGTGATCTGCCATGATAACACAGAGGAAGGTAAGAGGAATAGGCCTAATGTTTCAATATTTTCAACTCCAAAAAAAGAAACATGGCAGAAAGAGTAAATCCTGCTTTCTGCATCATCATCTATTACTGAGGATTCATGTGGGGCATCCAACTCCCAGCTACAGGATTGCGCACAGTCATCCCACGCTCCACAAACAAACAATAAAATGCAATATTCATCAGGATTCGTCATGCATCCAGTCGGCTCCTGCTCGCATGTTGGAAATAAACACATCCGATACTGCACCCGCGGAGGAAGCGAAGGAGCTACATGGAGCAGCTGTGACATTGGCCTTTCACAGAAAATAGAATTATAAGCAATTCTCCGGGAAGCGTGTGAATGTGCGTCATCCAGGCACAAAAAGATCCATGTACTGTAGTTCAAAAAGACAATGAGAAAACATATGGAGAGAAGATCAATACCACAGCAGTCTGTATGTTAATAAGACTTTAAATATACCATACAGACAAGAAGGAGGTGTCAATCTTTTCATCCAACTCTTGGCAAGAAAGTGAACAAGTTTCCAAAAATGTTAGACGACACATTTAAACTTATGGAAAATAAATCCCAGCTTCTCTTTGGCTGGAAGTGAGTTTCCTCTATAAATATTCTCTTTAAATATCATAGACTAAGCTTCTTAACATACACTGGAGGCTCTCTGGAACAAATCTAAATATAACATAAAATACTAATGCAAAGACTGTACTGATCACAATTCCAGTGAAATGATTTCATTCCTCTCCTGTCATTTTAAAGCCTTTTCAAAGTGCAAAAAAAGTGTCCTAACAGGATTACATACTGGTGATGCTGTAATCCAGCAATGCATGAACCAGATATATCTATTTCGGGAAGGCAGGGACCTGTTCTGAAGGTATAGATGCAGCCTTGACCGTGATAAACATGGACAGATGAGTGTGGCCACAGCTGCCTGCAGCGACAGTGGGCAACACAGCCGAACATATGGTGGACACAAGCTGCTGTTGATCACACACATGATCGCCACGTGCGTGAAGGAGAACAGCGTGTTCTGGTCCACATAATGTTAATACATACACAGGCCCTAATGCATCTGCAGCACAGATTTCTGGGATGCAAACATGCCAAGTTTTCACAAATGTCTTGCAAACAGGCAGTTGAATTCCCCCCAAAACTCCAAAAATGTTCATTTTATTTCACAATATTAGTCAGAACTGTAGCTCCACAGGCACTGTGTATGTACGTAGACTGCAAATTATATGTAGTGAAACAAAACAATCTATTTTTAAGGACATGCAGGCATAGTTTCTTCTGCAAGACACACACACACACTTCCCGTGAATACACACAACACATATGCAAAATGCCTGCAGGCGGCGGATGATGAGAGCTGACTTCCACACCCTGGAGTTTCACACGGCTGAATAAATCGGAAGGGGTTACGACCTCAGCTAGAATCAATCTGTGGGAGTGTACGATCACCGGGGGCATCCCAGGGGTAAACGCTTATTAACTGTCTGCAATAAATGAAAAATTCCTTCACTCGAGCAGTCTGCTGAGTGCTCTAGTTATCTGTTTACAAGTGTCCGTATGCAGTTGTTGCTTAAAAGCTTAATATGAATGTGTCTCTATTGCACATACTTTCTCATTAACCCTTCATTAGCAGCTTTCCTCCAGCTGAGGACAGTGAAACAATGACATAGTATCATGTTATAATACTTGCATGGTCAATATCTTAGATTATAATGCCCACTTACGCATCCAGCAGACATGGAGCAACATGAGCATCCTTTTGAGCTCTTCTTTGTGCATTAGGCGAATGCAAATGACAGTATCCACTTCCATTTCGCTCTTCCTTGGTCTTTATCAACTATGTTTTGTATTTTTACAGTGCTACATGCTTGAATATGAGACACTGGGTTTGTTATGGGACTTAACTGTCTGCACTGGCCTCAAATGACACACAAAAAGAAGTCTATCTGATTCTAACATTCTCTCCAAGTTTCCATGTCTTGTCAAAACATACAAGACTTTTCTATCTTTCACCAATAATATATGTATTTGAATACCTCTGCATCAGCCAATAGCTGAACACAGCATCTCATAAACTTGATCTAACCTACATTTCTGCACTGTTGCTTATACACATCCAGCAGATTATCAATTAGGTGAATGGAAGTCCCACATTCATTTTGATTTTATGGTCTTTACTAGCTCTTGAGGGAAATATCTGTCTCTTAAAGAAATAAATGCAGCACCACCTTCCACATCTAATTGCGAGCTTTGGCTTTCTAGTGTTGGACATTCATGACAATTGGTTTGTTTGTGCTTTTCTTTTCTGCTGTGTCTGGAAGCAACGCTGGTTGGTGTAATGACAGTGAACCCAGACAGAAGAGTTGGGGGTTCATTAATCAAAGCAAAGAGCTACAGGCCGAAAATATTGATTATAGCAGCGTTAGTTGATGTGTGTTAAATATCAACCCAGTAAAAAATGTGGGTTCCTTGTCTCTTGGTGTTCACAGTGACAAATTCACATTCACTTGTTTCCAGCTCTCATGTCAGAAGAGTTGTGTTTTGTCAGTGTGTTAAGATAAATACTCTTCAATACCATCTCTTCAGGGACAGTATCTGATGCCTATGCACCTTATTCTGACTCCCAGTGTCCACATCTCCCTGCCTGGCACAGCAGCCGTTGCCATGACCTCACACTGCTGTCCGTCACCCTCTCTGATGTCACTCTGGTGTCACTCCATTTCTCTACACAAGTCATGTGCTGCACCCCAGACTCTGCTCACTTAGAGGCTCATTCTTTCCAAGCTTTTGTTACACTTTCCCCCTCAGGCGGAGCACAATCAATTGTTGTGGAAGTGAAGCGGTGGCTGACATATTTACTGTTCACGCTGCAGTGCCCCTTTATAGCCAGCAGATGGGGAAATTGAGTGTCACACAACCCTCGGGGACAAATGGAAGAAAATACTTTTAGAGCTGGAAATTGTGTGGTAAATTATTCTGACCGGAGGGTTTTCCTGTTACCTTTACGCTAATGTCATGCCCCTTCTCCTAATACAGGGGCCTCATTTCACTTGTGAGGCCTGGTTTGGAAGTTTAATAAGAGTACGGACAGGCAGGCTGCTACAATTTCACTCTGTTCTGTCCCAGAAGTTCTGTGTTAATAGGTCTGAATCTGTTGAGAATACAAAGCAGGGCGTGACAGGGGCAGCCACACTGCCAAGATCATCACAGTTTCGTGTCCCCGGGCACATTTCAACATGGGATGGCAATTACCGTGTACAGTAAGTGGTAGATTAATAGCCTAAACGGGGAAGGCCTCCCAGTGATCATAGCAGAGCCTGAGCAGGGCAGGGAAACAGCTGTCATCCACACGGGTCCGCAGCTGACGAGTTTTACCACATACTGAGACTGCAGCTGACACGCTGAATGGAGGACATTCTGGACTGTATGCCTAAAACACACACACACGCACACACACAGAGGATGGTTCACTCCCACTTATAAAGGCCTTTCCTCACACGACCCTGCAGCTTGTCAAGCTTCCTGACTGTCACTTGTAGTTAGAAGAGGAGCAGCTGTCAGAGGTCATGCTATCTGATTGGAGGATGATTTGTAATCATACATCATAGATGAATAGATTAGGTTCATGAAACATGAAAGAAGGCCATCTCTGGTCATGCATAGAGTATGTTCTACTTCTTAATAGGCTTTCCAAATGCAAGCTTCATGTATGAGCATCCAGAAAATGAAAAATCATGCACCTTGTCTTGTCTTGTCGCTATTGTTTAATGTCCCATTGACACATTCTGGGAGAGCATTAAATCACAAGAAACTAGATTTTTAAAAAATGTGTCTGTCATAAGGGCCTCCACAATGAAGAATCAAGCCAGCCAGTGAGGTTCCCATTTTACATCTTGACTGAAATTGTCACCGCATCTGTTTAAGACACCACGAGACATCTTAATTACAGCCAATTAACACCATGTGATAGAGCTCCATTTGGCAAATGAATGGCGAGACAGAAGAGCTTTTTGTGTGTGTTTAGGCAGTACAGTCAAGTCTGGCTTTGTGTGGCAGTAGGCAAGGAGGGGTAGAAGAAGAAAAGAAGGCAGGGAAAGAGACGAGGGCCCAGAACTGCAGGCTGCCACCGCGCACCTATCGGTGTGTCGGCTGCGTCTGGGGATTTGGGGCCAGCTCTTCGTGCTGTAACAGGACGGCGCTCAGGGGCAGACTGGAGGCCACAGGCCACGACAAACCGTGTGTGCATAACCCAGATGCTCTGAAGAGGAGGAGGTCAGGGTGGGGGAAGGGTGAGGGGGGGGACAGAGGCTGCGGTGTCAGCCAACAGCCCCGCAACTGTCTGCCGTGACAAAATGTTGCCCCGAGGGACTGTGGGTGACCAGATTTGCCGAGACGGTTCTTAGAGGGAGCATAAAGAGCCAGTGTCAGAAGTTTTCAATATCATATGCAAGTGAAGGAAAATGTGAATGGCCACAGTGCACATCTCCACGGGCGTCGCAGTGAAACAAAGATAGAGCGAAAGATGAAGGGGGAGGGGAGGAGACACTACCAGTCTGTAATGAGCCTTCAGGCTATGCAGGGGGTGAAGTTATTGAAAGGAGGAAAAAGCCCCACATATTATGATATAAATAACTGGATTGATAAAACTGTCATGCACATAAAATAAAGACCGTTTGAAGTATGATGTTTGGGTGTGCAGAGTACTTAAGCTACAAAGCACATCTGTGTGATATTGATTGTTTGATTATCATTGCACCTATTGCTGTCTTTGCTAAAATGACTTTGTCTATAAATTGCATGTAATGTTGAAAATGTCATTATAGTTTCCCGGAGCTCATTATGAGGTCTTCACATAGTTTAGATTAGCTATGTATAGTACAAATCTTCACATATGCCAAGCTGGAACTAGACAGCCTGTTTTTACAGACCCTTGCAAATGACTTAAAAGGTTTTGATTATTAACGTATATTTTCCGTAGCCATCTGTCCAGTAGTTTCATTTTACATACTTCTGGACCAAAGTAGCGAACTGAATGGCTAATAAAATTACACTGACATTCTTAAAGCTGTAGTTCTAGCATGACTGAAAACAGGATTCAAGGATTCAAAGGATGGCTGTTTGTCATATTGAGCATTAAATAGGTATCAGTACAATGAAATTCTTCTTTGATTACCCTACTTACAGAATACACTCATTCAGATCACACTCATCTCTCACATTTATTCATACGTACTGATGTAACAAGTATGAATGTACTAAAACAGTGTTAAAGTTTGCTTTACCATGAACTGGCACCATCATATTTGTGAATATTCACTCTGGTTACTCATATTTTTTGCATTGGCTCTTGTAATCTGATTTTAAAACTAAGTCCAGTACTCACAATCTATTTTTATCTGGTTTAATCTGACACCAGAGATTGTGCACTTGACACATGCGGAGTTATAAACACTAGAAACCCCTTTAAGCATAACACCTCCCTTCAGTAAAAACAATGCAGTTATGTACTGCATAGACACACTGAGGTGTCTAATCCAGTCAGCGATTAGTGGACTTCTGGCTGTTGATATCTGCATCCACATATCTGAGACCCACTGGCTTATCACTCTCAATCCAATTTACGGAATAGATAAACACATCAGTTATATGGCCTTATCTGGCTGCACAACACAAGTCGGAGACACAACAACAGATGTGAAACCAGTGTACACTTCTAGCTGCTGTGCCATACAGACAAACAGCAGAGTCTGTGTGACCACTTCGACACAAAGACCAGTGGTCTTCCAGGAATACTTGCCACTGTCCTGTCAGTTTAAAGCCACCAATACAGTGGACAACCTCTATTTTTACCCAGCTGTATGAAAACAAGTGCTCTCACTGGAATGAAAGCTCTCAAAGGTGTCGGCATTGTCAAAACAATTTCATGAAATACCATGATTTGAAGGGAGGATGAGTTCACCAGGAGTCGACTGGGGATTTATAAGAAGGTAGAGCTTGTAGAGCAAAGAGTCTCAAAATAAGGGATCTGGACCTGCTTTACTGCTGCGGCTGCTGCTGCTAGAATGTCTAATTCAAAGCTTTTACTGTTTATACGGTCACACATTCTAAAACAGCTGCTACACTGCAGATGGAAAATATGTCTCATTGCTTTTCAATATTTTAGAGGCTAGAAAAGACATCGCATGCAAACAAATTAAAGTTTTAACTTGAAAATATTCGCAGAGTTGCTGCGAAGACAGAAAAAAAATCCCACAGGCTGGCCTCAAATAGCAAAGTCAAAGAAACAAAGACCAAACAGAAGGGATGAGGGCAAGAGATGGGGTAGCAACTGAAAAAAAACACCATACCTAGAAGAATTCCAAAACTTAACACTGCAATTATCAGTGTTTATATATTTAAAATGGTGTAACCCTCTGAACCCCAGGTAGTTTCTAGCTGTTCTTTGCTCCTGTCACTTTTTTTGCTCATTGTGGGCTCATTTTTCAAAATAAAGTCCTGCTCTTCTGTGGAAAGAGAGCAAACAGTGGCCAGACATAGAGAGAATTCACATATGTCTTCTATGTACTATAACAGAGTAAAAATGCCACAAATCAATTTTTAAAAAGAGGAAAACAAGTAGAAAAAACTGTAATCAGTTACAGTAAAGTACATTTTTCCAAGTCCCTCCATTTGGCCAATAGTGAAAAGAAATGAAAGTGATTCTGAATCTATAGATATTTTATCCTATTGACATTTTTAGTTTGATCCCATACTTGTCTCCTATCTGCTCTGTGTAAACACAGCCTGCAGTGGAATCACAATGTCTCTGAATTTTTGTCATGTGTTGTGCCAAGGACTGCAGAATTTCTTGTTTTTACCAAATATAGTTAGTGCTGGCTGTTTATTGTTGACAAAATTTTAAATGAGACATTTAGATTAAGGTGATTTTGATGATGAAATATCACTACTTTTAAATTCAATTTAGTTAAGCTTTAAAAATCCAACAATTCTGTCTGTTTTTGCAATTTCTGGCTCTGATATATGTTGTAATTTTGGTGATTTATTTTAGAGATAACTGCTTTTCAAAGCTGCTGGCAGGTTTTGAGGTTCAGCGTTAAACGACCTAATGTATAGTGCGACAGCTGAAAATGAACTTACCCGACCCTGCAGTTTCCCTCAGCAATGCAGTATGTTTTAGAATTTTTCAATTCATTGTTTTGGTGTTAAGATCTGCAACTTTAATGTTTTGTTCCACTTTTTTTGTGCTCTTTAAGATAACTACAATTTACAACAGGAAACTGTTTTCAGCACAGACTCTGATTGGCCCACTGTATGTCACCTGTTCACAACAGCATGGCAGACAGACACAGTTGGCAATAAGAGAGTGTCAATCTATTGGCAAAGAGAGCCACATAATTTTATCAGGAGTTGGTAGAGAACAAAGCAAAGATAAAAGACGGACAAATACTGGAGTTAAATCTTTTTGTGTTTCCACTTGGTCTAATTATAGATAACAGACAACCCAGTAGTTTGAGGCCATCTGTGTTTGTTAGCACTGTGCACTGAAAGTTTATCTGAATGCAATTAGTAATACCAGGGGAGGCCTATAATTTCATTTTAGCTATCCACAAAGCTCATCAGTCATCTGGACAGCAAATTACTGCTAATCGAGTGGATGAAAAAGGCCTGACCACTTCAATTGAGTTTCATCAAAAAAGGAAATTATTAATATCAACTATCTGCAATACCCTTAATTCTTCCAAACAGTGACTGTAATTTGTGACATGACATAAAGTGATAATCTATTTCATACTAATGCACAATATACCTTAATATAACATTATGACCACCTGCATAATACTGTGTTGGTCCCTCTTATGTACTCAAAAATGCTCTGAACCATTGGGCATGGACAAGAGGACCTCTCAGGGTGTCCTATGGGGTCTGGAACCAGAACGTTGGCAGTGGATCCTTTGGGTCCTCTGGCTTGTGCCAAACTTGTGTCAAACTTGACACAAGCATCCTGTTGATGTTTGATCAGAATGGGCTGTAGGAAGTTTGGAGGTCAAATCAACATGTTGGGCCATTGTCATGTTCCTCAACATGTTCCTGATTTGTTGATGTTTTTGCCATGTGGTGGAAGAAACTAGTGGTGGTGGTTTTTACAATTGCTTGGCCAGTATTTTATGAGATATATATGGGAAATACAATAGTAATATAACATAAAATGCCCATGGTGACTTTGAGAAATTCCTCAATTTGTATAACCAAACACCACATTTTCTATTTGTGATGATATAAAACTGATAAAAGTAGCAAAATCTGCTAATTTGCTTGCTAATTTTACTTTGCTGATATTTTCAGTTGTCAAGATTCTATATAGTTTCTGTTAATTAACTAATCAAGCTAACATTTTCAAAACACAGCCTGGTCTAAAATACATATTCAAAAGTTTTGCACAAGTGTGAACACCACTTGTCATCTTCTCCTGTCTAACACTCGCTGCCTTCCCTTGGGGACACTCAGTATCGTCTTTCCTCCCAGTGAGCTCGACACCTGTTACGGCTGCACACCACCTCCAGATCAGCTTTCCACAGTATCACCAAGCGTTGTCCTGACGTCATTCATTTCTGGCTAATGACTGTGGTTAAAGGGGCTAATACCGCTGACAGACACCTTAAGTTGTTTCTTGGCAGGCCTGTAAATGTGACCACCACGTGTGCTGCTGATACAATACAGTACAGTAGGTGAAAGGGCATGTAGGACAAACTCATGTATTTCAAAGAGAAGCAGCCGGGCCTCTTAGCAGCACAATGCAACCTGAAAAAAAAAAAAACCCTTCGAGATCAAAGACGGTGTTTTCTATTGAATTACAGGTTTTCTCATGACATGGTTTCCTTGTCACTCTGTCACAAGAGTCTTTCCACTATGTTGCAGCTAACACACAGACCTTTATCCCTGTCAGAGAGCTCAGCCTGGCCTGTCTGAGTGGACCAGCAGGGTGCTCGGTTTCGGTCCACGGGGCAGGTGATAATGACTTCCCTCCTCCCTCCTTGCTCCTTCTCATCCCCAGCTGCAGTGGTGAAGGTGACTGCAGCTGGATGATTTTTGTCTTTCCAAACTGCAGGGGATGTGAGCTATTGTGAGTGTTGTGAGCATCTCGTGTGGATCAGTCCAGGTGGGGGTGTTGGTTTCCCCTATTAAGCCAGTGCAAGAGGAAGCTCAGGTAACACTCCATTAATGATGGATGCTAACCCAGCCACCATCTCTGTCTACTATACGACACCCTATATGCCCTCTATAAGTTCACTGACGATGCAACCTAAACAAAATTAGCTTATTGAGGTGCAGTTTGGAGAAAAAAAATAGCACACTCAACTCAACAGGAAATTACTTTGTGGGGGGTTTGCCAGATTGAGAGCATTGCATATTCACAGATGTCTCCAGTGTGTCTCTTTACCATGCCTCCATCCCTTCTGGCACTAAATGTGTGAAACACTCACATGGGGTTTTAAGAGCTGAGCAGTATTGATCACTGTGGATATGAGGCCGTGGGGTATGTCTGCTGTGGAAGCACGGTTGTTTTTTCCAGCCTCGACACCGTGTACCTCTCCATTTGAGCCTGAGAGGGTAATAATAGCAGCTCAGGCCCTTTCCATCCGCCCCTCCTCCTTTACTTTACACACATGGGCCATGTGGGGAGTCTCATTCTGATCATTACCATTCAGGCTCTCTAGCATCCTCTCTACATCCTCACCCGACAGCTCTCCCGGTGTGTGATTTGTGTGTAGCATGTATTTAAGGGTGAACTACAGGAAAATGGAGAGCAGTCGCCATGGATGGATGGATGGATGGATGGATGGAGAGAGGCTCACGAGCGGCATAATTTGAGGAAAAGACCACTCCCCCTCCATCACTCCAAAAATCCTCCCAGGCAAGCCGAAAGCTGCACAGACAGAGAGGAAGGTGGTGGAGGGCTTTTGCTTTGTTGTTATTTTCATTTTCTCAGCCTCACAGCAATTACATCCCAGTCTGACAGACACGTGAAGAGGAGGAAGAGGAGGAGGAGGACACAAACAAAAACAGGGGTATTCTGCTCTGGAGTGTACCGCTGCATAGATCTGTTGGGTTCAAGGTTCCCTCCACTGCCCCAGGTTGTGGGTGAACCCAGCAGGAGGATGTGCTTCGCTTTCTTGGATCCAGTAGCAGTTCTACATCTCACCTGCCCACCTGTGCCGCAGCACACAATATTTTGATTTTAGAAGTTGGGAATACTAAGAAATCCAAGGCGGTGGGAGGAACACAACAAAACTTCTAAATACAACTTTAAAAAATATCTTTTTTGTCTTCTTGGTTTTAACTTTGCAGTTTTTCTCATCCTCACATACTGTAGCATGTCACTCAAATATGTTACACAAAGATATAAGTGTTTACATCTGTGAAAAATAATCTAATTACCAACCAAACACCTTTTTTAAAAACTATTTTTGCCTTAAGACATAATCAAATGACGTTTAAAAACACTTACTTTGTGATGATTAGCTAATAATATCCTAAGTTTGTGGTCAACTATAGAAAACTCTAGTTCTGCCAGAGTTCCATTTCCATGTGAAGCTGACCTGAATGCAGCTTGTTTACCAGAAAGCTGAAAACATGACACGTTTCAAGGATTTACTGTCCATATTCTAAAACAAATAACCATCTACTACCCTGCTTACAGTTGGAATTAGAAAACAAACAACGCCCATGACATTATCCAGCAAGAGAACCTGCATTATTGGAATAGGTTTCTCAATTATCTGTGCAACCCACTCAGAATCACATTTGTATTCAACTAACATATTTTCCAAATCATGCTGTGTTGTCAAACATATTCACAGGCTGGATTACATTAATATCAGGAAAGATTTTTTTCCTCGTCTTACAAAAGCGTCATACGTAATAAATATAGGGTACTGAGAGGAGGTTGAGGTGGATGGTGGGTGGACAAAGCACAGAACTGTGACACCAGACAACAGGGTTCACATCCAGAGTTTTGTTTTGTGGTTTCGGCAACATCACTGTCAGCTTTCCCTGTATTAGACAAGACCTCAGTCTTCACCTTGACCAAGTGCCAAAACATAAACATAAAAAGCCCAATAAAGCTTTTGTTGCTACAAGAAGCGACAGTTTTGCAAGATGATATTTTGACCAAAAACATTTAAAATAAGTAAAGACTGGTATTTTACGGGTACTTTGAGCAACATTTTATACACTGTTGTTGTATGTTCATAGAAAGTATATAGATGTTATAAGTCAGCTGTATATAATGGTACCTTCTGTAAAACAGGGATTATATTTCTGACATCCAACCATTTTTCCAGCTTGTCCACTGTAATCGCTAATGTCATAAACGTGACTTTTAATATGCAGTGGTGCAGGGTTTTGGGAACTGCATCATTACGTAACATGAAACATTACATGAATAACCATTTAAAGAACTGCTATCAGTATGATTTTGAATTAGGTTTTGTCACTTCTGAGATAAGGAAGGAAATTTGTGAGGAGAACCAGTCTGGCAGGAACTTTGTTTTCTGACAGAGATGTTGAATTACATGAACCTATACCTGAAACCTGAACCTGAAACTGTATCACATAGCCTAACTTCTGAGACAAGCTGCGGGAAGTATACCGGTAGCTTTCTCAATAAAACATTTTTTACAACTGGTAAATAATGATGTATTGTCAAGTAACTGTTTTACCTAATTTGTATAGGTTGTTATACTGGTACAAACCACGCACTGTTGGAATTGTGATTAATTTCCTTCTAACATTCCCCTGAGACTCGGGGCTTTTACTCTGAAGTATCCGGGTCAATAAGCACTGATACACATGGATAACCTATAAATCCATCCTTGTGTCCATTCTTTAAATAATTTATAAGGAGGTGGGCTTGAACGCTGCATTTTTAGTGGAATTTGTCCACAAACTGTCAAGTATCTGCCCTTAAACAGATTGGAGCTTGTTTTAATGCAGTCTCTTTTATCTAAATGATATGGAAACTGGCTCCCTGAGGAATTGCCAACCAGCTGAGAGTCACTCTCCGGGGCTCATGCTTGCGTATTCCGCTGTATTCTAAAGGGAAATAAACACAAGCCACCTCTGAGCATCATTATTCACTACAGCCACACATTAAAGGACCAAATCCCTTAGAAATCAAACAAAAAGCAACAGTATCTTTGTTGCATAAAACTCTTTGCACAAGAGAGTCGTAAATTTCGAAACACATTGTGAAATTTCACAATGTCTGTGTTCTGTGTGTAATACTAAGGTCCAGACTCTTTGTTTTATTCAGGATGTCCTGTCTGAGAGGACAAAGCAGACATGAAACATGAAAAGGAGATGTGGTGTCTGCACACTGCTGAGCTGGTTCACAGCCAATGAGGAACAGATTCCTGTTGACACAACTTACAGTGTTTGCAGTGATTATGTTACAGAAAGCACCACAACCACTGAGGACATTTACAGCAAACACTGGGGGGACTGAAGTTTGTGCTTACAATGCTCAGGACTAAATCATTTCACTAAATATGCACACAACCTCTTCACTCAGATGTCCCCTCTGGTCTGAAGATCGGAATTGATTTCCACTGCTAAGCCTATAGATTACTGGTGACCCACAAACACATTAACTAGAAAACACTCCAGTGCCTGGCCCTGAATTAGGCCTCCAGCATCAAGCCTGAAAGTGCTAATCCACAATATCCATGTTTTTGCACTTCTGACAACTAAGCACTCACTGCACTGCTGTTTATTCTGTCTATATCCCCTGTCAATCAAAGAGTATGACATCATTTTGCTTGAAATTTCTGTGAGTCAATGCATCAAATGAAAAGTTGCTTTCATAAGCAGCAGAACTAGCCTTTACTCAAATGAAAAGTTAATTCCAAGTGATTTTAACCAGGTGTATTTCCCTTTATTTAAAATATTATGGCTTTACTGTGCATCATGCAAACTTTGCATCGTCCACCACCTCTTCTGTAGAGATTAATGAGGAAATGAGGAATCACACAAAACTGCATCCATTGGGGCAATACACTTGAGCTCCCTGCAGCTTTCCAAAAAGAGGGTGAATTTTGTGTTAACCTTTAAAATGTTGTTGCCAAAATAGCCTATACCTACTAGTACATTGTTCTGTGCGACTCCTTGTTTCCGCAAATGTCTACAATGGAGGTGGACGGTACAAAGTTAGCACCACACACAAAGCCACAATAGCTACATGAGTTGGAAATGCCAGGTTGAAATAAAGCAGAATTTTCCTTTAACATGCTCAGAGATTTCACTCCAAAGTTTGCGGTGGCTAACGTTAGGTAACTTTAGCCTTTGCTCTATGGCGCACATTCTTCAGCAGGCTAGCAGCAACTCTTGTGCTCTCCACTTGTGCTATCGATACAGTAGCTTAGCATTTTAGCGAAACCTTAACATGTTTTGCTGACATTTGCTTCGCATTTAGCCACAACTGCTTATCATGAACTTTACAGATCAATTTCAGTTCAGTGATTGCCCAGGGTCTCCAAAAACACCCCTTGTGATGTCATTAGGGGACTAATATTGCGATCAAGTGTTTTTAGCTCTTAAGTCAGAGTACTAAAGACTGAAAATCAGGATTTCTTGGACCCTGCTGCTTCAAATTTGACTGGTTTCTTTCTAAATATGTCACTTGTGCATCCCCAAACTTTATGGAAGTGAAATTCAAAAACACTGGAATACACCTTTTAGTTACTTTTAGGGATATTTTTCACTGTCTGAACAGCATTCCCCTTAAAATACCTGTCAGATACTGACATTCAAAAGCTTTTATTTGCTTCCTATAGGCTAAATTAATTTGTAAATGTATGACAACTGATACTATTACCTCCACGTAAAAACTGAATGCGAAAGTGAATTGGAAGGATTCCCATTTACATTCTCACCTGTCTTGTGGTGTGCTTTGATCAAGAGCTCAATCTTTCTGCGAGGAGGAAATCGGTGAGGAGAACCAGTCTGGCAGGAACTGTGTTTCCTAGCAGAGGTGTTGAATTATGTGAACCTGTGTGACAACTGTATCGCATAGCATAACTGATAAATGCTCTCATTCAAATCCATGCAAAGAGCATTATAATGAAGATGTGTGGGAACGAGAGGAGGAAAAATGCTGATAAAGAACTTTTAACACAAAACAGGGGCCTTGAGGAGAGATGGGAACCCTTCACCCGCTCAGGTCACACTGTCCAGGTTGTCTAGATGAGCTGCTTTAATCTTGTTTATCCTTTCAAAGACTGCCTTGTGTACAGATAAGGTTCTAAATGAACTATGATGGGCAAATGACTCCTGTGTACAAAGTGGAGTGTGCAGCCGCGTTGGAATATTCTGAGGGTTAATAGCTTTATTGAATCGGAAGCGCTGACCCCATTAAAAGCAGCTGAACATCCCAGACTAAAGTCAACACAAAGCTGCGCTGCCTTTGCAGTTTGCCTCTGTGTGCGTCAGAAAGGGAAAGAAAGACGGCACATGTTGCTCTTGTGAGGCACAAATTCAATAAAGTCACCTAAACAAAGCAGTGGTGTGCCTTTGTCCTGCATCACTCTTACTGTCACTGGTTTGCCTCATGACAGAGCTGCGTCACAGCAAATGAATGGCACTAAAAACAGAGGCATCCTCACGCTCAATTACTATAATTTATGATATGTATTTTTGGAGCTGTCTCTGGAGAGTATTTTTGTTTGTTGCCAACCCACTGCTGTTTTTCACGGTCTGAGATGACACAAGACCCATACAGGATATCACATGGCAGCCACGCCGGCCTCACCAGTCTTTGTTTTGTTCAGGAAACAGGATATTCACACAGAGGAGAGCCGACCGGCTGACCACGGAGTTGGATTTTTCTTTTTTTTTAAAAAGTGCACGAGTTTAGAAGAAACAGAAACTGTTCACAGGTGATCAGGAGCCGTGAGAAACTTGTGCACATCTTACTGATCAGCAAGACACTAATGTTGACATGTCAACAGGTCAACATCCAGCTGACAGTCAGCAGAAGTCAGGTGAAGCACATGTGGGCTACAGAGTTTAGTTGTATTATCAAACAAGGACAAAAAATACATTTGACACACGGAAATAGCTCATAAAATACAGCTGAAAATGACTCAAATACATGTTTTGAGGTACTCCATGTAGAGCAGCATATGGAAAATGCAGGATAACAAAACAAACAGGTCACAGGTGATCACACCACCTGATGTTTGTTTTTGTTTTATGACACAACTGGTTAAAATTTAAGCTCTAACTGGCTGTGTGCGTAAAAATCAAACCGGCTCTCACCTTATGTCTTTTGTTGTGCGCGATCGCTCCCACTATGTTGTCTGTCCGCCGCCGGCACCGGTCACTCAAACAAAACCCACTTCTCCTGTCAGAAAGCCGAGTTTCCCTTCAGAACGAGATGGTTTGTTAGAATAAAGAGCCGCTTCTGCACAGTTCATCGGAGCAAAGTCCAGGAAGGAAAGCTGCTGTCTGTTCGGCATAATAACAGAGTGAGTCCCCATCCATTCACACTCCCCGCCTCCTCCTCCTCCTGGTTCTCCTCCTCCTCCTCCTCCTCCTCCTCCTCCTCGCCACCTTCCACAGAAGCAGGACGGGACAGATGAATTTCCCTCCGCTGCTGCCGCCTGAGCGCACCGCTGCTGGCCAATGGAGGAGCGCTCTCTGCTGCGTAAACGCACCACTGCTCTGGAGAGGAGTAAAAATAAGAACACGACACAGGCGGAGTGGTGAACACATCCAGGTTAGGAAACAGAGACATGTAGCTATTTATCAAATTATGATCACAATTGAGTGTCATACTATAATCAAGTATTTATTCAAGTCTTTATATGTGTCTTTGTTCCAACAGCCAATTAAGACCACAACAGTAAATTAGTCTCTTTACACAGACAGGCCATGGACGCCACATGGCGACTTTCCCATCTGTTAGTGGTATTTTTTTCTTTCTAACCTGAATCTAATTGCACAAAAAAGGTACACTAAGCAGCTTTCTATCTATTACAGGAATCAGTGAATAATAAGAACATTCTTTGTTTTCTATTGTTCAGTTACTGGATTGGGAAAGGATGGGTTATAGCTGTTGGAGAAAGAGATGAATTGCTGCAAAGTGACACAATATCACTTATGTAGCTTCTTATTTAAAGAATCAGAATAATTTTGCAAAGTAGGTTTACACATAGGAGGAATTTGACTTGGTGTTTTGGTGTAAAAATTTACGGAAAACAAGCAAAACATACATAAAGTACTCTTAAAGCTGCACGATCATTATTTTATATTAGTAGGGAATCACATTAATATATGTAATGTAAAATATATCAGGTGTAGTGGTAAATTACGCAGAATTATATCCAAAGTGCTGCATCTTAGCTCAGGTCTATGAGGCGTTTCAGCATCTTTCATCCTTTTGTTTTGGTTTCCAGATCAGCACATTTGCAGCTTTAATGTTTCGGTTGACTCTCCTCAGTCTCATGCGTGTCATGTCCAACAGCAAACAGCTGATTTTAGCAATAAAACAATTTTAAAAATGACAAATTTTTAAAAAATCTGATAAATGCACCTTACACAAACAGCAAATATGCAAGATTAGCAGCTAGCTCATTGATTTGAAACATGACTTTAAAAGAACTCTGTTGCTCTTAACTGCAGGATGTGTAAATTAACAACAGTTTGATCATATATTTGTTATACAGAACTTAATAAGGTGATAAAATGTCAGTATTGTATTTAGCTCTTATCGCACAGACTCGTTATCAGATGTGTAATTTACAAGACATTAGTTTGTCGGTTTAAAAGAACATAACATGTATCATGTTGGACATATTGTGGACTCTCCAGTGACAGCACTATACAGGGAAGGAAAGGAGTGCCACACTGTTGTGGCTTTGTGGTAGGCTGAACAATGGAAAAAGCCAGTAATCCACAGAAACTGCAGGAGAAAGGAAATGGGAGGGATGAAACTGTCCATTTTATTATGAGCCAGTTGAACCAAGTGTCAGGGCGGCTACAAGGTGACGTTCCCTCGGCTATCTCAGCTGTGCATGCACACGGAGGAGAGAACAAAAACAAGGAAGAAAACAAAAGATGGGCCCTCGTGTCGAGTGCAATGGCCGGCTGCGGCACTGGAGCTAAATGCTTACTTCGAAAACCCTAAATGAGTCACCCCAGGGACAGGCCCCCCCCCCAATCCCCCTCCCCATTTGTGAGGATTTCTGCGCTGCCGTGATTAGGCTCACCCCGGTGCCATGTGTGCACCAAGTGCCGCAACTCCCCCTCGCATGCTCACCAAATCTGTGCTTGGCCTCATCTCTTGCTGAGATTAGCCCAGGAGCTATTGTTCTGATGACACTTCCTATAAGCTATATTCTCATTATGATAATACACTGACAGCTTTGCCTTACTTGGTGATTTAGAAAACTAATAGTATATCTAATTTTCTGCTGGCCTGTTTGAAATTATGTGCAATGTAAAAATATGAGTTATAGATGGAAAACATACATTTGCATCATGTAAATTGATTTTTATGTCTTTAAAGCTGATATAAAAACTGAAAAATCATTTATTCAGTCTAAGCAAACACAAAATAACTGTTTTGTAGCTTAATTTAAGCAACTGAGAAAACCAGAAGCAAGAGGACTTTTGTTTGCAACGAAGGAGGAAACTATGAATTTAACCTACAAGGGGATTATGTTGAGCTCATGGAACAGATGTTAACATGGAGAGGTCTCCCCTCCTGAGAGTGGCCCCTGACTGACACACTGTCCCGCAGTCATTGGCCCATTGTCAATGTGCATCCTGTCCTCTGAGTCTTTACTTGCATATCGCTCCCACCCCCTCCAGTACAGATTAACTCGTCCCCCCCCACCACCAGCCTTGACCTTGATGGACTGGTAATGTCATCCTCCTTTGTGCTCTGACAGACATTAACTCTTTGCCAACTTTCACGGCTCCTTCTGAAGCCAACTTCTCACATTCAAGGAGGAGGTAAACAAAGGCTGGATGACAATAAGTAGCATCAACAATAAGTGAGCGCTGACCCCCTCCATCCCGTCTCATCCTCTCATCAGACCTTCAGGCAGGTCAGCTGTTGTGCCACCAGTCTTCATTCTTCTTGATAGCTTGGTCATTTCAGTGTGTCTATAGTGTTTTCCAGGTCAGGGTGAATGAATGTGTGTGTGTGCATTACCCAGCCCCCATATCTTCTTTAAAATGAGGGGTATTTTCTTGGAAAACTGAGGGCAGGAAAATATTGATGTGTAAAATGTTGTTAATTCAACCCACACAGTGAGTCAAAGTTAAATCTGAAGCAAATCTATTATCACAGCATAGTGTGATCCCAGCCAGTGTACAGCCATGGAAAAAGAAACATATTTGCATTTCTAAATATATTTCTGACCATTTGCCAATCCATGCCCCACTTTAGCTTCTGTTGCCTGTCAAGCTTTCCGTTCTCTCATGGCACATTTATAGACCTAAGAATAGCTGATTTACTACATTACTGCCAAACTGGCAGTCATTTTTGAAACAATAGGCCTTTGATTTCACACACAAGTGGATAAAAGCAGGCTTCTAGTTTGATCTGTTTAATCTTTTTCTTTCTCATGCTTTACAATAATAAAAAAAGAGCTTTAAATATGAGGAATATTTAATGAGTTGGACAAACTAACTCATGTTGGCCTGAGGCTACTGGGTCAGTGTTGAACTCTGACGATGATATATCATAGTGGATAATTTGGTCCCATAGTGGATGTTTTAACCTGTAAGACACAAACAATATAGTAGAATACAGCAACTAATATGCCTCTTGCTTTTGGAAATTATTTTAGGTGGCTTTAGGTAGCAACTAATTTCAAGTAATAGTTAGAGCATGCAAATGTTTTCATTAATGCAGATCAGTGCATCCTTTTTTTACCCTCCTGACTCCTAAAATGCAGAATAATGTTCAGACCGCAGCCACATGCACTCTACTTCAACAGCAGGTCAGAGCTTGGTAGGTCTGCTGTTGTTATGCTCTGATTTGACTACAGGGATTTAGCATATTACACATTTCAGATATCCATTTAAGATAATTTATGGTAACAATCTTCAGATTTATCGACATGAAAGTGAAACAAATGCATTTGTATATGGTTTAATTACACCTCTTTTTAAGGATAAGAGACATGCTGAAAATGCAAATAAATAAAACAAATGTTAAATAAACATTTGATATGAAATACCTGAAGTAAAAACCTAGCGTTCATAGTCAATAACAAAAAAAAGTACATTATGCGGTGCAATCTTTGTAGAACTCGATAAGGTCTCAGAGTTTTTGCAAAAGTTAGTGCTATTTTTTGGACTGTGGCGTCTATTTATATTTTTCTGCACACCATACTGACTTGTATTTAAAAACAAAAGATAGTGGAGCACTGGAGTATTGTAAGCAGAAGTATTAGTGGTCTTTACTTATAACTAGTTGCACCACTATCTAAAAATAGCACTCATCCATCCATTAAAGTCAGTAACCAAATAAACTACTTCAGCTGAAACTCTTTTGACGCAAACACACTCATAATTTATTTAGCATTTGTTGAACTCAAGTTCTATTTCTAGCGCACATTTACTGAACTTTTGCATTTTCAACATTACATTTTTAGGCTGTATTAATCTTTACTTTGTTTTACCGGTGCTGGGGTCTTCTGCTGCTGTGATCATCTGGCTGGATTTGGGCAAAAGTTGGCATCAAGGGAGCAGCAGGCTTTTATACCAGAGCTGCCAATCAGGCTGTACCACTTCAAGGAGGGGACAGGGTTTATTGGATTTAAATATTATAGTATTCATTTGACTTATGTTAGGCCTTTAGATGTATTTTTTGGATTTGTTTAATATTAGTTTTTGGGATAAAGAAGACAAATTATGCTGTTTTGTGCTCTTTGTCGTGAGTTTAGGTGTTGGAGTTTTATGTCCCCCCTATTGTGTTCATTTGGTCTGATCAGGAAGTGTATTTATCCCCTTTTGTTCCCTTTTGTTATAAGTTTTGTTTGCTTTTTGTTGGTTTGTTGGGTTACTTTGTTCCTATACCTTAAGTTAAGGTCTGTTAATTTCAGCTCTTTTATGAACCCAGAATTTAGTGTTTACTTTTGTAACATTGTCATTTTTTTGAGTGAAATGAAAACCCTTTTATGAATCCACCTGCAAGTCCCCATGCTTTGTAATTCAGTCCCTCACATGTGGTGGCAGTGGTGGGATTAGCTGTTTTAGGGGTTTCTTTTGTTCATTTTGTTTTTTTTTCTCCCTCTTTTTCCATTTTTCACTCCCCTCAACTCATTTTCTTGAGTTGTGCATCATGGAGGACGGAGAAGAAAAGGAAATGGGGCAGAGAGCAGAGAAGCTGAGGAAAAGACACTGAGAGTGAAGATGCTGTAGAGCCAACACCGAAGGATCTCGCTGGTATTCTGCAGGCCTCACCATGAATCCAACCAAGTGTGCCCTGGCCAGGACAGAGATGCAGTACCTTAGTTTCACCAATAGAGGTGGGGTAATAAAACACAGTGGCTTGAAAAGATGGCGAGTTTTATTGCTGTTATAAGCTCGGTTTGAACAATGCAGTTGGTTTGCTGGGTTATTTTGTTGCTATAGCCTTAGCTAAGCTCTGTTCATTTGACCTCTTTTATGAGCCCAGTGTTTAGTATTTGCTTTTGTAACGTTATCATTTTTGGGTTTTGGGGTGTAAAATAAAAAAAAAACAACCTGTTCTGAATCCACTGGTTAGTTCTGTTGCTTTGCAGCTTGGTTTCTCACAATGGTCAATAACAGAAAAACGTACATTATGCAGTGTGATATTTGTTGAACTCTCTGAGTTAGTGCAAAAGTTAGTGTTAGTTTTTTGGGCTGTGGAATCTGTCTTGAAAATTTCTGCAAAAAATACTGACAGCAAGTGGAGCATTAGAGCATCATAGGCAGAAGTATTTAGGGTCTTAAGTGGTCAACAAGCAGCAGAAGAGGTCCGTTGTGATACGTGTGGCAACCCCAGACGAGAGTGGCATCAGGAGTAAGAAGCACGAGAAGATGTGCCAGGGCCTGAAAGAACAACTGGAACAGATGTGGAAGGTAAGTCCAGAGTTCACAGTGGGAGTAAGAGCATTAGGGGCCATGAGAGCGGCTCCTGCAGATTTCAGATATAACATTTGAGGTGTCTGTCCAGAAGAGTACAGTATGTAGTGCAGTGTCTTAGCCGATACTAGTTAAAAACTGCACAGAACCTTCAAACTGGTGAGGGGGACATTTTTGAAAAATATTTATATGTATTGTATATTAGATAGTTAATAGTGATGCATTCATATTTTAGACAGTTTAAACTGACCATACATTTTTGTATGTGCAACTGTAATTGTAAAGAAACGTGTACATATAGAAAATACTATATTTTAGCAACAATATTTAATGCAAAATGGCCTAAATTGAAAAATATTTAAGGAATGTAAATACCTCAACTTTCCTAAACACAGTCCTATAGACATTATAAAGTTTTGTTTTTTATCTTATATAGCCGTGTATTCTTATTTTACTCCTGTTTGACTTTAAGCGTGTCTACATTTATAGCATGTGCCTCAGCGACACTGACAATGAAGGCTGCTCTTCAATAAGTCCTTTGAGGATTTAAATAAAATAAACAGGTGAGAAAATCAATGTAACATGTTCCACAGTTGCTCTGACTTTTTAAAAACTGGCTCTTTTTATTCACTATTGCCACTATCACAATAATCATCACTGGATTCACCTTTGAAAAACAAAAACATAATTTGAGTTTTAAAAGACGTAAAATTAAATAACAGTAAATGATCTTTGGGACTGGTAGCAGTTTATAATCAGAAATATTTTAACTTAATGCATGCATTTTTTCTTTATTGGGATTCAGATGATTCAATTTCCATCAAAATATCACAAAATAAATGTTTTCTGTAGAAAACCATTAAATAATTGCATTGTCTTGAGGTGTGTGATTCAAATGATTAATACTGTCTGAGCAACACTGCATGTGACACCAACAGAAGCTGCCAAACCCAAAATTGTCATCTAAAAATTACTAACCTTGAATGAACTCTCGGAAGAAATGCCTTTTGCTTTGACTAAGTTTAGGGAATCAATATATTTTAATCTTTATCAGATGAAACATTTCCTGGCCGTGATGTGTGTTATTCCACATGACTTCACCGAGAGACCCGAGTCTGTGTCCTCAAGTGTCCCGTCTCCTCACGTTATCCCGGTGCAATTACAATATCATGCGGTGAAAACTTAAAGGGCAGACCACACGGGATGTGAAGCCCTACTGTACTGAGATATGTAGTTTCTCTGCAACATAGTCTCATGACTTTTCCTTTGGCTGCTCCCGTCAAAACCCAATGTTGCCAGACTGTGAGAGAATCAAACCCTTTAGAGGGCTTCGGGATTATTAGCTAAAGGGACAATGACTCACCAGGAAGCTGAGTAATGACGCAGCGCTCAAAGAAAATCAAACCAATGCAGGCGAGATGGAACAATATGCTGGGCTCAAATCCTTGTCAGCCTTATCCATGAATTCATTTTGTCTATAAATTATTTTCTTATTGTTCACTTATTGGTAGTGAGTGACACGGGACTGACAAGTTGCTGTTGCAGTACCACCATGTGGAGCAAATGTGTAATCTTTTTCTGGAAAGAGAAAACCAATTAAGTGGTTGTGACAGTGTGGTTGACTGGGGGGCTCACAAGATTGTTTTTCAGAAATACTAATATGATGATTTCAGTGGCGATGCACATAATTCAGTTTATTTTTCAGATTTGTCTCTATTTGATGCTTCAGTCTTGTGAAATATTGCATATTTGTTCCTTCTGGCCTTTCAAAATCATTCGTCACAAGCCGTTATAAGAGGATAAAAAGATGCACTTTGAATGAACTGCTTAGAACTAATAGATATGCAGCTTTTCATGATGACTTATCGCTTCATGTTTGGAAAATGTCTTAGATAATATACTTTTTATTGCTTTCTTTAGTGTCTCGGGAACACGTTTTAAGTCGAGGCCAACAGTGCTACATTTCCCCGTCCTTAACGGAGACAACAATATTTAGTGACAAAAACATGCATAAATATGACTCAATCCTCCCATACCTGTTATTTTAATTAAATAAATCAAAGACCTTCAAAGTAAATGGGACTGTAGTCATTGTTTGGCATCTCATTTGTCTTTGGCGCCCTCTGGTGAACATTTTCAGCTACAGTAAATAATTGTATACTTTTTTGCCATGCAGTCCTGTTAACACAAATCTGTGGTGTTTCCAGACAGGTCATGTAGCGACATGCAGCCTTTAACTTTGACCACAAGGCCTCAGACTGTGCACTGCAATTGTGCATTTTTTTCCGGCTCCATGACAGTCGACCCCTGTGTGCTGCAGTCTACAGTTAATAACTCTTATTATACTTTATGCTTGGTATCCATCAGCATGTGCATGCCAAATAAAAAGTATTTTCTCATCTTATGCTATCTTTATCCTCCATCATGGTTAACCATATTTTTGACTTCTGGCTATGCGCAGGCGCAGAAGTCAAGATGCTTGACTGTTAAATGAACTTACTGTCGCATACATTATATTCATATCCACAGCTGCAGAGGAAGCACATGACTGACTAACCCTTATAAAATGATTGGAACACACATCATGTCAAAATATAAATCACACCCATTCTACAATTTTATACTCATCTGAAAGACAAAGGAAACCGTTGAACTATTTACTTCTTATACAATGTATAAACATTGTGCCACCTCACTGACGCCATTATGATGAAAGCTTACTGAGAATTTTAACTATGTCCTCAACTCGGCGTTTAAACACAACATAGTGCTTTATAGTGCATAGAGAAATGAACCAAAAGCATGGAAAGCACATGGAAAAAATCAAAGCATTTGTTAATGACAATGCACAAACAGACAACAAAACTCCGACAGCAGGACTGAAATTGTGAGTTAAGTGGACTCTTTAAAGCATCAGTCATTTAAGGCTCAGCAGACTAACAGAAGAAGCAGTGAAGGGAAGAGAGGCACTTTTGTAGTGTTCATGGAGAAACGGAGGAAGTTTTAGGACACCAATCAGGCATAACATTATGAGCACATGCCTAATATTGTGTTGGTCCCTCTTATGTGGTCCAAAATGCTCTGAACCATTGGGCATGGACAAGAGGACCTCTGAGGCTGTCCTATGGGGTCTGGAACCAAGACGTTGGCAGTGGATCTTTTGGGTACTCTTCAAACCAACATGTTGGGCCATTGTCATGTTCCTCAGCATGTTTCTGATTGTTTGATGTTTTTTTTCCATGTGGTGGGGTGCATTTTCCTGCGGGGGTAGGCCAGTGACATTTGGGATTTCCATTTGTATGAGAGAATGTGCTTGTTCTGAAGCAATAATTATTTGGGTGTCTAAGTCTCATCAACACGGATGTCAAAATCCAAGGCTTTCCAGCAGAACACCACAGTACTAATATGATCAGTGTTATTCACTCCACCTGTCACTGGTTATAGTGTTGTGGCTGATCAATGTATGGCAAAATATAAAGAACTGCAGTCGTTAAGGTAGGTGGAGATGAAGATTTTTCTCTAAATTGGAGATACTAAAATCATGGGAAATGATGGTGAGATAGAAAAATTAATACCAATGCATGTATTTAGTTATTTAATCAGCCAAGCTTAATTCAAATGCTGGATTCATTGGACAACAGCTTACATATTATTGAGCCATAATAGTAAAAAACCTGCATCGCATATAAGGCCAATATTCATATTTAAACAACCCAGGTTGTCCCAGACAGCTCTACATGTACAAGATGCTTCAATTAACTAGACTATGTAAACCCGGTTTAATAATCCGCTTTGCAACAGATGTTTGCACGCTTATCTACACTGTTTGGAAACCTCTGGTGAACTTCCCCTCGCGTGACGACTCTCCTCTCTGAGATGTGACTTCGGTTGAACACAACATGATAAAAAATCGGCTCACCATCTGGGGTCACAGCAGTCTCATAAAGTGCTGCAGGAATAGCGCCAAGTATAGAACTAAGGGTGATTTCACAGCAGGCTGCAGACAAGGAGGACAGTGAAGGGTCTGTTGGACAACAAAGATAATATTATATTCCCTTTTTTTAATGTGCTAAAAAGTTGTGATGCTAAAGCCTTTCAGTCAGTGATAAAAGTCGTCTTTGACACTCAACATACTTGAATATTCCAGTATCTGTTTTTGACCGTTAGCCTTAATGAGATAAAAGTAAATAAATAAACATATACTGTAGATGTTTTACTTGTAGACCACACATTGAGGGGTGTGGAAAAGGAAGTATTATCTGTGCTATTCTGCAGTAGATCCTGTGAATAACTCATTATCATTGGAGAGAACACAAGATGCCGCTTTGAATTGTCCTTCTGTGTGCAGACAACTGGCCCCATAACAAGTCGCATCCTCGCACATCAGCCAGCAAAATTAATTCTTATGCTTCACCCAGTTATGGAGCAGAGAAAAACAGGGAGGAGCAGCAAATACTGCTGGAAGCACACAATCTGTGACAAGCATTATTGTTACTTGATGTGGTCGATGCTGATTTCTGCACTAGATGTGAGCGATTTGTTTTATATAAAGACAATTAGAGATGCAAAGGAGTATGTCAAAACAAATGATTTTTGTGTTATGATGCTCAGCGGGATCTTAGAAACTTTTGAAAAGTTGACAGACAAGAATAGCTTCAGGACTACTGCTGTGTTGTGAAATCTTCTGACAAGGTATTTGATAGTCTCTCGACTCATGCAACTGGAGGAAGGTGATGAAACAGCTGGAATCAGAAAACACCAATTTTAGACCACAGTTTCAGCATGGAAATGGGTGAATCACAGCCTCTACTTCCTGTTTTCAGTGGCTGCTTTAGATATGTTGCATTTACAATGTTGGAAAATTCATGCCTCCATAGAAAGGCTGAAGTTGGTCTTTTGCCATTTTTGTCAAAATGTTCCATGTACACTCGTTAACCTTTCCAGTAAAGCCAGCGTTCTTTGTCAAAAAATACGCATTCCAGTTAAAGATCCCTCAGACTATGTGTAGTGAAACTTTCCACAATGACATTACAGCACATTATAATGACATTTGTAACCAAAGCAAATTAGTAGAACTCCAAAAACCTTATTCTCTTATGTTATTGGTATGAGTTTGATCTTATTCTGTGTAAACACGCAGAAATGAGCTGTAACTAGAGACAAGGCTCTCCATTGAAAATGAGTTGAACGAGGACATTCACCCTGTGGAGTAAATGTTAGATGGTTTCAGCTTTTATTTCAGCTGTAAATCAAATGTGTGTGTAAAAGCTTAGTTACAGAAGCATTTCGTTTAATAAGACAAGATGAGATTATGAAATAAAATAAGAAATTTTTGACACAAGTGTTGCACACAGCTGCATACGGCGCAGAAGCAATATAGGTATGTATTCTGTATCGGTACATAAAACAGTACAGGGAGGGAGAGGCTGTATGATCATCAAATCGGTGAAGGTCGTTTAAAAAAACAAGCATCAAGCAAAAAAAGAGGGTTTTTGCCTGCACACTTATTTCGTGCCACAAAGATTTTTATGGGCCGACATTTTGATTTCACTTGAATCTTCGTCAGTACAGACGCAAATATAACAAAAACATTGCAACAAGTGAACCCTCTGTGCAAAGGAGTACACAGTAACCTACTTCTAAATAGTCCATGGCATAATGTTATGAACTGACCTGCAGTCATTTATGTAGAGACCTTATCAAGGGGATAAAACAAAAGAGAAATTGAAGATGTGCACTGCTCATATTGTGATTCACTCCACAAATACCTCTCTTCACACTTATGTTATTTGAGGTTTGGGGATCTTGAACTACACAGGCCTAGTTAGTATCTAAATGTGCAATGCTAAAATGGAGAACTGGATCTTTGTAGGCTGTTTTTTAAACTTTACTGATGAACTTCCTGGGAAGACTGTAGCGTCACAAATGGCTACAACATGCTGGGAGTCAGACGAAAATAGCTAATACCCAAATACCTGTACAGTAGGTGTAAGATTTTACCCAGGAGATAGTTAACGCAGACCGGAAGATATGCTTTCTTGCTGAGAGTTAGTTAAGAAGATAGATACAGCTCTTATATCTGTATATAATATAGGACTACAGCCAGCAGTAGGTTAGCTAGCTGGAATTTTTTGGAAATGGCTAGCTTAGCTACAGTATGTCCACCTAAACGACACCACTACAGCTCACTAATGGTGCATTATATCTTCTAAGTTTTATCTGCACAAAAAAGTGAAAGTAAAAACCACCTTACGAGTTATAACATGTTAACTTTTGCTGTTCTTGTTCCCCAGTAATCAAACTTTGTCACCTTCAAACAGAGCCATGCTAGCTGCTACCTTCCAGACTTTATGCTAAGCTAAGCTAACAAATGTTTACTTTTGCCTTATATTTGATGAACTAAGTGATATAAATCCTCTAACCTCTCAAAATATGAAACTGTTGTTTTCAATGGATAATTTTACACTTTTGTAGGACTCTGAAGCTTGTCTAAATAGGAGTGAGTAGGGTTTACAGAATATTTAAGCATTATTTACAAGATTTTTAAGTTTGCTTTCCAACGACAAAAGTCTATCTCAGAGTAGAACATATAAGGTACACCATAAAACATCCTGAAAAGATTTTACTGTCTGTCTTTACAAAGATCCATTCACAACCGCAGCAGTGAATGGAGATAACGTGCCAGATAGTTGCAAAACTACAGACGTGGTCATCCTCCTTCCCCAAATATGTCCAATTAAACCACACAATGTCTTAGCAAGACATCTGGGACTCGTCATCGTTGTGTCAACTTGCAAGTGAGACATTATTGTGTCACACCAGGAAGTCCTGACATCTTATGGCGCTTTTAAAGGTCCCAATTCCTCAAACTGTAACACTGGTGAAGAGGGAACCCTTGAATCACTGACTAACATGAAAATAAAAAGGTAAGAAAACTTCCTTTATATTCTCTATATTCATTTTCATGCTTTTTTTTTCAGCTTTTGTCACTCTTAGAGTTCATAGATGTTGATTCCTGTTTTCCCATTTGCCCTTTTCAATGTTTAACTGGTGGGCGTTAATGAAGGAGTGAATAATAATGTCATGCTTAAGCTTGCAACATTTCCACATCCTAACAATTGGCAACACGTTAGCTGTGGGTCTGAGCTACACATGCGTGTCAATCTTCTTCAACGATCACTGTTAAATGCCAGGTGTAGAGAACTGACTTTCTATGGTTTTTACAGAATCAACAGGCCCTTGCCTGGAGACAGTAAGGTATCGTAATTTTTCATGTCTGTGTGACTAATTCTGGTGCAGACACGATGCATCAGCTCATTAAAGCACAGCCTTTCAACGTGCATATGACATGATTGACTCTATTAGTAGGTCAGAGCGTTGCTGTTCAGTCAAGAAATGTCAATGAATGGAATAATTCCATGTTCTGCCTGTTTAGGGAAAGCATGAGCAACAAACAGTCACCAGTAGTTTGCACAGGCATGTGTAAACATGAGTACAGTTTAAGTATAATAAATGGTTATACCATTTTTTTCAGTTTATTGTAGATGATTGGATATTTGAATTTAAAGTGAGTAACACATTTCCTAATGCAGATGTGAGGAAGAAGCTAACCACAGTGGATAGGCAAAACATGAGTCATGCTATTTCTCTTTCTTGCACCACCTAATTTTGAGCTTTTTCATATACGCATTTACTGTGTTTATTAATATTGTAAAAGTAATAATAATACAAAATAATGACAATAAAACTGTATTTTTAACACATTTTGGGTTATTTATGTCTTTCTCTGACTTCCTGAGGAATGGTGTAAAGTCACTGGGAAGTCTTACCTTTTTCTAAATGTCATGTAGTAACACTATAAAGGAGTGGTTCTCTAAATTCCCCATAATTACGCTGTCACCCCAAGTCTCTGTTAAAGTGATAAAATTCAATGGCCCATCTCCAATTAAAGTGAATACACTAAAGATAATTTGTAAAGTTTTGTATCGGTGCACTTGGCCTTTGTATACAGTCCCTAAACAATTCTTTAGTTCCACTCCACAGTTAAACCAGTGATCATGACACCTGGTTTGAGAAATGGTTTGAGGAACCTCTGAAGGATAGAGTATTCACTAATGCTGGCAGTGTACAGAATTAGCAGTAAGCACATTAAATTAATACACTTCAACGTTTACACTGAAACATAATAACATATGAACACAACACAGTCAGCATCGTATCTGCGCATGGTTTAAGAAAACCCAAAAGCGTAAAATATTAAATTAAGGATGGAGACTGTGGATGTATGTGTTTGCTTCGAAGATTTAAAACCTCATTCATTTTACTAGTGCATTGCATTGTGTGAGAACAATGCTGATCAAAAAATTCAAAAAGTCTACATATCTGGTATTTAAAGCACACTGTACTTATTTAGTTTGTTGTATTTGGTTTCTGCTCGACTTGATTTACAGTAAACAAACCACAAACAAACACACAAACAAAAGCCATAGTCAAAAGATGTTTTGCTGACATAACAGCATAACATTTCATACCTCAGTACCCCATTAAGAGAGTTTAACACATTGCATTGACATGCACTAAATACTACAATAAGTCATGCTTTTAAAATTCAAAGTTTAACATTTGCCTTCATTTCCTTTGTCAAGGATACGAAGCCATGACCACTGTTGCAAGGTCAGCTGGACTAGCATCAATACTGTTAGCGTTTCCTTTCAAATGTGATTACCACCCGTTGTTGACATAGTTTTACTGGCCTTTAAATGTGATTTAGAAAATCCAAATGTATAATTTTCTTAACACAGATTTGAATATTTTGTAAATACTCTGAATTAAATTATAATTAAAGGAAACAGTGACACTGCATCAGTAGTACCTCTGTAGTGACCTAGAAAACTCTGATGGTTAGTATAGTAACAGTCTGTTGTTAAAATTTCTCTATGTTGTTGTCTACTTTGTACTTTGTTTTGCAAAATACTGGCTTTTAATAAAGCCAAAAGATCAAAAGAAAAATAATTATTTACAGTCGGTTTATGTTGCATTTATAAATATTTTCACAGAAATAGCAGTAGCTCAATAAAACAAAGCTAACAAATGAATTGAGCACTAAACTGGGTTTTAGTCTTAATTACTGTATGACATAAGAGCATGAAAACGGAAAGACAGTGAATATCATGGCGGTCTTGAGTTTCCAATGACTCCTATAACTCTGAATTTTTGGTGAGGAAATTATTGAAACTTTATGTCTTTTTCAGCAAAAAAAAATAGCCATGCATTTTGGTTCTTTCATAGATTTTTTATAGGTCTTATTGAAATATGACAACATCTGTTTGGTAAAAAATACAGCAAGCTGTGCTAATTTAATTTTCTGGCCTCTTAACCTTTTGTAAGTGATTACGATTAATTACAGCTGCTGACTCCTCTGAGTCCATTTAAATAGGGCCCATTTGATACACTCATTAGACTCAGTCACGAATACTACAATGGGAACGCCTGAGGAGCTCAGCAAAGATCTGAATAAACCAAATCTTTGCTCTGAAGAAGTCACAAAATTCACTTGGAGCCACTGAGCCACTTCAAATCAGCTACAGATCCCAAAATCATTTGTGCAAACAATTGTGTGTAAGTATCAAGTGCATGGTATGGTTGTGTCACTGCAACAATCAGGAAGCAAACACAAACTATCACCTGAGATACAATTGGTCCGGATGGGCAAAAGTTAACCAAGAATCACCAAAAAGCAGGTCTGCAATAAATTAGAAGTTGCTGGATGAATTAGAAGCAGCATCTTAAAGCTCAACTGAAGTTTGCTGCTGATCACACGGACAAAGAAAAGACCTTCTGGAGGACAGTTCTGTGGTCCGATGAAACAAAAATTGAGCTATTTCACCAAAATGACTAGGAATACCTTTGGAAGAGAGAAGGTGAGGCCTTTCATCCCAAGACCAATAAGCCTACTGTCAAGCATGGTGGTGGTAGTATTATGCTCTGGGGTTGTTTTGCTGCCACTCAAAATGGTGCTTTACTTAACCGAGGTGAAAATGGCCAAAGAGCGTTTAAACAAATATTAGCATCGCTGTATGTATACTTTTAACCCACTAGACCTATTATATATATATATGTATGTATGTATACACACACACACATGCACATATACACATATATATTTAAAATTGCAAGGTTATGTGGAACCAGTCATAAACAAGATAAAAATCATCTCAAGGTGCAGATTTCTGGTAGTTATTGAGATATTCTTGGCCAATAAACAAATTTTTAAAAAGACCATTGAGTTTCTCCGCTCATCTTGCAGCACTGCCACTGGTGGTGTTGAAGCGATAACTGCAGACTGGGGCTAGATTTGACATGCCAGCCTAATTAGTGCGATTATCACACAGCTGCACAGGCTGAGAGGATTTGAAGTGGTTTTATCAAAAGGATCATTTTCTAGGGGAATGCTCCATTCTGACAGCATATGCAGCGCAAGATCCATTTCTGTTTGGGATGTGCAGCTGCTGTCTGGTTAAATATGTTGCAGATCTGAATGGGTGAACTCGGAGCGGACAGACTGAGTTTTTGCTCTGAGTATTATTGCACATGAATAAATCTGTGAAGTGATTACGTGTTTTCCAAAGAGCCAACTGCCTCAGACCTCCCCACACATCAGTTATTGGGACTCTGGTGGTACCTAATCCACATCAGCTTTCTACTAAATCATTCTCTGAGCTGGCAGAGAATGGAGGGTAAACCAATTTAGACCTAATGATATTACCAAACTAATTTGGCCGTCGATATGGGGCTAATTAACTGAATTAACAATTGATGTAACTCCTTTGCTTTCTATCGAGACGGAGGTCATCTGGGCTAAAAGCAAAACAAATTGTGATTTAAAGCTGCATCCATTACTACTTTGTTATCACTAGTGGCTCAAAGTGAAATGAGAAAGAGGTCGCAAGTTGTGACGAACCAATACCTAAGAACTAGAAGGACACTTGGGAGAGCTCATCCTCTGCAAATGCCAAAGCCCAGTGTAACAATTTTTATTATTGTTCTTTTGCCTCAGCTCCACCTCTCCGCCAAGTTTCATGGAACTGGCCCAGCTAGTTTTTTTGCATACTGCCTGGTGTGCTAACAGAGAAAAAGTCTTAATGCTAAAGAAACTGACAAAAAGACAGCTCTGGGTGTACCCCTTGATCCTGATGCGCACCAAAATTTTTTGAAAAGAAATTTTTCCAAAAGGTTCTCTATGTACCCATGCGTCTCCAGTGAGTTTCACTAAATTTGTCCTGGGTTTCTCATAATCATGACAGGCAGAAAAACAGAACTCAAAACATGCAGTGCGGTGCAAAAGTATTTGCTCCCCTACAGAAATCTTCTATTTTTGCATATTTCTCACACTTGAATGTTCCAGATTACCAATGTAATATTTATATTTATTGAATGTCAGACAGAGATAACCCACAAAACACTAAATGCAGTTTTTAAATGATGATTTATTAAAGATTTAGCCCACTCTTCTCAGCAGAATAGTTTTAATTCGGTCACATTAGATGGTTTTTGAGCACAAACATCATGTGCTGTTTTTGGAGACCATTTAGCCTACTTCACAATGCCAGACAGGTTCTATTTAGTGATGTTTAGATTCAACGAGCCTGGCAGTAATCATACATGGGTGTGCCTGGGGAAATTAAACCCAACTGCCAAATTAATTTGGTCATTTGGTAGATAAGTAGCCATTAGCAATGACTTTTTCACATAGGGCAATGTGGGCTGGAGAGAATTTTTCTTACAATAAATGAAATTGTCATTTAAAAACTGCATTTTGTGTTTTCTTGGGTTATTTTTGTCTTATATTAAAATTTATTTGATGATCTGAAACATTTAAGTGAGACAAATATGCAGCAACAGACGATTTCTGTAGGGGGGCAAATACTTTTACATGCCACTGTACTTCTGACTCAGCTTCTGCCTAGCAGCCTGAAATTTCAATGTTTTGGTTCAGTCTCACCGTTCTCGTTAGTGCTGCTTTAAGATGCTAACGATAGCTGTTTATTGTGAAAGCTAGAAAACTCATTGCAGACTATAACCACGGCACCATATGACTGACAAAGTTAGCACTCGCCTAGTGGCGCTTTTAGCAGATAAAGAACCAGATATTTACTTCAGGAGTTGTTAGAGATCAAGACATAGCTAAAAGATAAGTGCATATCAGATATTTTGTCTCCAAACGGCCAAAAAAACTAATAAAAAATCTACAGATGCAGCATTAAAGTGCACATTTTCTACAGCAACACTTTCTATATTGCTTTGACTTGCAGTATTTTATCAGGACAGTTTAAATCACTTGGCAGGGCTGCGTAGATATTGCTCTCCATTCCTCATACTGCACAACCTCCCAGAAACATAAATGTATCTTTCACCCTCATTCACAGAACAATAACATATTCTAAGCAAAAGAATCTCTGGCGTCTCTCTCACTCAATCATTACATTGTACTCTGCTACAATACCTCATATTGCTCACTGACTCAGGATGCCTCAGAAAAATACCACTGAGCATATACACACCAGTGTGTTTTTTAGCCCGGCTTGTGTAACTCCTCCCTCCTGTCTTTGCCCTTGGGTGGGCTGGGGTCTTCAGTGCTCCCCCGGACCTGCATGGGCACCACAAGCACCACCAGAGTTCCCCACCTCGACTGGACGTGACGTCACGAGTCCAGCTCCGAGAGCAGCCGGCGTTCACCCATCGCCAGGGTCAAGAGCGCAGGGAGGATCGTGTGAGGAGGACCAGCGACCTTCTGCACCAAAGCACCCGGCACACCTTCACCGTCCGTGTCACGCCTCCACCTGGCCTGCCTGCTGTGAGCCAGCTGTCCATGGAAGTCCTGAAGGTAAGCCCAGCAGTGCTCTGGTATACCTGTAGGAGTGATCAGTGAGTCTGATCTGTAGGGTGCACGGTGATGGATAGTCCCTTGTGGGTCCTTGCTTCCATTGCTTCCAAACTGACTTTCCATTAATTTAAGTGACAAATTCAACGTGATTATGGACTTTGGCTTCAAAAACTTCTGTGTCAGCTCCCAAGAGACAAATACCTTTCTTTGAGAGTGGACTGTGTTAAATCCACAGGGGGGATTATCTCTTGACAGAATTCCTGTTTCCAGACATTTGGCATTCAACTCATTTAATCCTATTTGCTCCACTACACTGACATATTTTCATTCATTTGAGTCCTGGTATGACCAAATGGACCCTAAAAGTGTGAGAATATGAAGACGTGAGGCAGAACTCTGGAAATATTTCAGTGTTAAAGCTCTTAAATATTCATATTAGAAAATTAGGATCAATGTGTTGTGACATATAATCATTATTGCATATAAGGTAGGACTGGAGTTTTCAGTCCCTGTGGAATTTTAAAGTGTTTAGGATTGTCAAAAGCAGAAGCTGAACAAAATTCCAGCTGTCAGACACTTATCTGATTAGAGTTTATTGGTTTTCTGTATATACGGTGTGAATATCTTCATAATTTCTGCCAGTTTTCACAGATATGCATGTGATATCATTAGGTTCAAAATGTTGTGCAACCAGAGGGTGACGTTTCTGCTTCTGACCTTGTTTTAAGGTCATAACTGTGACATTAGTTGTTGACTTGTACAAGCACAATTTTTGTCTTTGTATACCAGTGTTTTTATTTCTAGCCAATAACAAAATCCTCCGGCTCTATCACTGACAGGGATTTCAGCATGAAAACTAAATGCTGCCACTAAGTTACGTGGCACGTGGCTCTATTTTCACGTGGTTTTGTGTCTTCGTGCAACACAGAAAGTTTACTGTTGTTTTCCGTCTAGTAACAATTTACTGCAGTAGCAAACGTGTCTACATGACCATTCCACGATTTGGGAAAACAGTTTGGAGGAACTTTTTCTTGTAAGGCATCTTTCATACTGAGCAGAATCCAGACAGTGATGGCAGTTTCCTGGGCAAACACATTTTGACAGCTTGACCCCAACCTGTCTGTGGATTATCAGAGAGCCTCCCCTCAAAGCCATGCAGGCAAGGCAAAATTAGCTTAAAAGTACCAGGCAGAGCTGCTGGACCGTGAAAGTGAAAACATAAAGCTCAGATGAGGTGATACAAAAGGGGAGGGGAGGCCCTTAATTAGCCAGGTTACCTCTGACCCCTGTGAAAGCCGAGTGTAAAACCAGCTCAGGGAGTTCTGTGAGACACTCAACAACTAATACTCAGAATTAAGTTCAATCTTGAGCTTGTTAAAGGAAAACATAGGATCAAATTTGGAGGAAGTCTGACACTGTGGCCTTCCCTCTGCCAAAAGTGAGACCACTGCTGCCCTCCATGTAAACATAAAGTATAATGTCATGGAATCTATCAGTTAGATGTGGGTAACAACTTGAAACCTATTTATTTTAGCCTGTATTTCTTTATATTTTGTCCAAGCAGCATTATTTAAAGCATGCTGAATAAGCTATTAGTACTTCCTCTTGGCAGTGTGTCCATGAATGCACAGACAACTACCAACAGATTACCTTGATACTGTAGAAAACCTAAAAATGTGATTATTCTCCAGGGAGTTCTGGCGAGGTGTGTTTCACATTCATGAACATTTATTTGTGGTGGAGATTAAAGATTATATCCTTGGGAGTTACTTAAATTAAACATAAATTTCCCTCAAAAGTATTTTTTAACTATAAAATGCATTTCCTGCTGAAACGATTTGCCAAGCATTGCTGGAAAAATATCTGAAATGCACTGTCTGAATGGGCTCAAAGCTCGGTTGCATTGTTGAAAACACCTACAAGCTGAAATGTGAAACTGGAGTTGGGTTTAGAGTGAATTAGAGCAAAAGGCATAAGCCACAGTACCACCTAGTCTCCATCAACTGTCAGATTAAAGAGCTAATATGTGTTGCTTTGTTTTTACACCCTAGTGCAATGTATTTCCATAATGTTAAGCTTTATCTTTTCTAAGTTTTTATATTTCTTTTAATCCGTGTTTTAGACCATGGCAGCATGTAAAAAGTATTGATTGTTATTTCGGACCCTTCAAAAGTGAAAGTTTAAGTGTCAACCAATAGTGAACCAAAGAGTACAGCAGTAGTGATTGGAAAATGAGAGCCCTGGAAGTTGCTAATGCTAACTTTTAACTGATAATGCTGGGCGTAAAATAGGTGTTCTTCATTTTACTTGTCTTTTTTTATCCACTGTTTCCACTAAAAGTATTTTTAAAGTATGAAAAAAGCCCCATCTACTCCCGCTTTCGAGACATTTCACAAATGTACTGTTGTGCATCATCTGTATAGTGACGATCGGTTTTCATTCTAAAGCAGCAGCAGCAAAACATGACGACTATCCAAGAATTGAACGAATGCATACTTTTGCTGGCTTTCTGAAGACACATCAAAACACAACAACAAGAACTACTTTCTAAAATTATGTTCGGGTTGAGATGAAGTAAGATCTTACTCTGTGCAATGGGACCGCGTCCTGCTTCCAGTGAACACCAAAGTTAGGATAGTTTTCCATGTGTCTGAGCTGCAGCTGTCCTTCTTGGAGTCGAGCCTAGATCCGTGCCTTCTTCAATTTTGTCATGGCTGTTAAAGAACAGTGACTGTAGTTGAGCTTTATCAGTCATAGTGACTTTAGCTCAGAATGGAAATAGACTGAATCAAACAGACAAATGCAGGCCATAAGAAAATTAAAATTAACACATGCGAAACAAATGATGGCTGAGTTCCAGTATTGGTCACAATGGGCCATGATGGTGAGACAGTGTGCATAACACCAGGGCCATGAAACTATATAGTTCAATTCTTCTCCCATGTTTGGATTGGATTTTTAAGTTTCCCTATGCCTATGCCATTTAGCATTAAGGCTATTTCCACTGTTCTGTTTCACTCTCACTTCTTTGATGCAACGGGCATTGCTTCAAGTTGCTGTGTTTACCTCAGTAGGATTCTATATGTATGCTGTGAATGCATGATAGCATTTATTTCCTTATTTTTCATTCTCTGTTCTCTAAGGAAGAACAAAACTTCTGTATTCTGTCATTTTAGTCATTATAAATGTAATGATTATAGTGTCTGGTACATGAACAGTGACATGTACTTTCCTGTCTTTATGGGCAGTTTCATAACAATGACAATTACACTGATCAGGAATAACATTATGACCACCTGCCTGATATTGTGTTGGTCCACCTCATGTGGTCAAAAATGTTCTGAACCATTGGGCATGGACAAGAAGACCTCTCTGGGTGTCCTATGGAGTCTGGCACCAGAACGTTGGCACTGGATCCTTTGGGTACTCTGGCTTGTGCAGTGGGGCCTCTGTCAATCAAACTTGTTCCACTGTATCCTGTTGATGCTTGATCACAATGGGATGTAGGAAGTTTGGAGGTCAAATCAACATCTTTAGCCATTGTCATGTTCCTCCACATGTTCCTGATTGTTTGATGCACCCCATGTGGTGGGGTAGGCCAGTGACATTTGGGATTTCCATTTGCTTGAGGGAATAAGCTTGTTCTGGGTGTCTAAGTCTCATCAACGGATGTTAAAATCCAAGTTTTTCCATCAGAACACCACATAGCACCAATAAGATCAATGTTATTCACTTCGCCTGTCAGTGGTCATAATGTTGTGGCTGAGCGGTGTATTATACGGCACATAACTTTTGCATAGCTGCATATGTTTACCTCTATTCTGTCCATGCAATATTTCTATACGGAAAACCCAACGATTTTTTTAAAAACTAAAAATGTTAGAGGAAATTAAGAGGCAAGTCATTTGACTTTTAAAACTCATAGCATCAGTTTTGTTTCCAGAATTGTTTTTTCTTGAATTGATGCTTTGAATTTATTCCTCCTTGACATCAAAAGACTTTCAAATAATATTTATTGGCCCTGAAAAGATTACTTTAAGAATCATCAGATTCAATTCCGCGTGCACCCGTTTGTGGTTTACACTGACCTTTTCCTCAAACTCCAGGCACATTGAGCATAATAATGCTACATCTTTGTGCTCTTTGATATTCATGGTAGACTCAGACTCAGCTAAAGCCAAGCTAAGAGAGAGCCTTTTGTTTGTTAAACTTATCAGAGTAAACCTAGAGCTCTGTTCTCAATTTCAACTCGCCAATGGATTCTTCAAGATAACACATTTGAAGGGTACGACATGTCCCAACAAGTTTAAAAATCCACAGTCAGAATTTTCCAGCGCTTTTCCCACCACAAATGTGGTATTTTACTTGCTTAGAAATGCATTTTATCGGTAAATTATGATGGCTGAACTGTCTGATTTTTGACCTTACTGCTAGAAGGAAAGCATCTTGTTTGAATCATTTTTTACTCTGTTGCAGAAAGTTTAGCTGATAGCATAGCTCTGCACCAGGCATGATAATAAGAGTCTCTGTGTTTATGTAGCTGCTAAATTAAGCTCTATTGTTTGTAACTTAAGCAAGTGCATGTTCATAATCTCACACTGGCTGGACAATGTGTCTCATTCTTGGAAGAGGATGTTAGATTCTTCTTAATTCTGCCCAGCAGCCTCAGGGTGAGGCACAGAGAAGATGTCTCTTTGTCCCAGGCTCCTCCTCTTGGTGAAGTGTTCTGTCTCTGCTGTGGCTGCCTTTTACTGGAGAGAAGTGTTACTAAGGGCATTAGGCAAGACAGCAAAATCTGTTTCCTTCAGGCAATGGTGGAACTCAGCACATGCAATTGAAAATCTCTCAAGTAATTACTTTAGATCTATGTCCTCAAAAATAAACATACATTCGAAAACGGCTGCGTGATCACATGGATGAGTTATATGTGTTTTGTTTTTATATGTGTTCTATAATACAAGCAAATGTGCAGTAAATTAGTGAATGAAAGACGGTTAGAGTAGAGGTTAAACTGGGATTTGTGAGGAAGAGGAGCCCTTGTGCATGAAAGGGACCATTTGTTTAGTAGAAAATAGTTCCAGTGAAAACACGTTGAGTTCTGTGGTGTGGATTGTCTGGAGCTGTTTCTGGAAAGGCATGAGAATCTTGAATTTTTTAAATGTCTGGTGTTTCTAAATGTCATTAACATCCATTCGATTGGTGAAATCCCAGCAACAGGTATGTCTTATTGAATCAAATTGACCAGATACCTTCAGAGAGAAGCAAAACAATGCCATTATTATTTTATTTTATGCATTTATGTATTACCTACTTATGTCAAACAACCTATTAAAGAAACAAGGTTCACCTCCAGAAGCAGTGTCAAAAGCCAACAATACACATGGTAAATGGTCCGCACTTACACAGTACCTTTATACCTTGATTTGCATTCTATAAAGTGCTTCACAATGATTTTCTCTTGCTTTCTACCACCTGAGCCACAGCTGCCCCAATTTTAAATATTTATGACTGATATTGAAAAGATATATTTTTCTTCTTTTTCTTAACATTAATTATATTATATATGTTTAATGTAAGGTTTAGGAAAGACTGAAATTCCTGCATATTTTACTGAGGGAATGATAGTACATAGTAAGTTCTATACAGATGTATACAGTAACTTGTGTTTTCATTATTAGGCCTTCTATCTGTTAACTTATTTTTTATCCATGCAAGTGATAATTCTATTAAAGTTTATCTTTCCATGTTTGCAAAAAGTCACTACTGCAAAAACCCATTAGATTTGCATTTGCTCCGAGTAATAATCCACACTGACATGCAGAAAAAATTTCTCGTCATTCTCCAGAGGAAATAAGGTTCGAACTTGTGCTAATAGTATAAAATGCAGCAACAACTTCCATATTGCGGCGTTCATCCTGAGCATGCCTGCTTTTCGTGAAAAAGCATTTCAAAAGTCTACCAATAGATGAGAGCGCCCCAGAAAAGGAGAGTTCATTCTAGATTTGTTTATTAAGTGGGACACAGTGTCTGAACATGGATTTGAAGAGTTGTGTGCCATTTAAAAACATTGGTACTGAAGCAGACTGAGGCGAGCTGCAGTTGGGTGGCATTTGAATGTCAGGAGGTGGAGCTCAGTGTCGGCCCCATTTAACCCCTGGGTTATAAGCACTTCAGCTTGAAGGAAGGACACATTTAAGGGGTTCCGATCCAAAAATATAAAGAGATAACATCAGATTGAACTGTTCCAGCCGAATGCCAAAAAATATAACTAGCAAGGATACAACAGCATTTGAAGACATCTGTTTGCTGATGGGCATGGCTAGCAGAGATAATACAGTTCCTCTCTGGATGTTGATTTAACCCCTAAAAGCTCATCTCTGTGTATCAAAGTTACATTTTTACAACTTGTTTCAATGAAAATCGGCCCCTCCTACCCTGAAATGGTTCAGATGAAATATGACATTTTGCTCCATCCATGATGTTAATATCTATATGCTATAAAGAACTATAACATCTTTACTGTAGTTTAAATTGTTGTCATAACTGATACAAAGCTTGTCTTTGGGCTTAATTGCAGTTGTTCTGCCTAATATGAATACAAACTGGTGGTTACAACTCAGAGGCGATTGCTAGCAAACAACATGTCATCACAGTGATGTGAAACTTATTTTTAGTTAGTAGGAATTTATAAATCACTGGTAACATTACGGTTAGTTATCCATCCATCCATCCCTTCATTGATCCGGGATTCCTGTGCGGTGGCAGCAAAATAACATGTCATTGCAGATGTCCCTCTTCCCAGCAACATTTTTCAGCTCCTACTGGGGGATCTCAAGGAGTTCCTAGGCCAGGTGAGATATTTAATCCCTCCAGTGAGCTCTAGGTCTCCAAAGAAGACACCCAAGAAGCATCTTAAATAGATACACAAACTACCTAAGCTGGCTAACTTCGGCATCTACTCTGAAATCCCTCCGGACGTTCAAGCTCCTCACTCTACTTCCTCATAAACGAAACTCACATTGGCCTCTTGCATCCACAGTGTCATTCTTTCAGACACTACCCAGAACTCACAATTACAGGTGAGGGAATGCAGACCCCAGATCTAGAGCTTCGTATGGATCTTGCTTAGTTCCTTCTTCACAATTACAGTCTGGTACAACGTCAATTGTAATTCCAGTAGAACTTAGATTCGTCCAGAGTATGTTAGTTTAGCAAGGCTTCCCTCTACTAAAATAGGGGAGATATACCCCCTGGTAGTTCCAAAGCTATCTTTTTTCCCAATTACTTGGCAGGCTATCCAATGGTAAGCCTACAGTCGCATTTAGCTCAAAGCATCAACGTGTCTCAGCACAGCCTTAGTGTTGTTTAGAACTGCTGTAAAATTGTATCATCTGTGCATTCTGCAGTTAAATAGACATTAACTTTAAAATGCACATAAATCTTGGACTCTGGTTTTCTTCGAGTTATTGTGCTCGACTCGACTCAGTCGCAAGACTCAGTACACACACACACACACAAACACACACACACACAAACACACACACACACACACACACACACACACACACACACACACACACATATATATATATATGTATATATATGTGTGTGTATATATATATATATATATATATATATATATATGTTCATGTTCGATGAATGCCTGAGTCAAAAGAAAAAATGTAAATGAGGCCAAGCTTGCCTAGAGGGCAGTTTTTTTCTTTCTGTGGTTCATAGATACAATCACTGCAAGCTCAATTGTCACTAAATTACTTTTCAGTCGTTTTAGCATTACTACCATATACTGTTCATATACTTGCATGTTTTTTGTGTTGTTACGGAACAATTCCCTATATGTATTTTTTAAAATCTTCATATAGTAATCACATCAGAGGAATAAATCATGTTTTTGTATAGCCTGGCACAAGCAGATCTTTATAATGATAATTAGCTTTTCTAAACCAGTAGTTTTAATGGCTCCAATGTCTCATATTTTGATGCTAATATCTTCACTGATCTCCTGAAGACAAAGTGTAACAATTTTATATCAAGAAAAAGATTGCAGATTACGCAGTAAGTTATGGTCAAATTCCAAAATGTGCAATCTCCAATCTAAATCTTCACCCATCAGGCTTGGCACAGAGGCACAGAGTCAGGCAAGAATCTAAACATACAGGCTAAACTTAGTTCACCAGATAAGTAACAGACAAAGACAGAAAACCTGGAGCAGGCAGAAAGTCATACACAAGAAAAAACAAACTAGAAACGAGAATTTAACCTCCAAACAAGAATGGTTGGAAAGCTTGGTAACGAAAAGGAGAAGATGCTGGAGAATATATACACAAAGGGCTGATTGGATTAGGCCAGCATTATACTTTTTGTTTCCAGGAGGGTTTTTGCTGGGGTTCACATGATGTAAATTTCATCTCCCAAAGTTTGCAAACTCTGACATCTCTGCTTGCAGCCCAAAGTTTGACTCAGCTGCACTGCAGGGGCAATAGTGCACATGCTCAGCAGTATGTGTACATGTGCGTAATACATAGATATGATTGACTGTGCATGCCCTCCGAGCTCACTAGAAAAGTAATATAACATGAGTGTTCAAAAGCACTCATAAGTACGCAAGTGTTCACAAGTACAAGAAGGTCCTCAAGGGTCCGTGTTATACAAAGTTCATGTTATCTTCTAAACTCCATGACACTGTGTGCAACCAAAAATCAGTGTCTTTACAGACAGTCTATGCAGCAACGATGCCACAAGACCAATAGTGCACATGCTTGGCAGTAGCAGAGTCGAAATATGACACAATGATACAGTATGACAATAGTACCACCTCCTTCGCATCCATGGTTTCCATAGCTCGTCCACAAGGGAGTATAAACAAGGATAAATAAGAAACAACTGACATAAAAACAGCAGCAAGTAAAACAAAGATATGGTAAGACATATTTAAAAGATTAAACTGAAATAATATGCAAATAGACTAGATGAATGCCTGAATAAGTCCATGACAAAAACCCAAAACCATGACATGTGCTTGGCAACCTTCAAAAAATGTTTGGATTGTATTGTATTGGATTGTATAAGTGTGGTCCTGCAGCATGATTGGGAATAAATCACTTCTTTTTTCAATTCAATTCAGTTTTATTTATATAATGCCAATTTTCAATACATGTCATCTCATAGCACGCCACGTAGTTTAAGACTCATAATTAGTGCTAATATTATATAATGCTATCTTCACAACAGGATACTGTCTTTTACAGCTTTCCCATTGAATGATTTAACCATGAATTTAATATAAATTTGTCTAACGTATATACACCGATCAGCCACGTTATGACCACTGACAGGTGAAGTGAACAACATTGATCATATTGGTACTATGTGGTGTTCTACTGGAAAACCTTGGATTTTGACATCCGTGTTGATGAGACTTAGACACCCAAATAATTATTGCTCCACAACAATCACACTCTCTCATGCAAATGGAAATCCCAAATGTCACTGGCCCTGCAGGAAAATGTACCCCACCACATGGAAAAAACATCAAACAATCAAGAACATGTTGAGGAACATGACAATGGCCCAAGATGTGGATTTGACCTCCAAACTTCCTACACCCCATTCTGATCAAGCATCAACAGGATGCAGTGGAACAAGTGTGATTGACAGAGGCCCCACTGCACAAGCCAGAGCACCCAAAGGATCCAGTGCCAACGTCCTGGTTCCAGACCCAATAGGACACCCTGAGAGGTCCTCTTGTCCATGTCCAATGGTTCAGAGCATTTTTGAGCACATAAGAGGAACCAACACAATATTAGGCAGGTGGTCACAATGTTATGCCTGATCGGTGTATATAGCTTAAATCTTATAATTTTGTATATTAAACTAAAAAAATGCTGTTAATTTTTTTCCATCCCTGGGTCTGGACTTCTCCTCTTAAACTGCAGGTACCAGCCACCAATCAGAGGGCAGCTCTTGAGCCTCCTTGTAGCCTGACAGACCAAACAATGGGCAAAAGAAGTCTGTACAAACAACTTTCAAGAACATATTAGTGTTTTTTATTTGTTCTTGTCATCATTGCCAGACAACAGACAGTACAGATATTACAGTTCATTCCTTACACTTGGTTAATACTAGAGTAATTGATCATTTAAATTCAGAATAATACAAACAAAATAAAAAGGACAGAACTTTTCAGCATTTATCCTTCAGTGTTGATAGGCTGTTATCCATGACGTTTAACCAATCTGATAGTTCTGTGGACGTTCTCAGTGCTTGAGGCCACAGAGTGGAGACTAGAGATGGAGAGCAGCAAATGCATCAAACACAAAGTAGTTCATTTTTCAATTAATTTATCTTATCAGAAATCAGTTTTTGAAAAAAAAAAAATCAAGTCTGATATTTTGTTGATCTCGATTAGACAAAAATGTTTTAAATATCAGCTGTTAAAGTTCAAAACAAGCATGCGCTGCTTCTGTATTTGGGATTTTAATCTTTGAAGCGCAGCATATTGCTTAAAATGATATTGGTGCAACAGTTGTGAAGTTTGCGGCTCGAACTGTTTGATCATTAACTGGGAATCACATTGGTTAAGCTCTGTGGAAAACAAGAAGCATAAAAGAAAAAAAATGTTTTTGTAAGGACGCTCACATTATGTAAGAGATCTATTATCTATTATTCTGCACATGGAAATTGTCCAGCTTTTAGTGCAAAATGCCCAGTTAGTTGCCATTTAGACACAGACATTCCCAAACAGGAGGTACTTCTTTTCAATTTCCTATGTCCTGAATAAAAAAAAAAAAACTTTGTATGCATATCAGCTGTAAGGTATTTAATTTCAATTGGATTTAAAATTAGGGCTGAAGCTAAAGATCATTGGTAATTTGTTAACTGACGATTAATTTGACGTTCTATTAGTTGCTTAAGTCGTTTATCAAGCACAAATGTTCGACAATGTTTGGTTCCACCTCTCTATTATAGCTAAGGGTTTTTTCCACTTTTTAAAACATTTTTATCAGAAACAATGATCCGATTAATAAAGAACACATCAGTCAACAATGTAAGCAGAAGGAAGTTGCAAATCTTCTCAAACAAGCACCTTTGGAACGTGACGGATGTCATTGATAAAGGTATACTTGAGCTGATTTGCAGCTATTGATTGTACTGTTGATCGAAGACTCTGACTGTTAAATGGTCAGTTAACTTTTCACCACCTGAAAATACTTTGGTCAGTGAACCTTGGCATCTCATTTATGGTTCTCTAGCTCTGTTATGATCACAAAACTGACACTTTAACACAAAAGATCACTGTGCTACATGGCGAACAACGTGACTTTATTATTCTTTTTCCTCTATATGTCAGCCTCAATACATCTCTTAAACTGTAGGGGCTGTACATGTGTAGTTTGAAACAGCCCCGAAGCTGTGATTACATAGACCTCATATTAAAAGATCATGTTTTCTATAACTCTATCCCCATAGCCCTAGTAAATCAATTAAAACAACATCCGTGGATGTAAGAAGTCCGTTGTATTCAAGAATAAATGCGTACGGCTGAGGCAGTTAAAGGATAATATTTTATGTTAATTATGTCTCTTTCACATGAGAGGTCTGATTTATATGATCCATACATGTTATTTATTTCATGTTCCACTCATCTATCCATTCATCCACTGCACATTGTTAGCTTGTTCTTATGTGAGCTGAGAAGTTTTAGCAGTCAGGAGCTCCACTGTAATCGTCTTCTTACATTTTTTTGCACACAGAAACGGTTTATCATCTTCCTTTGACAAAATGCCCCAAAGCGTGGCTGGTTGCCAAGGAAGTATGAAGCGGCGGAGAGCGGAGTGGAGATGGTCGAGAGGCATGAATGGATTCGTTTCTTTTCAGGGGTCAAAGAGTGACGACTATCTCTCGAAATGTTATTGGTCCTCAAGGCAGAAGCCTAAAACACGGACCCATGTGCTTTCCTTGAGAAGGTAATAAACCTTTGTCTCACAAAGAGTCTATGAATAAAGTGAGCGCCTTGGCTTGCTGTAGGGATAGATGAAATATATCCCTTGTTAACAGTTCCCCCCCTCAACCCAAAGGTTTGGCTGAAAGAAAAGGCCAAACTGCGGAGGGGAGACAAATAAATGCTTTACTATAAGTGTACAAAGAATGCTTTCTCTGTTTCAAAGCTCTGCGCAGCCAAGGGGCACTTCTTCTGTGTTTGTGTTCACCTCTCCAGCTCTCACTGAATTTCCACTAATCCAGACAAAGGTGTGATGGCGTGATGCTCTTTTTCTCGCAGCGTTACACAAGATGAAGACTTTCATTAGCTCGAATGGCTGCTAGCATCATCACACGTGAGGATCCCAATCAGCAACCTAATTCCTTGAAAAAAATACAAGATCCCGGGGATACTGTACTATTCACTATCATGGATAAAGAAGCTGAAAATTAGCTGTCAGTGCCGGGTATTAACTCTTGCTTCTCTGTGCGCCCCGCTCGCGAAAGCAGATTTTACAGCATCATAATTTGAAATAGTGCCTATAATTGATGCTTCAGTTTTGCAAAGAACAATACTTTTTTATGTACTTTAATGAAGGCATTAATAATTGGCAGCGAAATAGGCTTCTCAATATTTATCTTATGGAGCCCAAATTGGAAAAGAACGCAGTGTGACATTAATGTTATTCTTCTGTGGATTACAGCCTAAAAACCTACAGTTGTTGTGTCTGTGACACAAAAAGCATACAGTTTATCCAATGTTGCTGCGAGGCTTAATACATCATGAATAAAATTTCCTAAAAAGCCATTTCAAACTAACAGAAAAGGCAAGTGTCCGTGGACAGTGTCGCTATTAATCCTTAAATCAAACTTCTATTTAAAATTTACAAGAGGTACATCCATCAAATTCAAACAAAAGCCACACTTGTGTTTGAAAACGTGACACATTTTATTTGTGTTTAGAAAAAAACCCCATCTAAATGTCCAGAATAGCAAGTGAATGATTGGGTTTTTTTTGTTTTTGTTTCTTTGTTTTACATTCCTGTTAAACATAAAAATAAAACCTACTGGCATTCGGAGGTTTCTTATTTACGGGACACAAGAGAAAATAGGAAACCCTGAGAGAAGGCATTGTTTGGCCATATTAACACTAAAAATAGCACAAAACAATATTTACAACAGCAGTGTGTGATCTGGTGTTTTCCGGTCAAATACTATTACTAGATGTGAGCAGCCAATAAAAGCCATCAAGGATCTGCACCAAGACAAAACAGGCTGGAAAATCCTGACAGCCAGTTCAGTTTTTATTTCTTCATTGTTACATTATACATCATATTAAGACCTAAACACAGCAGGGTTTTAATTTCAATTTATAGATGTCGGTATGTCGGCCCACTACTTTTCTACCTACAGCGAAGGTTCAATGCAGAAGTTAACTCCATGTAAATGCTGGGAAGCTTTGGGAAGCCCTCGGCTTTCTCTGATGGTAATGGGAACTTCCAACTTGTGGTGGTTTATACTGCAATTCCATTGATTTAGTCTAACAGGATCGTGGAAGATTTGTCTCTTCTGTTTCAAATGCATTCAGGCATTTACAGCTTTTTCAAAATGCTCTCGTTTGTCATCACGTGTTTCTTATTATTACAGTTCAATAGCATTAAAATCAGGTCACAATCAGGTACGTGACCCTGTTTACATTCATTTTTTTGAGAAACATATTTTTATTTTGCAAACACTTTGGTTTTTCTGTTTGCTTGACACATGAAAAGACATACAGGCTCTATGTTCTGTAAGGATCATAGCTGCAGTAAAAGGGCAACTTCAATTTCCGCTTCTGGCTAAACATTTATATTCAGTTTTTTGCACTGGTTAAACCAAGACATTACTGCCTTTAAATACACATCACTGCAAGCATTTCTTTTAAAAAATACTTTCACTAGAGCCAGTGCTTTGCATTTATTACTGAGGCAGCACAACACTTGTGTTCATAGCTATGTGGAGTTTACTTCATTCCAGATACAAACCAGGTGTTGCACTTGTGAAGGCATTAGTAAGCCTGCACTGATGCAGACTTGGTGATGGAGGGCTTTACAACCCACTCCCACATTAAGTGTATATATTCCAAACAAACTAGCATTTGTTTGGAAGAGCACTTAATGTGGTTCACCCTCCGTATGACTGTTAAAGTGTGTAAGAGGGGAGGGCGTAGGGGTCAGGTTGGAAAAACACCAGTGAATCAAACTCCATATTCCAGACAAACGGCAGCCATGGCTCAGGTGGAGTAGAGGTTTGTTTTGGTTCAACCCCTCAATGTACTTAAGTGTCCCTGGGCAAGACACTGAACACCAAGTTGCTTCCAATGGTAGGCGAGTACCTTGTATAGCAGCTCTTCAACTAGTGAAGGTTAAAAGGAACCACTGAAGTACAGACAACCTTTTTTCGAGGAAATATGGTAATAACAGGCCTCATGATACACATCATTGTGGTTGAACATGATGTCCTTACAGGTGTTCCTCGTAGATGTACATTTTTACTTGTACCTCACAATTGACACATATCATTACCTACAGTGATCAAGTGCATTTTCAAATAGATTCAAATAAACTACAGAAAATTAAAGTGTAATGAATCTTGGCAATAGAAAACTAACTTTCTATCACACTTTCCTTTAGTTCTAAAAGAGATAGAAAAGCATGCACACTGTTATCTTTCCATCACTCCTACTGATTTATATTTTGGTACGCTGTCTGTCTGTCCTCAAAAATGTTGTCGAGTACCCACAATGTGACTGTGTGAACAGGTTTATATCCATGCAGCATGAGTATGGTCATCTGGGTGCATCACCCTTTGTAGATGTTGAGGACCAGTGAATGGTCTGTCCTCCTCTTTGGTCCTTGTCACAGAAGTCTTCTTTACATAAAAACATGAAACACTGATATCACGCTGTTGTAAAAAACCCAGTGCCAGTAACTATGTAGTAAACACGCCAACATAGGATCAACATACCAAACATTGAACTGAACGGATCAGTTTTCAAATAATGAGCGTGAACGGGAACGTGCTCACTCTCATGAGAACGAGTGGCACGCACTGCTCACGTTCATTTGAAAGCTCTCGCGAGAGAAAGCGGTTTTCAGGTTTTACAACAGTTTATGGCAAACACTGATGACAGTCCAGCATGGCAAGTGCCGCAGCCAGTTTAGCAGAAGACCTAGCTGAGTTTTATGAATTAACAAATGAAGACACAGACAGCAAGAACCTCACATTTTTATGTAAACTGTGCCCACCTGGTTTGAAAAAACAAGTGAGACACGTCAGACTGATGTTTGCACTTCTATTGAGTAGCATAGTGTCTTGTCTGTTTTAAAAATGTAAGAAACGAACGTGAACTAGTTCATTTTTAGGACTATGAACTTGGGTCAGATTTTTTAAAAGTGAGCTATGAACGTGAACTAGTTCATAATCATATGTGTGAACTTAACTTTGAGGTAGTTCTTTCCAAGCATGAACTGGCACAAAACTGGCGTTAATATTTGCATCGTAAATTCTTTTTGTTGCAATAATTGCAAGATTAAATACAGTAACAGCCTTAAACCAACCTTATAATCTTTACTTTAAAAGAGTATTTAGTTTGGTAATCACTCCAGGATCCCTTTTTTCTTTTCTTTCTTGTTTTTTGGTTTGCCACTGGACATTTCACACATGCTTTTGAAGCCGACCATATGATTTGACAGGTCGTGATCCCGGCTATTTCCAGTGCTACACTTCCACCATGCCTCTTCTGGCCGCAACATTTTTTAGAAGTCAATCACCACACCCTCTGGGCTCCTTGCAGCGCACCATTGACTGTGCTCTGCGCCACAACCGACCGATTCACAAAAATAAGGCCAACAAATCCTTGGGAGCGATAAAACTCCTTTTGGCGGCTACTTTATTGCATAATAAATGCTTTGGAGTACAAGGAGAACCAACGCGAGCAGGACAAAACCAAATCTGAACAGTCTAATGCTCATATTTACTTAAATTAAGCTGTTCACCTTCTTCACCCTGCAAATGTGACTGTTGCTGGTTAAATGGAATTAACCTCTAAAATTCCTACAAAAATTGGCGGGGTTAGTAAACAGCATAAGTCTGGTCTTCATATGGCTGCTTTGTACTTGAACAATGGCGTCAGTTGTGCTTCTTGTGCTCAGAACAAATAATGTTTTATACTAGATGAGCAGAACTAAAGATTAAATGTTAGTTGGCCTTAAGCAAGCTTCAGTTCGCAGACTACCAGCCAACCAGCAGAAAGACCCCTTTGTGAGCCGGAGGTGGTGACGTCAAAAGGGCTCTATAAAGAAATAAATTCATAGTTAATCTGAAACAACACAGCACAGTGGGAGGACGAGTCTTGGTGTCCTCCTCCATTTCTTAACTTGCATAACTAATGAGTCTTAAGGTCCGGATAAATTGGGCAGAATCAGACACTGGGTTCAGATTTTGCACAAGCTAGCTTACGGTCCACAGTGTAGGCTAACGAGACAAAGGGATTACATACTGCATGTGTGTTATTTTTAATCAATTACTTCTCAAGTAGCTAACTAACAAAATGCTGGAAATGCTTGAATACAGCCACTATCAGGTGAGATGGATTCTTTTTACTTAAAAACTGCCTAAAAAAGGAACAATAGGTAGATTTATTGACTAAAAGCAGCAGCTAAAGATGAATTTGAAGCTTTATTTATTCCTTTAATACTGCGTCACTTGTTCTGCCAGATCATGTTGTTGGTGCTGTGAGATTAATTAATACGGAAAAGTCGTTGGACGCAAATTCAATGTTTCACCTCTGCGTTGATGAGCTGATGAGATTCTGCATGAACTTTTGGAGGCCACTGATTTTGCGAGAAAGGTCTGCGGTGTTCTTTTTCGAGGAAATGAGACTTTTAGTCACTTGCAGTTAAAACTGGCAAGTGGTGATGTGAAAGAAATTGGGTTTGCTTCCTCAACTTAAAGCACATTAAGCCTGTTATCAAAGTAGACAAGAATGTGTTTTCTGGGTCTATAAATGAACATAATGCATTAGAAATTATTCATTTGACTGAAGCACAGTAGTAGCACAGTTTATCCATTTGAGCTCAGTAACCAGTATGCTCAGTTTTTAGTTTGTCCACTGAGCTTGAGATGTCAGTAGAAGCATCCAATATAATACTGAATTTAGATTTGCAGGATTTGCTTATTTGCATTGCCATCACAAATAAGCAATATATGTATATAATTTATGTAAGTTGTATATATAGATGCACACACATACATACATTTATATACGTCATATCTGCACTATGGTGCAGTCTCATGGTCCTTTTTTTCTGCACTGAAATGCAGATATGATGTATATAAATGTATGTGTGTGTGTGCATCTATATATACTGATTATTAAGGTTAGCGTGGTCAAAATCTTGGGTTGTAAAGTTTATGTTTCGCTCACGTAAGGTGCCGTCCCACCTGGAGAATCCCACCAAGTACCACATCCAGCAGGCTCAGAGGCAGCAGCAGGTGAGGCAGTATCTGTCCACCACGCTGGGGGACAAATCTGGCAGCCAGCCCCCCGAGCACAGCATGCCACCCGTGCCTGGCAGCAGCGCTCCCAACAGTCCCATGGCCCTGCTCACCCTCAGCACAAACTGTGAGAAAGAGGTACATCTGCTCATTTTCAACAAGACGGGGTTTTTTTTTTTCTTTTTTTTTGTGGTTGTTGTTTTTAAAAATCTCACTGCATTCTGATTCACTCTAAGTCACTGAGTAAAATCTGGTTTTGTGTCATGCAGATGGATGATGTCATTGACGATATTATTAGCTTGGAGTCGAGTTACAGTGAAGACGTTCTTGGACTGATGGACGCGGGACTCCAAATGAACAACGCGGTAATTTAAAAGGATGCTCTGCTGTTTTAACTGTGTAACGCTGACACCAGTGTCTCTGATTTTAATTCAAACACATGATATGGTTGTTTTTATGTATGCATTGTAAAGATGTGTTGTTAATGGTATGTCTTTAATCCTCTAGCTCCCTGTTTCTGGGAATTTACTGGATGTGTACAGCAACCAAGGACTTCCACTTTCAGGACTCGCCATCAGCAACTCCTGTCCACCCAATATTAAAAGGGAATTCACAGGTAAACTAATGAGACATGCACACCTCAATTTATTATCATGTATTTAGCTTTTATTCTTAATTTTACTGTTATTAGGTGTATTTTTGAATAATGCAGTTCTGTAATTCACTACACTTTACTCTTCATCTGGTCATCATATCTGATTGTAAAATACTTTAATAAATGTTTGCATGTAATACTTATTAAATATTTGCACATTTATGCTATAAATTATATGTTTAGTGTGACTGAATTCTAGTCAAGGAGAAAATTAGACATATTTCCATCAGAATATACAAACTGAAAGCATTATTGTTGGCCAGTGTGAATATTGTGTGCAATTTGGAAGTGCACAAGATACTATTAAGTCGATTATTTGCCAAATAATTACTCTAGCTCCTGGCATGAAGCAAGTACTGGACAAGCCTGGATCCTGTGGCCAGTATGAAAGCTATCAAAGGCCAGAGGGCTTTCCAGTAGGTAAGCAAAGCAAAATGGAAAAAAGTGAAAAAAGATGATGTTTTTTGTAAACACTGTTTTCAATCTGATTTTCAGGATGTATGTTATTAAGTATTTTGTGTATGACTAAATTGCACACAATGTGAATTAACTATAGCCATGACAATTGCAATTTTTATCCTTATTTTCTGACCGAAGATCATGATCTTGATTTCTTACATGGCTGCGATTGATGCCAGTAAACAAAGTAGCACATTCACATCACAGCATGTGAAAGACAGACGTGTAATTTCATTAATTTTATGGACTCAGAGTCTAACTGCCATTTAATCGTATTATGATGTGTTTTTCAAAGCGATGACGTTTAGGTTTTCTGTTTGCTTCACAGAGGCTGAGGTCCGTGCTCTGGCTAAAGAGAGGCAGAAGAAGGACAACCACAACTTAAGTGAGTCAGTCAAAGTAGAATTTAACTTTTATGTGTCATTTTCTCTTTTTTGCTTGTGTTGTATGCTTAATTAGTGACTTTTCACTGGGAAAATTAAAATGTATGTATGTTAAATTACATTTTATGTTTATTTTTCATATGAACTGTGAGACTTATTAACCAGGCTGCTGTACTTTTATTTGGTCATTTTTAGTTGAACGACGACGGCGGTTCAACATCAATGATCGCATTAAAGAGCTGGGAACCTTAATACCCAAGTCAAATGACCCGTAAGTATTTTTGCTTGCATGTGCATTAGTCTGTCTGTTTACGAACTCAGTCATCAACACCTTCCTCCTCTAATGTCAAAATGTCATTAAAGTGCAACAACGTTTTGCTCTGAGGGGCCGTAAAGAATCCCTTCCTGTTCTGGTCAGCTGGTCAGATGACTCTGACTGTAGACCTTTGTCTCCTGTATACCCCAGAGACATGCGCTGGAATAAGGGCACCATTCTGAAAGCCTCAGTGGACTATATCAGGAAACTACAGCGGGAGCAGCAGAGAGCCAAGGAGCTGGAGCTCAGACAGAGGAAGCTGGAGCATGCAAACCGCCATCTAATGCTCCGTATACAGGTAGTCTAGAGTTTTTGCTGAATTTTTGGTAGTTTTGACAAATGTTGAAGTAACGGGAGAGAGTAAAGCAAACTACCAAATGGGTAAAGTAAGGTTACTCTATTCATTTGATCCTAGAGAGGCACAGTATTTTACAAATACAAAAAAACAAATGATTCTTTCACGGGATCATGCATCTCCTCGAGGACAAACTTTGCATAAAACAAAACCGACAAATGACTGTTTTACTAGATGACACATTTTGCATGACCACAGTGAATTATTATAATGTATGTCATCAATCATAGCATATTTTACACTTTAATATGCATTTTGTACTTTTTTGTGGTGGTGCTACTGCAACAACAGAATTTCCCCTTGGGGATCAATTCCTATTCTATTCTGTAATATGGTTTATGTTCGATTATAATTCAAATGACATGGATTATTTGACAGAAATAGTAAATTAACCATTTTATCTTAGTTTAGCACAAGGAGTGAAAACAAGGAAAACCAGCTTTGTCTTAAAGAACAAATCCCACCTACTAGCACTTGTCCACAAAGTCAGTATTTGTAGTTTTGTTTATGCCCACATTTTCCTTTTTTCATGCAACATTCACATTTTTGCACTTACTGTTTAAACAAATGCAATATAACACAGTAATTACTGAGTTTTAAAGGCGTTTTTAGATGTTGTTTCTTATAATCTCTTGACAAATAGGATAGCTGTTTGCATGTTTCCAGTCTTTGTGCTGTGCCAAGCTATTGGTTGAGCTGTCTGCATAGTATCAAAGTATTCCTGGCACCAGAAATGAATTTGACCAAAGCACTGTTTTGTATTTTAAGATTAGAAGATGGTGCCTTGTGGTAATGCTGCATCCTATTTTGTGTTCTTGAAGGAGTTGGAGATCCAGGCCCGAGCTCACGGTCTGACAGTGATGTCATCCTCATCAGTCTGCGCGTCGGAGCTGATGGCCCGGGCCATTAAACAGGAGCCCGTCCTCGGCGACTGCCCCTCAGAGCTCTACCAGCAGAGCTCGGCTCCCGACATGTCTCCTCCGACCACACTGGACCTCAACAACGGCACCATCAGCTTCGATCACCTCCCCGGAGACGCCGGGGACCCAGGCCACTACGGAAACTCCCGGACCTGTAAAATGAAGGAGTTAGTGAGGGATAATAGCCTCGGGCCCATTTCCCCGAGCGACCCCCTGCTGTCCAAGATGTCCCCATGTGTCTCCAGCAGTGTCAGCAGCCACCACAGTTCCAGCTCGAGCATGGAGGAGAAAGAACACGGCTGTTAGCAGAACGCCACCAGCCATAAAGACACTTTTATCCGTAGCATTCCAGCAATGAGGCACCGAAGTCTTTTCCACGAAACCAAGTGAATAAAAGAATTCAGAGGTTGTTTTAATCCTGACTGCTTATTTTTTCTCACTTTTTGCCCATTTGTTGCTGAACAAATTGTGCTACTGTGACCCAAAGACGCTTAGTTCCTCAATTGTACACGGTGTTGATGCAGTCTAATCTAATTCCAGTTCAGAGTAATTTGACAACCGCGTCATTTACACAGAGACTGATCAACTTTTACACCCGTAAAAGTTTTTAGTCTTTTTATTTTTGTGATATTTACAACTGTTAATAACTATTCCGAATATACCGTGTATTGAGCTGTGCATGACAAAAGAGATACGTATCTGAAAATATACTGGCAGCAAAAGGCAGAAGGTTGCAGAGAGAATGTGAGATTACTGACTCTGTTAGTCTGATGATTCTATTTTGAGAAAATACACAAAAATATAAATTTGTATTTAAATACTATGCATACTAGTAGTCAATTTCTAAACATTTTAGATTCATATTATTTTTTACCCCATGCTCTTAATGTATTCTGCAAAATAGCAAATCGAACATCGAGCAAATTTAGAAGCATTATTGTTATATAAGTGTTACATTATTACTATAATTTATTTATTTCATTTTTTTCTTCTGTTCTTGAGAACTTGTTTTGTTTTAGGTTCACCAGTGACAAAAGAAATATTCACACCACACCTGGTCCCTTGATTGTAAAACCTAAGCAAGTGCTGATGCGATGCATCGTCATGCTTTGTTTATAGTGAATGTAAAAATAAAAATGAATTTAAAAACAAATGAATGTGGTTCTTATGCTGACAGCAGCTTTTATCCCAAATGTATCAGACGTGCATCAATTACTGATCTCATTTTTATGTTTTATGACTCAGAGCTTATAGCACGTACAGAGGTGGATCTTTATTAATGTGTCGATACTGACTTGGAGCACCAGAGAGGTAACCTTAATATCCCATTAGGTATAGATTTTTTATTCATTTATTTTTTTTATCTTTTTAAAATATTTAATCTATTTATTATTTCACATGCATGCGTTAAAATTGCATTTATTTTTCTTTCAGCCATCAGGGTTCAATCCTCTGGCGGTAAAAACAAGTCTGATTGTACAGAAGTCTCTGAGGAGATATGATGACATGTTTCAGCGTGAAGACAACGTGGAAGATTACTGAAACTTTGCACACAAGCAGATGATAGTTTCATCTCTTACTATCCTGAATGTCATCAACCTACTCATGATTCAAGATGTCCATACATCTGGCCATTTGGAAATTAATTACATTTTTACCTGTGTCAACTTCGATTGACATTAACTCCCATTTCCACTAACATCTGAAGGCTTTCTAAGCATCGATAACGTCATTCAGATAGTACTCTCACTAACATTGATCGATTAGATCCTATGTAGTAGAGCAATCAGAGAGGTCTTAAGCACATAACAGGTTTGTTTGCCAGAATATTGAATGTCTTTATATTTAAAGTCAATTTCAAAATAAAATTCAATGAATTTCCCCCACAGACGCTCTCCCTCCATTATTTTGGTTGATTAGACCCAGAAGCCGTTACAGCTATGTTGTTTCAATATACTTTTGCAAAAGAATTTTTTTTTTGCAATTTTTTTTTTTTTTTGCAAAAAATTTTTTGCGAGATCTTTTGCGATTTTTATGTTTTTTCCACCCATGTCCCTTCCAGGGCTCCATATAGTGAGCAAATATGAAATCTGGAAAATAATACAAAATGTGTTCCAGTGACATGTGAATAAAACTTTAATAAGCAATGTGAGTAAATGAGAAATAAATATCACAATAAAGCAGCCACATAAACCTAATTAGTAATTAGTTCAAAGCAAACATGTAAACAACCGGTCTGCTGACAGGTTTCTCCATTTCACCTCGCCAGAGAGAAAGTTATTCGATGGATGGATGATGGAGGATTGCGACTTTTGTAAAGACTCGGCATGTGATTAAAAGCACCTCGAGGAACAAACTGTGAAAGATGTCTGTAACAACTGTGTGAAGAAGTCGTAACTGCAACAGACTTTAACAGCAAAAAGCAAAGCTGGTTTGTCAAAACAACTAGAATGCAATCCAAACAAATGCCAATCCAAGTAAAAAAACAAGTTACACTGTACAACTGCTCATACAGTTACAAGTTTCTCTTTATTGTCATTTATTCTGAGTATTTCCAGACGTAGGTAAGCGTCAGGTGTTTTAGATCCACTCAGCTCATGTTTAGACACTTTATTTCCTGGCCTCCACCCCACTGTAGGAGCTGGTGAAAGCAGTCGACTGGTGGGTTTTTGCTGTAAAGTTCACTGACCAGTATCACTATAGTCTTTCATCACATTGTTCTCAAAAGTCGCAGAAGGTCATTTTCACCAAACATGGCCTGATAAGCCCATGTTCCCTGGCCTGGGTTTGGATATAGCTTTGACGGATTTCTGTTGAGGCCTACAGGTAAAGGTAGAGGGGTCAGGTCACCTTGAGGGGGCAGAGTCCCAATTTCAGGTGATTAGAAAAGTTTCTTCACTGAAAGTCGAACAAACGACTACAAAGAGACACTGAACAACCACGAAAAGACAGAAAATAAACAAAACAACCACGAAGAGATGGAAAACCAAAGGGACTGAAAAGTAACAAAACATCTACAACAAAGATATAACACAACCACAGAGAGATAAAACAACCACAGAATACAAAAGAAACAAGACAATTACAAAGAGAACAGCAACAAAGAGACACAAAACAACCGCAAAGAGAAGTAAAACAACCTCAGAGATACAAAGAGACGGGAAGATGCTGCAACAACTGGTTCTATCTGCTCAGAAAACAACCAGCAGCAGCCTCCTTTTCTTGGAAGTCATTTCTGTCAGCAGGTGCAGAGCGTCATGTATCATGAAGGACCCCACCCACCCAGCTGATGAACTGTTTGCCCTCCACCCCTCAGGCAGAAGCCTCAAAGCAGGACGAGGTTAAAGTGCAGCTTCTTCTCAGAGGCTGTGAGGGTTATGAACTCTTAGCTTTGTCCTCTGCACTCTCTACTGCTGCATCTGTATGCAGTTATTGATGCAAATAATTTATTAACATGCTTGTTTTTTTAACTAGGCGTTCTATTTATTATAGGAGTTTGGGTTATTTAGGTATTTATCACAGGTCTGTTTTAGCTATTATACTGCAAAATGTTTATCCTGTACACTGATGGACCTGGGTAATGGATTCAAAAGGGTTTTTTTTAACATATCTGAATGACAATAAAATGAGCGGAACTGAGCTAAAACAGCCACAAAGACATGTACATGAAGCACAAAGCACAATATAGCATACATAAAGCAACCTCAAAAGTTGTAACCTGGCTGTGAAACTCCATCTGTCTGTGCTCAGTGGCCCATTGTCTCATAATCTGCCCAGAAAGGCAAATGTTTGCTGTCGCATTAGCGCTATAACCTTTATAGCTGATGTGTGTAATTTTTGGCTTACATTGTATATTTTTACGTAGGCTTATAGTTGGTTTGTAGGTGTTGGAAGAAGCGTAACATAAAAGTTCAATGGCTTCACACACCAACCTTTTCGTGGGTTAATCTGAGGGTTATAACTGTGATATATAAAACAAAATTCACCAATTAACGCCTGTCCGAAAAAAACTGTTTGTCGAGTTTGGAGGGAGGGTTCATTTCTAGACAGCACAGATTACCTCCAAAGGGATTTCTGACAATTTCAACAAGTTTTGCACGTACGCACATTTTCCTCTTTTAATGCAATATTCCCATTTTTACACTTACTGTTAAAACAAATGCAATATAACACAATATTTACTGAGACTTAGAGGTGATTTGGATGGATTTTCTTATAAACTCTTGACAGAGTCGGGATATCTGTTTGGATGTTTCCAGTATTTGCGTTGTGCTAAGCTACTGGAGTATTAGAGCAAAAAATAATAAAATAAGGATTACAATTGTAATAATAATACACTAAGGTATTAGTAAATAAGGAATGTGTCAGAGGAGCATCAAATCTTAACGTAATCAAACACATGTACAGTGTCTTTGTTGATTTATCTCAGTGTTAAATCAGCTTTAATTCATAATTAATGTTACTAGAAAGAAAAACTAGTAAACACATTATGTTAATATAAATCTTTAATTGAACACACATTTGACAGTCGTAACAAGCAACAAGCACAGCTAGCAAGGGGTCTGTTACATTACTTGCTTACTGGTGCTGCACTTTTGCAATAATTAAAAGCAAGTTCACCAAGAGTGGAACTGTAAACATATATTTTCATTTTCTAACACCTATTTTACAACTCTTTGAAGACATTACAGGCAGCACGTGCACAATTTTCTGTTACAGTTTGCAGAGTAAGAATTATAAGAACACATACCAGACAGAACTCAGTTAGCAACAGGCTATTGCTTACTCTAGAAATAGCCTACTGCGGTGTGAATATGACTACCCCCCTTTGTTGTTAATGTAAAAAATACAGTAGGTGCATGCAATAACCATTTTTTCCACTTGTATGAACAATGAAAAACAAGATAAAATATTACAAGATTCACTTCCCTACAAGTAAACATATTCTCTTAAAACAGGATTGATGCAGTTATAGTATGAGCAGCTCTAATGGTCGCCGCTGCTGTCGGAGGAGACGCTCAGCTCGTCACACCACTTGTTGTAAGCTCTGTGCAGGACCTCATATGATGTGTTGTTGAAGATTTCTGCAGGAAAAGAAAGAGCAAAGGAGACATGCTTTAACTGTAAATTCAGCATCATAAAACAAGCTTCCAGTGCCATGGATTTTACAGGGGTTTACAAATGACTTGCGCTAGTTCTACTTGTCTTCAACTAAGCAACAGTTTAAGGCTAATTTGTCTGTGAGTCCTTTGACTCTTACCTGCTTGCCCAAGACCAACAGGCAGAGGCATTCTGACCAGGCCGCCAGAGTGTTTCAGTCTGTCCTGCAAAGACTTCTGTATGAGCTCCATGGTACATGCCTCATGCCAGACAGGCAGCTCCAGGCCCACCATGCAGCTGATGATCCTTTGCTTCTCTTCTTCAGTCAACAGACCGCTCTCTTGGGACACGTAAACCATGTAAGACATATCGATGTTCACTGCTTCACCGTGCAGAAGAGACGGGAGAACTTTCTGTATGGGACAGAGAAAGAAAAATATTACAATTGAATCCCTGCTGTGTCTCTTTAGTATATGCACAATGACATGTTTTAACAATGGTTTAAAGTGTCTTACTGCCGTGAGGAGTCAATTACCATCTCTAATGCTGGACTGATGAGGTGGCCAAAGTCCACAAGTCTGTTTAGGTCATCCTCCCAAAGGTTTGGGGCGAGCTCCTCCAGCATGGTGGTGATGGCTATACGAGTCGCCTGTGATGCAGCCTTAAAGCTGCTGCAGCCGTATGCCGTGTTGTCAGCCTGGAATTTAGTGTCCAACAGCATGCAGCCATGGTTCTCGAGAAGCTCGAAGAGGCCCCTGTGCTTCATCAAGGCCATCTGCAAGGAAACAGACATAACATTCTAAAATCACACTACATTCCTAACCCTAACCCTAACTTATAACCGTGCCTGACCTTTGCCCCCCACTTATCTAAGGGGAGCACATTTTTTTGTAACAGTCTTTAGCACAAAGTGACTTTACAATACCTTTAACATTTCTGCCAGCCCATTGGAGATGTGTCTCCGAGGAACGGTTTGTATGAACGACAGATCAAGGAAGGCGGCGGCAGGTGGAATGTAGGCTCCCAGCTTGTTCTTGCAGTTTGCAAAGTTAACCCCTGTCTTTGCACCTACGCTAGCATCAATGTAGGACAGCAGTGTGGTCGGGACCCTGATGTAAGGGGTGCGCCTCCTGTAGAGTGAGGCGGCCAGGCCCACGATGTCCAGGCACACTCCTCCACCGATGGCAATGATGGGCTCTGTGCGGCGGTCTAGGGAGAAGTTGTTGACCTCTTCTAGGATCTTCAGGGCCATTTCCATTGATTTGTTCTCCTCGGTGGTGGGTAGAGCCAAGACCTTGTACACAACTTTGTTGGCCTCTAAGTATTCGGTTATCTTGAGACCGTAGATTTTGTAGACCTCTTGGTCAGTGACCACAAAGCGTCTGATTGGTTTATTTGACTTTTTAATGTCCTCCAGCTGCTGTGGGTTGGTGATGTGGCCGAGCAGGAGGGTGTCGTTGCTTGGGTCCAACAAGCCCTGAGTCTCAGTTACCTTGTAGGTGAAGGTGATGGGGCTGACCACTGTCCAAGTGGTGCCTTGTTCTGTGATGCTCTCATAACTGCCACAAAAGAAACATAATATACATACATATATTTTAGTCTTATACTATTAGATAGTGTACAAATAATGTCAGTTTTGTGAAAAGGACACACAAGATGAACATTGCGCAGGAGAACAGAACACTCTGGTTGCAATCAAGTCTGAATAAAAAACTCCAAGTCTGAACTCAAGATCGAATGTAATGCATGTTCTAAAAGTGCACTTATTAAACTGCAGCTGAATCAAACAGGAAAGTTAAAGTTGTTTACTGATATTCCCCGACCTCACAATGTTACAAAGATGAATGGTTCCTCTATTAGACAGATTCTCCATCTGAGTCTCAAGGATCTCATTTAGCTAGAATATAGTGAATATCTTTCTTTTTCTCCATGCAAGAATGCTTTGATCTGATCACACAAACATGGTAAGGCACACACATATTATCGAAAATGTCAAATGTGGTATTTCTTAATGTTAAGGCCACTGCCGTGAAATGATAAATAACGTGTTATTATTTTTGAAAGGAATATGGCTTATGTTTATAACTGCCACGTGGCTGAGGACAAAGCACCTCTTTTCATCTAAACCTAAACACTTCAAGCACTGGCTATTCAAGCTATTAAAGTCTTGTTCTTGTCATTGACTAAGAACCTAAAAACTCATCTCTGTTTATCAGAATTATATATTTTAAAGTTCTTTTTCTCCATGAAAGCAATCCCTTAATGCCTTAAAATGGTTTAGATGTGACTTCATACTGTTGCCTTCTTTACAGAGTGTAGATCTGTGAAGTCTTTCTTCAATTTTTCCATCAGCCATCTGCAACTTACCACAGCTTGAGCACACCAGCTCACCTACAACTCTGCCCAAACGCTATTCTGTGATACACAATTTGTAACATTGGAATAACTTGTTGGCGCATTGTATATTAAAGGTGGAAATGCTCAGCTAATAGTATGTCTTCCAGCAAATATTTAAATGTTAACAAGATCTTTTTTTTTTTAAAAACTTGATTTTCTTCTGCGTGTCTTTAAACAAATAGTTTCAATATACAACAAACCACAGCCTGATCACTTTAATGTAAAAAAAAACAAAAAAACACCTAAAATTCCTACACATCACGTCTTCTTTATTTCCCATGCAGACCAGCGGCTTTAAAGCAGCTGCCAAAACATGAATAACTTGAGGCTAAATTGCAACGTGTGAAATACCTTTGACACATTCAGCTGTCAGCAGCTCTAATTAACCGTTGTCCCCTCAGAAACAGCTATTCCTGACCCTTTTTCTTAATCACATCTTGCTTAATGCTTATCTGATCAGCATTAAACAAAATTACCCATGAGTCTTAGCCACAGAGGTGCTGTAAAGGCCCCAAATCAGCTAAATTTGGTGTAGTAGAAGACATCTATTTAGTTGGAATGAGGCCATAAATTCCCAGAATTCTGTTTTAAGTGTTAGCGGAGCAGTTTTGGTGAAAGTATGTAGTGTTTGCACAAATGCATCCTGTAAAAGGACTCACTGTTTACAAGGTGCAAACAAGGATGAAAGCCTGTTTAGAATTGAGATTAGATGGGACAGTTGGGATTACAAAGCACGTGGCAGTTAACATTAGTTTCTTCTAATCATGATGGGGATCTTTCATCACCAGTTTTACTCTGATGCTACCTTAATACATGAAAACAATTTAGTTGCACTATAAATTATATATATTAGTCAGCCCTCCACCCTGCACTGTCAAAAGCATGAGAAAGGACTGCAAATAAAAGAGGAAAAACATCAGAAAATCAATGAGAAGAAAACTGCCATTAAGGGGGAAAAAGTAATGTAGAAAGACTTTCATTTTATGCCACAGTTCATTTTTGGATATTTTTCAATCCCAGTAATTCCTCAGTTAAACTTAAACTTGAGCCCCGTGACAATTCATGCAATTAAAATACCAAATACCAGAGTCTAAATTTCTGATGTTTTCATACTTCAGCAATCAGGCTAATGTTTGCATATGTGTTTATGGAAATGTTTGGCTTTTATGCAGCAGTTCCCTTAATCTTAATCCTGCCTCTGCGCTGCATAAAACAGATTGTATTTAAAACGGAACATTTTCTGCCTCTTCACTCTGCTTTTTTCAATCACAAGCTTTTGCACACAGTAAATGCTGCTGTCTGACTGGTCGTATTTTTCCTATGCAAAACACTAAGCTACTGAATAAATTCTAAATGCTGGATGTTAAAGTAATCACGTGCTACAAACATATGCTCATGTGTGCTGCACTGCTACCATCAGGCCAGTTAGGCAACAGCATAATCTTCCAAAATTTTACTTGTAAAATCCTCTGAGTAAAGAGTGAGAGACAAAGGTAAACTCATCTTTTGCATCTGCAAACAAAACACATATGCAAACAAAAAAAGAAAAACACCAAGTATTAAACAAGACTTATGTGACACACGATTCTTATCTTTAATTCCACTACTTTAGTTGATTGTGATTACAGAATGTAATACTCACATCTTTGCTGGTGAGACACAACCACCTGTGTCCTTGTTAATCATCTCCTTTCCCAGCTTGCACTTCCACGTACTTTTGACCCGAACTAAACTAAACTCACTTGTCTTTTGTTTGGCTTTATTATCTTCCTGCTGAGCTTTCCCCATTCTTGTAGTAATGACTCTGAACTGCAGGTGAAAACAGAGCTGGTGACTGTTTTGAACAAGAAGCCTGTCTGAAGAGTCCTTAAATACAGTATAGTATTTAGAGGAGGCCCACGAGACAAGGGAGGAGCATTTTCTTTTCATATGGTTCACATGTCAACACGTCATACCCTTACACAATTTTTGTGTAACACCTTATACCATTTTTTGCACTAATTCCTAGCCTTGTGTAACCACTGAATGAGGACATATGGAGGCTGCAACATCAAGTCTGAAAATTACTTGTTCATGGTGGAAAAAGTATATGTAATCGGACTTGACATACTCACACCTACTTTTTTTGAATTTGCCTACATGATGTATAAAAAGTGGAAACTGACATAGTGGTACAATATATTTATCCTTTTTAAGCAATTCTAAAATAGAAGTATTGCTGCTGGGTGAAAGTCATTTTAGCAGTCTCAATATTTGAAGCTGTTTTTTTTTTCACCTTGCATGTGTGCACGTCCACCATGACAAAATGTGGTCCTGGGACACCTGCTGTTCTTTAACAATTGGTTTTCTATGTCTGTCTTACAGATTATGTCGACACAATAGCATCACAACTGTGCAAAATGCAGTCACGAAACTTTAGAGGTCCGTAGTTGAGATTTAAAATGAAGGCTGACCTTGAAGAAGGATGTGGTCAGACCAATGAGTAAACTTGAAATTGGGACTAACCCTAGACTAAAGTTCGGTTTAGTCTAAGGTTACGTCCACAGTAATCACAGTATCTTAATACAGAGACTGGAACAGGTTACTGGGATTAAATGGACTGTGATAAATTGGTATATCCCCTTGACACCTGAATTTATTTACAGTTACATATAAAAAATAATTACTTGTGTTTTTGCTTTCAAGCTGATTGTTAAATTATTTGTCTATAGCACATATAATAGATATAAAGGTGTAATGCAACAGGCATTAATAGTAAAAAAAATTTATTGACACTACAAATGGTACTCTGACCAGACCTAAGAGAAACCAGTACTTGCAAAAGGCTTCTAGGTATGTACTGAATATGCACAAACTGGCATTGGAGAAACGCATATGCTATCTCGGCTGCAAGGGTATGTTGCAAATTCGTGACAATAGGCATTAAAGGGGTTAAATCATATTTATCAGATAGATTCCAGTTTGTTCTTGTTAATGATGATTCTTCCATCTGCACTAGAGTCGGTTATGGACTTCCACAGGGTTCTGTGTTAGGACCAATCTTATTTACTTTGTACATGCTTCCCCTAGGCAAAATTATTAGGAAGCATTTCATAAAGATCCATTTTTATGCAGATGATACTCAGTTATATGTATCTATGAAGCAAAATGAAATAAATCAGTTGGTCAGACTCCAAGCATGTCTGACGGACATAAAGGCTTGGATGACCTGTAATTTTTCATCATTTACATTTGAACAAAACTGAGGTTATTGTATTTGGCCCTAAACGCCTTAGAAACACACCTATCTAACCAGATAGTTACTCTAGATGGCATTGCCTTGGCTTACAGCTCTACTGAAAAAAACCTTGGAGTTACTTTTGATCAGGATATGTTGTTCAACTTACATATAAAACAAGACTGTAGGATGACATTCTTTCATCTTCATAATATTGTAAAAATCAGGAACATCTTCTCTCAGAGTGATGCTGAGAAACTACATTTCAAAAGGTTTTACTCCTTTACCATGTAAACTCTAATTAAGACAGTCTAAAGTTTATCAAAATGCTGATACTGTATAAGGACTTTTCCAAAGTGTTGATTCCAGGAAGAGTGTTATTGTAAACTTGACAAACTCAGGACAGCTCTTTGAAACGAGCTGTGAACTGATGGACTCACAGCAGAGTTACCTGAGGCTAAAAGTCACAGCTAATAAATCAGGGATGTGTTGCAAAACCAATTTTCATGTAAGTTCTGCTTATGTATGCTGTAGATTTACTTTTGTGCAGCCAAAAGATGTATTTAAAGCATAGGTATGCATAGACTTGTGTCTACATAGAGAAAATTAGTGATACAGCTGCTAAAGTGGAGTAAATCTAATATCCTTTGCTCATTACTAATTTCAAAGAACAACACATGTTTAGTGTTATACAACCTTTTTCTCATCTGTGTAGGGCTGACCTTACATCATCAGCTGAAGGTATGTTATTTGTTCTTCTTCTCGGAAAGGAAAAGATGAATTCTTAGAGTGAAACATACCCATGCTTAGTTAATTGCATGAACCGGTATTACCACTACAGCATTTGTTTCTCCAGTATTTTGACAACCTTTGCTAATATTTTGAAAGTACACACACTCAAAAAGGAGTCAAACCTGACCTAACTTTAGTTTTTTTATGAAAAAGAATTTATTTTTGTGCATGTAAAAGTTACGGTGTTCATATTTAAAATTCTCCACTTTCTATATTACTTGAATAATCTCTACCGGATTTAAAAATCTTAAGGATAAAAGAAACAGAAGCTGACCATTCACATATAATATGACATTTAGATATAAATGACATAAGACAACAGCTATAATAATGTTGAGGGGCCTAGAAAATCAGCTTAAAATTACATAGTTTTTAACTGGACACAACTGATACACCAGTGCTTTATTCTCATCTTTTTGTTCAAAAAATATTCTACATGTCTTGTGGTTAAAGCTCTGTTCATCAAAATTAGCATCACTATATATTAAAAGGTGAAACGCATTGCTCAGGTGACAAATCAGACAAATTAACATCAAACTGCCATCCTCATCAGTTTGGAACATTGAAGGTTTGCTATCATACTGCTCGCACCAAAAAGCAAAACGTTAGCAGCAAAATTGACCAGTTTTCAACTTTAGATGTAAAAACAAGCCATCAGTGTTAAAGGAAGGCTTCATTACATCCTTACCAACAGCCTACTGAATACAGTAAAACACATTTTTATTGGGTTTTTTTTCAAAATTTCTATTTAAAAGTTGCACCTGTGTGTTATGAGTCAAATTTGGGTCAATAATAATAATAATAATAATAATAATAATGGTTGTAGTAAATTTCCCTTCCTCTCTTCTTTACTCATAACCCACAACACACACTTACACATCTCGTGTACAGAGCATTAGACTGTAGCTTTGTCACGTTTTAGTTTTCTCTGCATTTTTTTCCCACTACACATCACACCTGGCCAGTGTGTGTATGCATGTGCACAGACACACACACACACACACACACACACACACACACACACACACACACACACACATTTCGCTGGAGATGACATTTAAGGAAAATCACACGAGAAGGAGTGGTTTTGGTGTTTCACTGGCCTGCGGCCTCATGCCTATGTTCAAAAAACTGCTGTGTGAATATTCAATACAGCTCAACCTTGAGTGAGACATTGCTCTTATACAACAGCTCTCCAAGCACTGTTTATTAGTTAACAGTATTAGCATTTTGGTATAACCACTACAGCATTTGTTTCTCCAGTATTTTGACAACCTTTGCTAATATTTTGAAAGTAGTATGAATAATTATAGGTCTTTGGGAAGTATGACAAAATCTGCTGGGTCAAAAATACACATACAGCAACTTGAATAATCAGTTTTGGTGATGTGGAAAGCTCACATTTTCTTAGTGGTGTGGCCTCTTAACTTCTTGTGAGTGATTACAATTGACTACAGCTGGTGACTCCTCTGAGCTAATTCAAATGGAGCCCATTTGATACAACTCATCAGACACAGCCACAAACACTACAATGGAGAAGTCTGAGGAAGTCCAAAGATCTGAAAAACAAATCAGAAAATCACTTGGAGTCTTCAAAGCAGCTACAGGTCCCAAAACCACGTGTGCAAACAATTGTTTGTAAGAATAAAGTTCATGGTGCAGTTGTTTTAAATGCCATGAACAGGAAGAAAACACAAATTATCACCTGCTGGTGAGCGACAATTGATCAGGACGGTCAAGAGTCAACCAAGAATCACTAAAAGCAGGTCTACAATGAATTACAAGCTGCTGGAACACAACTGTCAGTGTTCTCAGTCAAGTGTGTCTTACATCGACATGAACTGAGAGGCTGCCGTGCAAGAAAGACGCTCTTCTTCCAAAAATGCCATCTTACGGTTTTGCTGTTGATCACGTGGACAAAGAAAAAGCCCTCTGGAGGAAAGTTCTGTTATCAGATGGAACAAAAATGTAGTTATTTGGCCACAATGACTAGAAATATGTTTCAAAGAGAGAAGACAAGGCCCCAAGAACACCAAACCTACTGCCAGGCATGGTACTGGAAGTATCATGCTCTGCGGCTGTTGCGCTGCCAGTGGAACTAGTGCTTTACACTGAAGAAGGCGGATTACCTCCACATTTTTCAGGAAATCCTATAATCATCAGCCAAAATGTTGTGTCTTGGAAGCAGCTGGGTGTTCCAACAAGACAGTGACCCCAAACATACATCAAAAGTGTAAAATAAATCAGGCCAGAATAAATGGTTTTAGACTGGCCTCCCCGAAATCCTGACTTTAACTGCATCAAGAATCTTTGAACTGTGACAAAGAAACAAGTTTGTGTAAGAAAGTCAACAAATTTAGTTGAACTGCAACAATTCTGTCAAGAGTAGTAGTCAAAGATACAACCAGAAGCTTGACAGAAGGTTCTAGATGGCTACCCAAAGCGCCTAGTTGAGGTGATCAATTACCAAATCTTGGCATTGTTATACATGTATTTTTGACCCAGCAGAGTTTGTCATATTTCCAGAGGACCTATAATAAACCTATCCAAGAACCAAAATGCATGCTTATTTTTTGTGACAAAGACATTTATATAATATGACGTAGGCACACAAATAAGAAACTTGGACAAGACTGACAATAAAACTATCAAAAATGACAAACAAGTAAAATAATAAAAGCATTAATAACAGAAAATTCTAAATTTAAATAAATAAACTAAAACAGAAACAGCTGGGACTAAATTAAGGCAAAGCTAAAAACACAAGTTGCCACATGGATAAAATGAGTCAAGCTTTACATTGTTCTGCATGTTATTCAAGGTTGCAGGCAGACGGAGTGGAAAACTGGATTTTCTGTGACGCATCTAATCATTTGAGCGTGTGCGGTTAGGGCCAACATTAAAAGACAGTGCTACAGAGAGGAAGGGATACCCAAGTTTAGCACACAGCTTACAATGATGAGTGTTACAGTTATCACTGGCGATAAAGGGTTTAGGAGTCACAGCTCATGCATGCATGTATGAAAGTATAAATGTATAAAACCCAACTTTATTAGGCATACCTACCAGGTTTGACTCCATTTTGTTTTCATAACTGCCTTAATTCTTCATGGCATTGGTTCAACAATATGCTGGAAATATTTCTCAGATATTTCGATTCATATTGACATGATAATTGCTGCACATTCGTGATGTAAATATCCCATCCCACCACATTCCATAGGCGCTCTATTGGATTGAGATCTGGTGACTGTGGAGGCCACTGGAGTACAGTGAACTCATTGTAATGTTAAAAAAAAAACAGTTTGAGATGATTTGAGCTTTGTGACATGGTGCATTATCCTGCTGGATGTAGCCAAAAGGGATGGACATGATCAGCAACAATACTCAGGGAGTCTGCTGCATTGGAATGATGCTCAATAGGGAAGAAAGAAAATATCCACCACACCATTACACCATTACACCACAGCCTGAACTACTGATACAAGACAGGATGGATCCATGCTTTCATGTTGTTTACGCCAGTTCTGACACTAACATCAGCAGAAATCGAGCCTCATCAGACCAGGCAACATTTTTCCAATCTTCCATTGTCTAGTTCTGGTGATCCCAAGCTAATCATAGCCTCAGTTTTCTGTTTGTAGCTGACAGAAGGGGCACTCGATGTGGTCTTCAGCAGTTGTAGCTCATTTGCTTCAAGGTCCGATGAGTTGTGCATTCAGAGATGGTCTCCTGCATACCTCCATTGTAATGAGTGATTATTTGAGTAACTGTTGCTTTTTTCTATCATCTAGGACCAGTCTGACCTCTGACATCAACAAGGCCTTTTCACCCAAAGGACTGCCTCTCACCGGATGTTTTCTCTTTTTCGGACCATTCTCTGTAAACTCCAGAGATGGCTGTGCATGAAAATCCCAGCAGATCAGAAGTTTCTAAAATAATCAGACCAACCCGTCTGGCACCAACCATCATGTTGAATTTAAAGTCACTTAAATCACATTTCTGATGCTCAGCTTGAACTCCAATAGGTTGTCTTGATCATAGTTGTGTCTGAAATCAGTCACTACTCACTATATAGTGTGTTTGGCATTTTGTAGTGCTGTCCACATGTTAAGTTACAATTGTTGCACCGTATATAGTGCACTCAAAATATCCCACAAGTAGTGTATGGCCAATTGCGACTAGCCAAGCAATATGTACCATCATGCACCGTGTCAAAGGAGAATGGCAGATGGACAAGAGAGCTTTCTGATGACCGTTTTTATAGCGTCAACACGTATTTTATAGTGTTAAGATGTGTTTTCTACGGAATGTCTTTTCTATACGTGTAAAAACGAGACAAATCCACAAGTTATGCCATGAAAATATAAAAATTAAAAGTAATTTGTATTAATGTGTTTAAAGGCAGCAGAGTGATGTATCACAACACAGAGAAACAAAAACTTAGAATACACTTAGTATAATATGATTTTTTTTTTTTAATAGAGAGACATAAATAAGAGAAACAAGACTCAAATTGTGTCTGAAAGTGGAACTTTGCTGTGGAGCTCCCTGCATAAATCACTATATAGTGGTCCTCAGACTGGGAATGAGTGGACAATTTCAGACATAGCCCCAGTATGCATGGCTAAATGCACTGACTAGACAGACAGACAGACGGACCGACAGATAGATAGATAGATACAATGAATTAGCTTTGTGCTTTAACTATTTAGAAGGCAAATGTTAGGTTTACAGCATGAAAAAAATGAAAAAAGAATTGGATATTGTCAGCTAATATTCAACACGGGTTACATGTCGCACCCTGTTAAAGTTAGTTGTCTTATTTCATCCACAACAAGTGTCTTTTCAGGTCAGATTAAAAATGAAATATGATAAAGTCAAGTGTTTTCATGCTGTGCAGTTGAAGTTTTCTTTCTTCCACTGTGGACACTGCAGGAAATGAGATGGCTGTTGCATAAACTGTCAATGGCTCTGTTCCATGTAAACCATTTCAGTGCAGGATGATAGAGGGAATGCAAGAAAATAGATGTGCATAATACTTATTTTAATAATTTAGGCCAAACATGCAAAGTGCAATTTTTTTGATAAAGTAATATTTAAACTTTTTCCTCCTCGTGTCCCCTTCAGTCACTCCCACCACCCGGATCAGCAGACATGAGAGCCCTCCAACCACCAAACGTGGCCTGGAGCCTCCTCGGGGTTCCACGTTGACCCGAGGAACCGGTCCGATAAGAAAAAGTCAACTCGTGAGGTCTCCGTGGATGCGCGCTCACGTGTCCCACACCATTGGATAACGAGCGTGTTCACGTGTCGTGGGGACGCGCTCCGTCACTCCCCTCCGCTCGACAATTTGCATAGTTGCTGTGATATAACCGAAACCGCAGCACCACCTCGGCAGGCACACGCCGGCGCTGCCAGGTTGTCAAAAATCGTTCCGCCCATCTCCACGAAACATGTCGACCGACAAAGGTAAGGCCGTGGACACACTTTTGCGCGTCGAGCTGGTCAGATAATGTCAGAGTGTGGCACAAGGGGTCAACACGTGTCATGACTTTAGCAGTGGACTGCGTCTTCACAGTGAGTTTCTCAATAAACGTGTTGCTGCAGACAAATGAGTAGCCACGCGTTAGGGTCCACTTAATCGATAACTGCACTATCGATCCAGTTTTAATATTCTTCTTATTTATTATACAGTATGTAGTGGAGTAATAATGTTTCCAAAACAAAAGAATCTTAAAATTCACTTTTATGATGATGAAAGTTTTTTTTGAATAGTTTATATTGGATATGTAGAACTTTCTTTATTAATTGACACACATTTTTGATAATTGATTAAAAATGTCTGTCATTTATCGTGCAACATTTTGAAAACTTACCCCTTTCTCCCAGCTTCTGTGTCCAGTGTGATAATACATGGATATACCGGATATTTACACTACTTTCTGACTTTTTTAACAATTAAATAATTTAGTAAGAAAATACTCTTGCTAATTCACACACAGTGGAATTTTCCTTAAGATAATTGATTTGGCCATTTGATGTCTGTCATCTTCCATGCATTTTTTTTTTCTTTCAGGCATTCACGCTATTTTCTTACATTTTTATTTCTTCACTACATACTGTATTAATATACAGTATGCAGTGAAGTAATGCCCACAGTGTTTACCTCTGACATAAAATAGATTAACATAGATGCAACAAAAGTAACTTAAAAAATTAACTTTCATTATGTTAAAAGTCTCTTTTGAATAACTGAGATAAACTTATTGTTAATTTACATTCAGTGGAATTTTCTTTTGGTAAGTGATTATTAATGTCTGTCACTTTTCATGCAAAAATGTGAAAATGTGCCTTTGTCTCCTAGCTTTTCTATCAGGCATTTTTCACCGTTTTCCTGATATTTTTGCAGACCAATCAAATAATTAATTTGTAGATGGGGAGGAGGAATAAAGAAACCCGATGTTTTGGGTCTTCCATTTATCCTTCCATCCATTATCTATACACCCCTTAATCCTCTGTAGGGTCGATGGTCAGGGGGGGGTGGGGGGGGGTTATAGCCTATCCCAGCTGAGGGCATGGGACACTAGTACAGGTCACCAGTCTATCACAGGGATACACGTAGAGACAGGCAACCAAACACACTCTCATTCACACCTACGGAACATTTAGAATCATCAGTTAACCTCGGAAGCTAGAGTGCCCAGTGAAAACCCCCGCTGCACAGGGAGAACATACAAACTTCCACACAGGAAGATCCCAGCCATCCTAACCAGGATGTGAACCAGGAATCTTCTAGCTGTGAGGCGACACTGCTGACCACTGATCCACCGTGCAGCCCATTTTGGGTCATGTGAAGCAAAAACAAACAACTAAACTCCTTAGCCACACTTAAACACAACAGCAACACTCACATCTAAGAAAAGAAGCTAAACAAACGAGTGCTTAAAAACTCACACTTACAACAGACAACGAGTAACTTGTAAGTTGAACAGCAAGTACAGTCTTCACCAAGACATGGGTAACTTCTTCATTAAGTTAACAGCAACCAACCGAAGTTACAGTTTAGCTCACAAAGACACAAGAGGCACCAGGGCGAACTGTTCATATTAAATCCCAGCCACCATGACTGTGAGGTTGGTTGTGGATTTGTAGCCAGATGTGGTGATTGCTGATATCTTGTTGGAGGAGGAAACCGTGTTGTGGACCAATGAGACAGGTCGGGAGGCGGGGAGTACAAGGACTGGAGAACAGGTAGTTAATTCCACGGTGGAGAAGGCTATGATGTTTTGTCAGAAAAATGTACGTTCCACCAAGCTGTGAATGCAGAGTCCTAACCATGGAACCACGCATCAGCAGTAAAGGAGATCACTGGTATGATGCTCCTCGACCCAGGTGGGACTTGAACCCACAATCCCCAGCTCCGGAGGCTGATGCCTTATCCATTAGGCCACTGGGCCATTTGCAGTTGGTGTTTGCACTATTTTCAAACATTTTTTTATACAACAATCATGTGATTAATTTGTCCTTTTTTACTCCTCACAGTATGTCTGTTTAATATTAGTAGTGGATTAAAAACTGTGATATTTCCTTCTAAAAAACGAGGGGGAGTGGGGATAAAATGAATAAACAAAAGTGCAACAAAAATGTACTTTTATTATGTGAAAAGTCCCTTTTGAATAATTTCATATAGGATATTTTGAAGTTTCTTTGCTAATTCACATTCAGTGAAAATTATTCTGCAATTTTCTGGGAATTGATTATGGTAATAATGTCTGTCATTTTTAATGTAAAATTTAGAAAATTTGCTGCCTTCTCCCAGCTTTTCTATGTACAGAGTGATAATACATGGATAAATCAGGCATTCACATGATTTTCTGACATTTTTATTGCCCAATCAAATAATTAAAAGAATAAACTGCAGATGATTGAATAATGAAAATAATTTTCCAGTTGTCCAGGACAGGAATGAGCAGCAGAGAGAGCAGATGATTACTAACTTACATGTCATTGCCCCAGTTCCCGACACCCCAGTGGAGATCATTGTGGATCTTCTATCAAAAGCCAAGAACATAGCAGCAGCACGAGGTGATGTTCCTGAGGAGTTGACGAGTTACTTGCAGAAGGCTCTGGACATCGCCAGAGGCCTGGATGACTACCTGGAGAAAATGACTACCCAGGAGAGTGAACCTCTAGCTGAGCTTTATAAGTACGTCTTCACTTCCTACACATGATTGTTCATAGTTTAGAATGCTAACTTCGTGAAGTTAATATTTTCATTCATACTTCATTGTAGAAAAACAGTCACTCATGACTGGGATCAGGTGCACAAAGAAGGAAAGACAATGTTCCGGCTTCCCAAAGAGTGCATCACTGGACACGTTGAAGGTGGGACATTAAGGTGCATACTGCTGATGGCCATTTTATTCATGGCTTAACCTGTCTTCTCGCATGTTTCTGACAGGTCAGACCCTGAAGATGCTGATCCACATGAGTCAAGCCAAGCGGGTCCTAGAGATCGGAATGTTCACCGGCTATGGGGCTCTGTCCATGGCTGAAGGGCTTCCTGACGACGGCTCGTTAGTGGCCTGTGAGTTAGAGCCATACCTCAAGGAGTTTGCTCAGCCCATTTTTGACAAGTCTCCTCATGGCAAGAAAATCACTGTCAAGACTGGATCTGCCATGGACACCCTGAAGGTGAGAAAAAATGTCAGAGAAGAATTAGAAAACTTTGAACGATCCTTCAGAAGACGCAGTAAACAGTTTCTCAAACCAAGAATGCATTTAATTAGCACTTCTTCTTCACCTCTTGACACATGTCAACCGTCTGCATTGTGTCAGTTGCTTTGGATAACCAGCACAGGAAAAATATCTACAAGTTAAGAAACCCTGCGGCACATGGTTCATTTTGTACAATCATTGTGTTCCCTACAGGAGTTAGCAGCTGCAGGTGAGCAGTTTGACATGGTCTTCATCGATGCTGACAAGGATAATTACATCAACTACTACAATTTCATCCTGGACAACAATTTGCTGAGCTTGCGAGGGGTCATATGTGTAGATAACTCGCTGTTCAAAGCAAAGGTTTATCTTAAAGACACCACAGATAGCAACGGACTGGCGCTTCGACAGTTCAACCAGTTCGTCTCTAGTGATCCACGAGTCGAGCAGGTCAGTTTCAAAGCCTTTACGTGCTACAGTGAGTAGTTATTCCTCCTTTGTGTTACCGGTGCCCTCCTTGTTTGAAAGGTCATCATTCCTCTCAGAGATGGCATCAGTATCATTCGTCGGGTGTCTGCGGCCGCCGAGAGCACACGAACTCAGGTACTGTTGACCTCAATCAATGATGGCTGTTGTAATGTCTTTGTTTAGCAGCAGCACCGTCTTCATTGATCCTGTCTGCTTGGTATTTATCAGTGTCAAATAACAGATGACGAGGTTTTCCGTGGGGTCAAAGGGCGCTCCATCCTGGATCGGATGCGACTCGATGGGAAGGTGGCCTACGTGACGGGTGCTGGGCAGGGCATAGGCCGGGCGTTCGCTCATGCGCTGGGTGAGGCTGGAGCAAAGGTGGCCGTGGTAGATATGGATCAAGTTAAAGCTGAGGCGGTGGCTAAGGAGCTCTTCCTTAAAGGTAAGGGGTGTTAAGACAACATGTGCAGACTTAGGCATGAGCTGCATGTCCTCATCCTGCTCCCAACCTTTCTTTAATCAGGCCGGTAGTATGACCTGAATATAATGGAATTTGTAGGGTTCTTAACCAAATAGAAATTCTGTTTTTTGCCATATTCTGTCCAATTTAATATAGAAAAATGAATGTTGCCCTAATTCCCATTTCCAAAACGAGATAATTTTTATTATTTCTTCTGTTTATTTGTTTACAATAATAATAATTTTATTGTGACTATAGATTTAAGTCTGAATCTGAGGTTGTTTAACTTAAAAAAAAAACAGAAAACACAGTAAAAAGCACATCACAATCTCCAACAACTCAGAACTCAAGGATATTCACTATACAGTAATATTGAGACAAGTAAAAGCTGCCAATTCACACATTCAGAATGCAGGAAACATAACATGGTTTGCATTTTTGCTTGAAAAATTGCTTAAACAGTTAATAGATTGCCTATTACTTTTCTTTCTTTACTCACTAGTTCATTTGCTGTGGATGCAACTAAACGACGACATGCAATTTCACAGTCAATAAAGCAAAATAAATTTAATTTGGAGCATTCCCCTGACAAAAACGGCGGTTTGACAATTAATTGTTTCTGCTTTTGTGTTTGGTGACATTGCTGGAATATCGCAGCGTCCTTTAAATGGCTCTTCATATGCAGCAAAGAAACAAAAGTGAGGCAGCTCCTGTGAGAGTGACAGTATTAGGGAGTTGTGGGGGAACTGTTCAGATCCTTTACTTAACTTGAAGTATCAATACAGCAATTTAAAAATACTCCATTACAAGCAAAAGTCCTGCGTGAAAAGTCCTACTTAAGTAAAAGTGCTTAAGTACCAGTGACAAAATGTAGTTATTGAAGTACTAAAGTAAAAGTGCTGTTTTGGTTCCTCTGACTGATAATATTACACATGATATTATTAGATTATTAATAATGAGGCATCAGTGTGTCAGCAGCTTTTACTGTTGTAGCAGCTGCAAACTGTGAGGTAGTGTGAACTACTTTGTATAAAAGGATTCGATCTGTTTCCAGTTTCTAGACTTTTCCCTCTAATCATTGATTCTTTGGTGAGATGTTGGATCCTTCAAATGTTATTGAACTGAAACCATGTGAGAAGTTGTGGGAGAAAAATCACTATTTGGTGAGCTGGGAACAACTCAGACGTCTGAAACGTGACCCTGACTGCACACTGCTTTTCTTAGGATGTCAAAGAGGTTGGAACCTGTTTAATCTTTAATCGCAGTGTGTTTTATTTTAATGGCACGTTGTTATATTGTCCGCTGTGTAAAAACCTAATCTTAGTAACTAAGTAACTTGAGCTGGAAAATAAAAAGTAGTGGAGCAGAAAGTACAAGATTTCACTCTGAAATGTTGTGCAGTGAAAGTGTACAGTAACACAAAATGGAAATATTCAAATAATGTACAAGTATCTCATAATTATACCTAATTCAAGTACTTCAGTATCTGTAATTTTCCACCACTGGCATTCCGTTGGCCTGAAACGAGTAAAACTGGCTTTAAACCAGCAAGTCTGCAATGACGGATGTATGAAGTGATACACTGGTGAAAGGTCCTCTCAACACTTGGCCATTAAGTAGAAGAAAACAAGCGCATGTTGCATAAATGCTTTGAAACTACAGTTAAAAAAATTATATCAAATGTCCTAAAAGCGAGCGTGATCAGTTTATGGTTTTTGACCAGCAGATGGCAGCAAACTAAAGGAAAAAATGTCTCCCCAACATGATCTTCTGAACCTGTCGATGTGATTTTCTGTTTTCCTCTTATAAAATGAAACATCCCACAGAGATTTTTAAAAAAAAAATGAAAATAAAAATACTGTTTTAAAGTCATTTTTATTAAAGTATTGTGTTTTAATATTTTTCAGGTTTTTTATTTGATTTATTTTGTGCATCTCCTCTCAACTAAACTTCTAAAATGTGCATGAACAGAAGTTGCTTGCATTAGGTTTCCTGTCTGATGTCTTTGTGCATTTTTTAACTTTCTTTTTTTTTAATAAAACAGGTATCAATGCCATTTCGATCAAAGCTGACATTAGCAAATCGGAGGACGTCCAGAGGATGATCGACAGCATCGTCTCCAAATGGGGAGCGCTGCACGTCGCCTGCAACAACGCCGGCATCAACATGAACTCGGCCAGCGAAGACACCAGTCTGGAGGAGTGGGACCAAACCTTCAGCGTGAACCTGAGGGGGACTTTCATGTGCTGTCAGGTGTGTTTCACCGGCTGTCTGAGCCGGGACTGTGTGAAAGTGTGTGACAGCAGCAGCCACGGAGACCATTTAGTCGCTCCACCAAACTGCAGTGGTGTGATGTGCAATTTTCAGGCCAAAAAGAAAAGCAATTCTAACAGTGAATATTATAAATAGGAGGTTTAATGTGATTTATAGCAATCGATTTTATAAATTTAACTTCATAACAAATTCAGTCAGTCCTGCTTTGATGAACAATCTGTAGGAAGAATTACATTTCTTACTGGACCCATAGGTCTATAAGGCACACAAAGAAAATTAGAATATACTACTGAAAAATCAGGTTTCATGACATTCTGCACCAGCTTCATAAAAACATGTTAAATTTCTTCCTATTTGCAAAAGAAAGTAAAAGAAAAACTACATGAAACAGAGAATCAGGAAGGTTAAAATAAAGCATCTGCTTTTTATAGATCACAGCAGCTTTGTGGTAGGAATATGGTTACATAAACACATTCATTGAATTGCTGCTTTAGCACCAAAATAATCTAATTAATAGACCCTGTCCTGAGAAAGTCATGTGTTTCTAAAAAAATCAGGAGCCAATAAAAAATATCCCACTTTCAGCTTTGTGACGGGGGATTTTTAGATAAATCAATGAGTTTTTTTTTTAAAGATTTCTGTAGCCTAAGAAGCAGGAGAATTTTCCCAGCCCATAAAGGAACATATAATCATCATGCCACCTGAAATATTCAAAAGAAAAATCTGAAAGTGCGTGTGTTTTCACTGATATAACATGATTATGTACCTACAGCAGGTACAAATGATGCAAATCCACAGTGTTTTACTTCTTGTGTAACAATCTTTGTCAGTGTCTGCTATGTTAAAACAAGTTTTTTGTAATATTTCTTTCATCAGTAAAATACGAGTGAAAATATGCTTAAAGAACTAAATAGATTCTTGATCACGGATTCCTTTAGTGGTCTATTTCTGTCAGAACTAGTTAGAGTATGACCTAATTAGTGATGGTCCAACCAGCTCCAGCTCCTCTGTAGTAACTAAATTTAGTTCTAAATTATCTAGTTGCTGTCAGACGTCTATATATATATATATATATATATATATATATATATTCTGCACATCCTCCAATCCCCTTTTGTGCAGCTTTCAAATCCACCAAAAAATGTTGTTGGGCCTCCGATGATAAACTACATGTTTTTGTGTTGATCTTGTGCTCAAGCTTGTGCTTATGGCATAGCGGTGCTTTAATAATAAGGTGTTTAATGTGTCTCTTTCACCCCCGAATCCTTGCCTTAGGCAGCAGGTCGAGTGATGTTGAAGCAAGGATACGGCAAGATTATCAACACAGCCTCCATGGCCAGTCTAATAGGTGAGTGATGATTCTATTCCCCCACTTTCTCTCTGGAGCCCCTCCATGTCTGCTTTTAATCTCTCCATTTGGCGTGGAGAGCTGGGGGGGGGAGTTAAATACATTTGCGCCATACAGCTATGTGGGGGTGTACACATCACATTAAATAGTTTCATCATCGGACAGAAAGTATTTCTCGCAGTTTTCTTGTTTGTGAGAAACTTAAGGTGAACCTGGCCATTTAAAACCGGATTAGGCAGCTTTTCTCCTTTGCAACTTTTACCCCAGTTAAACTGCTCTGTAGCAACGCTTCCACCCCTGCATACAGTAAGCATAGCAGAAAATACAAAGTGTTGTGATTGCGTCTCGCCGAGGCGGTTTTGCATCATAATAAACATCCCCTCTCTGCGGAGCTGTGTGGAGGATGTGGAAGGCAACCTGAGGTCCAACATGGGAGGGAGGGTTCCTGTGCAACGGCAAAACCCCAGCCTGTGCCAGCGGCCTTGTTTGAACAGCGGAAGACACTTTTAGAGTTTAGTGGGAGCTTAGTAAAAGCCTTGTAATTCGCAGCACCGGTGTAATGTTCCTCCTCCAACAGGTTCCTCCAGAGGAACAGCAACACTTCATCAGCAGTATAGTCAAATCGCCTGTAAAGTGCGGTGCCATATGGGCCCCAGTCCCGACTGCAGGGGCAATCTGTAAAACAGGAGCATGCTGGTAAATAGAGGCCGGCATAAAGAAAATGATCAATTACTCACATTACGTTCAGTCCTTCAGGAATTTACTTTATTGGTCTGGACATCTGTTATAATATTGTCATAATGTGTAATCAGATGGGACCTGTTCTAGCCAAGTGGAAGCCCAAAAAGCAGCCGTAAATGTCCAATTAAAATGCACAATGACAGCTTTTTGTCCATCTGCTGAATAGAAAGTGCGCGTGTGCCCGCTAACACCCCTCCACACACATACACACACTCCAGACCATCAACAACTATTTTTTTTCTCAATGATGGCCAGCAGCTCAAAGACACCCAGACAGGAAATATCTAACTTGATATGGGTTTTTTTTGGCTGCACGATGACCTTACTGAGGGATTTGTGACTCTCACACTCTTACCTGCAGATCTCCGCTGCATAGTAATGTACATTACAACAGCAGCAGCAGTCTGGGAAAAGAGTGCATCATTTGAACTCCTTATCTGCTCAGCAGAATTCAAAATGTAGAGGCGTGTCTGATAAAGAGCATGTTTTCTCCCACTTGAAATGGGCAATAAGTAGCAGGGTGAATGTTAAAGAGGGCTTTGGAGAATGCTCTCCTTCTACCTCTTTTTCCCTTCTCTGGGGATTACTGCTCTTTAAGACGGCGAAAAACATCAATGCAGGTTTATTTAAAGGATGAAGGCATTTTCTGAATGGTATTTTGGGCCCGTATCATCAGGTCTTGAGCAAGGATTAGTGCTGTTAGGCATTTTGAGCTGTGTTTCCTGTCCTGATAAGTCGGATTTCACCTTCAATCTGCGTGTAAGCCCTGGGCTCTGCTCCTCCTTGCCTGCTCCTCTGAGGTCCTAGCCTACCCTTATCCAGCCCAGCCCAACCCAGCCTTACCTTCCCTCTGCTATCTCGCCACACCTACACAATCCCACTCAGCCCTGCTCTCAGCTACCAATCTGTTGTCCCACCCTTTACATATTATTTCTTCATCACTTTCCAACTTTTACCTCTTATCCTGCACATTTTTCTCCTTTTATCTGAGCGGTGTATGCGGGATGCTGCAGCCTTTTCTCCCCAGGACTGGTCTCTGCCTCTCTGCAGCTGGCCGGTATTTATCATCCCGGTCTCACACTGAAGCCATTTGGCAGTCAGATCGGCGGGTGATGAGGTTAACTACTAAAGTTGTATGTAACTTGGAGCCTTCCTTGTGATGATTAATCAACCAGCAGAAAATGAGCCCCTGTCCCGGCATCCCATGCAGTGTGCAGCATCTGTGATGGTCAAGGCAAACAAATGGCTCCCTGCCTTTGTTGCTGAGGACAGAGCATAACTGGACATTATAAGCAATTAATTTTACATGGCTTCATCCACAGAGTCCCCAGCAGCTAATGGAAGAGCTTTTATCTAGCATGCACTAGTAGTACCCAGAGCTGTTAGGCCTTTTTTTTTTTTATTTTAAAGAAAGGAGCTATTTAGCTTTTCTCGTTTTTGTACGGATAAAAGAATAAAACAGATTTTTAAAATGAGAATTTCAAAAATACATACCATTGTTAATGATGCAGTAAATGTTACCTTCATAAAACACTATGTTGTCCATTTAGAGAGCTGATTTTTTTTCTCCACCCTCCATCCTGCAGTGCCCCATCCCCAGAAGCAGCTTTCCTACAACACATCCAAGGCTGGGGTGGTCAAACTGACTCAGACTTTGGGCACCGAATGGATTGACAGAGGAGTGCGTGTCAACTGCATCTCACCGTAAGTGCTGTCTATTCCTGGCCTTCTTCTCTTTTTATGCTAAATCGCTCTGGCCCACCTTTTGATTGTTGTAAGAGGTTGAGCTTCAAAAGGACGCGGTGATTAGTGTGTTTGCTTTCATACGAGGAGCCCCATTTGAGAATGATGCACTAATTTAAGTCCTCAAACAATGCATCAGTGCTTAATTAGATGACGTCTTGAGGGATGAATCAACCAAACACTTGCTCTAATTGTTCTGTTCAATTAGGGAATCAAATTTGCAACCTCACTCCAAGTGTCGGCGCAACAATAGCGCCTTGTTTGTATCTATTTGTCTGTGAAGCTGAGCGGTAGGAAGAAAAGGGGAGAACACAGGAAGGGCTGCATGTGGGGGGAGTGTTAAGTGGAGCATCCCTGAGCCCCAGCCATCCCTGAGCAAATCCATCCAGTGGCGCCGGGCGAAGCCAGGCCCAGTCACAGCCCCAGAACAAAGCCCTCACACACGCGCCGCGCTCAGCTTTATTTATCGGCAGCTTGTTTGCTAATTTTAATTTGCAAAGAAGCAATTCTCTCTCCCCTCGCTAACTGGGTGTCTCAATGGGCCGCTGATTTCTTTGAAGTGACAGTCGGTAAATATGCATAAAAAAGGGACACAATTAGCGCTCACGAGGTTGACTGGAGCCTGATTCCATTGGCAACTTTAGCCGCAGCGGTGATAAGCTGCATTATCTAGAAAATTGGCTGAGGGAAAACAGTACCTCTGATTGCCAGGAAAGGTTCCAGATAACAGGGCAGCTGAAGAGAAATATAATTGAGGTGGAATATGTTAACCAAGGTGTCACACGCTCCTTGGAAGTGCTAATTTAGCCAAATGTTGGAATTCCATATCAAGGCACCAGGATACATTGAACAATGATTCGGGCCTTATGGCTTTTAGTCACTGTCACACCAATTGTGCAGAAAGTCATAAGTCGTCTCGTATTGGGCACAGGCGGGCATGTTGACATATTTATTCAAATGTAAGCTCTGTGATATTTACGGCACGAACCGGAGAGAGCGACATTTGTTGTGACACAGAGCTATTAGCCGAAAGTGCAGCCACGAAATCAAAAGCAGCGCACTTTCCCCCCCCCCGATAAATTCTACCTAAACACTGTCTCAGCATCAAAGTAGTCCAAGCACTTTTCAGTCAGGAATCAGAGCAGCAATATGAGGGAGCTGCATATAATAAGTAGTTAACCAAAGGCTATGAGCAAATTATGCCAGACGTCCCCTCGTACCCATGGGCTCTTCCTGAGACGTGCCAGTCATTTAAGTGCCACCAGTCCCACAGTAAATATCATCAGAGATGCCATGCCATGCCCTTTCTTCAAAGGATAATTGGGTTTATTTTTGTCACCAAAGTGGTGGCTCTGAAACAACGCTGTCACTCCTGGCTCTGAACTGTGATGCCTTCTGATTTCATTGTGGTTTTTTTCCTCTCCCCTCCTTTCTCTCTCACTTTGTCTGCCTCTCTTTTCAGGGGGATTGTTGACACCCCTCTCATCCACTCGGAGAGTCTGAGGCCTCTGGTGCAGCGCTGGCTGTCAGATATCCCTGCTGGTAGACTGGCTCAAGTGACAGACCTGCAAGCTGCAGTGGTCTACTTGGCATCTGACGCCTCCGACTACATGACAGGGCATAACTTAGTCATAGAGGGTGGGCAAAGTCTGTGGTAGAAGAGGGCTAGATGAAGAGATGAAAACTTTTTTCCTCTTCACTCTCCAGGGATTAGTCTCAGAAATAGGTGGCATTCACATTATCTCCTTTTGACACATTCACAGCCATATTGAATGTTACTGTGTGTTTAATTTTTTGCCAGCTGATATCTTTTATGGTGCGATGAGACGAACAGTGGAGTTTTTGTGTTCTGTGCGTCTTGTAGAGGTTCAGCATGTTGGCAACTGTGGCAGATTGAACTTTTTATTGGATGAAAAGCAGTATACAAATGTTGTCTCGATATCTGATGCATGTTTTGTGTTACATTATTTTACACTGAATGCTGGTTCAGCAACTCTGATTATGATAGTAAGTGTCCTTTATTGCCGCTGAAAGATCTTTTTTTTACTAAATCCGTTGCAAATAAAAGTGCAAATGCAGCAAAATCCTTTCAAAAGTGGGTAAGAGTAATAAAAGGAGTCTATATTTCGTATTGTGATAACAAAATACATGAATACATGACTGTGTGTGTTTTTTAAGTATATGTTGACACCAGAAGAAAAAGCTTGTTGGGTTTAAGTGTCACAAAATCAAATAAAGTGTGTAATACCGAATGTTTAGTGCAATGGTGACTATTAGCTTACAATATGAGAGTTTTGTGCACTGTTTGCACCTCAACTTACCACTCCCTCCGGCCCAAGACTCATGTGTACAGTATGAAGAGTTACAGCATCCCAGTGTGCCTCTCTCCAGCTCTGTCTTGCCAAATGGTCCCCACAAGTGGTGCTTGTGTGCGCCATCTTAATTGCTCCATTAACTGTTTGTATGCTGAAAAACAATACTTAAAGGAGAGGTTAGCCGAGGATGTGACCCCAGTCGCCGCAATTATATGAAAAGTAGTGGCCAATTAGCGCTCTCTGCAATGTGACACTGTTGGTGTTTATGTGAGTAACTTCAAGTTCTCACTGTTAGTGACCGTTCTCTGATTTACATAATTGGGGGATTGGTCATTAATGGGAATGGCGTGTGAGAGGATCCCATTAAGATATGGAGTGAGATCTGATCATCTCCTCTGCTCTGCGCTATTTATCTCCAGCTGCATTGGCACATTGGAAATTATTGGGATTCTTATCCTCGCGTTTTATGGTGAAATATCAAACTTTGGCACAGTGTGCGGATGTGAGACTTTTGCGGTGTTTGTTCACAAGTGGGCAACTTTGCCTCTCTATAGGCTGTTTCACCATCCCGCCACTGAGGGGCAGTATAAAGACAGGCAGCTCCAGCACTGGCACAAGGACACAAAGTTACAACAAGGGTTATCACATTATTTGCTGTCATCTAAAGGTAATAACAGTGAACTGTTACATGTATGGGAGCAGATAATTGTAATATAAGAACACCTCTCCAATTCTAGTATGCAAACAGCTCAACATGAGAGGCCAAGAAAAGCTGAGTAAATACTAATACATTTTCAATTAAATGTGATTTGATAGTGGACAGTTACATTTCAAATGCATTAAAATTGTAATTATGTCCAGTTGTTGAGAGGAGATTTGAATAATTGCTAAAAGTTCAGGGAGACATGATAAAACAAATGATGGAAAAAGTACAATATCCATTTGCATCTGCAGACCAAATCTTTGCTTTCAACAAGATTGATTTCATTTAAAAACCTCAGTGTTTTTCATGTATGTTTTTCCAAGTTGAGTAAAATTGAAGCTGGGACACACTATGGTTAGTGGCTGACACTATTAAAGTGTTGGTTTCATACCACCAGAAGGCAAAATAGCCTTTAAAAAGTTACGTTTTTTACCCTCAGCTCTTCTTTTCCACCCATTCACTGTCATCATTTAGCGTCTAAACTGTTGTTGTTACCGTCGTGTTTTGCACCATATTAAACTCTTCCAAAGCCCTCTTGGAGAGGCCTTGTTTTTCTTTACAATTGCAGCCAAAGGAGCCAAATCCATAATTTGTGCAGCAAAAACATGATCCCTTGAATGCCATGGTCTGCTTCATGAGGTGTAAGTGATCTTGAATCCATTATTCATGACCTCCTTTTGGTACCATTACACTGAAGAGTGGGACCCCGTCGTACATGGCGCTGTTGTGCTAAACAGTTCTCCAGCAGAAAAAGGCACTTGCGCCCTCACACTTCAAATCAACTTTGATTAATGCTCCGCTCTGTCACGGCATGCAACATTTTACAGCGGCAGCCATTCAGAGGGAGACCCGGGTCGATGCTGAACAACACGGCGAGGCAGTATGTGTTGCTGAGCAGGCTGTGTCCTGGTGACAGGAGGACCCAGGGGTTTATGGATGACATATTAACATTTGACAATATCAATACACTTTTATTGATGGATTATAGTGTCTTGTTACATACCCCACTCGGTGAAGTGTTCGCAGATGAAATGTTACCCCTTATAAATTGAGCTGAGCCCCCTGATGCTATCATCAGAGGTAGGACTGTGCAACAGCAAAAAGAAAATGTCAACATTTATCTTGTAATAAGGGCGAGGAGTGCTGCGCGAACCTCAAACTTAACGACCCAAGACGTTTTAATTTGACTAATTACACGATGGAAGATCTGATCCTTGTCGCAGCCAAAACATGAAGTCATTTTGCTGCAAAATACATGTTTAACCTTAAGTTTTCACTGTCAGGCATTGCTCTAAAAGCTTCGTTATTTTGAGAAAATGTCTTCTGGTAAAGACAGTAGTGACTGTATTTGCAGCTGTTCCAATCTGTATTTTCAACAAAGGTTTTCTTAACATACTGATATATCGTAGAGAGCTTGTAAAACCACAACTTGTCATTTTCATATTTCTTCTTTTAGATTTAACAAAGATAAAACACGTGAATCACTCAGCTTCAGAACTGCTATTGCACATTTTAGGTCCACGGAGAGTCGAGCTAACTGGTTTGGAGTTGCTCCTTGGAATCTATGTTCCCCAGAGCCCAGAGGATCTAATGTTCCCTAGTTCTACAGTTGAGCTCCCACGTTCCCAAGATCTTGTGTTCCTCAGTTCTGTATTTACTTTTTGAACACAGATCTTGTCTGTGCTATTGTCACAGTAGGTTTTCTGTTCCCCAGAATGGCTCTCAGTGGAAAAAGGTCTACAGGTCTTGAGGGAGCATCTCAAATTGTTGGGGTTACCTCTCACAACCTGGCCGGGGTCTCTCCAACCTTCTGCCTTCCTGCAGACAAACTGTCGAAGGAACAGTTTTTATCCATGGGCAATTTGGCTTTTAAAGTCAAAGAAGTTACCCCCACGGATACCTTGGGACAATTTCTTTTTGGTTACACATGGACAATACAATGAGCGTGTGTACATGTTTTCTCTATTTATTACTTTTAATTTTGTCTATTGTATTTAGTATTTTTTAAGTGTACTATGGGGAGATGCTCCCACCAATTTTGTTGTACAATTATTGTGTACAATGACAATACAGGCTATTCTATTCTATTCTATTCTATTCTATTCTATTCTATTCTATTCTATTCTATTCTATTCTATTTTAAAGGTCACATCTGAATGCTTCCCGAGGGTTGGGGTTGAAATTAAAATCACTGTTGTTATTGTTTTGTGTTTATATAGTAGATTTGAAAGAAAAAGAAAGAAAAAAGTTTCTGAAACACAGCTTGAGAAAGAATGATTAGCCCACCTGCTGTCTACACAACAGGCCTTCAACATTGATCATTTTATTTGAATTTTTGAATCATAGTGGATAAAGAAATATTACATCTTCTAAAAGAAATGCCTTATAATAATTTAGTAATTTAAGAATATGATGTATTTTTTGAGTTATTATGGTTTTGTGCACAAGCTGTGTATGATAGTCCAAAGCAAATGAACATTCGACAATGCCTAAAAGCAGAAAATTGCGAGATGAGGAGAAGACGGCCATCTTTGCATTTAACGAAAAGAAATACAGTGAAAAAGCCATCGCTAACTGGTTTGGATTCAGCTGACATTACAACTTAAAGAAGAAAAGACAGTAGGTTCTACTAAGAACTGTAAAGGAAGAGGCAGAAAACAGTGGTCACTGTGGTTTAACAATCTTTTCCAAAGTTGTATTTTAACTTGAAAGAGGTCAAAATTTGACCTGAACACAATGGGAGAGTTAATATGTGTTAACAGAGTATTGAACCAGGATAAACAGGACTCTGGGAACATACATATGCTGCTACTGTTTTAACCTGCACCAGGCTTTCTGCAACGCTAAGCTAACAAGCTACCTGAGCTAACCTCCTGTTTAGCATACAGACATAAAAGTACCGCTGACCTTCTCATGTAACTGTCAACAAGGAGGCGAATTTGTTTCTCAAACTAGTCAAAGTCTTCCTATTCAACATAATAAAAAATAAATAAATCAAGAAAAAACAAATTAATTCAAAGGTCACATTTTTTAAATTAAGTTAAGTTTCTTCGACAAAAGCGTCGGCACCGACTATTAACTGCTGTTTCATTGTGATCGCGAGGGGTTGCATCAAGTTTGATTAGCTCTTTGTGTTCTCATGTGATTGTATGTGTGTGTGTTGCACTTGACTCGCTGAAGGCACTGGATCATTTGTCTACCAGCGTTTGTTGGCTCATGTGTTATTCATTGAAAAGCTGTTTTGCTGTTTGCTCTCTGCATGCTACCTGCCGACTTCACATGGGGTCACTTTAACCGGCTGCTGTGTGTACTCAGAAGGATTGCCAATAAATAAAAGTGTGAGGTATTATATCGTATTCCATTTGGATGCTTGTGAGGTGCCGTGCACAATCAGAATTTATTAAGAACCTTTTACCAAAATCATGTTTCACATACTTCTGTTGCGTTCACTTTTGGGCTCTTGGTTATAGAACAGAATTCTTCATGATCAAATCAAATATTTCATAATTAAATCAAAACACACCTGATGTGTTTTTCTTTTATTTTCTTGCCACGACTGCACCAACACCTATCTATTCCTGGCGCTTTAACAAAAACAAAGCTGGTTTCCATTGTGTTTTTGTAATATCTCACTGTTTGTATCCGGTTTGAGTCTAATGCAATTACCCAACATGATTATGGTGCTTCTTTTTTTTAAAGATGCCTCCTATGGCATCTCAAGAGGTGTCTAAAAACAATTCAAATGTCCACATCCTATCTCCACATCGTAAATATATCAGGCTTTTATTCAACATTAATACTGAGCTGGGGAAACATTGCACTCCGAGTTCTCTAATTACAATGCAGCTAATGTATTATTTCCTCCCCATGTGGGATTACTTTCATCTTTCCCATTAAGATGCACATTTTGTTTGGATACTCAAATTACAAACCCCATATTAAATCTGACTGTGCAAAAGGCATTGATCATAGCCCCGATAGCTGCACTCCAACTTTGATTTAATTTGCACTTCCATTAATATCTATGAGACGTCCGATTGTCGTCTTGGGCATATTGATGGTATTGTAAGCCCTGCCTTCATATAATGTTCCCCCGCGGCAATGAGGAAATGTTACAGAGAATTAGGCCGAGAAGCAGGCTCAGTGGAACTGGCACTGCAGTCGGAAATTCATTATCCTAATAAATAGAGGGGAAAAAAGCAAGAATCTTAAGAGAAATTTCTCTCTCTCTCTCTCCCCTTCTCTCTCTCTCCACAAAAACACACAAAAAAACCCTCGCTTTGGCTCGAGAGCGGATGACTGTAACTCAGGTGCTTTTTATTATTGCTGCTCGTGCACCTAAGGGTCTTCTTGGGACCCTGAGAAGTCTTTAAAAATGTGCCTGATGATTCAATAGAAAAGCAGTCACTTACTGCCTGCCCATCACCAGGCTTTATGTCCACATACCGAACTGTTTGGATATATGTGGCTGCATCTCTTTGAGTATTACATTAATGAGAATGCGGGCTAAATCTCATTAAAACCTTCAGAAACACTGTTGTGTGAATGGAATGGGAATCATTTAAAGAGAATACAATGCAACTTCAATGGTAGACTCAGCTAGTGTCAAGCCATGCTGATTTCTTATGTTGATTAATGAAGTGCCAACTGAGTATATGTACTGTTCCCTTCCTTTGTTGGAGCCTTGACATGCTGTTTTCTATAGGGAAAACACCACTGGAGCCAAGAGACGTGAGTTATGCTGTAATTAATGCAATCATGAAGATGAAAATAGCTGTTGTTGCAACCAGAAAACGACAATGAAGAGCGTGTGAACCGAGTGGGAAGAAGATTCATTGTTAGGTGACTGCGTTCAGAGACTGCATCGTCCTCTGAGGGCCCCTCGACAGTGTATCTTTCAGTAAGCAAGCGTCTCTGAAACAAATATGTTTTCCTGCATTCTTCCCTTCCTGTAGCACGGCTTTTACTCCAGACATCTGCAAGCTTTTTCAGTGGATGGCACAATTTCCCTTTTTGTTTTCAAAAAAGGGGGAGGGCTCTGCTTCGCTTACGATTCTGCCAGAGTGATTCATTTGCAGGTCATTAAAAAACTCGTCTTTTTGAAAGCGTTAGGCTGCTCAGGTGGCGAAGCCTGTGCAGGGGAGACATGTCGTAAATAAAGGCAGCTACATTTCAAATGCCATAAATAGGGGACACCTAAGGACCTTGCATGATTGCAGACATCTAATCATTTAATTTATGCGTGTCTAAAGGAGCCCTCATTAACATTCAAGTAGCACTCATCTGTCTAGCGGGATCATTCCGAAGGCTGCATCACTCTCAGATGGAACGTATCTATTTGGGCAACACAGCATGGCTACACACTCAGCAAGCACCTTCTCGCTTTCTCCCTCAATGTCACGAGAGACACAGCATGTAACTCTCATAACTTACAGTGTGTGATTTGTGATCCAGTGATTGTGTTGCTGTTAACGTGGAGAACCTTTGACAAAGTTAAAGCCATATTCTCTAGGTCACAGCACTGTGTTGGGACTAACAATTCTGACAGCGTTGCAGCAAATCATTTAACCTCTTTCTCTAAGCAGCCTGGACAAAAGGTGCATCTTGGAATGTATTTGCAGACAATCATCAGCAGCCTTTTGATGAAGACAACCGAAGCCTGTGATGTTTATTTTTGAAGGCTGTCTGAAGTCTTTGTTAGCACTGCGATACGGTAACACACCTCAGTGTCTGCACAGCAGATGCATGCACGACAGAAACTCAATAATAATTGGCGTGGATTGCTTTTGACACGTGCTGGTTGCTGACAGCTGCTTTGTTCTATGGTCATATTTCATATTTAACACATCAAAGAGTTGGGATACTTCACACTCTGCTAAGGACTGATAGCAAGTCTGACACTTTGCTGTTAAGAGGGGAGAGCGTTGGTCTCTCTCTGGTGGAGAATAAAGTCAAGTTGCATTCTGTGTTCCTTTTTTCTTTTTCCTGCCAGATAAATGAAGTAATACTTAGACAGTTTTTTTATGGGGAATACAGCAAATATCATAGCGGTGTGAAATGCCATGTTTACTGTGATAATCAAAGAAATATTGGCAGGAAATATCTGCAAAATGAAAGCATATGTATGAGTAATCTGTAGGCCTGTGGTTTTCATAACTGTTGTTACATAGTGAGAATGACTTTGCATCTTAAAGAGCCGCAACAGTGGGGAAGTGAAAAAGGTGTTACTGTCTGAGCTTTCCCCTTTAGAAATGTGGCCTTGTGGGTAACCTGGATGTGACGTAGCTCCAGTGGGCCTTTGGAATGGGAAACGAGTGATTTTCTCTGCTCTAAGTGTGAGAGAAATAACATTACCAGCACGTAGCCACAGTCTGGAAAGTGCATGCCAGCAGAAGTGATTAAGTTACTGTGATCAGCCATAAAGCAAATCGTGTTCGCTGCCCCAGAAAAGGAAATAAAGGCCTGGTTCATGCAACATTACGATGGTGTCTCTCTGCCTCTCCTGATCACTGCAGAGCTGGTCCGAACAGTAAAGGCTAGTTGCCAACCAGGCTAAAATGGAGACTCTTGATTAGCCTTGATTATGCTCACTTTTGGACATGGACATAGATAGCTGTGGACACAGTAGATGTGTAATTGTTGCTATTATACTGCTTTGGTAGTCTGCTAAAGTCTGCTTGGAATACTCTGTTCCATACATGCGCAGTATGCAAATGTACGCTACTGCTGAACATGCTCACTGTTGCCCTTGCAGCGTTGTCGCCGCACAGAAACAAATTTTTGGTTTGGATGCGGATATCTCAGGTGGAGTCCTTGTCACACAGAACCTTGCATAATTACACTGGCCTTAGTCTTAAACCAGAGGACTCACTACAGCACACATTTATTCTACTTTTGTAGTCCGCCTACATGCACAAAAGGTTGTATTTATGTATAATATAATCACACCGACACGTTCTGGACTGCACATGTGCAGAGGGATCCATGTAGACTTTTTAGGATACTTATGGACATGAAAAGTATAACACAGGCCTATCGTGCTTAGGGATCGTAGAACCAAAAAGATAACAAAGAAAAAATGGACTGCTTGTTAAACCCCTTCAAGTCTCCTTCAGTACAGCATGATGTTTGGTAAATTATAGTACCATTCAGGGTTAAATAGACAATAAAGAAAGATTTGTTTTTGAGCGTGGCTACCTTGTGATTGACAAGTGGCTACCATACAGATGGTGTTCTTGGGTTCTTAGTCAGATCCATTCCTTACAGTTTTAAAAGACCAAGATGTTAAAGGTTGAATTCCAAACTCCTTTTAAAAGGTAGTCCACAAACCAAAGGATAACATCACGGTGGTTACATCCATCTTTTATGTACAGCCCATGGTTATTACAGATGTGTCTGAGCTAACATCCAAGAAAAATGGGAAATGGTGCTTGTCAAAGGCAGCCATCACATCCTGGCCCAAAGGGTACAACGTTGAGGAAACAACCAAGTACGTTTAGGTACGTAAGATTTATTGCGAATAAGATATCAAAAGAAACAAACAAAGGAGACAGGTGGATGATGGACATTGCTGCTGCCCAGGCTGTGAAGCAAATGAGAGTGTGGAAGGGACTTGTAGGGTATTTTTTCAGGTGCCATGTTCACATGGTCACATGGGAGGAGGTTTCTCCACAGGAGACATTACTTAGTACATACCAACAGGAACAAATAGAATATTTAATAAACATCAATATTTAACTGTTTTTCCAAGCCAGGCACATGGCATCCTATTGAGATTGGGCTCTATTCGAAAGCTGTATATGTATAGTAAGTAACTGAATTTGAATTGAAGTGAAGTTGAATTTGGCATCTAAGGAATCTCAAGGCTGTTCTTTTTTACTAGCCTGTAAAAAATCTAAATCAAGAAACTGAAATAACACAAGTTGCAATTGTTTAAATGTCTAGGCAACTAGCTATAACCTAGCATTCCTAGGATTTCCATTACCATACAGCTAGCTACATTACTTTATGGAGTTGCATATTATATGCTAAAGACTACAGCACATCCACTGTTTGGTATTTCCATTGTGTGGAAGCTAATTAATCAGACTTTAGAGCAACATTAGCAGCTCTGTCTTTGTCTTTATTGGCATTTCGGGACAGCAGACAACGTTGCCTGAGATAGTGTGACTTTTGCGAAATACATCAGTTATATTCCTCTCTAGAAGCCATTTAGATGTAACTGAGGGTACAGTTTTAATGAATACACAGAAAACAAGATCAGCCAGTTTTTAACCAATTGTAACTCAATTAGCTTGCTTAGTAGCTGATAAAATCTACTGGTGACCCTTATCATTGCTGTCTATAAATCAGAAGCTTTCTTTTCTCTATCTTTTAAACCTGCTTTAAACCTTTTGTTAGAATTTTGAGTGAGTAAATCTATTAGTGTTGTAAATGAACTGAAAGAAGAAAGTCATCAACACGAGCCTTGAAAACAAGAAGAAACCCATCCCGAGTTAATGACATCAGGTTTTAGTATACGCTCCGAAGGCCTGGAGGAAAGTGAAAGTATTTTAGGGCGACGTGTTAAGTCCCCTCATCAGCCCGGGAGACCTGCGACACCCCCCACTTTATAAGGTAAGGTAAAGCGAGGCGGGGGCTTTTTAATGACTCCGAGTTAAACACCACGTTTTAAACCGAGACGGCGAGAGAGAGGCATGCTTCCTCTCTATAGGCAGTATCCAGCAGCATTTTGATGTCTCTAACAAGAACACAATAAATTGTTCCTCATTATTCAGTAATTAACTCCAATGCGCCGGGTCCCCATCCCCCTGTGCCACGCTCTAAATCACCACCCTCCTCTTCTCTTCTCCTCCTGCTACACAGCTCTTTAATTTCCTCTATGCTGTGGGGGGTGGGGGGCAAGAGAAGGGTGGAGGCGGTGGGTGGGGGGGAGGACGAACACAGCTTGATGCACTCCATCATTCCCTTGCCACCCTCTAGTCACCCCTTCGCCCTATCCCTGCCACACCCTCCCCCCTCTTTTTTCCTTCCTCCATGCCTCTACTCTCCATCCCCCTCCCCAAATGCCAGCTCCTCATCAGTGTGTGCTCTCCCTGCAGGACGCCACCTGGCTAAGACACCGAGAGGTCACCTGAGCCGGGATGACGGGCTCCAGTCACGTTCGGCACACACAGACGGCGGTGTCTTGTACCATCAAGGCATCAAAACTCGCCCCGCGGCTCCCGTTTGCCGTCTCTTTTTTTCGCAGGGCTTTCCCCTTCCTCCTCTACTCTTAATTGTTAAAATGAGGTCATTAATTGGAGGCTGAGTCAAATCACCTGTCATTTCAGCTGGGAATCATCCACTGATTGAAAGGTATCATAAAAACCTGCCCAGGGCCTGGTTTTGGCGGTGCCTGCTGGGAGATCCCTTTGTGCCTTGACAATCTCCGCCCATGGGCCCACAACTCACTTTACTTTTTCAGCGGCGGAGATTAGGCGGGTAGTCTTGGGTGACACACATCCACACGCGTGGCCCAAATATAGATTCAAGGCAGTCAGTAGTGTCAGGCAGCAATTCCTGGAGGATGTTGTGGGGAGTGTTCGTTTTTCTGCTGTACTATTAACGCCCCTGACCTAATTGAAGGAGGATGCTCACATACACCACTTCCCTATATGTGAGTGAGGTCAGGTTCATTTGAGGGGGTAATTGTGAAATTGGCATGTAAACTAGGACAATAGAAGAAATGACAGAAAAATGAGGACAGATGACAAATTTCTTGATAGATTTTTATTAAACTTAGACATGTCCTGCCACATTTGCACATGTACTGCAGTGGTCCAGCAATTTGGAAAAAAAGGGCAATGAACTTAATTATGTTCAAGGACTTTGTTTTGCAATGTGTTCTAATGTCAGAATTTGGAGATGCTTAATGCCGAAGGATCGTTTTGCTCTAACATCCATCTTGGGTAAGACTGAAAAAAGGGTCTTGTGAAAAACACATGCATCAAATATTTGAAGTGACGTCAACTTAAATGCACCCAAACATTCTTCACCTGGTGACAGCTACACAGCACGCTGGAAGGTACAGAAAGCAGTACTCTCATCAACTTAAAAATGCTCCATTTGCTTCTCAAGCAATCAGAGAAAATGTTGGCAATATTAACACAGAAAGACCATTAGAAAAACAGGCCTAAATTATTCTGAAGGCGCACCATCCTACATGAAGCTTCAGGACCCCATTTTCCACATGGACTTAATCTTGAAGAACACTACATAAGATGCTGACAAACCCGCAGTTTGAAATAAAAAACCCTCTAAACACATGGCATTAATATTTAATGGTGCTGCTTCCTCGGGAGGCCACTCTGGGCTGCAGCGCTGTGTCTGAAGGGAGATGGTATTAGTGCTGTGTGCTCAGGAGGAAGAGCAGCTTCACACTAATGAAGCGATCAGGGCCTGAACTCTGTGAAGAAACCTCATATCCGATTAGTGAGCAGAGATGCATGTAAACATGGCAAAGCAGCACGCGATTAGATCACTTTGCTAATGCGAGTCTTGTGTCACTAAACACAACAGCGGAGCGGCATGCAGCGTTTGAAGTGTTTTGTTAGCAACAACCCATTTCACGTTTAATCAGTCCAGTATTGCAGTTTCTTTTTGACCCTCTTCACAAGTGTTTTGAATTAAACCGGGAACTGGAGGAATAGTATGCGAGCTAATGGGTTAACGCTATCCTCCGAGCAGCCATTAGGGTCCGTGCATGTGTTGCACAGCAGTGAAAACCACCTGACCTTGTCCACATCCGCTCGGCCAGGATGGGACAGCATTTGAACCTGGCCAGTAAAGGACAGGCCATTTGGATGTTATTAAAAAACATTACAGTTTCCAAAGCCCATGCTACTCCCAAAGCCATCAGGTAATTTGAAAGAGATCCAGCGAGTTTAAGATGTGCAGATGTTTTCGCTTTAAAACTGGCATCTGTTTATGCAGACACACTTTATGTTCGAAAAACCACAAAGGACCTCCAATAGGTTTTATGGAGCAGTATCAGCTAGAGCACTCAGCTCTGTAATTGTGCTGCACCAGGTAATGAGAAAATTGGTCACAAGCAGTGCTCCCTGTAGATGTAACCCGCAACATACAATTTTGCACAGCATGTGCAGTATCTACCTTTATTTGTCTGTGCAGTGCTGTCTGAGCCCCTGTGCAGCTTTCAGGAGGTCAAACATGGTTACAGTTTAGAGTCTAATTCATATCAGAGGACTAATTCGATCTAAAAATACATTTGCAGATACAACAGTTTTCATTTAGCTTTATACAATACCTATAAAACAGCCTATCAAACCTATGTGAAGCTAATTTCATTAGATTTTTGCCAGGGGCATATGAAAAGTAGCAAAGAGTATCACGTAAATGTAAGAGTATCGTCTAAATCCTTTGTGTAAAAAAGACCTATTTTTCATAGCATTCAGTTCTAAGAGAATTTGGACCATTTTCCAAATATTTCTGTCTGGTTTTTATAAAATAGGAAAACTGAAACAGCCTCTTAGAAGTGCAGATGATTTCCGGATGGATGCAGACTAATCCCTGTTTGTGCTGCGTGACTAAAGTGCAACTTTCAACACAAATGTTTAAAATGTTACAACCAAAAGATGAAGGATTTGGGTGTAGCTGCTTTTGTCTGGTTTTAATGTTACCTGTCAAACAACCCTCAGCTTTAATGATTAAATACAGGTCTTAGACCAGTGGAATATTTTGACCAGTAACTCATGTAAGACTGTTACAAAATTAGATTATAATTCATGGTTACGATTTGGACATGGCAAACAATGGAAAGAATTGTGAAGAAATGTACTGCACCATTTAGCCTTGAAAACAAATGTTCTGTTTTCTTAAATTGTGAGTCATGGAGGCAAGATCTTTCATCAGGATTGAAAATAATTATCCTCTCTTCCCATGCTATCATAGGTTTGTTTAGCAAAATACATTTTGGAACTGTCAAAGATCCTTGTCCACCTTGTTTTTGATGCTCACAATAATCACCCATGTATTAGTTACACCATCTTTATTCTGTAGAAGGTCAATGGCTGCTGGAACTTCATGGACGAGATCTATATGAGGTAATGTGTAAGTTATAATTAGACTGGATTTAAGGTTTTGTTGAAGTTTTTGGTATTTTTTTTCACCGACAATTTTGTCTGACCTCTGAGGGCTTTGTGTTGTGATTACTGCATGTCACCTCGGTTTCTCTGTGTTTGCCTCATTATGATTTTCAGGATTAATTATGATGCCACACTGGAGATTTTCTTCCATTCTGCTTTGACCGATGCAGTTACAGAGAGGATGCAGGGGGAATATTTCGCCTCTTTTGAAATCTGTGTCCTTTCAAGTCACACGAAAAACACATGAAAAAAAATGATGATTGTCATTCTCCCTTGCACACGGTAGTTAGTGATGTGACACATGATGTTAACTGACTGAAGTTTGTTTACCCCGTCTGGATTATTCATTTTTTTAGTAAAGTTTAAGTCATGTCTCAAGAGTTGTAATCCTATGATCCAAAAACTGATAGTAAATAGTTCAACAGTTTGAGTTAAGTTTGACAAAAAAGAAACAACTAAGAAATGATATCAGAAATTGTATTCGGTGTATATTAGGATAATTCATGGCAAAATAAGCTTCTGTGAAAGAAACCTTTAACAGTATCTCACTTTGTCTCACTGCATCCTGTTGATGCTTGATCAGAACAGGGTCTAGGAAGTTTGGAGGTCAAATCAACATGTTGGACCATTGTCATGTTCCTCAACATGTTCCTGATTGTTTGATGTTTTTTTCCATGTGGTGAGGTGCATTTTCCTGCAGGGGTAGGCCAGTGACATTTGGAATTTCCATTTTCATGAGGGAGTGTGCTTGTTGAGGGACAATGTTTATTTGGGTGTCTAAGTCTCATCAACACGGATGGCAACATTCAAAGTTTTCCAGCAGAACAGCACATAGTACCAATATGATCAGTGTTATTCACTTCACCTGTCAGTGGTCATGATGTTGTGGCTGATGTAGCAAATGTACAGTTAAATGCAATAATAATAATAATAATAATAATAATACATTTTATTTGTATAGCGCTTTTACAGAACTCAAAGACACTTTACATGATAACAAGAGGTACAGAGAGAAAAATAAATATATAAATAAAAGAAATATACAGCGAAATCAGAAAGAAAACAGAGCAAACACATTTGAAAAAGAGTCAAAAAAAAATAAAATAAAAATAAAATAATATATATAGTTAAAGATAGGAAGAAGTGACGTGATGTGCGTAGATTAATTAGGTGATGGGTTGAAGGCAGTGCGGAACAGATGTGTTTTTAATTTACTCTTAAAAATGGAGGGGTCAACGGTGTCACGGATGTGTTGAGGGAGCGAGTTCCAGAGGGAGGGGGCGGCAACGGAAAAGGCTCTGTCCCCCCAGGTTCGGAGCCTGGTCCGAGGGACGGTCAGGAGGTTTGAACTGGCAGTACGGAGGGTACGGGAAGGGGTGTAGGGGTGGAGCAGGTCTTTAAGGTAAGAGGGGGCCTGGTTATGGAGGGCTTTGTGGGTGAGTAGGAGGATTTTGAATTTAATACGGTAAGGGACCGGAAGCCAATGAAGGTTCTGGAGGACAGGGGTGATGTGGTCACGGGAACAGGTGTGGGTCAGGAGGCGGGCAGCAGAGTTTTGGATGTACTGTAATTTGTTGATGAGATTGGAGGTTGTGCCATATATGATGCTGTTGCAGTAGTCTATGCGAGATGTAATAAATGCATGAATCAGTGTTTCAGCTGCGGGGAAAGAGAGGGAGGGGCGAAGACGGGCGATGTTCTTTAGGTGATGAAAAGCTGTTTTTGTGACGGCTTTAATGTGTTGGGAGAAGGTGAGTTTATTATCAAAAAATCACATACACATAAATCAATAATGTATTTATGTGTAGTTACCATTTATAATAAATATAGCTTTTGAAAATGGCTTTTTTAAATGATGCATGCGTTTGAGGGAACACTAAATAATTAGGTAAAATACATAATAAAGGTTGGACTCACTAAAGCCGCATTTCTAAAGTGCAGATCTGGAGTACATGAAGTACAACAATCATAGTGCATCTACTGTACATGTGACAGTGAATTTGCACTCAGAGAACAAGACTCAGGCCTGCACCAGTGCAGTGCCATTATCACAGTGTGTAACTGCAAAACAGGAGTGCACTATAATAATCTCCTTGTTTGCAGAGTGAGTCTATGGGTTTTTATATGTAATGGCAGAAAACAAATGTTTGGTACAATAATTGAACATAATCCAGTAACCGTGCGTCATACGCCTCTGCACTCACACTGACCTCTCTGGGAAACAGATGATGCTCAAGAACAATGTTGTCCTGTATACTGTTCTCTCACTGACATAGCAGCTTTGCTCCTGTGTCCATTTCCCATTATGTGACAAGGACATATTTTAGACTGAAGTGATCCAAACAGTGATCTACCACTTGAGAGAACTGTCTTTGAGAACAGAGGTCGAGGGGAGTGACAAGGACAAGTGTCCTACAAATGCCATATCCAACAGCTCCTGTGTTTCCAGTGGCACTTGAACTGAAATAGGCACGCTCAACAGGGGACAGGCTTCAAGATTTTTTTCCATACTTCAGAAAGACTATCGTGTTGAAGTTGGAGTGCTTGTTGGTGTGTCAGTGTGTGTATCAACAGAGCAGCGATGGAATTTGTGGGCTTCAAGGCCATTGAATTGTTTGTGATGACACTGCCGCCTTGCTGCATAGTGATTTGGTACTGTACAATTCAAATTCAAAATGCTGCATTACTCATACTGTTAAGGTAGTCACTCAGTCAGTGCATACAGTCGATGGTGATTGTTACAGGCATATTATGAGTTTTCATAGCAACCAATTAGGAGGTCAGAGATAAAGAACTTTCCATTCTTAAAGCTACAATAAAAAATGAATGGTCTGACTGAACATGAATTTCTGAGTAGCTGGAAAGTAGGCAGTTAAACCAGTCTTAAATCTCAAGTGCAATCACTTTCCTAAATTCACTTATCAGCCAGGCCATTTATGTATGTATGCATAACCATAACAGCATACTATATTGGTTGCACATCCATTATATTGTATATTTAAAACTTTAGAGTAAGTATCTTTTCATTGTAGGAGTATCACATTTATTCTTGTAAAAGTTTTCATTCATGAGCAACAAAACACACTCTTGATCTCCATTTAACTTGCTTTTGTTTAACAGCTAAAAGTTTACTTGGACTCATATGACCATTAGCTTATTGTCGCTAACATTAGCTTATGTTAAGTGTAAAGTCACTGTATGGTTAAGTGGGGAGTCGCTTTTGCAAAAGATTGAAGGTTAAACAAATGATAAGTAACCCATCATTAATTTTAATTATTATAAAACAAATAATGATAATTTAACCATATAGCCTAATCCTAAACCACACTGAGGAATTGACATCCCATTAGTGCTGCCTATTATGGAGGACTTAACCAATCACAAATCTGCATTGTCCTATAAAGACATGACTCTTTAAGTTTAATTTCTTTTTCTTAAAAAACACAGACTTTGCTAGAATGAGCAAATTATACCAGTATTAACAATGAGCATGCAAGCTAAGTAGGTAAAGATGAAGTAAGCAAGTCTTATCTAACACACTTTGCATTAAATTCAGTGGATATCTCCTCATGATCTGACAGCTGTCCAATGTGTGTGTATGCACAGAAAAAAATAAAATCCAGTGTTCGTAAAATGTTCTATGTCTGTAAATCCAAAACAAGTGGCTTGGATTTACACAACACATTTTAGCTTGTGCTCAGAACAGGGGAGCAGTTAGGGTGGCACCAGGAGCAAGAGGGAGGGTCAATCAAGGTAATATAGGTAACTGTCAATAATCTTTTTCCAGAATTGTAGACATCACCTTTAAGTTCAACAATATTCAAATGAGCGTGTGAGGACATGCAGCGACTTTTCAAGCAGACTTTAATTGGTTTTCTTTGAAAATAATGGGCAACATTGAGTTAAGTTCATTGATGAGGCCTCTGCTAAATCAGGACTGACTCTGACTCTGACTAGGTTAGTGATTATTGTGATGAAGTTAACTAGTAATGGTACGTCTCCACAGGATTTGTCAGTGTAACACTTTCCATTAATTATGGATACGAAACGCCCTGCACAGCACTTGGGTAGTGTCGCGTTGTGTTTTGAGAGATGGGGCGTTGTGTTGTCCGCTAGCTGCCCGCATCTCATTTGCATAAAGTTGAGGTCTCTGCTACTATATGCAAATCTTTTATAAAACCTCTAAAGTAGTGGTTGTTGAACTAAAATGAGGACAGATTCAGCAACTGCATAGCATATTTCTGAAATACTTTTCACTGAACTGTTTACTTAATAAAAGAGAAAGTTTGCAACCGGGCAGCCATGTTGGTCTAACGCCTCTACAGGACTGGTTTTCAGTGAAGGTAAAGCACCTGTCATGTGACTCCACTAGTGACACAATATTGGGAAACAGTGCGTTGCCTTGCGTCTAAAAACGCCCATGTGGACATATACCTTCAGGCAGTTGCATGTTTAAAAGCTTTCCATCTGTGGTGTTAGATGAAAAAATGCTTCCACACATTACTTCTCAGATGGTTTGTAGAATGACATCATGCATTTCTTTATTTCTGTACTGAATATGCACTGAACCATTGACCCTAAAACTGAGGTTCTTAAAGAAACTCTAATTTTGTGTACTGTTACGCGCCAGCTACAGCGCTGCTTGCTAATGTTTGCTTAAAAGGCAACATGGTAATAGATCAGTATATGTACCGGGATGGAATGCACTTATTGTAATTCAGAATGGACAAAACACATCTGCTAAATACATGTAATGTAATATATCTTTAGATAAAACATACTGTATAAAAAATATACAATATCTAAACACTTCTTGCTTCATTTGATGGACTTAAACGGCATCTGCTGTATACATATCGACAGACAGCAGTTTGCTTTTTTCACAAATTTCGATACGTCAAAACATCACTGGAAAGTCAACAAATCCTTTTCCTGTCAAGTATAATAACATGCCTATATCATAACATAAAATGAATTACAGCTGCCCTTAGTTTAGTTCTGCCTGATCCTGGCTCTGCTGTGCATGTTGGCTCTCTGGCTGCTTTGGGACTTGAACCGAGCAGCGGTGCCTGAGGATGTTTTACCTGTGTGGAGCTGCAGGCACTAAGGACTTCTATTTACACACGAGAAACAAGGTTGTCAAGCTTGGTGCACTTGCTGTGACTCCAACTGTAGAGGACGGTTAGATTTGCCCAAGAATTGAATCAGAAAGGCAAACACACTCCATCCAAAAGCTGGCTATACTTAATATAACCGTCTCTTTTCTCTCTAAACAGATCGATCTTATAGAAAACAAACCATGCATTAGACCAGAAAAAAACAAGTTTATTTAAATTTAAATGCTTGAGTTCAACAGAAATGCTGAATATACATTCTTTGCTGTTTTTCCATAAACATGATAAATGATTGTTTTGACTTGGTTGTCATATTCTGCTTTTGTGCTGAAATAATTAAAGGCCTGGTTGTGTGATTGCTACAGAAATACAAATGTGCATCAGTGCATATGAAAAGTGGCATCAGCATAGTTTAGCCTGTTAACCACTTTGCTCTTGATAACTCACTTTTTGTCATGTCACCATCTGCTTGACTGCATCAGGGTAGCAAGATAACAGACAAGTATGTCCTGTGAGCTGCTGCACTAGGGCTAGACAAAAGAATAGAGTTAATAAAGTTGGAGCAGAAACTCCCAGAATATCAGACTTCATTAAATACTTCATTATAAAGTCTATAATGATAAACCGCAATAATTAGGAAATACAAACGTGGACAGCCTTCCTTTTGTGAAATAGTCTTTCTCATACATTCAGGACACATAAACATGCATACACAGATGGATAATGTATACTGTATTGGTATTATATTATCACAAATGCTCCACGTTGTAGCTTTCATTTATTTTCTTTGTATTTATTTGTGTTGTAGCCCTTAGAAATGCCCTGATTGGGGATGATTACGGGTCTCCTGCTAGTGATAGCATAACTCTGAAACCTCCATAGCCAGCTCCAGGCAATCACTTGCATCCTGACAAGAACTGAACAGCCCACAGTCCAAGTCTAAGCAAGACTCATCGTCACTGGATTCAGCCTCCTCCGTGGTGATGACATGTTTGTAGTTGGGGCAGCAGTGATTGGCCAGTCTCTCACAGGAGTCAGGCAACATGTGGATCATATCATAGAATCGGCAGAAGAGACAGCTGAGGACAATTCCTGCACAGTCAACTAGGGGAGGCACAAAGAGTCAGGCAATTAATTTACTCTTGTTTTTATCAATATTGGATTTTTGTCTTCATAAGGGCTGCCACCCCTTCACACTCCTCATATGACCTCTTTGAAAAAAATATATGATGAATAGTGTTTTAAATCATATCTTGGGACATAAATCATCTCTGCTGCTATAAGAGCTGCTGGTCTTCACTTACATCTTATAACATTTTAAAAGCCCCCTTTCCTTCCTTTACACATGCATAATTTACGAAATCATACCTCGCTTGCTCACAGAGAGACAAGCAAGAAAGCTGTTTGGAGACATAATCAATTACCAGAAGTCTCTCTTGTGTACTTTGCCAGGAGCACTTCCAATGTGTGTTGTGGTTGCACTGAAACAATGCTATGTGTCTTCCCAGCAGCCTTTGCCAAATGGTTTCCCCCATGGGTGCAATGAAGCGTGAGATCATCAAATGACACTGACCATGAGCAGACAGTTACTCACCAAAGCCATGTCGCAGGAACGACCTTATGACTTATGCTGCAAAGAATGTAGAGGCTGTACCTCCTCTAAGACTGCACAGCCCTCTTAATCTGTTCTTTTAGTATTTAGAAGCTTTGTGATCTGCATCAAAACACATTCTGAGATCAGTGTAGCTGAGATATGGTAATTTAAATGGAATAGGTTTATTTAGGATCAGCATATATCCTTTAAATATGGTAGCAATTGCACACTGCATTCAAAAGTTATACCATTTCATGTACTCTACTATTATTTGTATAACTATTCACGGGGTCACGTTTGCATGATATCGAACAAATGTGTTGAATATTAGATGAAATGTGTAAAATAAAGCAAAAAAAGATCCAAACCAAAAAAGATGTGTTTATGCTAAGCTAACCTGTCCTAACCATGCTTAGTAAAAAGATTCCATACTTGCAAGCATAAGGCTGAGATCACTTTTGTCATCTCTTGAAAAGAAACTAATTATTTTATTTCCTTTAATATTTCTTTAATTAAAATTGGTTACCATTACAAAATTACCATTTTATTTAATATTTCATTTCACAGAATGGCATGAACACACAAACAGTCTGTGGTGTAATCACTTATGCTGCTGCATCGAGAGTAGTGAGTCTACTTTGGTGGCCATTTTTTTTTTTTTTTGTTGCATTAATCTTTCTCTTTTTTGCTGTAGTTTCAGTTTCTAAATTATTCACACATTTTCATAATTGATTATATGAACTGTATTTAAGCATTCTCACAGCATGGCGAGGCATAAAGCTTGCAATTTGTCAAATTTTCTATTCTGTCTGTGGTCTGTGGCATTATTATTCTGCATATTAATCATCGTTTATTTCATCAGTACAAAAGCTGTGTTTGGATGAAAAGTTAATTTCATAACAGTTTTACTGAGGACTCCGCACAAGACTCTTTTTTTCCTTCAATAATTTCAATGTGTGTTTATCTAGAGGACTTTGGCAACACACCAGACCAGCAGTATGTGCAGTTAGAGGGCATTAGTCTGAGGTATTAGTGCCACTAACCTCCCGTGTTGCTCTGCTGAGTGGAAGACAGAGACTCTGTGCTGCAAGATGCTGCAGAGGAAGGTCTCCTCAGGTACATTTTCAAAGAGAAAAGAGGTGAAGAGGAGCCGGCACACTCTCTGGGCCGCTTATCGTCTATGTCTCTACTGGTTTCCCCGAGCTCAGTTTCTGCAGGAACACCGAGTCTCCAGTCACTGACTTGAGCCTCACTTTGGATTCTTTCTGTCCAAGAAACAACATGTTCGGAGAAGAAAGACACATCAGCATGCAACAGATTTTTTGATCATAGTACAAGTAAGATTGGAGAGTATGTAAAGTTCAAAATTCCATCATGTGTAAAAGCAGTGAGACCTGGAGGCGGACACACTGTGGAGCATTGGTTCAACTGATTTTCACATATTTTTGCATTGAACCTGCTAATAGTAGTTGGAGTGCAGAGCACATGGGTTAAACTGCCCTCAGCAGCTCAGTCCTCGCTTCATCTCCCAGCCTGTCAGACCTTTGCTGCCATTCTTCTGCTCCCTTCTGCAACATTTTCTATCTATCTACACTTCACTGTCCAAATAAAGGCAAAAATGTCCCACAAAATAGCTGCCGATACAATATAACACGACACAACTCATTTCAGGCCCAGTTGAGAAACAATGGGATATATGACACAACGCATGATACAAAACTTTTTGATTTGGCACATTATGAAGTAATTACTCTATTTATATCACAAAACTATAACTATTCATACAGTTAATTACCTTCAAGTGAAAAAATGACATTATAGGAACATTACTGAGATTGAAATCCGTGACCTTTAATAAATAGCCCTTATGTTGCATTTCACTTACATTTAGTAAAATATTTCTTGACTTGCATAGAGTTGGATAAGATGGCAGACGTCACTGTGTCTGTATGGTAAATATGAAGCTATACCCAGAAGTCTATTATCCTGGGTTAGCTAGGATAGCTGGCACGTAGGAAAGCTCTTTAACCCAATTCCAATTAGCTAGCCTGGCTCTGTCAAAAACAATCAACCAAACCAAAAAATATCTTTACAGCACAAAAAGGGCTCACTAGGCCTTACTTACTCACTTACTTAACATTTGTCATTGCAAGTCCTTGAAGAATTATCAGTTGTCTTTGTTTTACATATTTGTTTTTGTATGAACTAAAGAAATACAAGATAACTTTTTAATTTAAGTCTTAGAGAAGGTAGTGTGCTAATTTAGACACCTGCTACCTTGCGTTTCCCATCTTTACGCTAAGCTAATTGCCTTTAGCATATAAAGTAGCATCTTCTCATCAAACTCTCAAATTAAGTAGGTGTGCTTCCCACAATTTGTTGTTTTCCGCTGTAGGAGCTTGGGGGCCATTTTTGGGCACCCCTATCCTTTGTGCATGTACCAACGGCAGAAAGTAATGCTGTAGAACCTCTTTCATGGTTGTTTTCAAAAAGTTACCATAAAACAAAAGTAACCAATTCCAGTGTAGGTCCTACGTGATCTGAAAAAAGGATCTTGAAGCTAAATGGTTAAACGTCTTGTTTAAAATGGGACAACAAGCGCAATGTTTCTGTCCTCTCAATGTAACTGCCAAGTAGCAGTCTCCTCTCAAACATCTCCATTTTCAATCTAATTTTCACTAAATACGAGGGTACTTCAAAAAGTTTTCAGCCAAACCCGGAAACACGGGGCATAACTGCCCTTTTGGGGCATAACTTCCCTTTTGGGGCATAACTGTATACTATAAAACCTTATATTACATCTACGAAAACTCAAATCTTTGAAGCCATCAAAGAAAAACGGAGTGGAAAGCTTAGAGCTGGCGTACTGTTGCTCCAGGACAACGCATCAGTCCACACAGCATCAGGTGGCAGAAGCAGCCAAATGTGGCTCTGTCTGACTTCGATCTATTCCTCAAACTGAAATCCAACTTGCATGGTCGCCATTTTTAAAGTGATGAGAAGGTCATGCATGCTGTTGAGGAGTATCTGGAGGCTCAAGATGTGGCCTTTCTCCACGATGGGACAGGGAAGCTTGAACATCGGTGGACCAAGTGCATTGTAGTTTAAGGAAGACTACGTTGAAAAATAATGATGCTTTTTAGTGATGTCAAAAACTTTTTGAAGTATGCTCGTAGGCTAACATAGTAAACCTCCATTCTTCTATGTTCAACATACTTACAGAACTAGAGTTGCGTCCAATAACTACTGTTCACCATTGTTTTGCCGCACTCCAAGTTAATTTTCAGTTAAAGCTTCTACACCACAACAGGAACAGAACTGCGTCCGTTCCTGTAAATGCTTACGCCATCTGGTCCCTGCAATGGAAACCTACCTAAAGTCAAATTATTCCTTTAAAGCAGGGGTCTCAAACTCCGGTCCTCGAGGGCCACTATCCTGCATGTTTTAGATGTTCCCTCTTCCAACACACCTGATTCAAATGATCAGGATTGTTATCAGGCTTCTGCAGAGCTTGATGATAAGCTGATCATTTGAATCAGATGTGTTGAAAGAGGGAAACATCTAAAACATGCAGGATAGTGGCCCTCGAGGACCGGAGTTTGAGACACCTGCTTTAAAGTCTACCTCTGCCTGTACTTACTCATATGTGTGCTCATTAGAACACTATTGAGTAGTGTTGGTCAGATATATTTCCATTTGACACCATGAAACTCTCTAAAAACAAACAAGCCTGCATGTGTGGAAGCTACTTCCAGAAAATTAGATAAGACAATGGAGCAAGGCTATAAAATTTCTAAAATTAAGGGGTAGATCTGTTTGTTAACATCTGATTTAAATAGATATTAATGAATTATTGTGCTGGCTGCAGACTGTCTATTTTTTCACCACCTTTTGGGAATGAAATATTCACCGCTCCTTTCTCTGTTTTATTTAACATCCATGCCTGATGATTTATTCATCTTTGAAAGTCGAGTAAACTGTATTTGTCTTACCTAAATTCTTGAAAGAGAGATACAAATGGACATTGCTCAGGGCTGTATTGGCCATTTTTAAGATTTTATTAGCTTTTTTTGAAAAAAGAAAACATACGAAATAACAAAGTTCAAAACAGTGTCTCATGTTATCACCTTTTGTCAGCTGGCAAAATGCTTTCATGTGTCATGTCTGGATGACTGAATAAAAGTGAAGAAGACAGGCCCTGGTATTTGAGCTATAACAAGTTAAAACAAACTTCAAAATCAGTGCATGTATGTTTGAGCTGAGAAGCAGCGTGATGCTCCTGGGTTATCTAATGAATTAAGTAAGAAGTGCAGCTGCTCCATGCCCATGACCATTAACTGATAGAGAAATAAGGCCTGCAGGCATACTATGCATTTTTCAGGTTTTGTTCCAGTGTTTCAGCAAACCGCGCTCACTCATTAGACACCACAGTTACCTCGAGCGGTGGGTCTAAAGGTAATCTTACTTCATGTTTAAAATCAAAATGAAAACTCAGATTTGCCGGACAACAGGACCATCAAACAGAAAGAAAACATCTACACAATTTAAAGAATGTATTGAAGACGGTAACTGACAAAATGCGCTTGTTTTATTACTGCAACGTGTGATTGGTTGGGGAAATTGTTCTGAAAGTGTGCAACTTTTTACAATTTCTCAAGTCAAATATCGACCACAAGATAGACTCATGCAGAAGCAAAAACAGGAAGCATGACACCGACTACCTGACCTTATAACAGAGATTTACAAGAAACATAATGACTCGGTAGCAAAGCTCAGGTTTTTCTTTTTTTGCATCAACTTACCTCCTTTCACCCATGCGGAGCTCTCCTCAGCAGTATTTACTCTCCCTTTGTCTTTTACATCAGCCCTCAGAGTCGTTTCATCTGCCATCTGCTCCATTGCATCACAAATAAAAAATGCACTTAGTATGGCAAACCTGATTATCTCAAGCCAAAAATATGTGGCTGCACACAGCTGAGGCCAACATGACTTAATGTCTAACACAGTGTTACCACAGCTCGCCTTCTTCACGCACTCGTCGGCTCTCGGGGGTTTGGGTTCTCACACGGCGAGCTGCAACATCGTCTTCTCCTCGTCCTGTCTGTGGAGACAGCTGTTTACCTCGGCAAGGCAGAGAGCATCCAGGAGAGATTATCCTGTACATTGCACAGGGTCCATTTGGCCTGCTGCCTGCTGTACTGTAAGCCTCTTCAATGTTCCAGTGACGTTGGCAAAAACACTGGAGATCTGCTCCTATCAAAACATCACTGGGACAAAGTCAGCAACATTTTATTAGTTTGACTTATCTCCCTCTATGAAGTGATAATGAAGCCGAAAGGCAAACGCATGAGTATCACATAATGAAAGGAAATGTCACATTAAAAACTATAATTCCCCTTTCAAATGCATTATTAAGCAATCAGGACACACTATAAAGAGATTTTGTAATGCTAAAGTAATAATATGGAAGATAGGAAATATCCTAGCACGTCAAATCAGTGTTTTAATGCACAGAATACAATGTCAAGACAAGACATCTCTGTCACTCCTTCGAGACTGTGAACATATGCATGAGGCAGCAAGTGCCATTTTGTTTGTTGGGGCAAAACATGCAGTGAAACATGGATATGGAGCTGCATTCAAATTTCTCCGAATACGAGCCAACCAATTTACTCTAATTAGGCTCAACACTAGAGTTGCATTTTAATAGACGCCCCGCTGTGTTTGCATATGTTTAGAGAACAAGAGTCATGCTAATTGAAAAATTAAGATGTGAGAGTATTTGTCTAGTGAGCTCCCACTATGCTGCACTCAGTGTAAATATAACTCCTGAAGAGAGTTTCCAGTGCTTTGTTTCTTCCTCCACCTCTCCTTTTTTCTTTGTGTTCTGATGATGATACAATGTGAAGAAGGAAAGACTGATCAAGATTGTGCTCCTGTGTTCTTCAAAAGGCCTACAATGACGATGTGACAACGCCATATTCCCGCTCTCCGGTCCCCTTGTTTCAGCAGGTTTTGTTTCACTGGTCAGCGTCAATCATGCCGTCAGAGAAGTTCAGCGGGTTACGTGGTTAATTTGGCTCCCATGGAAATGTGCGCTCTGTGAAATGAGCTGTGCCGCCCTGCATCTGCAGAGGAGTCACGGCGGCTGACACCCCACCCCATTAGAGCTTTCCCTAATGCAGAGCAAAGTGACAGTCTGAGATCAAGTTCAGGTACAAATTACACTATGTCTAAGTGACAGCTTTCTGACCCTGTCCGCTGCACTTAAGGTCCACTCCATTATTTACAGTTGTAAACAAGTTCTCACACACGTCCAGCCCTGATTCCCTTTTTAGTGTTGGGCTTATTGTGTTTATATGCTGCTTGTGGCTCATTACTTTGGCTTCACCATCTCAATTTCTACTGAATGTACAGAAGTTTTGGGGGACTTGCATGTCAAATGGCCTAATACCATAAACAATGATAATTTGAACTAATTAGAACTCCATTAGCTGAGCTGGGTCATCATGTTTTGAAGTCTGCATGTACTAGTGTATGCCTTTCTTCTGGTTTTGTGATTCTGTACATGTCCTGCAAAGCCTTAGAGGTAAGTGAGAATTGTGATAGAACCACTTTTAGGGAGGCAAAACCAAAAAAAAGATTTATTCTACCTTAAAACAAATTTAACACACTTCATTAGAGGGATTTGCATATTTGTCCATGCAAAATAGATTGCCAACAACACCAAAAATGTTTATTTCCTATTACCTACTTGGCTCTCACAACTCCTTTGGGGGACAATAAATACGGCTACAAAAACTAGAATTATGGCCTCACAGTTTTATGCCTCTGCTAAACCGTCAGATTACAGTTTTTACAGTTTACATTGTGACTACATATGTATAATATATGTAGTGAAGACTTGAAACAAAATTAATTAACAGTATTAAATGAATTAATTGACAAAGTGGAAGTCATCACTATATTGACCTGTATAACTTTGTTGAATATTTCCACTGAGAAACATGTCATCTTCCATTCAAGACCATGGATGTGGATGCGTCACACACACCTTCAACCTGGCACCACAATAAATCGATACAATAACCACAATTTCCAGTGGACATCCAGGATTAGTGTCACTGGCATCTGACAAATGAGAAATATGGTCGCAATTTTCCAGTTGGTCCAGAGTTACGACATTGAATAATGGCCAGAAAGAGTTTTTGCTGAACATAGTAAAACTGACCTTTGTCCTTTTAGGTATAAACTTATGCTATTAGACATCTGTGTAAATTTTGTGTTAATTAGAGGACAAACTCTTGAGTTAGAGCCAAAAAGATGGTTTGTGAGGTCCTGATATCCTTGACTTTCAACGAGGGTTAGGCTTGGCTGATTATTAGGGCCCGAGCACTACAGTGCGTAGGACCCTATTGTTCTTCTAGTTGTTTCTGTTATTTTTCCGATTATCTGTATCTGTATTTTTATTGACCAATTATTGATAGATTTAACACACTATTTCTGTCTGCCTGTAGTCACGTTGTGGTCTCAGAAATAGTGTATTTCAAGCAGAGACTGCAAAAACTGAACAAGAAACACAGGCTGTTGCCACAAACCAGGAAATTAGCATCTCTCACGATGGCTAAGGATATGGTAACGGCTACTGGTTAAGTTGGACCAACTAAAGCACACTTCTTACTCAACACTATCTTTTGGCTCTAATGTTCACCCTCCCTCGTTCCAAAGAACTGGAAGGTTCTGAGAGATGTGTTTCATTTTCAGATGTCTCTTAGATTTTTTAAGCCTTAAGATGTCTAAACCCTTCTAAACAAGCAGGACATGGTGGATAATCTAAAATGTTTGTGGTGATGCTTGAAAATCCATATGACAGAAAGTCAGGTTGATATTTCCGAAGTTTGTTGAGAGCTTAGGACTCTGTTGGAACCAGTGATGGTGCCTTGATGGTGCTTCTTTTGCACTTTCAGATGGCTCAACTTGAGACACCTCATGTTGGCCTGGGATCATATAGTCTATGGCTGGAAAAGCTGACTTTTTCTAAGAAGCCATCAGTCCATAGTCAGTCCAAAACTAGACATACAGCAGTCAGGCATAACATTTTGACCACCCGCCTAATGTTGTGTTGCTCCCCCTTATGTGCTCAAAAATGCTCTGAACCATTGGACATGGACAAGAGGACCTCTCCGGGTGTCCTGTGGGGTCTGAAACCAGGACGTTGGCAGTGGATCCTTTGGGTACTCTGGCTTGTGCAGTGGGGCCTCTGTCAATCAAACTTGTTCCACTGCATCCTGTTGATGCTTGATCAAAATGGGGTGTAGGAAGTTTGGAGGTCAAATCAACATGTTGGGCCATTGTCATGTTCTTCAACATGTTCCTGATTGGTTGATGTTTTTTCCATGTGGTGGGGTGCATTTTCCTGCAGGGGTAGACCAGTGACATTTGGGATTTCCATTTGCATGAGGGAGTGTGCTTGTTGTGGGGCAATGTTTATTTGAGTGTCTACGTCTGATCAACACGGATGTCAAAATCCAAGATTTTCCAGCAGAACACCACATAGTAGCAATATGATCAATGTTATTCACTTCACCTGTCATTGGTCATAATGTTGTGGCTGATAATTGTAGCTGCTTGGTTAAGCACGACACAGAAAATCCAACCAGAACCCTAACCTCACAAACACATTCAGTTAAATCTATTCTAATGCTAATTATACACATGGTACAGGCAATGTAATGTAAAAACCATTCCCCAGTTTAAAATATGGTATTTTATTTTTTTCTCCACAGCCATCTAATGATGCCCAGCTTGAAAACTGCTGCTTTAGATAATACTGGCTGCCTGATCACTGACTGACTGGTGCTTAGATGAAATCTTACATTAAATGCAGCACCAAGTCATAACTCAATCATGCGATAGTCTTAATGAAAGCATTTTTCCTCTAACTCTTCTCGCCCGGCTGACCTTGGAATGGCAACTTAAAGTTTCCTCCACGCATGTGTGCGGCCCTGGCAGGTGTTTCATGGAACTGAATGGAAACACAGGATTTTTTTCTCTTTTTTTCTGGTTTTAGTAAAATGTCTTAGTTTGTTGAACATGCTGCCGGTGCAGAGGTCCCCTTTGCCCCTTAATGAGTTCCATGGAGAGTAAGTGTCATCGTTGGCTCTGCTGATGAGAGCAGACTCCCATGTCACCTTGAGGCCGGCTAACACAAAGGGAAGACGACACTTGATGTCATATTCACTCTCTCATTTTAAAATCGGGTTATTCTTGCACACTGGGAATACTTCTATAGGCAGATGTCACCATTCTTATAGAGATAAAAGACAGAAATGTAAAATATGACAGGTGGAAAAACAAACAGTAGAAGATGGTTCATTTTAGGTGATGAGACAATGGGGGCTTTTGTTTGAACGAATGAATATAATACAAATAGATAACACTCTAGACAACAAAAAATATTAAATGCATCACAGAGTAAATATTAATCACCCAAGTGTGGAGACGTTTTACATTTTTTATCGCACTGCAGTATTTAAGAAATAACAAAGCCAGAATTGGTTTAAAATGGTGAACTTTCTAATTTCGTTTGTGAATTTCCATCTGTTTTCACATCAACTTCTTGCAAAAACCTCGGTGTTAAAGAGATGGGAATACTTGCCTCCAATGTGTTCTTTTCCTACATAATTAGGTGATAATCCTAAAAAATCACCTCTGAGAAGCTGAGCCACGCTTGAGAGAGGATGAAATCCGAAATCTAGGAATCCCGTTCTGACAGATCAATTGCTCAGCTATCGGTGAGACACATTTTCGAGGCGTGTTCAAGACTGTTCTGCTGTTATTCACATTCCTCATTAACCACCGCGGAGTTTTAGTATGAAGCAGTTTGTTCTGATCCGCTGGAAGTCTTGTACCTTAAAGCAGAGCTCACCTTGTGTGCTCTGGGGAGTGTTTTCCGCTCAGCCCATTAAGAGCACAATAATTCATTTTCAAGATCGTTTTGCTCTAATTGAACACGTCTGCTATATCAAATGCTTCTCTACATCTTTAAGGACACCTGCCTACCTTTATGACAGTGAAACAAGGAGGGGATGGGTGGGTGGGGGGGGATCCGGCTGCTTGTCACAGAAGGAAGAAATCACAGTTTCCAAATTAAGATTTCAGATAAATGACCTTACAAAGTAAAGGAAATCAAAGAAGTATGGGAACGGGGTAAATTGGATTCTTTGGCATCTAACAGTATATGACTTAAACCAACTGGGGATTCTCTGCACAGTGGAGGAAGTGAGCATTTCCTAAGGCAACAAGCCCACCTGGGACCTCCTCATGATCCATGGGGTGTTCGTGAAAAGCCTTGAAGTTATTCAACCCACTAAAAGGCTAAATAGATTTTTTTTCTATTAACATTTAGGCTGTATTGCTCTGATTTCAGGGCTTCTATACTGGTTTCAGGCGATCTTTGTCATTTTACTCAGTCAATACTCTGTATTTAATTTGCATAGCTTAATGTCTGAGCTCTCATCACGCTGGATGTCGACAACAATTCTAACAACAGTAAACTTGCCATGCGTTTGGCCAAATCCAGTGTATTTTACAAACAATAATAATAATAACGATAATGATAGTGTTTTAAAATGGTCAAGATTTTTTATTTAGGTGTGTAAACAAAATCAGCAATATTCAGTTATACACAATTTAATAGTTCTGTCACTTAAGGGTGAGCAAAACGACCTAAACAAACAAATCTCCTAACAAAGTTTTTACGACATGTGTTCACAAACCATTGCATGACACATTCAACAAACACAAATCATCATTAACTTTGCTTAGTACTTGTTATTTTGAGCTCTTTTAACTTCTTTGAGTAACTGTTTAGCTCCTCTTTATGCTACTTCGTTTGTTTGCCATTTACTACAGCTGTATTTTATTTATTTTTTTGACCCTGAGAAGTGCTGGAAAAGTGGATAATAAGAGCAGAGAGAAAGGTCTTAAAATCAAAACAATGAGCTGAAAGATGCTAAAGCTATCTGCGTAGCGTAGCATGGTAGGCTAATGGGAACAGCTAATGTAGGAATTAGGAACATATCTGTAAAGAAAACAGTTCAATTATATCTGCCAGTAAAGGCTTTAAAACAAAATATTGGAATCTGTCCAACACTCACTTGCAGAAAACATCTGTCAGCTTAAAAGTTTATAGTTTTGCTTAAAAATGATACATAAAAATAATTACAGGGTTTTTTATATGTAAGTTGGTGTCGTTTTCTTATTTTATCCACTGATTGTGGACATTTAGAAAACATGTGGGTGTTCTTATGCCTGCGTCTGCCAGTGGGCCATCACAATAAGAGTAGATATATAATAAAATGTTAATTCCACTATCGGAGAAACTTGATGTTCTTTGCAATTAGGCGGAAAAACCAATGTACATATATTGGCATTTGCATCTCCAACTGGTCAAAATGAGTTGAAAAATGTCAGATACTGGCAAAAATCCAATTCTGTGTTTCCATAATAGATACGCTTTCAAGTATGAAGTAGGCAGTGCAAGAACAATATGTGGCATAAATAATGACAAGCCTGAGTTTTACATATGTGCTGAAATTATACAAAAACCCCTACATTTATATAGAATTAACCGTCTTCGCGGATTCATGCAGGCATCATGAGAAATACCCATTATTATGGACCAATTTGCTCCTTCAGATAATCAATGTTGGCACCGACTCAAGCCCTGCTCCACGGGGCTAAATGCTTGAATTGATCATTGATGCTTTCTCACCAATAAGCAGTTTAAAATGACTAATTGGGTGGGGCTAAGAGAAGCCCGGTCGTTTGCTATTAGTGTAATGATGATATGACATCAGACGTTTTCTGTAAAGCATTGTCTTGTTGTTATTGGGCAAGACAGATTATGATTGGGTTTGGTCAGTGCACGTTATGAGATGCTCCTTAAGTAGCGTTCATAAAGCAAAGCTCCTTGCTGTGTCACAGTGATAATAAGGGTAGTGATTCATATATACTTTAGGAGTCAAGGGGTGCGCCGTGTTAGACCTGTATTTTCTTTTATTTGTCCTTGCTGTTGGGGGATCATGGATCTTGTGCTTCCTTTGTCCTCGCATACATCAGCCAGAGAGCTCTGTCTGGCAAGTCATTGATATGCCAGCTCTGTTTTTACACATTGTCATTTTATCTTTCTCATTACTGTCATTACCACAGACTCAGATACATCTCATTACAAGGGTAATTGGGACAAACATAAAATCCGTGCCCCCTCCCTTTAAGTTGGATATCTTTCAAATGCTCAAAGTAGATAACCACCGTGTTAGGTCCACAACAGCTGTTAATATTTCATGATAATGTGGCTTTATTCCCACTGATATCTGTCTGACTTTGTGTTTCTTTTGATGGCGTATTAAAAATGTAAAATTAATACGAGTTCAAATGGGCCCACTTTATCTGCATATTGTCTCCAGAAACCTGGAAGTGCACCTGTACAGCCAAACTACCACCACAGTAGAATGTGTATGCATGTGAACGCTGTCTTTCCTGAGCACACACACACACACACATACACTCTCCTGGAACATCCGAACACGCACACATGCATGCTTTTAGGTTGAGTTGGCTCCAACTTCTGATGTCTTTTTATTTTTAGCCGGCCCTCTTTTCTGCTGGAGCCCCATGAAGTCTTTTCCATCTACAACTTAGTTCCTCAGCCAAATATTGACTTTGGGATCTGATTATTAAGCAATTTCCTGCAAAACTTCAAATTACTATCTGAACAATTATTTTAAAGACGTTACAAGACCCAGTAGACCCCCAAGGTCTTGAAACTGATTATGCAAAAAGATAATTGCTATGAAGATTTAAAAAGAATGAAATTGGTTTGACAAACCTATAAGTTGTTAACTACTGCTCACTGCAAAAGAATACATTTGCTGACAAGGCCACAAAGAGCCCGAGCAGAGGAGGCTTTTCCCGTGTGCTCAGGTGGGCGGGAGGTATCGCTCTCTTTATTATCACAGCTAATGGCGTTCCAGATCTGTCCTCAATTATACAGGATGAGATGAACTATTAATTAATAATTCTTCTGATAGATAAATTGTGCCACGTTCAGCAGATGTGCACTTCTTAGAGATGAGACGAGACGTAGATGGAGGCTATTGACCAACAGTGGCCCCGTTTTTGTGCCTGCCCTTATGGATGTGCGAGCTTTATCTCAGAAGTGACGTGTTGTTATGTTCTCGTCCCGCTTTAACTGCCCGCGTGCCGTCAGCAGCCGTCCATGTTTTCCTGATTTACTGTGTGTAAAGCCAATGTTGCATAATTTGTGTTTTAAGAAAAGATATTAATCCTTCTTCACTTTGCGCAAAATGGTTATTTTTTTCACCCCTTCCAGGTTAAACGTACACTGCCTGAAAAATGACACATCCTCAAAGTACTTTTGAGCAAAGGCTGAGTTGTATAATTTTCCCATAAGCTGGGAGCGTTTAAGTGTAGAAAGGAGGAATTATATGGCTATGAATGGCTTCCTTAATAGTGATATCACTTCCTAGAACAAAAGAAGGTGGCTCCGCAATGAGCTGGGGAGTGCGGATGCCGGCTCGATTGGCCATTTCCGTGGCTTCCATTAAGGTCATGCACTGCGCCACCGTGCCGGAGAGTGCATGAGTGACAACACGGCCAAGACGAATTGGAGCACTCTCCCCACAAACCTCGTTAAGACTGAAATCACTGAAAAAATAATAGTTATTAAATTAATTGCAGTCATAATCTCGTAAAATATGTGTCAAAAAATTATATGCGGTTCGATTAACACATAACATGGGTGTCAAATCTGTAATAAAACCCTGATCAATAAAACAATAACCGTGTTGTTAAAAGCAGTCATTGAAAGGTGTTGCTGGCAGTGGGCTCCAGGGGTGAGCAACCCTTTTAATATAAACGGATTTCATCTTTCCACCGTGTCACCTAAATCACCTCAATGTTTGTGTATACAATTAAAATAAGATAATAAATTGCGGCAATGGATGGATTACGAACGCTCCCTTCGACCCCATAGATCAGGCTTTGTCACCGGCCCAGAAAATGCATGTCTAACAATCTGTTGATTACAATGTGGTGCGAGCAGAGGCCCCGGCGAGGGGAGGGCGATGACTGTTGCAGGATACATTATTTTAACATATTGTGATGTTTAAATCGATAAGTTTTAAACGAGCGTTAACGACTACTATTAATTAAACTTTGAGAATCTTTTATTAGAAAAGTTACCACTTGTGCGCTTGATTTAATGAATGGTTTATTATTTCATTTTGTTGGCCCTGACCATTACGCCCAAACGATTGGTCCTTTATCTTGAAACGAAACGAGGCAAGGCGTAGTTTATTTGCAGTGCAGAAATGATAACGCGTCAGTTGAAGGGCATATTTGTTTTAAAGCCTTGGAGGAATAACCGTGACTAGTTCTTGATACAATTTGCCTGCCTCTACACCATATTGAAGTCATTTCCCCCCCCTCCTCGTCTTCTTTCTGCCTATTTGGCCCTTGAGATATTATTATTTTTTTATCAGTGTGTTTATATGAAATCATTTGAGTGGGGATGTCAATTTGGAAATGAAATTGTCTGTGCAAGGGAATCATTCAGATTGGAAATTAATGGCATTGCAATTAAAACTTGGGAGTTACAGTATTTGGTAACAATTATGATAATGACTGTAGCTGGAGGTGTGAATTTCACGAAGGGAGGGGGGCCAGTGTTTAACACGAGCGCCATAGCTGGGAAGCTAGCAGCCTCTTCTTCCCAGGGTGAATTTTGCTCCTACCAGTTTCTTCTAATAGAGCGATGCCACTGAGAAAATATCTGAGCTTCTCCTCTGTAGAATGTGTGTTATTCCATTACCGAACACAGATAAACTGCCTTTTGTGATATTGCTGCAGGAAGCTCTTTGCTCTCAAGCTGCCGCTGACGGAACGTGTCCTACATTGTGCCGCAGTAATAGAGTGGTTTATCAGCTCATGTTGAGAGTAGCTATAGGCTAAGTATGGTTGAGAGTCACAATTACCAACAGACACAACACGCTGTTTGTCTGCTCGTGATTAATGCGGTGGATCAATGTGGGCCGTTGCAAAGAAGCAGGGTGATGGAAGATTCCTGTGAGATTTTTTTTTCTCCCTCTTCTCCCCTGTTTTCTTTTTCCTCTCCCCCCCCCAACGCACACACACACATACATACAGCTATCAGCCAAATTGGATGATCAGAGGGGGAATTCTCCCGCTCTCTGGGGTTTTCGCTGTGGTTTGTAGATTTTGCCTTCAGGTTTGAAATTCACTCAAACTGCTGAAGTCCTTTATCCAGAGTTTTTTTTTTTTTTTTTTTCAATTGAGCATTAAGCGGGGGTCCAGATGGGGAAGAAGCAGACGCCTTTTTTTAGCCGTGGAACAGTGTTTACTCTGCGACTACGCTTGCAGCATGTCAGCTAGGATAAACCATAAATACCTGTCTGAGGAAATCACTACAGGCCTACATGTGATCTGAGCTCTTTGTGTGTGGTGGGAGGATGATAATTTACCTTCAACGAAGAAAGTGATAGCCTATTTACCGCCCAAAAAGTTTTTTTTCTCCCTTTATCACTACTTTTGGGAAATATGCTTACTCTCTTTCTAGCACAAAGTTAGATGAGAAAACCACTCACATGTCTGGATGCTACAGTACTTGGCCAATTCATGCATTATGGGCCTGCATGTTTTCAAGGGTATGTGTGGCATAAAATTGGTAAAATTCATTAGGATATGTTGGTCATCAACATATAATTCATTATTAAATGAGTTGTCATTTAAGTTGCAGACGCTGCTGGACTTTGGAGGAGCTTTTGCATTTTTTCCATCGATGATGCTAAATTCTTCTGGAACCCTGTACTCTGTCAACCCACTGTACCACGCACACTTTAGGGATAATCTCAGTGCTACAGTACAATCTGTAACGAGCTGTTATATCCTAAAAAAAAGTCCAAAGTCAAAGCCTTTCAGAACCATCCATGGGATCCCTGTGTGTTTTTCTATGCTCAATACAAGGGACAATGTGACTGTTTGCATAAGTGTACCTGTTGTAGTTTAAGGTCAAAGTTCAAATCGGTCATGCAGAAACCATGGAGTGGACTTTAGCTTAGCATAATCAGTGAAAACATGGAAAAGAGAGAAGAAAATAGCGAAAATATTCACCTACCAGCATGCATCCATCCATCCATCCATCCATCCATCCATCCATCCATCCATCCATCCATCCATCCATCCATTACCTATACAACACTTAATCCTCTGTAGCGTTGAAGGGGCTGGAGTCTATCCCAGCCGACTTGGGCAAAGGCAGGGGACACCCTGGACAGGTCACCGGTCTATCACAGGGCTACACATAGAGACAGACAACCAAGCACATTCACATTCACACCAACAGACAATACGGAATCCCCATTTAACCTCGGCATGCTTTTGGAATGTAGGAGGAAGCCAGAGAACCCAGTGAGAACCCACGCTGCACAGGGAGAACATGCAAACTCCACACAGAAAGTCCAGGCTCAGGCCAGTGACAGTGCTAACAGTCGAGCCACCGCACAGCCCACCCACCAGCATGTCTCAGGATAGTTTGTTCATTTAATAAGAGCAAAAACTGCCTCACCAGTCTATGGTTTCACCTCACATAAGTGGCACAAATATGACAGCTGTTTATTTATAACAGCACAAAAGTGTACTAGTTTCACAATAAAGGCTGCAAAATTGTGAGGTGGCGAGGTTTATTTGCATATTTTTTCTACTGACCTGCAAGTGTCCCCGTCATATGACTCACAAAACAAGAGCAACAAAGTCCAGCTCAGGAGGATGATGTGGTGAAGGAGACATAAGCCAAAGGACTTTCATTCAGGAGACTGTGGTTTGATCCTATTATTTTGTGGCTCTGTCTCTCACTGTTTACTTTAGCTTTCTCTTGCTGTTTTATGTCACAATTTCCTTTTATAGTACAAAAAATGTTACATTTAGGCAAGGAAACTGCTTGGTTAGGTTCAGGAAAAGATGGTGATTTGGGTTAAAATATACCAGAGCAAACATTAAACACAAATCTTTGGTTGTTGTCTTACGTTGCTACAATGTCCAGTCCTGAACCAGGAATAGTTCCTAAAAAATGTAATGCCTTTTTTGGAACAATAATAGATTTTGCACTGTGGACTAATGTAACTATTACACTTTTTTAACATGGAAATAGTCCAGCACATGACCTCCAGAAAAAAGCAATTGTTCTTTTTTTCACTCAGACTTGTATATGGATAAAACAAACTAGATATAACTTGTTAATTATTGAGCTGAGGTGAGATTTTATAGCCAAATTTTGTTACCTTTGGAGCTAACCACATTAGCTTTTTCTTTTTGTATCCATGCAATGTTAACCAGAATGCTGAATTATTCCTTTAATGACCAGAACCTTTCGCTATGATAGTCTAATGTCATTCCAGTGGGCATGCAGCTGAATCGCTCTGCCAGACTCAGACCATTAAATTGACTCCTACACTCATCTCAGATTTCAATAGCTTTCAAACAAAAGCCGATCACTCAACATGCACGTCTCCCACTGCAAACGGCAATATGTGGTTTAAGCGCAAAGGCCAGCATTTCATACTTGAGGTTACTTTGCAAGATTTTATGGATAGGCCTGCCACATAGTATTTAGATCTAACCCTTTCATGGTTCAAACAAATCATAATATAATGTGCTTTTTTGACAGAGCCCCAAAAACGTATTTTAAACGACATACTATCCACCAGAAGGAGCGTTCTTTGGGTATTTTTTTTTTTCTTCTCTTCACCAGGATGCAGAACGCTGAGCCCCGGAGCCAGAGCTGAGAATGAGAATTACCCATCAACTCCTGAGCAGATTCAGTGGTCAATAATTGAATGAGTGAATCCCATTGTCCAATTACCCGCATTATCTGTGGATACTCCTCTCATTAAAAGGCTAGGGAGGAAGGAGAATAATTAAAAAGATTTGCAGCATGGGCATTTAATGATGACGCTGCTTTTGCCTGATATACTCTCCAGGACCAGTGAGATCATGTGGGATTGAAGGCAGAGGAGCAGCCCCCACCTCCAACCCCTCCACCCTCCCTGCAGCGCCAGCTGGCTCCACTCTGACAGTGAGTGGGTTTCAGCCACAGCTCTGCAGGGACCGGCTCACACTGCGGCCTGGGAGGGCTCCGTCAGAAAACCATGTAGGCTTAGCGTCATTTGCAAGTTTTCAAAATTCTCCCTCTAAATGTAAATACACACTGAATATTAAAAACTAGGGTGCATTAAGAGAAGAAAAAAGAGTCGCAGAGCCAAAGTGCAGTGTAAACACTTGTAGTAGAGTGCTAAATTGCTGTTTGGCTACTGGTGCTGCTGGCAGTTGCAGACGCATACCTGTGGTAGGAATGCCTTCGTCAGGTAGAAATTCTTTGCACCATTAAGCTTGTGAGTGCTTCAAGAAATACAACCCCCCCCTCCGCCTCCACCTCCTCCATCTCTTCTTCCATGCTTTAATTAGTGCAATCTCAATGAATAACACCAGTGCAATTTGTGCGGATCTTTTGCCGTAGGGGCCTCCTTAGCTCAAGATGTTTTTTACCTCATTCTCAAAGAGCGCATCACATGGTCAAGTGCGCTCTTGCGTGGTGCGTCTGCAAGGCCCTGGTTTTACTGTAAACAGGCTCCAAGTGTTGCTCAGGAAACAGCGGAGCAGAAAGGTTTCATATCTCAATTGAAGCTGTCCAAAAATTGGCGAGTCACTCCGGTGATGCAGCAGCTGACCGTATTTAGTCACATCTCCTCATTAAGAGCACTCATGGGGCTTTTTCGGTCGTGCTTGACTTGATATTTGATGTTTATGGAACTTCTTAATTGGTGTAAATATTAGTTCAAATGTTTCCAGACAGCTGGCACGGGTCAAGAGCCTTTGGTCCTGATGGAGCTGAGAGAGCAGTGTTTGATCATGTACAAGCAATGTTTGATTATGTGGCTTTTCGGAGCAACTGATGAACCGAAGTCCTGTCACTGAGCTGAAATCAGAGCCAGAGCTCAGTACAGCAGAGAGGATTAATATGATCAGCTGTTATTGAGTTTTCTCAACACATATGTTGTTGTGTGCGTCAGTAACACAGCAGTGATTTAGTGTTTAAATTGTTGCTTTGGCGAGGTGTTTGCTTCGGGCAGGACTTGGACATGTTTTTATAAACACGTTGAGATGATGCATTTATGATAAATCTTAAAATGGATTAGTGCAGAGCACGTCTGGAACTTCTGGGGAGAGTTGCTGTTTACATCTGCTTATTTCAACTTATTAATGTCACACTGTCAAGCCAAAACTTCTTTCTCCTTTTTCTGCTTTTTTATTATAGCAAAAACAAATCTACATAAAACTGTATAAAAACAGATTCAGAGAAATATAGAGAGTAGTACATACATTCAAGATGACATTCTGTATTTTCCTTAGTGTCAACAAACCCACATAAAATAACAACTAACTGATCCTGATGCACATGTTCCGTCTTGATGCTACTTTTTTTCTTTTGAGTCAATCCCACAATCATGCTGCTGTAAATACTCACCAAGGCACCAAAGCATATTAATCCAAGTTTTTAAAATAGTCCCCAAAAATTGCATTATTTACTCCTTTTAAGTATTGTTTGTTTTAAAAGTTGCAGTGCCCAGCTGGTTTTGGGATTCATACAATATTTATCATCACTTTTTTAGTTTATTTATTCATTGGGCATGAATGGGCTTATGTCTGAGTGCCACAGACAGACATGGGAGGTAGGAAAGTACTGAGAGACATTATGGACAAAATATGAAAAACATATCGAGTATCACCAGCCATATACTCTGAGGAGTCTGTTTATTAAATTAACCAAAAAAAACAACATATTTTCCCAGCTGCCCCTGATAGTTTCTACACATACAGACAATGATGGCTTTCAAAAGCGACTTTCTAAAACTTCTGCCGCCTCCTTAATAAAGTAGGGACAGACTGAATTTAGCTTTTTGGCACACAAAGCACTGACATATTACATACAAAAGGCAGAAACAATGTGCTTGTTGATAATGCTCAACTTACTTTTGTTTTTTTAAGTAATTTTCATTGACAAATGTTGACTTTGGGGTCTGTGAATTATCCAGAGTTAACATGGACATTGTGTTTTTCGAGAGACATGTCACTGTTGGGTTTTTAAAATGCCATTTTCAAGCACCACAATTGGAATGCCAGACATTCTCGACAATCATTTCTGCAAACAAAAACAAAATTATCCCCATAACGACACACAACAAGGAAAATATAGCCTCTTGTTTCAGAACCTCTAGCTTTGGGAAATATGTTTTGTAATTTGGGTGAACTGACCCTTTAAAGATTCGTCTGAGTAATAGGAGCATCAGCTTTGCAGCGTCATCGTGTTTAGTGCATTTCCTGGAGTCAAAAGTCTTGCTCAGTGAGATGAAGAGTAAAGGTATATAATGATTACTTATGCTCTACCAAGATGAGTTCTTTTTAAAAGTCTGGGTCCTGTTAGTCTTGCACAGCCAGATCTGGAATCACATGCTGCTAATGTGACAATATGACAAAGCATTAATGGGTACATTTTCCCTGCTTTGACCCACCTGGTGACCTTTATGCTGCAAATATAACTGCCAGTGTAGATGCCATGTTAGGTGTTACATATATTGTGAACATCCAAACAGCTGTGTGTACAACTTTCTTCGCACCGTGACACAGTGGCGAAAGAAAACCTCATCTATTTGATCTAGCGCTCCCTCACAATACCCAGCAGGGACATTAGCGGTAACTATAACTAGAGCAAACCTGAGGTAACCCCCCAAAAATAGCACTAAGGCTAAATGAGCAGATATTGCAGTTATCCACGAGGCAGATTTTTACTGTCATCAGTAGATATATTGTTTCCCACACATCTCTCCTGTGCAGCCTCAAGATGAAATGCTGTGTAAAAGGTGCCATAAGAATGTCAGAGGAGATTAATCACACTTATCCCTGATCTGTGGTGACATTCCTAACCGGGTCACCTGTAAAAAGATGACTTTAGAGCTGAAGCAGGGCCCTCCCTCTCGCAAAGTGAGATCCAGCACAGAGAAACGCCCCACGATCACATGAAAGAATGTAGAGAAAAGCATGCGGGCAGCTGCTGGATCACATAACAGAACAATTGGTTCTATAATGATGGGATGATATTGGTTGTTTGCTTGCTGATTGATGTGTGTGTCTGAGGGCATGTGTCTGTCTGTGTGTTACTGTACAGTAGAAGAAATCGAAGCCGTGTTAGTGGTGAACCTCAGTCGTTTGTGTTTCAAATTTTCAAATTTTAGGTTCAACTTCCCCAAACTGACACTAAATAAACACAGGGGATGGGAGTAGTCTGTATTTTGTTTTCCATTATTTAGCCTTGCTGTTTAAACTGTCGGGTGATTTCAGAAGAATACGTTCTTTAATGCTCTCTCTTCTTCCTCACCTAAGCTCATATTTTTGATGGCAGCAAAGCACATAATTCAGAGGTCAGGCACCTCATACAGGGATGGCAGTGATGTGTCTCTGCCAGTTGGATTAACATTTAGCCATTGTGAGAAAACTTTAGAAAAGCCCCCTGTTTCAGGACCTCTTGCCTTGCTCTGTCTCCAGGCCTCTTAACTTAAGAGAACAGAGTTCTGTCTCAAAGTTGAGCAGCTCAGGCCAAGGATTTTCCTTAACCTCTTTTGAGAAATGGACCGCGGGGTGAATTCATAAAAGAGCAGTCTGTTGGACAATTTGTCTTTTGACAGGAGGGAACATTGGAAGCCACCAGAGGGTGGTCAGCGGTGAGTGGCACAGCCGCGCCTGGGGCGGTACCTGCAGGCCATTCTTCCTCATGATTTGTCCTGGTTGAGGAGAGGAGGGAGCGGCAGCGCGGGCCGCCATCTGGCCCCGGCCGGGGAATTAGGCGGTGAGGTGCGGGTGGCGGGTGCGCATTCAGTGTCAGTACGGCTCCATCAGGGCTGTTTGTGAACAGATGTTCTGTGGTGTGTTCGCTCCAGCACGGCTCAGGAGGGAAGACGTGTCTATCAGTGGCTGGAGGCTTTCAGGGGAGCAGCAGACTCTGACCTTGAGCCTGCTGCATGTCAATCCCTGTATCCTAAAGCCCTGTGAGACTACCAAATGCTGCCCTACTTGGACATCAGATAGACTGAAAATTGTACAAACACAGTTTATTTAATCATAGATGTACATCCATTAAAGTGGCTGCTCAGAGGATGTTACAATCCTGATGGCTTTTCAGCGATATTGACAAAAGTTCAACCCTCAGTTACTAAAATTTAGCACCAGTCAGGGTTTTTTTAACCACAGGATCAGTTTCTCTTTGGCTTACTGTGTATTATCCTTCCTCATGAACAGAGGACAGTTTAAAATGCAAGGGCAAGAGGATCCATATCCTCTGTCTCCATCATCCGGATCTCAGCAATCAATAAGCGTTTAATCAGTCAATTATATGGCACTAATTTAACAGCCTGCAGGTAGAGCCATCTCTGAGCACTTCCCCATGAAAATACAGGCCATAGGAAATTTATCTTTTGGAAAAATGTCAGAGCAGAAAATGAAGTTTTCAAAGAGAGGGATGGGGAAGTCCACAACATGTCATCCCTGTTGGAAGATAGGGGGGACAAACTGGAGAGCTGCACTTTAGGGAGAAGGGTTAAAAAGGAGATTATGTACGAGTGGGAAAGATTGCAGTTATCAAAATCTTGTAGAGAACGTGCAAAAAAGCAGGAAAGATACCCAATGGTAGGAGTGATCTACAAATAACAGCTCTGCAGAGAGGCTTCTTAATCAGACAGTCTGAGTGAAGAAAGAAGCAGCATGTTCTGATAGGGATTCCAGCGGAAAAGATCTGAGCAGCAGACATATTACAGTACGAGAGTCAGTGTCTGTGGTGAACAATGCCCACATTCTCCACATAATTTATTAAACAAATATTCGCCTTCTCACTGACATCAGGCACATTTGCAAAACTGAACTCTGCATAGCAACAAAATTGTTTATTTGTTCATAAACTGAGAGCTGATGTTTTATTTATGGGCAGTTATTAGAGCAGACTGTACTGAATTGATGTTTAGTTAATAGGGAGCAAAAACAAGAAGCCCGACATAATAACACAGAGTTTGCCGGAGACCTGCACTTGTAATTTCTGGTGTCAATATTTGAATTGTTGAGAGGAAGTATTATGGGCACGGGTCGGCGTTGGAGGGTGCAGCTGAGCTCCTCGCTCACCTATAAAAACTAACATCTGTTGAAGCATACATTAAGTTTAAAAATATCTGTACAGAGATCACCGGGTAAAGTACAGTCAACCAGATGTCGCTTTAAAAGTGCCAGATGGAACAATGAAAGCAGGATTGGAAATTAGAAAGCACTGTGAAAGGTCAGATCAATTAAGAAAGCTGCGTTGGCTGCCATCTGACAATTAAGGCAAGTTTAAAGCACTTGAGCTAACGGGGCGGCCGAGTGAGTGGCTGTCGCAGATTGGAACTTCTTGGGGGCATGGAAAACGTGCACATGCAGGATGGGGGACCTTCCTGGACTGGAGTGCATTTACACCAGGTCAAGGTTAATGACCCGCACAGATAAACCTGATAGAATGCCTCACAGCGCTGCTCACGACCTTTGTCCGTCAGTATTAAGGAGCCAATAAATTACGGCTGTGACTTTAAGTGACATTGAAATTTACTCTGCTCTAATGAGAGAAAGAGAGAGAGACAGCACAGAGGGAGAGAGAGAGAGAGAGAGAGAGAGAGAGATGTGTATGTACAGTAAAGAGAGGGCAGCTAATTTTGCAGGAAGAAACACTTATTTTCTGAACATTTTTATTCTCATACAAAACATAAAAAGCCTGATTTTCTCTTTTTGTCTCTCACTTTTCCTGTAAAATATCACTCTCTGTTTAAAAAGCACCTCATCCACTGCTCCATGCTTTATTTTTAAGCTTTTTCCCACCTAAAATCTTCATCCACTGTGTCTCTGCCGTCCCAGATGGCTGCAGCACCCATGAGTGCACAAGAACCACAAGGGGGCAATATTTGCATTGTTTGTCTGCATCCTCCCCAGGCACACACACACACACACACACACACACACACTGATTTACATTTATGTTTTGCATTTGCACATTTGGATCAAGTACAGTTTAGCCATTCATTTACATTGCAACATGTTAACAGCAACCACGATAAGCTGTTTCCTGTAGCGACAACAGCTCACACTGTCTGACGAACAGGACCACAGGCTCTTTATGTTACAATTTACAGGCAATAATAATTTACAGACTAAAACAGACGCTCTCTCTTTTCACATCCGGCGCTTATCTGTACTTTTTCGAACGTTTCTGCCCGAGCAACATCTGTTGTCTTGCTCTGCTCCGGCATTCCCTTTGAACTGTGGATTAACAGGCCATTGTTCTAAGTGGTCAAGCATGCAGTGGTACAGCTTGGTACGGAGCGCTGAGAGGCAGGAGATCTTTTCCCACTCTTAAACACTCCGAACAAGACCATTTAGGAATTTTCTCACACAATTTGTTCAGTTGATTCTTCCAAAGTTCTGCTGTAAGCACTTCTGCAGTGTGCAAACGGAATTATTCATCGCATTAATGATAACATAAATGCAGCGGCGACAGAATTTAATGCACCCGTGGAGATTACCTTTATTTACTCATGAAAAAGAACACATTGAACTACTTTTTTGAGAAAGTGGGGTCTCTGTAAAACGGTTCTTTTGAACTGTGTCCCCACCAGACTGAGAAGGATATATGTTAGGTCTGCTAATATCTCCCATTTGCATGTCCTTAAAATACAGTTTTAATTATAGATAAGAATAACCTGTGATAGCTCCAACTCTATAGCTGCGGTACAGTATGTTGTTAAGCCCAGAATTTCTACAAAGTAATGTTAATGGTCTTCTCTTCAGGAAGATAAGATAGCCAGAAAAATAAAATGTGCACTCACACCTGATCATTTCTGCACAATTACAGGTGAGATAATCGATAAAACACCTTTGCTTCGTTTCCCACTGCACCCACATGTTTCCCGGAAGCTGTAAGAGAAAAAAACGTCTGTATTTGTGCAAAAAATAAAACAATAAAAAAAAGGTCACATCCAGACCTTGCCGCAGGTGCATCACCTCCAGCTCTGTATGCACCGACTGTAACTGTACACTGAGCTCTGACGGGGCTCTTCTCCCAGTGTTTTTGTCTCCATCGATTGTTGGGCTGCTCTGCTGGAATGTGGGAATTAATTAGACAATTTGTATAATGGACTTAGGCACATAAAGACACGCGGGGCTCAACGGAGTGGCGGCATCCTGTGGCTCCCATTGTCCTTGAGGAACTCTCATCCAGATGTTCAAACGGATTGGAGGCTGACCCCTCACCTGCTCCTAATTATCATCTGAATGACAACATGGCCCAGATCAATAGTTCCCAGTCGCAGTTTGAAGATCACAGATAAGACGCCACCTTGTTGTCAGAGAGAAAATGCTAATGTAATTAATGTTCAATAATCCTCTGGCGAAGGATCTGAGTGTGGATACTGAGGCCAGATATTTACTCCAAACAGGCCCGTGAGGAGAAAACACACCGATGTGAGAAAACAAGAGTTTTTTTGTGGGGGGGAGGGTTTGTGCGGCCTTGCTGCTGGTCACAATGAACTGCAGTGAAAGCGTAAAGCAGAGGAGACTTCCTGTTGAGACTGCAGCTCATGATGAGGTCAATGGGACTCTTTAGAGAGGTGTCAGAGTCGCTGTGCTGTAGGTGCATGTGTGTGGCCGGCTACTGGAGATGCACACTGCAGGCATCTCCGCTGACATTGCAGACATGCTGTTTAATTACACTTCATGATAACAACACCATCATGTGCATTCTCCTAGGACGTATTTAAAGCCCTTTAACGTCCAAATCAATTTTCCTCCACTTTAAAGTAGCTTTTAAGACACAACATATTCCATATCAGCTCATTCAGGTACAAGAATTGTATTAGAATTAGTTATTTTTACAGGACTATATTCAATTTTAGAAGAAAAGTCAGTACTTGTTTCTGGTAAATGTATCTGATAGCTGCACAAGTTATACACAATACAAATAACAATCTTACATATATCTTAATACAATGCACCTCTATTGATTTAACCTGACAGTAGTCAATGTAAAGGTGGTAAAAGAAGCTCCACATCAACCCAAAACTGCCGCACACACAAATGCATTCAAGTAATATATTAAATAATATCTATTTTTTCTGTGTTATAATATTGCATTTACACTTTTGATGTTTTTTTGAACACTTATTTAAAGCTGCTGTAGTCAGTATTTTCATGATTACAAAAGAATAAAACACCTATGTGTGATGTAAAAGGGATCATTTCAGTGAGGAATCCGCAGAGAATTATCACAAGAATCTGTGATTTTCTTCAGATCTGCAAAGCATTTTAGTGTCTTTCAGCTGATTTTGATTTTCTGTCCCGCAGCTCTACTTTTCGGTTCGGTCTCACAGCATAACAAAATGCCCTCAGTAGCCTGCTTTACGCCGCCTGATCAGGAGTTGAACAAAAACAAGCGCTACATGTAAGAGGAGAGCAGATATTGGACATGTAGTTGCCAGATGGTCAGAAACACGAATACAAATGAATGCTAATGGATCTCCATGTGTGCCGGATGCGTTAATGGGCAACTGTTTGATAGTAAGTTTGCAGGGTGATGGTATGGGGAGTCGCCCTTTGTACCACTCTGCTAGGCTAAGCTAACCGGCTGCTGTTTCATAGTTAGTGAACAGATGATATAAAGAGGTCTGAATGATTAAAAAAGACACATGGCGCACCCAAAGCTTAAAGTAAGGCATCTTTACAATCAAATAATCTGGCAAATTTTCATCAATGTACTGTAAAAAGCTACAAAAAGGTAGAAAAAGTGCATTTTTGCTGATGTTCAGTTGTAAGTCCACTTCCTCTGCTGCTGTTTTCGCAGCTAATGGCATAAATACCTGCAGTATGGCCTCTTTTTCCATGTTTCTCTTCCAGTGTCAAAACCTGCCACAGCTCACGACTCTCTGACTGACTGAGTTCATGATTAACTTGATTTTTTTCCTTTAATCTTTTCAAACCTCTGCTCACAACAATGCTTCCCCACTGAGGCAATAGCAATTTCTCTGAGAAGTTTTCCACTCTTCATGATTCAGAATCATAAACACAGCATGTGTCAATGAGGATCCCATCCCTGATTTTTTTTTTTTTTTTTTGCAAAGACGAATAAAAAAACAGGTTGCGGAGAAAATAGGCAGAGATGCCCAATTAAAGGAATTGTTATTGTGAAATAGCACCGGATCTCATTGGGATTTTGCTTCACTAACTATTCCATTCCAGCTTAAATGATCTATATGAGCAGTGAAGAGAGGATGGAAGGGATGTTTATATGTGTGGGAGGGTGTGTTCGTTACAAGATGGAGAGAGATGGAGCAATACAATTTATTCCTTAAGTGAGGTAAGGGCCATATTGCCTACCATTAACAGAGCAGAACGTCGGCACGGGCTGATAATTAAGTAATCCATGAGAGCATGAGCAATATAGGACAATCACTAACATCCACTGCTCCTTTGCCACATCAAGCCACTCCCCCCCTCCCCAACATCATTTTAGATTATACTGGAAAATATTATTGCATTGTGATTTGAAACTGCTGCTACGGAGGGGAAATGTTCTGCTCGCAGCTCCAAACTAATGATTCCAGTGAGATGAACTCATTTCAAAGACGCGTGTCGCCTGTCACACTTTTCTGATTTGCTCCGTTTGGAAAGTTTAGGTTAATATTTGGCGGAACAAGGGGAGGTTGTTGTGTTTTTTTTTAATGTGTGGGCCTCTGCATGCATGCTTCATAAAGCTCATGAATAAAACCGCTTTCACCGCCGTATACCGTAAGTCAACCGAAATGAAGTTTCAGGAGCTCACCTTTAAATGATTTTTTTAAGGTATACTTAAGGTAATGTCTTAACAATTCAGAATACAAACTTAATTACCGAAATCTAACAGTTAACTATGCTTCACTTTGTTAGATGCTCCAGTTTCACAATTAGCTTAAATTAGCTTTAAAGTTACTCATATGACATATGAGTAATTCTACACATTTTATACATTGTGACACGTTGCAGAAAAACACTTTAATTTCGGGGAAATATCAGCAGCATTGGTGAGCATGGTGAGTCCACTTGTATCTTACAAAGGCAGCCTTGTTGTTCTTTCAAAATGAAATGTTTTGTCTTCAACATCTTCTGCAGAATGTCATTAATGACTGTCAGGATCTACTCCACAGAAAGAAAAGCGCATTTTAATCCATATGTACGTGCAGGTTTTCAGCCATCATCCTTACCATTGATTATAATGTGTGTTCCAGCTAAATGAATAGCACCATGAATAGCAGAAGATCATGTGGAGGCGCATGTAGGTCTTCGATTTTACTCGCACCAGCGGAGATGAAGGTTGCAATTAAAACAAATAAACAACCAGAATTTAACTTGACTGTATGACAAAAAAACCCTTATTTACAATGCACCACTCATTGATTTCATAGTCGTTTCCATTAAACACCTTCTTTGTCCATTGTATAGCAACAGATGAAAGCAGATGTTTGCAGTAGAAATAACAAAGAAAAGGTATCCAACATACAAAATATAAAGAATACAAACTGTTTTCTAATCGTCTGACGTTAAAAGAAAACACAAATCTATCTGGAAATGAAAGAAACTGTATGTATTCTCATATTTTACCCTATATTCCTCACCTCACACTCTTGTCTTTAGTCTTGTGCTCAAGTGTCACAGGACTTTTTGACCAGTAAGACCCTCTTCAGTTCAGTTTTATGTATATAGATATATATATATATGTATATTTAACGCATTTTATTTGAAGGAGTGATCAGAGTTGGGCTTTCGTAAACAATAAGTGAGAACTGCTGGCTATAATATTTGAAAAAAAGTGTCTTTTTAGATGAGGATAAATGGGCAAAAAATTTACTATTAGGAATCTATTGGTTTTAATTTTCAATATGATTAATTTGAACATAAGTTGATTCCTGTTCCTTCACACTGTACATAAGGTTCAATCAGCATCACAGTTACTGATAAAACCCTTTGTTGTTGCATGTTTTATGTCTTTCTCTCACTTTGCTCTTAGTCGTCTTCGCTGGCTGTTTGCTGCTTCTTTCCGCCCTCAGAAAAAATGGACAACATCTCAACCCACATTTCATCATGTTGGTCCAGTTGCCACTGAAATATTTATCCAGATTGCAATTTACAACAATTCACAATTTACGACAGCAGCCCCGTGTCATCCATCTCCCTGCTTGTCCAAATGCATTTCCTTTGTTTCTTAAAAGAAATTGAATCATGGGAGGTTAAGGACAAGATTCTTCAATTTTTTTCTCTTCTTCTTCCCCCTCCCTAACAAACGGCAACATTTTAATTCTTGCTTTCATCCCTCAAGACCGAAAATACAATTTCATGATCACCTCGCTGCTAGAGCCTTGTTTAATAATTCCTAATTATGCAGCCAGGCACCTAGTCCACAGCGTGAGCCCCACCATGCAGCCTGAACAGCAGCTGGCCCGCTGCTCTGTGTGTGTTCAGTCACCTTGATATCATCGATGAGCATGTTCCCCCATCTTAGCAGGTTAGAACGCCGGGACCTATGCTGTTGTATTAATAATACAGCATGGTATTGTCCAAGAGGGAGTTTACTCTGTGTCTCAGGCTCCAGCCTTTTTTCTCCAATTTGTTACGCAGTTTACCCAAACATGCAGCGTGGAGTGTTTCATGCCCTGCGTGTGGCGCACAGGGACAGGTTGCACTTATTGTGGGAGAAAGATGCACTCGGTACAAAAGGGGAAAGTGTCTGTATTTATTGTAAGTTTCAAATGAAAAGGCATGTTTGTGCTTATTTCTAACCTTCCTCTAGAGTGACTTATGAGCATATAGACCGAAATACACGAACATTAATGTTACTTTTAGGTGCAGTTTGGTCTGTTTTGTGAAATTTAAAACTGAAAAGTGATGCTGCACCTCTGTCTGACACTCCATTCGAGAAAGAAGGCTGCTGATAAATCACCTGACTGATGCCTAGTTATGGATAAATCAACATGCTTATATAAACTGTGAGAATATGCTTCAAACTGAACATCTTGAGGGGTGTAAGTTGGTTAAAATCTGCACTGAAATGGCCTCATTTTGCCCTTTGAAGTGTTCATTGACTATCTACATGTGTTTCAGAGGCTTTTACACTGTATTAAGTTCATTTTTATAAGTAAAAGCAGCCATACTAGAGTCCTCTTTTAAAACTTATGGGAAACAAGCAAAATATTTAAAAATCTGCCTAAAACATCAAAAGAAAAAGCACTAGGTCTGTATTATTCTATAGGATTGTATGGAATAATAATCACTGATGCATTGATATGTCATTTCCAATTCCAGTTGATGGTGAATTTTCATGTTTTTACATTGTGTTAGACAGTGCATCACATTTTGCAAGCTAATAAGGTCATGAATACAGTAAATCTATTGCGGTAAAAGGTGCAATATTTCAGTCTGAACTGAGCAGAATGGAAGCATAAAGTGTCATCACATATAAATAGAAAGTACATATTTAGATTTAAGCAAACATACTGGCAGCACTCAGTCGTTTCAACCTGCTGAATGTTTTCCCCCCCATAAAAACAGTCACTTTAGCATCAAATATGAGAATCAGCAGCTCTCCCGCAATATAGACTACTGAATAAACCATCTAACATGGACTTATGTGGGACAGGAGCTAGTAAAGACACTGAAAAACTGGATTGTTGCAATGAGACAGTCGGTGGCCAATAAGCAGCTGAACTCATCAACCCCCTCAGTTAATACAGAAGATTGGTGGAGGGTGTGTTTTGCTGTCGTGTTTGAAAATGTTTTTCTTTGCTCAGTGTGCCTTCTGCATTTCCTTCCTGCTCTTTGTTCCTCCGCTAAACATATCTCTAAGTCACCCTGGGTATCGCAACGGGACGTGCTCTCACCCTGCAGCAATGCTTTATATCAGACTATCGCCTCAGCGAATGTTGTGCGGAGCAGCGTTACAGCATCACTTTGTGGTTTATTGGTGTGTTGTTTCGTGGTTTTGGAATCGGTGGGTGCAGACTTTGCCGGATATTTGCCAAAAAATCTACATACTGTATGCCTCTTTGCTTTTTACATCCCCAAATCAGTGCTGGTCTTAATGCAGGATTATTAATGAATGGGGGTGTGTGCAAGAATGAGGGGTAAGGATGGGGGGAATTGAAAAACACCCACTTTAACACACACACATGCACACACACACACACACCTGTAATATCAGTGCCAGAGCATGCATTACATTATACAGTGAAGCTATTCAGGAATGAAAATATCTCACTTGTGACTGGCCAGTTATGACACAGTACAGTCCAGCTCTTTATTTTTCTAAGCTTTCTTTCTTTTCTCTCTGTCTTTTTTTTCTTTTACACGTCACCTTTAATACCGCACTCCCTCCCCATATGGAAGCAAGCTCCATATTAGTGATTGCAGGTTACTCGGAGGTCAAAAGTCTGATCAGAACCATGTGCCGTGAACATTATGTATACATTTTTCACGTCAGTCCTTGTGGAAATCAATCTTTGCAGTGACCCACCCATGTGCACTCAGAAAGCATATTTATGAGCTTACTGTAAGCTTGCACATGGCACACAAACATGAGGGGGTGACATTTACTTGTGCAGGAAAAGCATTGTTCAGTCTGAAACTCATTTCTATTAAACTTCATCTTGATCTGCTTTGAAGAAGTTGCATGTCTGTCCTCCATCATTTGAACACTGGGACCTTTACTGTCTAATGTTACGTGTCCAAACCTAATTTTTCTTCATACTAAGCAGCCTTGACTTGTTCTGACTTATAGTGCAGTTTCATTCATATTTCTTAAAGAGACCTGAGAATCAGAAGAGCTCAGTGTGTGTCGCTTACAGCAGAAAACCAAGAAAGTGCTCAGGTAAAGTGTGTGAGCGTGAGGTCAAAGGTGTGTGCGGCACACGTGTGTGCGCTCCGTGTTGTGTACCGACGTGTCGGGCCACGCTGGCCTCTTCAAAGCAATCTCTCTCCATATGGTGTTGTGTGCTGCGTGCAGGTCAACTTGCAGCACAACTCTGGAGAGGGGGATTTTCTCCCTGCTCATTGTCTGTCCACAGAGCCTGCGGAGAGAGCCTGCCGCTTTCAGGGCATCACTGCCAGGCCCCTAATATGGCAAATGAATGCATGAGCGAATACAAGGGTGAATAACTGAATGAATAACCAAAGACAATTTACATAATTGCATGTAGGATATGTATTTTCTAACGTTTGAGCAGATATTTGCATATTCACACTCTATAGAAATTATTCAGTCAATACTGTAGATCCATCATGTAAATACAACTCCTTTGAAATAACAGAAAACGGGGGGGAAAGGAACTCAAACAATAATAATGTTAATGATGTTTTGTGCCCTGAGAGAAGCTCTCCTCCCAGCCTTTTGAGCAATTACTGTCAGAATAAGAAGTGTGATCCCTAAAACTCAGTTATGACATGTTTGCTTACCAGGTAAATATCGCGCTGGAATAAAACAAAAAAGAAGAAGAAGAAGAAATCTTTAGTGTGTTGTGTCCTTTTTGTTTTTTTCCTTCTTTGCCTGCAGCATTGATCTTAGCTTGAACAAACCATCCATTTCAAATGTCAAGGGGTCTTTGTTTCACACATGTGATCACAGTTTGCAGAAACTCCCTGTAAATTGTCGCCACTGTCTTGTTGCATCATTTGAAGTGCTATTTTCCCTCATGTCACCCTCCTTTGTGATCAAGATAGACACGGGGTTTATGCACGCCGACATCTTTTGAACTATTCAAAAGCGCCACTATCACTCCACGTTCCTTTTGTTGTTGTTTGAGGCGGGATAAGAGGCCCGTTAACCTTCACATCGCTTGCTTGAGAATGAATGCAGGTTGGTTTGGCGGTGGTGGCGGAGGGAGGGAGGGAGGGGGGGGATGAAGTGAAGAGAGTGGCAGATGAAGAGGGAGATGGGGGGAGAAAGGTGGGTAGCAAAAGTGTTGTGCATGTGTGTGTGTGTTGACCTGCCTACCCTTCACCTTTTGTCTCACTGTGTGGTGCTGTTGTGAGTGCTGGAGGAGGACATGTGAAGAGCCGGACTCTGGCCAGCAGAATGGCACCCCTGCCTGGGTTTTCACCCGCCCGCCTCGCCTCTCTGTTTCACTCCATCTTGCTGGCCTGCAGCTATGAACACATATTTTCTCTGTTAGAATGGGGGGGTGGAGGGTGGTGCTGGTGGGGTTAGAGCAGAGGGGAACCAAACACATCAAAAGCCCAAGGATGGAGTATGTAGTTGTATTTGACCAGGTCATTCAGCGTTGTCAGATTCTACTGAAGGAACTGAAGGCTCCGTCTCCTCCTTCAATCATCGCGTTTCGCGGCTCGCAGTGGAGTACAAGCCTTTATGCCTCATTTTGCTTGTCATACTTAAATTTCTCTTGTTTGTCAGCCATAATTCAGCGTCTCATGAATTAGTCATGAGAATAACTGCTTTCATTTAGAGGCTTTAACCTGTTCAAAATCCTCCTTGGCTGACTTGGCAGCGGCGTGCAGGCACGTACTGGGTGGGTTCTGCAAGCAGGAAGCGCTGTGGATTTGCACTGATCTGTCCACAAAGAGTGGGGTGGTGGGATGTAAATGAGATGGCCTGCGGTCCTGAGGGTGTGTGTGTGTGTGTGTGGGTGGGTGGGGGGCCTTAGGGGAGGGGGGCCGCCACTGATCACTGTCCACCACATTAAGCACCACTCATTCCCTCACGCACAATCATCTCATCATATGCAAAACAGCAGCCTTCCAGTGTGGACAACAACAACAGGCGCACTAATGAAACACTCGCTTTTAATGTGCTTCTGAGTAGCACGTCATTTGCCGAAGATGGAAAGATGTTGAGTTTTAAAAAAGGAATATCATCAAAGTGGAGGCTTGCTGTGTATGAAAACATCACACAGTGCAGGTTTTAGTCCTGTAGGTTTGAACAGGTTTAAAGAAAATCTGGTTTATTATAGAAGATAGTGAAAAAATACTTACTATCAAGGCTTCTTTTGCAGTCTACATAGTATAGAAATCAATGTTAGCATGCAGAACACAGCACTTTTACAGTCTATGGTTCAAATATTTCATCCATTCATGTGAAAGAAATCTCCCTGAAAAGCATTAAGGTCATCGAAAGACCATGAATGTGATTAAATACTGACAAAATGAACAAATCCTCTTTTGTGTCCCCATTGACAAGGTCTTCTCTTAACCTTTCAATCCAAGTGCTTTAAGTCTCCTGATCATAGCCAAAAAAATATTATTTTTAGAAACACGCGTCTTGCAGAGAGAGTGATGAGAACATTGATGCCATACTGGTGTCCCTCTATTAAATATGAAGCTACATCCAGCAGCCCTTTAGCTTAGCTTAGCATAAAGACTGGAAGCAGCTAACAAGGATTTATCCAAAGGTTGAAAAATAATCCAGCCACCAGCGCCTCTAAATTACGAACAGATTACATCGTGTATGTTTAATTTGTGCAAAAACTGAGCTGTAGACATGATTTTTTTATGGTAGGTTGTATACCAGATTATTTATTGGAATTTAGCCCTCTGGTTGTTTGGTGGCCTTGTGATGGTGATAAGACTCCAGCTCTAGTTAGGGCGAACTGGCTGTAGCCCTAACTAGGGCTTTTTAAAAAAACTTCATGCCTGACCATCATCAATTTGAAAGTTTTTTGAAAAAGTGGGTCATACTGATTAGTTTTTGAGTCAAAAAGCGGTAGGGTCATGTCACTTTTTACATTTTTTTCGCACCAATCTGTGCAGCAATGTATAAAGGGTCATAACTTGGGAAATAATATAGCTGGAATCCTAAAATTTTGTAGGCTCAATGATAGGTACCTATGGTTTTCAATAGTACAACCCTGCTTTGATAGAATAATGCTATCCAGTCGTATGATGGTGCAAATTTGGCCACAAAATATATTTTTTTCTGTCTACTCCAATATACTAACAAACATAAAACCTTCATTTTTCTCCCTGAGAGGCTGATTTTTTCCTTGTGATTGGCAGTCAGTATGAGCTTTTAAAATGTAGAGTGTGGTGCCATGAGAAAAAAAGTTGAAATTACATTTGTGGCCAATATTCGGACAATCACTGAGCAGGTATGATGGCGAAACCACTCCCACAGTGGTCCCAACTGGAAGAGTTCTATAACATTGGTAGTGGTCTGATAGAAAAATCATGGTTTTCCAACTCATACTGCTTCAGATAACTATGACCCAGCTTCGTGTGTAAAGGACAGACATGAGACTTTCCCAGAATGCTGTACTATTCTTTAAATCATACTTTAGTTGTCACAGATAGATATGACATACACTGTCTACAATTTGAAAACCAAATCTTTAATTGCCATCACATGACGCTTCTTTAAAAACATGTGTTGCAGATAGTGGGAAGATAAATGCCATTTCATAAGAAACTGTGGAATGATCCTTTAAGAGACAACAACCTTGATGAATTATGGAACCATATCTATAGATTAACGCTGATAGTCGACACCTCCTGAGCTGATTTGTCGATAGAATCGGCTTTCGGTCACAGTTGCCGTCAATAGGACAAAAGAAGGGACTGTGACCTGGCAGATTCTTCACCAGACTCATAATAACTCGACAGGTTCTGACAATACCGCAGACAGCAGCAGCAGCAGCAGCAGCAGCACATCAACATCCCATATTTGTCAGCGGTAAATACAGCAAAAAGCCAACACTTCTTGTGTACTTTCCTCCAATTTACCCTCCCGTCCACTCAGCAAACATGTGCTGCTGAGGTTATTTACAGCAGATGCAAGTTCTGCAACAGTTAACACATTTGTACTCCCTGAATGCTTCATTTATTAAAGCGCGTCGGTGCAATTTGTTCACTTAGCTACATGCCTACCTATTTGTTCCTTTACATGACAGGGTAGAGCTTCCTGTCAGGAGTGTTTTTGTTTCCTCTTAGTATGCTTCCAGCATTCAAATGTGCTGAACACACGGAGCGCAGCCGGGCGGGAGAGGAAGAGAAGGGAAGGAGAGTAAGCAGACTGGAGTAAACAACGCTTTGGCTCTTTAAATAAAACATTTATTTGTGATTGAGGCTTCATGATGTGAACAGCATGACCTGTTTTACTGGGAGTCTCTAAACAGCCAGCCCGTCGCCCTCGCAGAAACAGATCCCATCTCTCTACCCAAAGACTCAGGGCCTATTTATATTGCATGAGAACAAATTTTTTTGACAACTTGAGTGATAGATTCGTACAAGGCCCAAATGTTTTCTTTTTCTGCAGAGGCCCTGTCTGAGTGACATAAATTGCTATTAATAAAAATTTTAACAATACATGGCAAATGAGTTTCTTCTGTTAACATGGTGCGAGCGGCAGCAAAATGGTGCTCGTTGAGGGCTTCCTGGGAATACGGGGCGACTGTCTGAGTCAACATTTGAAGTAAGTTGGGCTGGAAAGAGAGCATGTGGTGCTGCATCCTGTGGAATAACAGGAGGACATGCTCCGTTTACAACTGAGAAAACACAGTCCAACAGGCCACAGTGACGACAATTCAGTGTTCATTGTTCAAAATTCTGCTTTTACTTCGACCAAGCTGAAAGAGATACGCTAATGGGGGCATTTATGCTGGATTATTGTGAACTAAATGTACAAAATATTACTACAAAATACACTTTTCAAGGGGAAATCCAGACAAAAAACATTATTACTGACTGATTTTTGTTATTATATCAATAGTTTAAACAAAAAAACAAACAGTAAATTAAGTGTAAATGTGAATGAATTGGAAATAGAGATTCTTCAAGTCTTGTAAATAACCCTGATGATGCCATCTGCTTGCACTTTAACAATGAAATGCTAGAACTGCTGCGTTAAAAACTGGAGTTGTAGAGCTTGAAAATGTGGGAATTTAACAATGCATTCAGTCCTGTAAGACTTGCTCATTGCACGCATGCAAAAAACAAAACAAAAGACAATGTCTGGCTTTTTTCCGGAGCCAGTTGAGAGCACGCACATTCATGCAGCTCACACAGTTCTTCACAACTTTTTCAAATTTTGGAATTTATTGGGATAAATGAATCCAATTCTGGCGAGACCTGGAGTTATTTTGGAGTATTTTTTGACACAGAAAAACATATGCACCATTTTGCGGCTGCCTTTTTATGATTGTGTGTGAGAAAAATCCTTTTTCAGGTCAGCGTGCAGCCACAGGATTCAACAATAGAGAGTGGCCATTACACCAGTTGTTCCTGGAGAATTACGTTGGGGGGGTTATAATGAAAAAAGATGCTATCAGGATGCATCATGGGAAGAGTTGAATTCAGTTTATACGTGACTAAAAGTTAGAATATCCCAACCTCTGCAGCAATTTTGACTCATTTTTTATGGAAGAGTGACACTGTGTTGATGGAGCAGCCCTTTACCGCGGCTGTGATTGGCATTTTGGCATCAAAAAAATAACAATTAAAGACAGCAACAGTTCAGCGTGTCCGTGGTAAAAATCCTCAAAGCCTCCAGTGGTAAGGGTTACTTCATAATTCCTACCTCAAAATCCCTCTGTGAAGAGTTTGTTTTGTGCATCATCCAGAGCAACAGATGCACAGTTTCCAGAGAAAAGGAAACTGCTATTGTTGATTGTAACTTTCGATTTTTTCGAACCAAAAATTCCCCTTGTTAGGGTCGAAGGTAGAACTCTTAAAATACATAAAACCAAAATTAACTTCATGGTCGATAAGAGGCAAGTGATTAACAATGTTTTCTTGTGTGTGCGTGTGTGTGTGTGATTTGTGTTACCTGACCCTTTTGGTATTTTATGTATTCAGCAGACAAACACTGAAAACAAAGACTTCTCTGTGCACTTTTGTTTTTATTTCTCAATCTCATCCTTCATTTCCTATTATTTAGTTTTGGTTCAGGCCTCATTAAAGGCTGGCTGCGCTGCGTTCAGAGTCCACACACGCACACTCACACACGCACACACACACACACACACACACACACACACACACACACACACACACACACCGCAGAGTGACAGCAGCCAGCCAGGATTCCACAGTTGCCTCTCTATCTCCCCTCCTCGCGTTTCGCCTCTCACTTTGTGCTGAAATAATTAACTGTGTGCATGTTTGAAGGCGGGATTACAGTTGTCTAATTGTAGTGAGCGTTGTCATGGAGACTATCAGGCCATCGATGAATAAACAGCCTTACTTGGCAGTGTTTGGCTAAAATGGGGCTTTGTGCAGATGTCAGACGCAGATTTATGATGGTGAAACAGATTATATTTGGCAGGGAAATCAATAGGCTGACCACTCTGGACTGGCTGCTTATTTTGATAAACAGCTCTGTGGATGTAACCTGCCCAGAAGCTCGTCTGCTCATGTGTTTGCTCTCAAAGTGTGAATTAATGCAAAAGTTTACTTTCCGCAGCGGCGCAGCTGGGCTGTTTTCCACAAGTTTTCCACAAATTCACCCTTTATCGCTGTAAGGGTCATGAATATTTAATGCTTTTCAGAACATAATATGACACATTAGCAACATAACAATGTTATGGTTTTTGATACAGTCACTTAAATTGAAAAAAGGTAAATAAATGCTTTTCCTTTGGGTAACTTGAATCCTATTAGAGAAGCAGTTAAAACAGAAACATTCATCAAAAGGAGAAGTAGTGACTAATACAATGCAGGTTTGGATGTCTCACTTAAAGGAAATGTCTGGAGAAGCTGTTATGGAAATAATATAACTTTGTGAAGAATTTATGGAAATCACTTTCAAACATCTGGAAAATAAGATGCCGGTTATGGTTCGCATTTAAATGACATCCAGAAGTCAAAGAAAAAAAGGCTGATGACAAAAAGTTGATGATGATAACAGTCCGTTTCACTGTAATGTGATGTAATGTTGATGACATTATAGACGTTTGAGCTTGTGTGCTCAGTAGCAGTGTGCAGTGAATAGTTGTGGACAGCAGACAGACGATAATGCAGTGTTAACGGTGTCGTAAACCAAACAAACTAAACATGTCTTGGCAGTTCACATTTGGAGGAAAAAGTTCAACTATACTTTAAACTGTGCTAGTAATATTGTCAGATAAATAGTAAAATCCAAGCATTGCCTTGTAACCATGAATTCCATTATTTTTTTGCAGCCACTTCTTGCTGATAGCCGTAATTATCGACCAATTAACACTCACCAGCCGGAAAAAACGGGCTAAGTGAAAATTCTGACACTGTATTTAAATGGCATCAGTCCCGGATTATACATCGTTTGAAAGCCTCATGAGTCAAACGGTGTAAATTGTTTTTAATGTATTAGATGTTTCCACAGCAACAACAGCAGCAGAAATAGTTCCTTTGCTTAATAAACATGCACACAAATTGAAACTGTTTCCCATCTTTTCTTTCATCACTTCGACCTGTTTAATCACCATGTCCTGCACACTGTTTCATCATAAGAGTCCAATGAAAAAAAAACTCTACCAAGGTTTTAGTCCTTTTTTGGTTAAAATGTTCGAGGGCATTATTTTAAAAAGTAATCATATTATTATTCATGATGGAACAACGCCACATTTTTGAAGAAGACTAATGCATCTTTAAATAGTGGGGATATTAGCTATAAGACAATACAATAATAGAAAACCAATTTGACATTCAACCCTGAAATAACTTCTTTTTTGGCTCTCGTGCAAAAAAAGTTGTGAACACAATATAACCATTTTTGGTTGCAGTAGAGTTGCTTGTTTACACTACTATCATTCATTTAGAGTTTGCAAATCCAACAATCACTCTCTTTTAGCTCTGTTTTTGGTCTCCACCAGCCCAAGGAGAAACAAAAAACTGCCTCTTTAGCTGCAAAGCACTCCAATATATTCACCAGTGAATCTCTAACTGTGTTAATCTGCAGTTTGAGTGCAGAGCAAGTAGTGCATTGTAGTATTTTTGTGCATTTTTGCTAAAAATCAGCTGCCTGCCGAGCAAGAACCAGAGTTCATGTTACTCATTAAAGACTTAATCAAATGAACAAGTTTTGCATCCTGGATAACAGTCAGTCTGTGTGACCTCATGCTGCACAAACAGCTCTCACCTCATTCACACTGTTCAAACACTGCCAGATTTTCAGTTTTTTTTAACTGTTAAATTAGAAAAACAAAACAAAAAAGTCATCAGGTAACAGCTGCATCATCCACTTCATACAGTCTCCTTGCAGAGGGAGCTTCAGCTCATAACCCTGCTCACTCTTGGACAATTTAAATCAACTGTAAAGACAAGAAAGCTTGATCGATTGCGCGTCATTGATTTTTTATAACTCATCCTGTGTGATTTGTGTAACTACATAAAAATGGTGCCACTGTGAATGCAAGATGAATGTTCGGTTGATCTGCACACATTTTGTAGGAAGTTGGTCTAAGACTAAAATCTTCAGTGCGATCAATCATTTAATCAGTCAAAGCTGGGATTAGCATTGACCAGGGTTTTCTTTAAACTCAAACGTTGCCTTGAACTTTTTAACACAAAAAGTACACTTCCTGGCTAAATATTTGCCGACATAGTTAACTCAGGTGATTTAAGAAAGTCCAGGACTGTATTTTGGACCTACCTGAATGCAGTTATCCAGCATCTCATTTACAGCCTAGATGTTCTCCAGCACTAACCACAATTAACGGTCTTATCCACATTCATACATTTAAAGAATAGGATATATAGTTAATAAGCCTACTTTACACACATCCTTGCACACTTACAACGTATTCCGCTGACAGTCAGGAGAAAAACATTCCTGGACCAGGAAGTCAATAATGCCGGTATCCCCCTCAGGGTGCACATTACCATTGTTGTGAGCCAGGTTAATGTACTTCAAACAAGGTTTATTATATACTGCAGCGCACAATGGTGAGGTGAGGAGTGTAGTGGTCATGTGCTGTAGGTGAGGCAGGGAGATGATCACTTCTCTCAGGGGTGTCTGTAGGTGGGAGTGTAATGACTCATACATGCTACAGAACAAAATGTCTGTTTGTGTGAATCACTGTTGATGTGCAAGAAATACTAACGCTGTGATCTCGTTATGGTGAATATACAGTAAAAAGAAACTGAACTGAATTGCCACCTCTTGTAACTTGAAAGCAGCACTGTTGCTTTGTTGTTGTGTTTCATCTCCAGCAGAAATCTGCAGTTATCTCATAAATCTCCCAGCTGATGCAAACGGTCGGATTAACCCATCAAACTTACATAATATCGTACATAATATTTCACACAGGCTGCACGGTGGCTCGGTGGTTAGCAGCGTCGCCTCACAGATAGAAGATCCCCTGTTCATGTCCCGGTTAGGATGGCTGGGATCTTTCTGTGTGAAGTTTGCATGTTCTCCCTGTGCATGCGTGGGTTCTCACCGGTTACTCCAGCTTCCTCCCACAGTCCAAAAACATGCTGAGGTTCATTGATGATTCTAAACTGTCCGTGGGTGTGAATGAGAGTGTGCTTGGTTGTCTGTCTGTATGTGTAGCCCTGCAATAGGCTGGTGACCTGTCCAGGGTGTCCCATGCCTTCGCCCAAGTCGGCTGGAATAGGCCCCAGGCCCCTCCCACCCTCCCACCCCCACGACCCTACAGAGGATTAAGCAGTGTATAACGGATGGATATTTCACACATGCCCACATCCAACTCTCTTTAACCTATCCCCATTTACTGTTTTCCACAGTAAATGGGGGATAGTTTTGCAGCCAGGTAAACATCAGTTAATTTGATCAATATCCACAGAACAGGTATGACAGACATTTTATGTACTATGTGTGACGTATTCAATTATATTTAATGCTATTTAATTCAGTTTTCTTTATAAAGTGCCAATCCACGGCATAAGTCATCTCAACGCACTTTCCATAGTAAGGTGAATAAATTACAATATTATATCATAGAGAGAAATGCAAGAAAATCCCATGGCTCCCTTTTCAGTATCTCTTTGCAACAATGGGGAGTAAAAAAACTCCCTTTCAACAGGAAGAAACCTTTGACAGACAGGCTCAGGGAGAGTGGACATCTGTCTCAACTGGTTGGGGTGAGGGTAAAGTGGAGAGAAAAAATTATACCAAATGACTAAATAAAAAAACAAAGAAAATTGGTAAGAATCCAGTCAACTCTGGGGAGATCGGTTAGGCCAGTAACCACCAATCAGTTATGTGTACCTTAAAGTATTTACAACTTTGCATATGCCTGGTCTAATATTCTCAGGCTAATGGGTGTGTATGTAGCAGTTATATTTTATATCAGCAGCCTCACTCATCTCTCCTTCAGGTTGCTTGGGATGCCTGCGGCTCAGTTAAAAAAATCACCAGATTTCAAGGCCGGAGCTCCAGGGTCTAATAGATCCAAGACAATAAGCATTTCCTAGACTTGCTGGCCACAGAAGCCTCATGAGTTTCCGATAATAACACCACCCCTACATTCACCATTAAGCCAGAGTTGCTGATCATAAGACTGTGAAGGATGACCCTTGGCCTAGGCTTGGAGCCAAACCCAAGGCTTGGATCTTCTCTGCATCCACTCCTTCTAAACCCTAGATTGTCATGCAGGATGGCAAGAAACTATAAAGGAATACATGCTCCACCACTGGGATCTATGCAGCTAGCTAACATTCTCAGTGTCAGGAGGCTGGAACGTCTGTACACTGCGGCCGGCCTAACACAAAACCCCACTGCCCACCATGCCAAGCGACTCCAGCGCCGGGGATGAAGCCCCTGGACCACCAGCCTTAGATCCTTGTGGACTACACCTATTCTCCGCATTAAGACCACAATGCTTGCATGATGTCATAACTTTGATTATAGGCAAACCCATTATTAGGAATATTAAAACGAGCTCTGCTTAACTTGTTGTTTCCCAGGTTCTATTGTCTGCAATACTAAGGACAAAGCTGTTGAGGCCTTCTAACATACCAGAGTTGTTGTACATGCAGGAAACAACAATAGCATCAGCCGTTTCACTAAATGGCTCTTTCTACTCAGCTTCCTGCATCTCTTACATCAAAAACGTCAATCTATCTTGAGACAGTTGTTCAGAAATTATGTCATGCATGCTAACAGGCTAACAGGCTTGGAGATAAACTATTATCCTCACACATTCTGTACTGTTGAACCCACATACTTTACTTATCTATCTACCTACCTACCTACCTACCTACCTACCTACCTACCTACCTACCCACCTATCTATCTATCTATCTATCTATCTATCTATCTATCTATCTATCTATCTATCTATCTATCTATCTATCTATCTATCTATCTATCTATCTATCTATCTATCTATCTATCTATCTGTCTGTCTCTCTGTCTGTCTGTCTGCCCCAATGCTGGCAGATATGAACTACACACCAAAATATATTGGCCTTCTGAATGCAAAGTCAGTTTGTAACAAATCGTTTATAATTAATGATTTAATTGTCTCGTGTAGTTTGGATTTTCTTGTGATAATTGAGACATGGTTAACCTCAGCAGACATGGCTGCCTTGGTAGAAGTTGCCCCTCCAGATATTAAACATTTCCATCTTCCTCAACCCTTCGGGAGAGTCAGTGGTTTAACTGTTTTTTATGGTAAGTGTTTTAAGTGCAGCCCTGTTTCATTTGGTGGTTTTAAATCATTTGAAATACTCAGCTTTTTATTACAGGTCCTGTTTCCTTATTGTGCATTTTAGTCTACAGGCCCCCAAAGTACAATCATTTTATTGCAGATTTTCCTGAACGATTGTCTCTGGTCACATCTGAGCATGACTGAGTACTTATCCTGAGTGATTTTAACATTCATGTCTGTTGTCCTGCATGCCGCATGTCTAGTGAGCTCCTTCATCGAGTTGAATCATTCAACGTCATACAGTCTGTTACAGCAGCTGCTCATTCCAAAGGTCATATCCGAGACTTTCTTCTGGTTTCTGCCCGCAGAACCTTGGGTTTGTTGATGTTCATGTATCAGACCACAAAGCTATTATTTTTAAAGCACCTCTTCCCTCTTGTGCTTTAAAACCTCATGCCATCACATGGTCTCGCACTTTTACTGCTAACTCTGAAGCCAAATTCAGCTACACTTTTTCCAGTTGGTCTTTTCCCATTACAACATCTCCTCAGAATCCAGATGGACAGTTTCTTTCAGCAGTCACTGTCTCTGTTTTCTTGACCATATTGCTCTACTCAGACTCAGAAAGCACCCTCCACTGGCTAACTTATCATACTCAATCACTTAAATGACAATGTAGAAAATGAAATGAAATGAACAAGGAACACAACTACTCAGAATACTCTTAAGGGCTGCATGAAAAGCTAAAAGAAAGCAGTAAAAGATGCAAAACCAGCCTGTTTTGCTGACACAACATCCAAAAAGTGTCGTAAGCCCCAAGTTTTAGTCAGTATAATAAATTTGCTCCCAATGTTCCACCAAGTAGAGACTTTGCACCTGACAATGAGTAATTTACTGTTCAGTTTAGTGGAAAAATACATTCGGTCTCAAATTGCACCCGACTCACCACATCTATAAACCTTTAATAGTAATGCTGCTTCACTCTTTCAGTTTTAAACCTTCAAAAATGTAGAAACTTGGGTTGATCTTATGAATATTGCCATATCTCTCAAAAAGGATCTTCTCCGTTACCATGTAATACCTGTTCCACTGCTACCAAATTTACCTGTGGTGTTCCTCAAGGCTCTATCCTTGGTCCACCGCTATCTGCAATTACAAATTTCTGATCACAATATCTCCCACCACTACACATGTCATGCATATGTAGTTTGTCACGCCAGCTGACAAACCCTTGAACCAAGCTTTGACATTTTGTTTACCTGCTTCAATTATGTAAAATGTAGGCTCACCCAAAACTTTTTTTAAACTCTGTGATTTTAAGCCCATTGATCTCAGTACCTCTGCTAGCATGCTTCACAGTCAGCTTGGTCTCTTAACCCAAAACATTGGGCAATTTACTCAGAGCTGTTTTTGATGATGATCTTTTGATGTTCAAGTTGAAAAGTGTTGTCACGTCCTGCTCCTTTCAAAGACGCAGGTTTCAACAGCAAAGTTTCAGCACCCAGACTGTGGACCATTCTGCCTGTTGACATCAAACTGATATCATTACTGCCTTTATAGTCTCTTTTTAGAATATTATTTTAGAGCCTTAATGAATGTATAATATATGGCTGTGTTTTCTGATCCATTTTTTGTATCCTTTTTTAATGATCTAATTGTTTTTATGATCTTTGTTTTTATGATCTCTGTTTTAAACTCTCTGCTTTTACAATCCTTGTTTTGTTTTGTTTTTGCCCATTTTTATTGATATTATTGTTCATTTATATTATTTTCATTTCTATTAAGCACACTGTAACTTTATTAAGAAAAGTGCTACATAAATAAAGATACTTGTTATCATTATGTTTATAAATGTGCATACACCTATCAGCCACAACATTAAAACCACCTATCTAATACTGTGCAGGTCTCCTTCTTGCCCCAAAACAACTCCAGCCCATCCAGGCGTGGACTTCACAGACCTGAAGGTGTTTCATAGCATCACGCACCTAGACATTGTCAGCAGATCCTTTAAGTCCTGGAACTTGCGAGGTGTTGCCTCTATGGCCTGTTTTTCCCAGCACATCCCACAGATGCATGATTGGATTGAGATCTGGGGAACTTGGAGGCTTTCATTGTCCTTCCTTGGATCCCTTTAAGAAGGCACTGACTGCATACTGGAAACACCCTAGTGGATGTGTTATTTAAGATGCTCTCACCTAGTCCTCTAGCAAGTATACTCTGGTCATAGTTGCAGTTGTTCCTAAATATTCCTGTATTGGGTTACATATACTGTAAGACCAACACTTTATTTTGATGTTGGTGTAGTTTGGTGTTAGTAACTGGTGAAATCATGTCACAGTTTAATATACTCTATTTGAGGACCATTTTCAAGCTTTTAGAAATACTAAGGGCTCAGGTTGAAGTCGTTACGTTGGCTGTTCTGTTATATTTTAGGTCTTTAAAAAAAACTGAGCAGTTTTAAAGATTGATACCGCTGCTTTTGAACTAAAAACACTCCAATACTCAGTTCTTTCCAGGAAACTGAAGTGAAATGTCACCATTTTATTTCAAAACATGAAGGTCTAAATGCAATTTCAAAGCTCTCTCTGTACAAGCAGAAGGAACATTCTGCAGGAAAAATGTTCAATACTTTATTTTTTTGTTGAAGTACAAGTTGTCTGATTTAGACTGTCTTAGAATGATAATTTTAACTGTAAACTGCTGCCAAATTGAAAACTATAGAGGACATAATGTGTCCTTAACAAATGTCTGTCCCTGCTGAGATCTCTCAGATAGGAGCCAAGATTTTTTTCTGGTAGATCTAAAAAAGCACTGCACAGTATATCGTGGTTGCTGGAACATCACTTGAAAAGCTACAAATGTAGAAGACCACACAGAAAGAAGGACGTTTCTGGTTAATGCATCGAATTAACTGACAAGTAACTGTACTTCATCAAATTGATGCCAGAATCCAATACTGCCATGAAACAGTCCTGCTAACCAACAGTGCAACACTATACAGTATTAAAGGGAGAGTTACCTTCTTAAATCATGAAACCCTACTTGCCTTTTTTTGGTTTCTTTGGATTCTTTGGGCAAGAAACAGTTTTGCAGTTTTCTCTTTGAAACATGCAGATGTTTGAGGAACATTCTGCTCTCTTGTACAACATTTTAACTCCTCTTGCCGCCCACAGTCACCCATGTGGTCCACCAGAGTCACCCTCCCCTCTCACTCCAGGCCTGGGGTCCGGCAGGAGAAGGTGGGGACGCTTTTAGGCCTGGCTCCTACACTGAGGGACCTGCAGCTCATCAATTTTGCAGAGGAATAAAGTAATCTGGTGGTGAAGAAAAGGGGTGTTGAGGCCTAATCAACCGTCACTGGGCTCCAAACGAGGACGGCAACAGGGATATAGATTTTTAGCGATACACTTTGCCATAGCTGTTTAATAAATGATGAGGAAATATATGGCTTATTGCACATCATAAAGAAATCTGCCAGTGGAGATACATACAATGCCGGCCTGGTGAAGAACGCTGCTGCTCTCGGTGGATCCTGGAGAGTTTGAGTCAGCATCAGAGCAACGAGGGACACTTGAGCCTCACTTGTGATGACCATAGATCCCCTTTTAGTCTTAATAAAGTCGTAGCACCGCCTGATCGCTGCTTGTTTCCCGTACACAACAAAGAATGTAAGCTGCAACTCAAATGGTTGGAGAAATTACCTTTATTTCAATTATAAAGTATGGATATAACTGACTTTGAACACAGCGGGCGCACAGAAGCCCTGCACGGTTTTTGTTCATTATGCTGTGGTACCTCAGCGACGGCCTACAGTGCTGCAATAAAAGACCAATGAACGGTGCACATCCTGTATTGATTTGTTTGCCGAATATCAGAGTGAATTTTCAGATGTATTTATAATGGCCTTATTAAAGCCTCCTTTGATCTAAAGAATACAACAATAACAGAATCGTCTGTGTTGTTTGCAGCCAAAATCCACTGTGGTAAAAATGTCAATATTAAGTGGAGCTTTTCTGTTATTTTTTTCTTTTAATCATAAAATGTAATCAGTTTCAAAGGTGGGGGGTGGGCCTGCCGCCGTTATTCTTTTCCATCATTGATGTAAAGCTGTCCATCCAATGGTGTTGCTGCACATATGACTTTCTCTTGTAAATGTAATATTCTATTTGAAATACAAACAGCTTTAATTATTGAAACTGACACCGCGTTTGACTTTGAAAGACTGTCAGCTGTTGACATTGGATAAAGAAACGGGAAATTGTGAGGATTTCTGGGCTCCGGCACTCGTGTGATGAAGACATTATTTGGAGGTGACTCTCATCTGTTCTAAGAGATACTGGAGCAGGCAAAAACACAAAGACAAGTGATCTGATGAACTGATGATTAATGTGAGAGGGTTTAAAGTAAGGATGAGGATCAACTGTCTGTGCGCTTGTTTTTTTTTTTAAATGATGCTCAAGTGGAGTCAAATGAAAGAACAAATAAGAGAGACAATATCAAGTGAAACTCAAGGAGCACTCAGTGTCACATTATTCACTGGAAACAAAAGAAAGAACACTAGTTTAAATATTTCGATATTCACATGGAGGGAATGAAATGCTCGACAATAAGTGTATAAAGACACTGAGGTGAATGGCAGTTATCATACATAATAAGATGTTTTATCAAAATGAAAAGAATAAAATTAAAAATGCTACTTGATTAGGGAATTCATTTTTTTGGCCAAGGACATCTTGTTATTTAGTCATGGTCCAGACCTTAAGACTGGCTGCAACATAATTATATTTGGAAAAAAACTGTTTCTATGTGTTTCTGTACTAGACAACACTGGAAGATTTGAAAATCAAGATACAGATTGAAGAAAAAGAGGAGAGAAATGATGTCCGGTTCTTTTAGAGTAATTTTAAACTTACAACTCAAATCTGACAAACATTTGACAAAAACAGTTAAGACCAACCTTAATTTTCCAAACTAATTAGGCGATAAATCACTAAATACCTACTTACATCCTCATATCTCTAAAGGCAATTGACAAAACAGCTGTACGGTGATCTACTTAGATTTACTCATTTTTGTTTTTTCTTTTCAAATTAGTCTCAGTCAAGTATATCAGCAGTTTAATCCTAAAGCCTCTTTTTACATAAGTCGGCGCATGTTGAATGACGACTGTAAAATACCACATTGTAGATCTAAATTTGGACAGTCAGTTTTCTCCAAAAAGGGCTGTCAACTAATTACCAACAGAAATAGAATCATCCATCCATTATCTATACACCACTTAATCCTTGGTTGGGTCGCGGAGGGGGGGCTGGAGCCTATCCCAGCTGACTTGGGCGAAGGCAGGGGACACCCTGGACAGAACGCCAGTCTATCGCAGGGCTGCACATAGATACAGACAACCAAGCACACTCTCATTCACACCTATGGACAATTTAGAATAACCAGTTAATCTCAGCATGTTTTTGGACTGTGGGAGGAAGCCGGAGTACCCGGTGAGAACCCATGCATGCATGCATGAGGAGAACATGCAAACTCCAGACAGAAAGATCCCAGGCCCAGGCCAGGACGTGAACCAGGGATCTTCTAGCTGCGAAGCTACCATGCAGCCCATCTCAAGTTCATGTGGACTCTAATATGTATATGTATGAACCACTGTGCAGGCCGAAATCAAATCAATTACTCTTAAATAATCCTTCAGAACAACGGTTAAGAGCTGGCTAAGAGTAAACCAGAGCTGCAGCCATTTTAGGTCATTGCAGTTTTTACCTTATGTATCACAATTACTGTATTTTGTTCCATGCTTCCAACTTATTTCCATGTGTGTGGTGTGTTGTGGTTTTAGGAGAATAAAAGCAACAGGCAGGGGAGGTCGGGACAACAGTTTGAAATGAGCAATAGCTATAAAGTCTCTGTGGAGAACATCGGTATTTGTATTAATATTTGAACTGTAGTACAGTTTGTGCTTCAGATTCTGTGCTGCAGCAAATTTAATTCAAAACAATATCAAGGATACTATGCTGAAGTGCCTTGTTTCAATTTGAGTACATCAAGATTGAAGGAGGGTATAATCTTTTTAACACATACTACTCTCAGTTTAGGGGTTCAAAAGACAAAATCCAAACATTTAGTATTTTGTGGGAAATGACTGCTTCAAGTCTTGGACCAGTAGACTTCAGCAGCAGCAGCTTTGTATTTTCTCAGGTGATGAAATACAAAGCTCCACACCTTCAACACAGACATTTGTTGCTCTTGCCTTCTTGCTTCCAGTCTGGTTTTACAGGAGCAATGCAGCTCAGTTGGGTTGAGATCACCTTGTTGACTCAGCCAGTTGAGGATATTCCACCTCTTGCTCTGGCCGTATGTTTAGACTCGTCCTGCTGAATGACGAAATGTTGTCTGGAAAGTTTTTGATGTATTTGGTTGAATCTGTTTAGAGAGAATGCGGCGAACCTTTGCTTCAAGCAGTGAAATCATCAGTAGGTGCTGCTGCTGAGTCAGTTCCACTGGCAGCCATTCATGCAAAAATTAAAATAGAGGACTTCTGTTATCATTGTTGCAATAATTAACATGCAGTTCAGGTAATAGATTGGTCATAATTATTAAAAAAAGAGCAATAGTCTGCTGTGTCCAATGTTTTGATGACCGATCCATCCACCCCAACCTCCTCCCTACGTTGACTCCATAACTAAATCATCCTAATTCCTCTTTTGCTCACATCCTAACTGCACTGTCCAGCAGATGGAGCTGTCACAATGTAACGTAAGTATCATTAATGTGTTTTATGAGAGAACAAATTAAATTTTACCCCCAAATACATACCCAGCAGTGTCTTAAGTCAGTTCATAAGTTGTAGGAGGAACAAAATAAAAGCTTTGTGTCTGAGTTTTCGTAAGCACATAATCCCTCAATCTTCATTAATCTTGCTTTTTTACCATTAGACTTTAATGTTGTGTAAATTTGGCTCATTGGATAGATACACAGTGTCACTGCTTTACCAGGAGTAATAGCAGGCTCACTTTAGCAGCTAATGAAAGCTGACATGAGGATTGAATCAGTATTCATGAATTTGTCATGTAGCTGACATGACACTATTGTTTAGGTGTTACAAATGCTAAATAAATGGGTGCCAAATTGCCGACATGTCTTCTTGTTAATGCTAATTCTCCTGTGGATCATTCAGATTTTTATGAAAATATGAAACTGTGATAACATACATACAGTCTGGACACAGGAAAGCTGGACTGCACCTGGTGTTTCTTGTCATCTGGAGAGCTTTTGTGGATTTTCACTGTTAATAAATGTAAAACTTCTTATCATCTCCACATATCTTTCCTTCCACTGTGGCATAAAATAAACATGTTATTTTTTTAAAACCAAGAATCTGTTGTCCATATTTAGGGATAGTTGGTCGAAACCCAAGAATATCATTTGACTTGGCAGGCCTCTCCAGGCAACCAGTTGCTACTGCCTTCTGCCTTTGTAGATGAAAAAACAGAAACAAATTTACCCTCCTTATGGATCCAATCACTTGGACTTATCGAGCAAAGCAATTTATAAACACTTCTTCCTGTCAAACAGCTTGCACGTACCTGTTTCGAATTAGGGCTTGTAACAGTTACAGTTATCTTTAGTTTTTCAGATGTGGTGAGGTGGCTTTTCTTTAGCATTCCACGGAGTCCGACACTGACTTCATGTGCTAGAAAGAATTAGAGCTGGAGGCTATTTGATCTGGTGTCGGTGGTGTGAAGATCTGATGAAGCCACAGATAGCAATTCGACAGGGGTCTTGCGTGTTTGCCAGAACACAGATGACAGTCGTGCTTCCAGCCTGAGCCAGATTGAGAGACAGCTCCTCGGCTGCCAACAAACACAAATGACTTTCTCTGTTTCTCATTGTGTTGATGAGGGGCTGCAAAGGTGCAATGCGTGGAGTAGCCAGAGTAAACTGAGCCGTGATTGCTCGAAGCCGAAACACTTCCATCTGAGCTGATCAGCGGTCCCCGTGCACTCTGACAGCAGTGTTTAGTTAAAGCCCGGTTCCACATTAAACCGGAGCTGTGAAACAGTTTGACTTGCGCAAATATCATTCATACATATAAAAATGTTCATGCTGTTAGTAATGTTTTCCTTTTTATGGAATCCGTGGCACCAAAGGTTATTTTACAATCGGGACTTTTTTTGTCAAACAGGTTGTTGAATGTGCCTTACATAAAAACCTCCTCACACACGGTGCATGAAAACATCAGTAAATTTTAAATATCTATAAAGCGTTTTATTCAAGAAAAGCTGGTGGAGCAGGGAGCAGTCAGCAGAATACAAGAGTTTTTCTCTTCTCTCGGGGGGAAGACAACACTGAAGTTCTTCTGAAGGCCATGGTTTTCATCAGCGGCGTGCTGTAAAGCCAGCAGCATGGGCACTGGTTTGGCTGGATCACCAGACAAGAGACAGTGGGAGGGCAGGTCGAACATTTGTATTAGTTTAGGATTTTATACATCATTAGAGAGCGGACTGACTGTATGTATCCACAGCTGGTCCTCGGCTCTGCCAAAAGGACGCCCCCCTCCGTCACACAACCTGAAAGACAGTGAAAAATGAGGCAGTTTCTCTGCTGTGAACATAAAATAAAGTCACTTATTGTAACATGGCATCTCATGTGTGTTTTAATCATCTCATAAAACTCCGCTGCACACAATACCACTGACAAACAGCAAATTAAGTACGCCCGAGCATGCTTGATGCTGGTGAAAAATTTGCTCATTTGGAGGGGGAAATTAAAACAACAAATAAATAAACAATTCCGTTTCTCCAAAGACTTCATTCTTCCACATTTCAAACACCATGGCGGCTAATTATAGCCTTAAGTCAGGCGCTTTGATGCATTTTCCCTCAGCAGGAATCCCTGGCTTTTCTTTTCCTGGAAGTGCTTTTCTGTCAGTCCTGAGGTAAACTGCCCGATGGCGCACAGCAGGCTGCGATCATTCCGAGCATATAGTGTGTTTATCTGTGTGTGTAATGCAGAGAGACTGAGATTGAGAGCGAGCTGACCCCATACCACGTCGACTGCATTGTGAAATGGCACGAGAACCGAACACCACCGCAGCCTACATCGTATGCAGATTCTAGACTTTGAAGCTCTGGAAAAGCAACCGCAGCCCGAGCTGGCGCTTGACGTCTTGCAGAAAATGTGCGTCTCCGCAGCAAAAAATAATACCTTCCTGGTAAAGAGCTGTGGACTCTCAGCGGTGTGGAGCTCCACATCTGACATTGGCAGGCCCAGTGTGTGTGTGTGTGTGTGTGTGTGTGTGTGTGTGTGCAGCCCAAGATCAACAGCGAAGAAGGAGAAACCACCCCGGGTGTCAGCAGACCGCTGCTGTTGGGCCCGTCACATGCAGGAGGGCTGCTGCTGTCACACTGAAATGCACGAAACCGTAAACTTGTCTGGCCTATATGAAATGCATGGGAGGGAAGCAGGAGAAAAAGTGAGTGGGGGGGAGGGGGTCTTGTGCTCATGTGCTCATGCAGGGGTGGAAGTGTATACCCTGGGCACTGCCGTTTCCTCTTGGCTTGCTTCCCAGTCTGTCTTCGAGCCCACACCCCACACAGGCATCCAGGCTGCCTCACATGCAAAGAAGTGTGAATGTAGCGGGGGGGGTCACTGAGAGGCTAGAAAGCTTTTTCTCCAAGAAGTGACGCAGCTCCTTCGCTCTCCCCTCCTATTAAAGTCAACCCAGGGTGACATATGACATCCAGATATGCAGGGAATAATTGTTTTTACTGATGCTCCCTGATGATGCCTCGTCCATGTATGAGGCTCCTCGTCTCGGCGGACTGCCGCTCATGTGTTTCCCATCAGGGAAGTCTGTGGTTACCTTCCTGATTTTGCTGGACTGGAAAAACATAGCTAATATGGTGTGATCTGGAAAAAGCTTTGATGCAGGGGCTTTACAAATAAACCTCTGAATGCCATATGGTTTGCATTCATCTCTTAATTTATTTCCTATAAATGTCTATTGAATATTCTGCGGAGCCAACATGTGTGTAACCAGACTTGGAAAACAGAAGGCCAGGGAGAGCAGTTTGTGGCAAAGTGTGATTATTATGATGTGATCGTGTTTTTTTTTTTTCTTTCTCCTTCTCCTTGCTGCATGATAGATGAGTTGCAGAGCTGTTCCAAAACAAGCAAACAAGAAAACACGCAAACAATTTCTCCTCCGAGCTTTACGGTTCCCGGCTCACCTTACAGCACAAGGCCCCAGACACAAAGAACATTCCACTCGGAGGGCAATTAAAAAGTAATGATTGTAAGCTTCGCGATGACTCATCAACTGACAGACTTTTCCCCATTAAGTTGGATATTGGGTTACCACTGACAGAGGAGTCAACAGACAGCAGGCGTCCAGCGGTGGAGGACATGGAAGTGAGCTTTTCCAAACGCAGCAGACTTTCCTACCGGAGCTTCCAACACAGTGAAGATATAACCTGCTTTCAGGCGGCCCAAACATTTGTCATCGGCGGCTGCCTGTGTGGGTGTCAGCTTTGTAAAACACACAGCACTTTGTTCCTTTATTGCTGCTCCGAGCCTTCTACACGAGAAAACACCGAGGCACAAACATGTCAGACGTTCACTTCACAGTTGCGGTTCGACAGTAAACCAACAATGTACAAAAAATGTTCCACTTGCTTGACCCTCTACCCTGACAGCAGCGTGTTTTAATCACTGCAGCCGCGTGAAAACATGCAACAAAGTGAGCTTGTGCGATGGGAGTTCGATTTTCTGCCCGCTAATATTCAAGAGTGTGAAGTGTGAAGACAACAGGGCAGTTTCTTCGAACACGAGTCTAAACAAACACAACTAAATGATCAGTGCCAATGGAGCGAGTGCGCCGGACACTAAACATCTGCCCCGGAGAACGTGTCACATGGCATTTGGCGGGCACTTTAAGCCCCGAATGAGACATTTTTAGCACGTCTGAGGCTCCTGGCGGTTTCAGAGCCACGCTGTGCGGTACACAGAGCGGCGAGCTATTAAAGGATGCACTTGCAGCATGTGTGACACTTCGCAGCAAACGTGTACCAAACAGAATATTCATGGCCGTCCCTCCAGTCACACCGAACGCAGTTCAGTCCGAGATAGCGGAGTCCCCGTATTTACTTTCAGCGGGGTGAGAGGAGGAGAGGCTATAATCACTGATTGAAATGTAAATGTGAGGTAGCTAACTGAAGTATTAGGGCCGGCGAGCGCGCAGAGTGGAGATATGAATTGCAATCTGTCGGACAAATTTTTTCTCATCGGACATTATGTAAATGGAAGTGTAAGTGACTGGTAGGATTTGAAACAAAAAAATCGATGCAGGAGGCGATAAGTGAGAGTGGTTGACAGAGTGGTTCTGGTAATTCACAGATATATTTTGAATTCAGGGCTGATAATTTGATCATGCAAAGTGTATTCATTACATAAGGGCTCCCTGCATGCTAATAGAAGACATCCTGCGTTTTAGAAAGTTAATATTTACAGGGAGGAGAAAGGAGAAAGCAGTTAAAGCTAGTTGTTCTCTTCATTGGATGTATTTTTTTTAGTGTTGCTCTTTTTACTTGTGTACTGATTTGGTCAATATTGAACTGAAAAAACTTCTATTCCAGAAGTAAAGACTCTGAGCAGCGTTTCAGCGTTGCTCAATAATGAATAAACCTCACAGCTGAAAAAAAGAAGGTTCTGAAGATAAAAGTATTAATGTCTTTGGGCAGCGTTGTTTCCCGTGGCTGTTTGTATATTTACATGATAAAAACAGCTATTTATTGCTACACTGTGTCGCTCTCAAAAATAGATTCTGGATTTAGATTTTGGAGGAGGGCCAACGATGTAATGAGTTTCAGCTTTTACAGTCAGTGCCAATATTTGGCAGTTTGCTTCTAGATATGCCTTTAAGAGTCAAATTGTTTGTCAAGTTCTGTCACATTTACAGTAGTTTTTCTAATGAGAGCTGATTGCCTAATGCCTGATAAACCTTTACACACTAGAGATGGCCAACAGGAACACCAGAGCAGAGTCCGGTGTTTAATTTTGACGGCAGCAAATCAAATATTGATAAGCGACACAGCTGTAGATGTCTGGATCTCGACTTTTTTTTTTTTTAAAAATAAGTACTGCTCTCTATAGTCATATTGAGATACTTAGTTCAACATCCCATAAAATGTTTTTAATGGTTAAGATCACAAAAAAAAAAGCCTGGGAACGTCGTCGTACTCGACAGTATGTTCTGCGGGTCACTTCATATTTCCAGATAAGGCTGGTGTTTTTAGAAAACTGATCTAATATTGTTGTTTATTTAATATTTCTGTTTTTAGCAGCCTTTTACAAACACCATTTCCCATAAGCCCTTGACCGCAGAAGGCTAAACATGAGAGACTCGTCAGGAGGAGCCGAGTCCAGAGGGGGAAGTCAAGAGACTGGACTAGTTCAGAATAACAGCTGGATGGAGAGGAGCAAATGGTTTTAGATTTACATTTTTAAAACTGAAAAAAAAATGACATTAGAAGAGTGTTGGTGTCCAGTATGTCATGTTTGGGCACCCATATGCATCATATTTTTACAGAACCCTAGGAGGTTCAGTAAAAAGCAGCTAGACTTCTCTTTATGGTTCTTGAAGACATTTCACCTCTCATCCAAGAAGCTTCTTCAGTTTTGATCTGAACTAAAACATCTTCAGGAACCCCCAAAAAAAGCTCCACTTGCTTTTTAACTGAAGGATTTGTGTGATCTGGATGAGTGAGAATCTCCAACAGTCGGTCAGTAGCGATCAGAAGTCCGCTAGTATGTCAAATCTCAACTTCTACAGAGGTAAAAAGTGGCCCTGAGCTTCCATGCTTAGACGTCATTTCCACAAAATTCAATACAAACTGGCTTCATCCACATTTGAAAAATTAAGAAGTTTGCACCATAGCGGTTCTGTCATTTCAGCTGATATTTAATATAATAGAGTAATAAAGTGTCACGCCAGGTAGGCCTGAGTGCATAAAGGACAACATCAAAGTTCCTGTGTGACAGTTTTATCTTCTTCCTCCTCTGTTTAGAAATGGAGTGGCCTTGACAGGAGAAGGGGGGGAAGAGGCGGGTTAATCGGGGTGGACTGGCCCGTTCTGCACCCAGCCCAGTTCCCCGTCTGTAAACAATAGGGGTGTGGATTAGTTTGGAAACAATGTGTTTATTTAAAAAGCCCACTTCCTGTATGGACTCAGCAAGTCTCCCATTAATTTTATTGGCGGCGGCTCCAGTTCTGAAAATCATTGTTTAGTAGGAGGTGGAGGAGGGGGGGGGCCCAAAGAGAACGCTTTCCATCTGCGCTCGGTTCCTGTGTGATAATGCGGCAGCATTAATAGAACTGCTATTTGTGTTTTTTAATCATTTGCGAGGATCTTAGCTCGAGAGGAAAAAAACAAATGAGGAAACATTTCGGTGTTTTTGTTGAGACTGCTTTGGTATTAGTCGGCCGCTGCTGCTGCTGCGTGCTCTACGTGTACAGATGTGAGTTTAATTTTTTTTAAAAGAGAGAGAAAAAAGAAAGCCAAACAGTTTTTCTGCTTAGTCTAAACTGCCATCAGCGGTCTGCAGAATCTGCCTGCAGGGACTGAGATTCAGCTGAGGGCTGTGGAGCCCAGGAGCGACGCCCACCAGCCCCAACTGCCCAAAGCCACATCCTGTCCAAAAGGAAAAGACTTGCACTTTCTCCTCGGGAGGAACACATGCATTAATGTGATCTCAATTACCCATAAAGCAATCCTGCAGCACCTCGCTGCCTCGTTCGGTCACATCCTGCCGTAACGCTTTAACTGATCTGAGGGGTGGAAAAGTTCCGAGGCCTTCAGAGCAGGAAACAAACAAAACTCGTGATGTGCCGTCACGCCAAACCAATTTTGCAATACTGAGTAGCCCCGGTGGAGTTTATGAGTTCATTTCTGAGACTGACAGATATGAGGGGGGATGAAAAGGCATTAAGAATAAGCAGTGCAACCTTAGCACATCCAGACGTGTGCTCAGAGGCCAGAGAGTAACAGGTAAACTCGGGGGAGGGTGGTTAAGCCCTAGTTAGGCATGTAAATCCCACCCTTTACAGGCAAAGCGCTCCAGTAGATCCCTGTCAATTTCCTGCAGCTGTGCTTGGGCGGATTTACATGAATACACTCTATCACTAGCGCTTAGCCTCCTGTGTTATACATTTACTCACTTTTGGGTGGGTTATAAAATTGGTTATTTTCTTTTTTTTAACTTTTTTTTGTCTTCCATAGAGAATGAACGGTTTTATTTACAAGCCACCCAGCATGGCTCCTTTTGTAAATTGACTCCTCAGTTTTGTCCACGGGCCAGGCACAAGAAGGTTAGCTGCCTGTTTCCTGATAAGCTGGCAGAACCTATCAACCCCAGCAAGAAGATAGTGCTCTGTATTTCTGTCATGCTTTATCATCAGCTGGGGTGAAACTAAACCGGTGCTAAGCGAGAGTAGAGGGACCATTTCCCTGGATTACAGGCGTCAACTTTAATTTCAAAGACCAATGGTGTATCCAGGGAAGGTGCAGGCTTCGCTTGCCACAGATTGGCAGCGGGGTCCTGATAAGGGCCCAATAGCGTTGTTCGCATTCACCGCAGGGGCCTATTGATCTCCGAGCCGCTGGTTCATTTCATAAAATACAAGGCAAATGGTGTTAGAGCGGCAGTGTGGCTCCCTATTCAAAAGACACACTGCGTCCTGTGCCAAGTTGTCTCGGCTCTGTGCAGCGGTGAACGGGAGACGCACCGCAGGAAGACGGGGTATTTGTCAGGAGTCATTAAGGAAGGAGGCGACAGTTCAAGTTTTTTTTTGCACACAGAATGCAGCGCAATGAGCTTCAGAGAAAAGATGCTTTTTATTTACAACAAAAGCCGAGTCGGGCTATAACAGAAGTTTTATTTGGAGGATTGTTCCGGCTCAGCGTGAGACGTTCTAACTGGTCAAAGTGAAGCAGCATCAGAACAACGCTCACCATCATTCATATCAATATACAGAGCACTTACTCATATTGAAATGTCTCCCTCCATTTTTCCAGACCAAATTTATGAAAAGCATAATCACAACATGAGGGCCCTCTTATTTTATTATCAGTGGGTGTTATTATTAGAAAACCATTTCAAATGATATGTCACATGGGAACAAATATCATTTACAAACCACTAATGACTTGCAAACACTCTTCTAGCCTCCGGTGCAGAATGACGCCTTCACACAGTGTGTGCTCGGCTCGCCTCTCTACGGGGACGTGCGGTAGGACGCTGCACGCTCTCCAGATCAAACCGAATAAACAGGAAGACCTCTTTCTTTCAGCTCGGGCCATACAGTGGCAGTAACGCATTAATTCTTAAAAATCAGCCCATTTAAACCTGTCATTACCACGGCCATCTAATGGTTTTTAGGTGTGTGTTTGTTGCAGAAATTCAAATGAGACACTAAAATATGTACATATTCTCTGCAGAGATGGATTAGGTTTTGGAGTATTAATAATTAAGCAGGCATTATTATTATTACACTTTGCATCTTCCGCGTGGATCAAACTCACCTCACTGCTGGACTGCTAATAACGAGTCATCAATAAAACATTCTCATAATGTCAGAAAGACACTTGTGTAGATGCACAGCCTAATTTTACACGGGCCGGCTTGGTCATTAGTTCACTATGGCGTGAATGCCTCGCCATGCAAAACACAGAGGAGGTTACAGAGGTGGCATGATGTGGCCTGACAGTCGGTGCATCAAGCGGCTACTTCATTAATGTTAATCATCTTGATATTGTGAAAAACCAAATCAGTGCACCTATATGCAAATATTTAAAGCATTTTACTTTTTAATGGAAAAGGTGTTTTTGTTTCCGGCACTATCATTTGCATAGTAATCGCGTCTATTGTGCCACGTTTTTTTAACCTCAGACTGGGGCTGGATACTCATCTGTGCTTGTAGCTGCATGCAAAAAAAATAATAAAATAAATAAAGGCTAAAGCACATAGCACAGTCAGACAAAAGTATCACATTACAACTCCATGTGAAAGTTTCCCGCCTCACATCAGACATCATGTGGGCTGTTGGACTTGAAACCTTCCAAAAATTTTCACCGAGCTGTAATGAGAAACTAAGAAAAGCAGCGACCAAGGGGGGGGAGGCGCCATCTTTATTGCCACCCAGACATAATAACTTAATGCAAATTGTAACTAGTTAAGCACAGCAAAATAATATGATACCATTGTCTGCGGCAGATTGGTATTATAATGTTAGCATGTGCAAATAATCACATTTTCTCGCTGATACAATTACATTATTTGTTCTGGTTGTATCATACACCAATAAAAGCAAACATCATATTAGGATTCATGGCACTTTTCGCATTGCGTTATCAATATGTGGAAATAATTGTCTGCTGAGAGATTAAATTACATTATTGTGTATCTTTTTCATGCCTAATAAATAATGATGGATGGCTCTTATTTTCATCACCACCTGCAACCATTTTGTCTTCTTCTCCCCCCCTTGCAAGTTAAAAAATGAGAGAATAAATAAAGAAATAAAAGGGGAGAGAGCGAAGAACCTCGGAGCGATACCAACCCCCGGAGGTGCTTGTCGCTGAAGTTTCGGCGTCTGATCGAGGCAGGAAAAACTGCAAATATAAGCTAAATAGACACTCTAAAAGTCAACATGCTACTTTTTTTTATTCATTCGTACATCCTCCGACAAGCAGGCACTTAAAGATGATGAATGGCTGATTGACAAGGAAAAATGCCCTGCAGGGGAATTTCTGTGTGTGACTTTATCAGATTTTTGTCACTTTAAACTGGAGCATATTTCAAACTGAAAAGTCTCAAAGACGTGCAAAAACTCATTAAATGTATATTTTCCGAAATATCATATCAGATAATTCAGCAGTACTGTCACTGATTCCTCATTCAGGGTCCCTGTGACCACCTCAGGTGTACACCTACATATTAGCACAACATGTAGAGTCATGCAGAATCAAAGCAGTACTTTGAAGTGTGCAGCATACATACAGCCATGTGCATAAAATCAATGACACTTATTAGTCAGTAAATAGCTTAAATAAAAGTGTGCTTATCATCAGATTATTAAAGTAACATATAGTCCAGCTAACCTCTGTAAAAATGCTACTTAAGCACTATGCTGATCTCATGCATGTCAATATATCCATAACAACTACTGCACAGTAATGAAGCTATAAAACAGGCTTGAATGATTGCAGTGGCGAAGACGTTTTAATATTACAGTAATCGATATGTAAACAGCATGTCAGACAGATAGCAGTTACATGCATCAGTGTAACATCCGAACTACCGTACGAATGAAGCATTCCTTTTAATTTTAATTTTAAATCCATACAGGTGTTGCCTGTGGAAAAATCAGGTGATGATTTGGAAGTTTTGTTTTCTGAAAAGGTAAAAAATGGTGGGTTTAAAAAAGGTAAAAAAAAAAAAGGGTTAAAAACGTAAATCGCAAAAGAATACTTTGAATAAATTAAGTGAAAAAAATCACTGCCCAGATCAGTTTGGACTCGTGTGTTTGGGGTGAATTTATAGCTGAAGGATTTGACTCGAAAAATCATTTATCTAAGTTTATGTGGTTTGGATTTCTCTGCAGAATTTTCATCAGATTAATATGGTAGTAAATATTCAAGTCAAGTCAATATATCAAGTTGTTATCAGTTTTAAAATGCAAACTCTGAACTAACATCCATGCTGCATGCGACTGACTTGTCCTATCAGGTTACAGTCTGTTGGTCACATGATCAAAAAGGAAAGTTTCCAAAACCAATGTGAATTTGTAAACCTGAAATCAACATGTATAACTTTTTGTTGTTGTTGCTTTTATTTGGAAAAAATTGGTAATAACTTCTTGCGAAAAGTGGAATTCAAAAATATACCACACAGAGACACATTGATAAACGTACTTTATAGTTGTCAAAGTAAAATACAGGAATCAGCATCAGATATAAACACTCCCATAGCAGCCTGAGTGCAGTGAACCTTCAATATGTTGTTCTCTAGTCCTGATAAATGAGATAAACCTGCAGGTCCAGCAGCAGCTGTGTGGTCTCCTCCTTCACTCCTTTCTTTTGCATAACCTTAATTTTAATCACTTCATTTGCACTTTGTGAGAGATAAGAGAATTGATTAGCCACCACTCTTCAGGAGGCTTCATGTTTGACACACAGTTTTTTTTTCCCTTCCAGGCTACCAATCTTAGCTGTCAATACCTGAATCTCCTGTTGCATGTGATGCATTTGTTGGCGTGCTGTTATGCGACGATAAAACAAGGTGAGGACATTAAACCCTCCCCCCCTCCTCCCCTCCCCAGTTAATTGGCATCAGAGAGAGGAATGCAGCTATAACTTCATAACTTCTTAAGTCATGCCTTGTGCACAGCTAGACGTACGGTGTTGTAAAAATTTACATTTTAATGAAATATTTGAATAAGCACTTGAAATTCACTCTACCAGGTCTCCCGGTTCTAAAACCAACATTTCATGTTTGTGTTTTGAATGGCAGCGTCAGAGAAATTAGCATGCCAGTCATACAGATTAGGAGGGCATCAGTGTAAAGTCACAGGCTTCCTCAATCAAGGTTCACTGCAGGTAAACACTACCCATGACATGTTTAAATGATAGCTTTTTTTTTTCTTAAAAAAGGAGGGGGAAAAAGCAATAAATTCACAGGGGAAGGATAGAAAGCCCATATAGGAATGAGTGCAGGATGGAAAAGAATAGAAATGCAGACTGTTGCCAATGAAGGCTATCTGCCGTTACAATAATACACTTCCTTTTAACCGCATCTGTCAGAGGACCACCGAACTACAATTTAAATTTCCACATGAGCGATGCCTCTAAATTAAAAATAAAATGACTGCTTCTATATTGTGTGCAGCTTTTTTCATTAAACTATGGATTCTGTAGTTGTAGATACATAATGACCACTATATACAGCTGTAGGTGGTTTGCCACAAGCGCTTGGTGTTATCATTACATGAAACAGTGCAATAATTTACGAGTCTTGTTCAAATGAATAGTGCAAAAACAAAAAGTACTATGATGGTTTTCTTGCAGAATTAGACATCTGTAGCCTTTTAGCTTAGCTTAGCATGAAGGCCTGAAACAGAGTGAAAAGCTAACCTGGCTCTTTCGAAAAATAAGGAAATTTATGATCCCAACAGTATGTTAAACTTCACCAACACTCAACAAAGCTAGGCTAGCTTTGTCCATTTGTTTCCAGCCATTGTGCTAAGCTAAGCTAGCCAGCTAGTATTATTACCTTTATCTATCAATCAGGCATAACGTTATGACCACCTGCCTAACATTGTGTTGCCCCCCCTATGTGCTCAAAAATGCTCTGAACCATTGGTCATGGACAAAAGGACTTCTCCGGGTGTGCTATGGGGTCTGGAACCAGGACGTTGGCAGTGGATCCTTTGGGTACTCTGGCTTGTGCAGTGGGGCCTCAGTCAATCAAACTTGTTCCACTGCATCCTGTTGATGCTTGATCACAATGGGGTGTAGGAAGTCTGGAGGTCAAATCAACATACTGGGCCATTGTCACGTTCCTCAACATGTTCCTGATTGTTTGGTGTTTTTTCCATGTGGTGAGGTGCATTTTCCAGCAGAACAGCACATAGTACCAATATGATCAATGTTATTTACTTCACCTGTCAGTGGTCATAATGTGTTGTCTGATCAGTGTATTTAGCATACAGACACCAGAGAGGTACAAATTTTTTGTCCGTCAAAAAAGACAGTGAAAAAATGGTAAGTATATTGCATTGCAATTCTTAAAATGAAGCTAAAAATAATGTTCGACCTTAAATCATTTATCAGTGTTGAGCTCCAACATGGCCTGCAAGTCTTAAGAGACCAAATCAAGATTTTGGTTTTGCTTTTGTTTTTCTTCTCTTAATGACAAATCTATCCTCATTTTTAAAAACCATCCCAGCAGCGGCCACTTCTCTGTTAATTCACTATGACACAAATTGCAAAAGCGAGTAATTATTCATGTTATTTTGCATCTCTTCAATTATTCAGACAAAACATTTCTTCCAATAATGTAGGACACTGGGACGTGAGTACAGGTCAGACAGTCAGGACTGGAGCTGAGTGTAGATCTGCAGTACAGTTCATCTCTGGAGTTACTTAGTGTTTCCAGCAAAGCAGGATCAACCTGAGGCTCTGTGCTCTGCAGCTGCTCCACATTGACAGCTTAGAGGGCTCAATTAGTATGCTGGAGTCCGGTCTGAACACAGAGACGAGCCTTGTTGACTCAATTTTCACCTCAGAAGATTAAAAAGTGGGTAATATTATTGATGTAGGGTTTAATTTCTTCCCCACAACTAATCAAATCTCATTAAACTTATCTGCAGGAAGCTTTCTGTGCACCATGTAAGGGACTATGTGTGTCGACTATTTGCATGCAAGATGGAGAATTCCTGAAATTCAACTCTGTTGTCACGAATAGAACTGGTGTTGTTACATATTTTTTTGCTATTATCAACAAGTCAGACAACTTTTTAACAAGTCCTCCAACCTAAGGCACTCTGTAGGTTGTTTGTTCTTACCCTCTGAACCATAGGAGCGTACCAGGGGCAGGACATATGCCACAGATAGAAACAATACTGACAATCGGTTTAAAACGGGAAACAAACAGTGTTCTTTTGTGTTTAAAGTTCAGTGTTTTGTCGGTCCCTCCATCAACCCCAACCTCCTCCCTATATGTGGACTTTGTGGCTCCATAACAACGTCACTTAACATCCTCATTTACCCCCATCATAATTAGTTATCTTTTCTTATAAATGGCCAGATGAAATCACTAAGGTCTTGGGGTGGCACACAAAAACCCAACATAGCTGAATTTTAACAACCTTTTAAGTGGTAAAAATTCACCCATGGGCAAGAGATTCGTATTTATTTATGATTTCAACACTGAACATTCTGTCCATGTATGATGGTCCTTCAACTAATAATTAAACTAGAGCAACCTATGCTTCAATAAAATATGTTTTCATTGTTACTAGGTCACCTATTACCATATTTTGGCAGTTATTTTAAAGATTCAAGAGGTCATATTTGAATACACAAAATTATAAGCACAATTATGTTACTGGTATAAATATCCTGAAGTGAAATGAAAAGTCTCCCAAATAAAAAAAATTAAAACTTGATGTGACCAAATAAATGTTTTGACTTTACTAAACTGATCAGATTTTGCAGTAAAATAATATCCAGCCGTGACGGATGTTTTAAAGGCATATAAACTTTGACTGTGTCGTTAGGGGATACCTTTTAATTATAAGTAACTAATTAAGTTACCACAGTTGTTGTATGGATCCTGCTGCTGTGTGATAGTGCAGGCATTTAATAAGCTCAAAAAAAGACTCATACAAACAGCTGGAAGCAACAAACTAAACTTCAGCTCCTGTTAATGTTTGTCAAAACCTGGACTACATTCCTTGCTATTAGTCTAATATGACTCTGCCCTCACAGTGAAGTTGTATTTTAACTATTTACTTGTATTTTAACTTTAGCTACACACTTATACACCATAGTTGCATACACTGGAAACTTGGACATCATGGACACAGTTTCAGTGACTGAACTTGACCTATCAGATCTGGGGTGGCAGCAGTGACAATGAGTTTAAAATGGGAAACATACAGTGGTCTCTTGTGTTGTAACAGTTCAGTGTTTGGTCGACCCTTCCATCTACCCCAACCTCCTCCTTCCATGTCTTTTCAGGGGTGGGCATGACTCTCCCTTGAAAATATCACTGCAGTCTAGTAGAGGTTTGTGCCCTGAATGTGTTATTTTGGGGTGCTGCACCATTAGAGGTCAACTAGCTGCTTTCACAAACAACTTATTGGGTTCATTTTTCCTGACTTCACTATCCTGTTTGCAACACTTAACCTCAACCTCACTGGGTCCTACTGAAGTCATAAATCAAATGGCACACAAATAAAGAATTTCATTTTTTATGCAAGGTCAGTTCCCTAAAGCAGCTCTGCAATGTAGTTTTTACTTAAACGGAAGTAAATAATGGCGTTGCTAGGGACTATTTTCAGCTGTGGATTAATATACAGTTGTTATAGAGTGTGTAGCAGCTGGGTGGTGAATGTGGCTGAATTGAGTTTAAATATACTGTTATTGTACAACAATAGAGCACTACGAAACTGAGGAATAAGGTCTTTGGACACATGTCGGTAAGATCACTTTATTGCTCATTTTGGCCTTTTCTGGGTTTTTTTACTGAGAAGAAAAACATATTACCTGAGTCCTGTTTATGAAGAAATGTTGAGTTATGGAACTGGAAACCGCCGTTTGACTTTGAAGCCAACGTAAAGTCCTCAAAGGGCTTTTGAAGAAAGATCACATTGAGCTCACGTCAACAGCTCTATCTCCATGACGACTGAGCTGACTGATATGAAGGAGGGAAAAAAAAAAACGCCGTAAAGAGCCGCAAATGGACGATGAGTTGTTGCTGTCGAGCTTTTATTCCAAAGTTAAAGTTTAAATACTTGACTAAAGCAGAAAACCTCAAACCGATTTCAGTCTAAGTCAACACGTTTCACAGCTGAGTTTGAGTTGCTATAACAACATCAGAACGTCCACATCAGCTCTCATGGCAGCACCTGCGTTGTATCTGTAGCACATCTTCGGTCAGCGGATCCAACAGCTCCCCCACCCTTAACCCTCCGTTACCAAGCGAAGGCGACATCTGAGCATCAGAGCTATTTACTCAATGAGTGTAATTACCATTGGCTACACACGCAAGGCCGGCTAACTGATGTGATAAGTACCTTTATACTTTCATCTTCCTTTAGTTCCTTTTTTAATTGCTTATACTCTCTTTGAAACCTAGCTGTGCCTTCTAATAAAGAAGAAAGCGGGCCCAGCTGTGAATTACTGATTGTTGTGTTGGAGCTGCTAGTGAAGCAGGCCTTGTGGTATTGTTGTGTATATCAGTGTGTGTGTGTGTGCGCGCGCGCGTGTGTGTGTGTGTGTGTAGGGGTGGGGGGCAGTGAGGCATGCCTTTTGAACAGCAGGTGGTAATTGAAACAAAACAAGGGCTGATTAGGGAAGCGTCTGGCAACTCATGATCCAAACAGTGAGCCGCCGAGGAGCCCAAACACAAGAGCCCTGGAATAAAGTGGTCATCATCTAATTAACAGAACACATTTTAATTACCGAGTAAACCAAGCAGTGCAGTGTGTCAATTTAACTGATGTGGTAAGTGCCAGTTTACAATATCAGAAACAGACAAATAATTGGAATCTAATTACAAGCAGGTCTATTGCACACCAGCGCCTGCAGCCCATCTTAATAAACAAATTTTTACATCAAACCATGAATAACAAACACTGCAGGACTGCTAATTGCCTCACTGCAATGTTGGGAGTTTGCCAGCTTTGACTGTTTGACTGAAGCTCTTGTGTGAATGGATGAGGCAGCGGCGCGCTTTAATTAGAATAAAGTGAACAGCAGCCATCCACGTTTGTTTGTGCAATCTAACAGAGCTAAACAATGTGACTGCGATGCGTCTGCAGGGCCGGATGCAGCGACGGCACGTCTTTTAAAGGGGTTAAAAAGCCTCGTTATGATTAATGAGGAAAATTAACAGTAATCTGTTAATGACATTGCAGAGTTTCAATTCAGTTCAATTCAATTTTACTTATATAGTGCCGTATTACAACATGTAATCGCTCTTCATATAATAAGGTCAAGACCTTTGCAGTATTATAGGCAGAAACCCAGCAATTTCTATCTGAGCATCACTTAGCAACAGTAGGGAGGAAGAACTCACTTCTAACATACAAAGGCCTTTAATGACCAAGCTTAAAGACCTCGTAGTACCATATTATAGCAATGGGATACTGTTGGTTCCAAGAGTTTCTGAAAGCAGACTGGGTGGTAGAGCCCTCAGCTTTCAGGTTCTTCTGCTGTGGAACCAGTTTGGATTCAGTAGCACAACTGTTTTTCTTTAAAGATTAGACTTCTGAACTGAAAACTCCTTTTCTGCTAGAGCTTTTACTTAGGTTTGGTTTAGGTGAACTGTTCAGCTTTGGTTATGCTTCCTTGCGGATGCAAATACAGACGGCTGTGGATGTCGCAAGCATGTAGTTGTCGCTATTGGACTACTTTTGTGGTCTGCGTGAGTTTGATTGGAGGACTCCATTCCATACATGTGCAGGAGGCAGTATTAACTTATTCTGTGTGTGCACTATTGCCCTTGTACTGTAGTGCACGGACACACACTTTGAGCAGCATGTGGACTCTCGCACACTTCAATTTCAATTCAGTTTATTTATAAAGCGCCGATTCACAACATATCTCATCTCATAGCACAACATAGGAAGATGAGCAACCTTACACATTTTAAACAGAGAATCCAACAATCTAAACTATGAGCCAGCAGTCAGCAACAGTGGGGAGGAACTGGGAGGGAAAAGATAAACCCTTTAACAGGGTGGAAAGAACAATCTCCGACAGAACCGGGCTCAGGGAAGACGGCCATCTGCCTCAACCGCTTGGGGTGAGAGTGGGGATGAGGGCCGTGGGGGGATAGCAGGATAGCAGATGGAGAACAAACAAACAATACATAGAAGAATGATAAACATCTCGGAGATCACTTCTAGAGGATCACACTTTGGGAGATCTTGACATTTACAGACTGCAGCAGACAGCCGCTCTGTTCCACACTTTTGCAGTAGGTTGTATCCATGCATTTCCCACATGCACATGACTGTTGAGCAGTTACAGTATGGAAAAAATTTTGAGCTGCATGTGGCATTATGTTCCCAAAAGTCCTCTTGTGGGATGGGAAGAAAACCAAATTTATGCCACATGGACCCGAGCAGATTCTTGCATACTTGTAGATAAAGAAAGTATAACACTGGCCTTAGCTTTGCTGCTATAATCCTACAAGCTAGTGGCAGACGTCCCACAATACACTGAGCACCAGCCCTCTACTGTCCTTTCTGTCTTTTCTGCCATCTGACCTCTCTGCTGGTCAGTTATCCCAGCTTGCCCAGTTTTGACTGTTTTACTGTTTGTTGTTTCTCACTGATCATCTTTTATTTCCCCCCTCACCCCAGCTGGTCGAGGCAGATGGCCGCCCTCCCTGAGCCTGGATCTGCTGGAGGTTTCTTTCTGTTCAAAGGGAGTTTTTCCTCCCAACTGCTGCAATGTGGTACGAAACTGGGAAACTGATGGGTTTCCGTCTATGATCGTGTAAGGTCTTGACCACACCATGGCCTGAGATGATATGTGTTGTGAATTGGTGCTGCATAAATAAAACTGAACTCAACTGAATTAAAGTGGAAAAAGGGAGGGAAGCCATCTGCCCCAACCAGTATGGGTGAGAGAAGAAGACTCAGAGTCAGTTCACAACAACGACAACCAAAAAACCCCAAAACATTTTCTTACTTACCTTTGTTGATATTTAGACACACAGATATTTTACTAGTTTTTTATTTGCTGAGGTTTTAATACATTTGCCAGATTCGTGTCTCCTCAATGGAGGTTAACGGAATTTCACTCGTGGCACTAACAGCAACAGATTTTATCTAACACAAAACTTTGCAAAGAATAGGGGAAAAAAGATCAAAGGTTATGCATAATAATGTGAAGCATGTAATGAGTATTCCTTATTTAATGCTTGTTACTCTAATGGGACCAAAATATGGTGGACTATATACTCATTACCATAATGTGGTGCAGTTTGGAACCAAGTGGCACCAAATGTTAACAGGATCTCCCTTGTATTCATGAATAAAGAAAACAACAAAATGTGTTCGATCAAATAAACTCACTTGTTGACAAACTAGAGTTTTGTCAACCTAACTAGAAAAAATAAGTTGGATTTAGGTGAACTAAAATTTTACTAATTGCAGAAACATTATTTTACACTGAGTGGACACATTTAAAATACATTGGCTGCAGTTGAATTCTTTAAGTTCAAATAACAGAACTAACTAAAGCTGGTTAAACTGGTTTTGATCTCAGTTCTCTTGTATTCCATTGGTATAATACAACCTTGGTAATTTCGATGACCACAATATTTATGCTTTTAGCTAACATACAATTTTGTGGAGCCTGACGACGAGAAAAATAGTCAGATATTTAATTTTTTTTGAGTGTACAAGATCCAAATAATGAGGTTGAAAGTTTCAAACCTGTGAATAAATAAGTTGTAAGATAGCAAGTTAAAAGTAGATTTAGTGAACCAAAATGTTCAGTTATTATTTATTAGTAAATTGAAGTTTTCATGGCATCACTGTCCACATCTGCGACTCGTTCACCAGTACAAACAGGTCATTTGTTCACCATTTAAAGGTCTGTAGAAAAATAAAAATCCATGATTCCCACCCTACAGCTCCTGTTGTTTTAATGCCAACACAGTTGATGCCCCACTTACTAAGAATTTAGAGAACATTCAGTTTTTAATTTTGGATAATTGGGAGACTGTTTTCAGATAAATATAAAAAATGTTAATTTTTCACTAAGTCATCACTGTTAACACAACAAATAAAAACAACACTGATTGAACATAAAAAGCAAACTACATACTGATAAGTTTGTGGAGCGGCTTCTGTACAGCCTCATTCCAACACCCTGAGCTGAAGTCATGAATGTGCACTTCACAGAATTCACACTAAACATTCAGTATTTATTGTTAGCAATGGTGATGAAAACTACTCAGAGATGAATTTTGCTGAACCTGGATAGATTTAACAAAAAGCGATTTACATGACTGCATCACCACAATTAACTGACAGAATACTGGATGTACAGATGATCACGTAAACATTTTTATTTTAATTATTATCATTTAAAGGCTCTTGTTCTCACTTTATTGATAACTGAAATGTGATAAAATATCACATTTTGTATAGTTAGACTGGTGTATTGTCAGTGGTCTGCAAAGAAATTCAGATTTATGTGTAAAGAATCAGTATTGGCTGATCATGTCACTGCCCCGATATATCTGCCGCCATATTTCACCCGCCTTTATGGACTATAATAATATCATATGTTAATGCCTCTCTGTAAGTTATTGTGTGATTAATCCGTGAATGATTCTGCTCGGGATGATTTTTTTTTTAAACACAAACACCTTCAGGAACTGCATCTTCACTTTACGCCGTCTGATCCAGTTTGTGAAGTGTCACGGAGACAACAGAGATGCACATGAATCCTGAGCGTTTGGTGAAATACTGCCCACGGAAAGATTGCTTGTGATTTTATATCGTTTCCATTAAATCTTGTCTTTCAAAGGCCTTAATTAATAATACACTTGACATTTATGTTTTCCAGCAATAAGCTAAGCAAGAAACGATTTATGTCACCTAAAGCTTTTTAACAAATCAATGCAACTATTTGTAATTGCTTGTTTCACAAGATTAAAAGTGCTTAGACTTGATCTCTGTCTCCTGTTTAGTGGCCAACGTGACCTGCGCCTCTGTCGTAAAAACCCGAGTCCTGGTCATCAGCATTAGCTCCCGTCACCAAATCCATATCGCTATTATTTCTGGAATTTTAATGCTGTTACAATTTATAGCTTATCAAATGCAGTTACCTAAATTGCTGTTAGGAAAAGACAGTTTAACTGTCTCATTTTAATTACAATATAATTTACTGTTTTGGGCTGGGATGAGAGTCCTGCAGCAGATGACAAACAGGTCCGTGTGGGACTGCAGGCCGAAATTTAGAGGAAAACAGCACTGAGAGGGCTATTTACAACTGTTAGCTGTTAGCATGTTGAGATATTTCATAATATCAGTCAAAACCTCTCCACTCAGCTTGTGATGCGTTGGAGAAACAAACACAAAGCTTTCATTTAGTGTTAAGAAACCTCACGAAACTGCAAAAGCCGCAAAATAAAAAAGTGGTGCAAATGCATTCAAACACTAGAGTTCGATCACGCCAAATAGAATTAAACGTGCGGACAGATAGAAAGTAAAAGACTTGGAGGGAACGATGTGAACAACCAGCATTTTATTGCATGTTTAGAATGCTCACGTCAGTCATCGCCACTGACTACAACAGAGTGGTCTGCATCAGACAGACGAGGAATGATGAGGAGGTTACAGACTGATGGAAGTGATGAGCAATAATATTTCTCTCTAAAAAAAAACAGGAAAAAAAGAAAAGTACAGAGTACATCTTCAAAGAAAAAGGAAAAAAAAAAAAAAACAAGAAAGAAAAAGAAAAGCTGCTGCGGGATGAGAGCACCGTGACAGCTCCTGGGCTGCAACGTCCCTCCCCTCCTTCCTCCTCCCCCCCTCCCCCTCCATCTGGAAAGAAACAAAGTGTGATGTGAGAGTATAAGGGGGGAGAGAGAGAGAGAGAGAGAGAGAGAGAGACGGGGAGGGGGGACAGAATGACAGCGGGCTGGATGGTTGGTGATGGATGAAACAATGGCATTTTAGCTCCACTGCCAGTGTATGTGTGTGATATTTGGGGGATCTTGATGCCACACGGCCGGCGTTACGCTCCGAGTCTCCAGCAGCATCTAACCCCTTGACCTGCCCTGCTGTGCTTGGTTTGACTCATTCACAATGACCACTCGAGATAAAAATATAAATATCTGGATGCCGAACAAAATGTGTCTTTTAACCTACGTGACATGGATGAGAAGGACACATCTTGGGATGCGTTGAGTGAAATGAGTTTCTCAAACGAAAACAAAAAAAAAGAGAAAACAGCATTTAACAATATTCTTTACATCTTGGCACTGCATATTTTTCTTCTTTTTCCTATTAATTTCATATAAAATATCATTAGATTGATACACCCTTATATTATTACTGACCACTTAAACCACCCCCTCCCGCCCTCCCCCACCTCCCAAATCTCTGCGACCCTGGGATTAGTCATGCAAGATATCTCCGTCTTGTAGAGGAAATATACCTGTCTGCCCTTTTTTTCTCAAGAGCAGGTAATCTTTAACATACAGCCACAGAAGGCAGTGGTTGGACCATCAAAAGGAAGTATCAAAAAACAGCTTAACACAAAGAGGGAAAAAAAATCTGTACAAAATGCTTAGGTCAATGATAACAGAGAAAAGTCTGTTTTCTATATTACAGTTTAAAATCCAAAATCGGGGATAATCTCCCCCCCAGCCTGCCCCTGCCCAGCTCACCCAGACGTCTGCATTTATGGTGTGATATTTTTTTTTTCTTCATTTTTTTTTATGTTAAAGCAAGGATTACTAAGTAAAATACATTTGCAGCACAGTTTGCTATTCCAATACATACAGCAGTTTTTCTCATAGCTATTTCATAGTTAATACAAAGCAGTCGCGATAAAGCAAACATCATAACACAAATGTATTTTTTTGATCTTAAACGAGAGAGAGAGAGAGAGAGAGAGGAAAGGACAGGGAAAGACAAAGGCTATACCGACATGTATGTACAACCTAATATTGGAAACGCCCCTCGAAAACAAACCCATCAGTACATCAGAGAACAGACTTTGACAGGATGAGCGGTGCCACACACAGCTGGGTGATATTTCCATGAACAGAAAGGCCTGAGGTTTGGATTGGTTTGGCAAAAAAAGGATGAAACCTTTAAGATAAACAAGCTCTAATTTCATTTTTTTTTTGTTTTTTTTTGTGTAATTTTTCTCTCTACAGTATCAGACTACACATGCAAGACATACAACGAAGTGCAACTGAGTGAAATGTTTATTTTTCTCATTTAATTGAATCATTCCCTATAGGTTTGAACTGAGGTATGCGTACTAACGGTTTTCTCATGCTGTTATCTTTAGTAATGTCAAGCTACACATGCTGAGAGTGATCTAATCTACCAGCGCGTTTTTTTTCCCCCCCTCCCTCCTTTTTGAATACCAAACAAACCAGCCAGATGACTGGGGGTTTGTGGATGAGCTCGGCCGTGTTCTCACGATCCTAGCCTGGCTGTAACTGACCCATCCCACAGCTGCCTGGATATTAAATACATCTTCTGAAAACCACAGATTGCCCTTTTCCTTTTTTTTTTTTTAGTTAATGAGCGGCGAATTTAAAAAAAAATAAAATAACAATAACTGCCATAAAGTACCTTGTACCCAGCTTATTAGTTGACAGGAGTGTTTTTTAATATAAAAAGTAGTAAGTTGACAGAAACTAAACACAATCATAAAGTCTTGCCAATCTTAACAAAAAAAAAAAAGCTAAAACCCCTAAAAAGTGGCATACAATCATTTCAAAGGATACAAATAGATAAGGAATAAAAGAAGAGAAAACACTGAATCATTGTGTGGTCCAGTTGAAGTACAGAATCCGTTTCACATTGTTCTCTGCAAAGCTTTTTCCATTTACCAGTATATTTTTTTTCCCCCCATTCGTCAGCTTTTATCTACATACCCTTTATGTTGCACACAAAATCTACTCCTGACCAAAATGCTCCCTTTTCCAACTCACTGGCCCCAATGACAAAAAAAAAAAAGTTTCCCTAATTTGGTCATCATATAGTCAGACTGTCAGCGCCTCCCATTCAGTTTTGGTCACTGCAGAAACATTACTGCAGCTGTCCTGTCCGAGACACCCCCTTTGGTTTTTATTAAAAGAAAAGGAAAAAAAAAAATGAATGAAAACACCAGTTTGAGGAGCGTTTTCCTTCAAAAATCAATCCGCCACCGGCTTGATCAATGAGACCGCCCGATGGAAGAGAATGCAGGAGAGATATTTGGCCTTATCTGCTATTGCATGGAACACACAACATTGACTTTGTAGTTTATCTTTGGTAGTCACAGAACAAGATATTAAAACACATCAACAACTAAAAAAAAAAGAAAAAAAGAAAAAGCCAAATAAAATAATAATAATAAATAAAAAAAAATAAAAGTGGTTGATTGCAGTCTTGAAATTCATGGTCTCTAAAATTTAACTCCTTACCATAGCTGGATGTTTTTCTTTTTTGCATCACAAAACCACATGTGGATTCCGCTCGGCTCAATGTCATGGACTACAACTATTGGCTTTTTGGGTGGCATTGAACATCGAGGTATCCACGTTCCCTAACTGGCATGTACTTGTATGTTTGGGCCCTTTACGATGGCTGTCAAAATGCTGGAATGTGCAATGTTTAGGTCTTATTGCAGGTCTCGGGATCGTTCCCTCCGACGAAAAGAAAAACGAGCATTTCATCCGGTGTGCAATTATTAACACTCAAAACTTAAAAGTAGTCATGCGCGTGATACAAATAAAACTACAGGGAATGCACGTTTATCTTCAAGCACTGAGTGAAATTACAGCGTGGCAAAAAGCAGACACGTTTGATTAACAATGACAGTTGTGTTCAGGAATCACAATTAGTTGGTCTAAATCATTATCTCGCCGGAGCACACCTGACATTTTCATTTTGCTTTAAAAAAAAAAAAACCTGGAGCTTGTAAGTGATCAGAAATTCTGTTGCAGCTCAGCATGCTCTGCCGTGAGGGGCTGTTTTAAAGTATAATTTCATAAGGATAAATCATAACCTGCATGATTTCTCTGTCATTCATTCGCATCTTAAATTAAACTTCATTGATGCGTGGAGAGAGCCTTCATTATGAGTAGTGCATTGCCAATGGACTTCATGAGCAGGAGGTGGGGGGGGGGAGGAGGAGAGAGGAGAGCAGGGGGTGAGGAGAGGGTGGGCTACACATCAGAGTGGTGACTTTTTTTTTTCTTCTTCTTCTTTCTTTTTTGGAAGATTGTGGAATAAATGACAGAAAAATACTACTTGGTATCTGACATTCTGCTTCGTGCTTCGTCTGTTTTTTTTTTTTTTTAAAGAACAACATGAAAGGAAATCATAAACATTCATCATCAAGTGCTGACCACACAGAATCTCCACAGCATGGGCATGAGGTCTGATCAGTTTGAAGAAATAATAATAATAATAAAAAAAAAAATAGATGCAACATCAATAACAGCATTGAATGATGGAGAAGACACATTATGTTGATATTTTATAACTTTTCACCCCCGACAAAAAAACATACACCCAGAAAAATAACATCCCTCCCATCCGAGATGGAATCAAACCAATGAGAAGTGTTGAAGGCAGTGACAATGAACAGAAGTCCGCACTCTCTCTCCCTCACACACACACACACACACACAAACACACACACACACGGTGTAAATTAAACGTCAGTCATTCTCTCTCTCTCTCTCTCTTTTCACTTTATGGTCAGATGTGTGTGTCTGAGAGACGAGGGGGGAGAGAGAGTGGGGGAGGGTGGGGGAGAGACGTAACCCCTCTTGCAGTCCGCTGAGTGCAGTCCGTCCCGGCTGCACGTCGAGGGTCTCCCAAACTCTGGAACACGTCGTCTCCCGTACCAAACAAGTCCGTCCAACACATGAGTAGAAAGGAAGTTTGTTTTCACTTTTTAAGCGTTACTTAAATCAAAAGTAGAAAGAAATCAGGGGAAAAAGGAACCCTCATGTTGGGCGTATTCTGTGTTTTTTCGTGTTTGTATGTGTGTGTGTGTGTGTGTGTTCTTGCTATGTATTGTAATGGCACTAAAAAGTCAACTTGGAGACATTTGAGAGCTGTCATCAGTGGCTGAGACTGCAGTTCAGTGTTTGTTATCTGCGGAGCGTTTCCATCTCCCAGATGACCCAGACTGCCTCGGCCGCTGAGGCTGGGGAGGGGTGGCGCTGAGCCTTACAGCATGTCGTCGTGGCCCTGGTCGTCGTCATAATCTCTGTGGTGATCGAAATCCGGACTGTGATTGGCAGTCGTTACCAGGGAGAGGGGCCCTTCATGGTCTTCGGGGTCCAGTGGTTCCTCCTTAACGCTGATGTGATGCCTGGAGGGGGGGGACGAGAGAACAAACACAGCTTCAGTTCTGCTGTCCTTAACTTCCACAAATTTTTTTTCTAACCTTTCACACACGCAGGCACAAAGTGATACCGACCTGCGCTGATTCTGTTTGTAAAGGAAGAAGCAGGGGAACAAAAACAAATGTCTGGCTTCGGCGAGACTCTGAGTGGGAGCCTCACTGGTGCTGATGATAATTTCAGCTTTCTTTTGAGGTATTCCAATCCCGGCAAAGCTGCAGGCTTTTTATTTTCATGGCAACCGACAACAGGGTATTCACTTAGAATTGATAAATGAGGAAGATTAACAACGTGAGACGAGGAGAGGAGAGAATGGACTCTGCGGAGCGAGTGGGCTGCCGTTGTCAGCCTCCTGGTGGCGGAGGATCAGCGGCGCGCTGTGTGTTCCCCTTCCTGCTCGTTAACATGCACAACCTGCGAGGCGGGTCTCCAGAGGACGACCCCGAGCCGGCTTCTATCATTAATCAACTTCAAGCAAACACAGCGACCAGACACCGCCATACATGCTTTAAACTCCAGAATTAATGCATATTTTCAACCAAGTGTCAATAAGGGAAGAAAAGCGCTGGCAGGAAAGGCGTGCGGAGCGGAGCGGCAGCAGCGCACTCGGCACAACAGCGTGATAAGAAACAGAGCCCTTATGAGAATAATAACGCTGTCACTTGTAAACAAGGCAAAAACATGAGCCCCCCCAGCTCACAGCCTGGGCAAAAGAGCCACTAAAGAGATGAGATCTGCCAAATTTCTCATTACAGAAACAGAGCAGGAATAAAGCGCAGGGGGAGACGAGGCCTGGCTGTGGCAGAGAGGAGAGAAAAAAAAACATTATGAGCAGCTGCAGGGGACTTGCCGCTCTAACCTGCGGTGCCAGGCTGCTGTAGTGGAGGTAGAGCGGTGTCAGGATGAGGTGCCGGGCTCATTTACTACTACAACAAGGGACAACCGGTACATTCTTCATCACCAAAGCCCGCATTTGATTTATTCACACCAGGATGTCTTGTGTGATTTGCAACTATTGTGATGGAGGCACTCATATGCTAATGAGCTGACATATTTTGGTGTAAATTATAAAAAGGGGAAAAAGTAAAGTCAGCTTTTCTATCATTTTCACATCAAAGTAACTCCACAAGTGCCGTTGCCTCAGGTCTGACTCTGTGGCTGCAGGGCAGACATGAAATTGTTATTATTATGCTATTGAACTGCATGCTGATTCTACACTTTGCTTATAATTAGCCTTCTCTGGATACCTGATTCTCGTCTGGCTGTTTAACAGCAGTGCTCTGGTTTCTTCGCAGTGTTAAAAAGCTGCGTCCTGTCAACCAGCAGCACACTGGCACATGTGGAAAACACATGTTACACAGTTAACAGGGGTGAGGAACTTGTACTTGGAACTGTGTGAGACAAAGCATCACAGAAAAACAGGGATGTTTTTGCACATTAGTTCACGGCTTATTCCCGGAGACTTCCAGTGATGGAACACATATTAATTGCTTCATTATATAACATTTAATGCTTGATCCATATGAAATAAAACACCGGGTATGTTTTGTTAATATGAGAATAACGTTCTTTAAAAGCAAAAGAAAACAGATTTAACTAATTTTGTCCTTGCATAAAGCTTATAGACATAATTATGGAGAAGGAGATGTGAGCTCTATCAGCCTAAAGATAGAAGCAGAGGGGCAGAGGGAGAAGCAGGCTGCCTTTAGGCCAGCACACCCATCCTGTCTCTGCCTTTCCTGTTCCACAGCCACGCTCAGAGCTATGTTCACAGTGATTAGGGATGGCACTTTCCTCCATTTGGCCAGGAGCTCATTACTGCACCTTTTTTGTTTTCAGGCAGAATTTCCCCCAAGCTCAGACATTTCAGGAGGCCATCCCCGAGTCTACCCGTGCTGCACATCGGTGGTCTGCCCCCACATCTGGAAACGATGCAGCGTGTGCTGTATTATTTTAGGCTTCAAACAACTTAGCAGACACTCCTATACAACAAGTGAATGGGGAGCTGCGGTTTCCAGGCCGACCACAACTTTCCTACATGAGAATCTTGGATGATGTCCTCCAGACTAATTATGCTTTTGTGTTGTTTTTCTTTCAGAGGCTCAGAAGCGTTTCTGAATGTGTTGCGGCTCATGTTGCACCGTGTCGGAGCCAGCAGCTCTGTCACTTGGCGTTCTGGCATTTTGTAAATATTTTAACAAACTGGAATGCTGATTATGGCGGGGCTCAGACAGACAGCAGGACACATAAAGGAGAGTTCATAAACTTGCTGTTAAAATAACAGAGGGGCTCCGGTCTTCTCTTCCCGGCTGGCCTGGTGATGGAAGCTTCGAAAAGGTGGAGTTTCCTTTTCTGCAGGGAGGCCTGCCACAGCACTGGCCATGACCCCACAACCCACTCCAATATCATCCCTCTCTGCTTTATTTATTGTCCCTCTGGCACTGTTTCTGTTTGATCTAATGCCATGTATTAGGCAACTTTAGTGCATTTTGGGTGGGCACTAAAATTATTTTCTGTCTACATCTATTTGCAGTGTTTCTGTCTCGTGGGAAAAAGCAGCCAACTTTTTTTTCTTTTCTTCACTTTCTTACACTGACTGTAGTGGTGATAGAAGGCGTGTGTGCCACTCACATAGCTGGCAGAGGCGAGCGTCCTGGGCTGCTGTCACTGCCGTTGCTGTTTCCATGGTCCATCGCTCCATTCATCTCCTCGCGGATAGCGTTGGCCAGGGAGTTGAGGGTGGGACTTCCAATGGAAGCAGTAGTGTATAGAGGTATGTTGTTTTCTGCCATTGAAGCCTGAAAAGCAAAACCCGAAGCATTAAATGTGAAACGGAAGAGAGTTGTCAGCACTTTCTCAGTTGCCCATCACTCTTTTCATACCAGTACATTCCCCTAGAAACAAAGACTAAGTGACTGGGAGACAGAGAGAGACTTTTATTTCTTACTGTCTTCTAAAGTTCTGAGTGAAGCGAGATGAAGTCACTTATTTTTTTTACCTGGAAGGCAGCAGAGAGGGTCGGACCATAGCCCAAGCTGGTCTGAATGTTCTTCACTAAGGCTGGACTTCTGCAAACAGAAAAATTAAATTACAACCACAGACTCATGTCTTCACCTAGCATGCATTCCACAGATACAGTATCTTATTTCATAAAAAGAAATCAATGCACTTTGTATAAGAACTAAACAAGTTTACGGGTGTCGTAATGTGGATATTAAGGCTATAGTTCTAAGATGTTCAATCACTTGACAATACCACACAACTATCTTCGACACTTTGCATTTCATGGGAAGGAAGAACAGGTTGATGGAGGCAGATCTTGTGAAAGCATGATGGATGGCGAGCTAAACACAAAAAGCATGATGGCAACACTGAAGGGGGGGCATGCGGGTGGGGCTGGGGGGCCACTGGAGTTTGCAGGGCAGGCGGAAGTGCTTACTGTACGAGCAGCTCGTCAAAGTTCTCATCAGCGGCGTATTTCCGAGGGCGGCCTCGCTGTATGTGGCGGCCGCGCTTAAACTCCTCATCATCAACAGTCCAAAAGGACCCAAACTCATCCTCTACTCTCACAAAGCACTTATGCAGGGAAAGGTTGGTGCGAATGGCACCCTGGGAAAGCAAACCAGCAGGGAACAGCCAGATGCAGATGCAGTGATCGACAGGACAGACAGCAGACGGACAGACACACAGACAGACAGGGAAGGAGGGGAGAGGGTGAGGATCAAAATGAAAAAAGCCATTGTGGGTTATGAGGCATCACCAAAAGGCTTCTGAAAGCATGAAGGGGAGGCACGCCAAAGCAAGCAGGGACTTTGGACGTTATGGCACACAGACAATGAGATGGAGCAGCAGCGGCAGCAGGAGCCTCTTCCCATCAGTCAACGTTGAGACAAACGCTAGTCAGCGCTCAAAAAAGGCCAAACCTACCCACTGATCTTTTGAGGCCGTCTCTTTTGGAACTCTATTTCGTCGACTGTCCACACAGCCCCTTTTACGTTTTCTACTCGCACAAAACACTTGTGAAGACTAAGATTATGCCGGACTGCATTCTGCAGTTGGTGTGAAAACAAAGAGAGAAAAAACAGGTTTCTATGAGTACAGTAAACATGTCTTCATGGGGGAAAAAACTGCATTGCAAAGAAGAAATATTTTGACAGGCACCGGATGAAACCTGAATGAAAACAATAAATAAACCAAAAGGTTATTGGCAGTAAATGGTCCTTAAGTTTCAAATGACTTAAACAACACAAATATTTACTGGTTTCCATGGCAGCCGTCTTAAAACAGTAACATCCCTTTTCTTATCATTCAAAAGCTGCCTTTTCCGATCAGTCACAACAAATTAAGTGAATGAAATATAGAAACTGAACATTTTATTCATAATATCTTGTGGCCATTTTGGCTTGACATCCCTGATAACAATGTGAGGGAACAGAAGTTATTACCACTTAAACTCAGGGTTCAATTGAAAATAATTTGGGCATGAAAGCAGACCTACATATATCATCTTTTTGTTATTCCAGGAGCTCTGCTGAGTGCATGTGTATGTACTAAGTGTGTGTGTAAAGAGAGGAATTCAGTGTTTATAGCACCAATGTGCCCCTATGGAAGGGCTGTCAGTAAGTGGGGGGAGCTGATGGAAGAGCGGGGTGGTGGTGATATTTGTGTGTGTTGGGTCCCGTGAAGCTGTAAATGACTGATCAGCTATGGCTTAGAAGGGGCTTTCAGTGCTTCATCACTGCTCATTCAAACCTCACTTTCTCTGTCTCCAGTTATTTCTTTTTTTGTTGTTCTGTTTTCTGTGTGTGTGTTTGTGGCCTGCTGGAAAACACAGTGTTCCCTTCTGAAGTGAGTGTGAGGGGCTCAGCCAGGAGTCATTGGCAGAGCTCTGCTATGTTAAACTAATGCCACCCACCACCAGAACATCCCCACATATTACAGGGAGATTTTTTTTCCATTTTTCTTCTCTCCCTTTCTCCTTCTCCTTCTTCTTTTTTTAACAGAAATGCACATATTCCTCTCCTTGGCTGTTCTATGTGGTTCATGTTTGTTCAAAGGGTGGTTCACTTGGACTGAATAAGTGGGGTATTGTTTTGTATTTGGGTAAAGGTTCATATTTAGGTATTATGCCTGGCTATCATTTTTAATTCTCCCTAATATCAAAACAGCGTCTCCTTGTTCTCTGGTGTGCCTTGAAGACGTTAGGAGGAAAAGCAAAATTACCTTCCATGTTGCTGCGTTGCGCCTAAAATATGCAAACATTCGCGTGAACCAGTTGTAGATTTCGTTTAGTGTTAGCTGCTTTTCTGGAGACTCGAGGATTGCCTGGATGAGGAACAGTGACAGAAACAAACATTTACAATTTTGCTCCCTTCACAAAATGATTAATAATTCACAAGAAGCACGCAGGTTTGTGTGTGTTCTCCTGAGGAAAAACACAGACAACAAGAAAGAAAATGTCTACGTACAGTCTGCTCTGTTTCGCAAAGTGTAATGCACTTTTTATTCAAAACGGCAGATTTGAATATATTTTCTTTTGTGGGTGTAAATGAAGGGCAAGCGAAAACATTTCTCAGGCAGATTACAGGGCAGCAATTATGGACGGCTCAGATTAATTCCTGAGATCCCAGATTACTGCGGTCGAGCGATAATTGACTGGCCATCTTAAAACAGGTTCATCCCTACTGTTGTGTGAAATGAATTTGGTAATAATCACAGCCACCGAAATGCTTAATCACACCAAATTGTCATATGTGGCTGTGTTTTGAATCCCGAACGCATCCTTGCAGTCATTTGAAGATGCTTTATCTGCCCTTCTGTCTAAATTGTGTTCAAATACAACAAGAAGGGAACTAAGCAGAAAAAAGTTGTTTCCAGACAGCTTAATGTTTCCTGCCAAAACGAGAGTGTTAAAGGATCAATTCGTAAAATCAGAAAGATGGTTTGCAAGCATCAAAAGGTTGAAGACAAACTAGACTTCTTACCTGTCTTATTAGTGAGGCATACGTGAATGGCGGTCTAACATCTGCATTCATGTAAAACTCTTTGTTCTGACTGAGATCTGTAAACAGGAAGCAAAAAACACTGTGTCAACAAGAAATAAATTGGAATAATTTCCAATTTTTTGGCTGATTACACAAATTATATCTTAATTACATGGATGTGTGTATATACAGCTACATTATATATAAATATGTGTGTCAGATATTGAGTAGATAGGAAGATGCAGCTCGATGTATGCGTTTGCGTACATTGTGCAGTACCTGGAGAGATGGGCATGTTGTACTTTTCTGAATAGCGCCGTCGCATAGGGCCCACACTGTGGAGGCTGGTGGCTGTGATGACAGAGTGGGTCTGGGATAGGGGTGTGAGGGGTGCTGTGGGTGTGGTGGGGGTCTGGGGAAGGCTCAGAGGAGGAGACGCCTCGGGGGCCGACTTGGACAATGTGACGTTGGACACTAGGTTGAGCTGAGAAAAGGAAACCAGACCAAACAAACAGAAACGCAGACAGACAGGGCTCAGTTAGTCTTTTAATTACCCCTGTGTCTCAGACGCCTCATTGGCTATGCATATCTCCTCTCTAATTGCAGGCGGGCCATGAGATGATCCATGAATGTTCGCTAAATGTTTGGAAAACAACCCTGGAGCCCCGATCCTCCACTCTCCTCCTCCTCCTCCTCTATCTTTCAGGCTCAGCTCTCTGTCCTCCCTCCCTCTCTCTTGCTGCCATGTCAGGCCTGTCCCCAGCTCTCTGTTGCACCGCCTTTGTTTAATCTTTTGTCCAATTTGGACAACACACCCCCACCTCTTCCACACACTGTGGGTCTCCAGCATGGTAGCCGGTGAGGGTTGTGTTGTGAAGGGAAGATGGGCGGCCTGTACAGCTCTGAAAAATGACAGTGAGATTCTCACCTACCGCTGAGCAGCCCTGCTAATAAGGCAGCCAGAGGAAGAAGCCAATCTGGGCTAATTACAAGCTGAAATTGTATTGTGAGGACTCTAATTAGGAGCTGCTTACTGAGGTGATCTGATGATTAACTACTGTATCTGACTGACCTCCATCATCAGGCCATGATGACCATGGTAAAGATGGACCCACAGTATTTCCAGACAGTCTTATGTAGAGAATATTTGGTTTCACCACTGAGGTCTGTGTGCACAGTTGGGCTGGGTGTGCTAAAGAGAAGGAGGGATTTAAGTAATAATGGCTACAAGGTAAACTAATTACGGCAAGTGCTCCAAAGGTATAGCATGGCTTCCAGCAGCTGTGGCAGCTCCGAGCCAAGTGCCAAGCCTCCATACTGGAGCAGCAGTCAAGTGGAAAATTCTAGCCTGACCCCCTGCTCCAGCTATTAATTGGCAGGAAAACTAATGACACATATACATATTCCCGCAAAATTGTTCTAATTGCTAATTTGCCGAAGGAGGCCAGTTTCCAAATTAAACATGACTTTAGACTGTGAGAAGAAGAGAAAGGAAAAACACAGAAAGCAAAATAAGGAGCTGGAGAAAAAGGAGGACAGTGTGGGTAGGAAACATCTCATCTTTGACATCACATGTTGATTACAAGGATCAATTGTCTGAGTTCTGCTGATAATGGCAGTGTGGTGATGATAGTTTTTCACATCTCACTCTACATGAAAACATAGATCCTGTTCAGTCACCCAACTACTAATCACATTATTAACACTCAGTACCAGCAGCTATATTATAGATATCAAAAACCTAAGATTGACATTCCCTGAATTACCAGAATGGTGCTATCATTACATTATTTTTTAATTTTAGTTTATTTTACAGTTTGTTTTACAGAAAAAAAAGACTGTCTCCAATGATTACATTGCAAACTGCTCTCACCAAAATATGTGACGTCAGTGTTTTTCTGAATCTCCCATTTTAACAGACAAGTGTCCGAGTCTTCACAATGTCTATTTTTGTTTCGGAGGCTGAACTCTGCCTTTTTGGCAGAGTCTTCCCAAATAATTTGGATTTCTGCAGGGATGCACAAATGTAGACTATGTCCTCAGCAACAGTAGCACAAGACGTGTTATTCTAAATCATGAACAAAATAAATTACACTTGGGTTTGCGTGTTTCTGACACAATGCTATCAATAGAATGGGGCTGCGGTGTTGACTTCTCTTCCTGTGGATTAGCAGGCTTTGTTTCATGTTTCATCCATATTCCCTGGCCATAAACACAGAGAGGCTTCAACAATAGGCCAGACAGGCTGGTAATAGCCTTGCCTTTGTTTGCCTCACCATTTGGGCTCACTCCAGTGCCTAGACAAAATGAGACTTCAGACTGAAATTAATTAAATGGTAATTGGTGATCTAATTATACTGGCTTTGACTCGGCAAGCTGCTAAAGAAAATAAACAAAAAGTCCCTCCTTAATTATGTATGGCGTAAAAGGTCAGATTTCTGACAAGAATGCTTAGTGACACCGTGTGTAGACACCCACCCACACACACAGAGGCAAATACAAACACACACATACACAGGCATACACACAGAAACACGCATTGCTAATGTGGCACATTTTGTTTTGATCTTCCCCCCACCCTCATCCACCTCAGAAAATAAAATGAATCCCATTCATTTGACGCCGTGAATGCACCGTATCAGTTTGTTTGTCTTTAATTATAACTAAATGTAAACGAGCAAGTTCATCTCAGCCACTTTGCTGTGACAGTTGGCTACTTATACATGCCTTTTTTATATGCAACAGCACAGAACAGTAGAAAAGCAGAACTAGCAATTACTGGAAGAACACATTCTTTTTCTTTCAGAGTGACTCTATTTCCAGTCAGCTCTGAGAATACTTTCATTCTGCATCTTCTTTTGCAGCTACGTCTGATGTTGCAATCTCACTAAAGCCTCAGCGGGACCGTGAGCCCTGACCTGTGCAAGTCCACCACTCACCCAGCCGAAGTCAGACATATTTATCATAGCGTTTCATAGCGGCTTGCAGCAGGCAAAGCGGCTCGGGAGAATGGGAGTCTATTTATTTGAATACAAATCCCAGTTCGCCCCCTTGAGAGTGTTAACGCTGAGCTCTGACACAGCCATTCTCACAGGCCCCGGGGAGAGAGGAGAGGTAGCGAACTCGAGATGCTATCTACCGCCCCTACCACTTTTCATATACAAATGTCCCTGTGTCAGAGCCCTCGTTTTGCACTCTAATCTACACAATCAGAGCGTGTGACACAGGCGCAGCTTTAAAAGACAGCTTATTGTCATTCAACATCTCCAGGCCCTTTATGCAGACTGGCTGCGCGGTGTGGAGCGCACATGCAGCCTCTGGATGTCAATAGCCATCTCTCTGACTGTAAATAAATGATCCAAGCTGCACAGTTCGCTGAGGGACAGGACTCCTGCATGTACATTGTGCGTCTGTGTGCATGTGTGTGCATGATTTCACATTCACGCCCTGCAGTAAAATGATCTTTGCTCATTTGGCTCTCCGAATGAACTGTCATACAGACTGAAATATGGTGGTGAGGCCCCCTCTTAAACATGACAAAATAGAGCAGACACTTAAATGCCATATGTTAAGCCTTTGCCCCTATAGGATAGGGATTAGGCAGGAAGCTTTATGGCACAGCATACATTGAGAGTGATAAGTATAATGTTTGGAATGTGTCAAGAAGATAATAAATTGATTATTTAGCATTTATTCGAAATTTCCGTTTTCCTTGCCAGTACATTTAAGAATTAATTTGTTTCTTTTGTTATTTTTACAAATTCACCTATTGGTAAAATAAAGCTAAACAGTACAGTTGTTAATTCCGTCACCAGCTCTCAATCACAATTTAAATAACATTTAAGTTAAACACTCAAGCCAAAAATGCTGCTGAGATTTTTTTCCCCCCCTTGAACAAGATGTGCCTCTGTTCAGATCGTGTGTTACTAATTACTATAATTATTGTAAGGATGGCTGAGGGTGATTCCTGACAACTTTTTAACCCTATAAATGGGGGTTGATATGTCCTCAGGGAGGTGTCTGTCATCATAGTAAATTAATATTAAAATCACAATCAGGTGCTACCAACACCTGTACTTTGAAATGGCACTGCTTCTTTATCAGCAAACACTCTTAGCATCTTGTTTGAGATAAGGGAGCATTGGCTGACTCACTCTGAAATAATAAAATCAACACTTTTCCTTTATTTTATTTGAGTCGTCTTTTATTAATTTTACACATATCAGCATGGCTTTGTTGTTGGTGTTTCATTAAATGTTTTTCATCATATTTATAATATTATCTGGCAGTAAAGCATTTTACAAACTTTGCTTTGAAAATCACCAAGAATACATGTTGTATTTTATGCATTTATAAAATCTATTTATCATTTTTACTTTCCTGCGCTTTCTCATTTTTTTTTCTGTTTGCCCAAACAGGCAGCAGTTCTCTGAAGCTGAGATGGGGGCCATTACAGAGCGCGCATTCAGTTCATCACAGACACCAAATTGAATCTCAGATGTCAGCAGATGTGGTCCAAACTATATTTACTGCCTCCCTCAAGAGAACAGCTGTTTTTATTTAGCAGATAAATAAGAAGATGGAGGAAGGGATTAATGAATACATGTGTGCCAATTAAGACAAACAAAAGGATGGGGGAGGGACAAGAGAGAGATGTATGACAGGGTTGCTGCTCACCGGCTGTGGGGTGGCTTTGGGCTCCGTGGACTTGACATGAAGGTGCGTCATCATCGCTTGCAGACGCTCTTTGTCTTTTGCTAACTGTAATGAGAAAAAAGGAGAAAACAATACATTTTTTATGAACACACAAGAAAATCTATTTTTGCACTTTTAATAATTTCGTGCAACCCTTTGTAGTGAAGTCGACCTTTTTTTCCTTTTGGGACCATCTAATTTTTTGTTTTCAAAATGCTTTTGGAACCTGTCAAGTCTGCACCTCAGACAATCAAACTACAGTCTCCGTGTTAAAATACACTGCCTCTCATTGTCAATAACAAGCTCAGGCCCTTTCTACCTGTCCAAAACTCAGCGCTGTCTTAACTGCCAGCTTAAATTATGGTGACAAGCTGCATGCAGAGGAAGTCTGTGTCTGATAAACCTCCACTCGATCCCTCTGGATAACACACCACCAGAGCGGAAACAACATGACATTGGCATGGTGCAATGTTTGAGCAACTAAAAATCTCATTGTTTAAAGTTAACATCCTGTAAACCACAACTGTTTCATGCTCATTATCAGTCATTCTGGAGGTATTATGTGGTTAATATGTGAACCACAAGTGAATAGTCTGGAATACATTACACTGGATCCGTGCTGTGTTTGCTTTGCAACTGTAGCAGAAGCTAATTAGTAAAAAATACTTGTTTTAATGGAATGGTTGGTTTTATTTTATCCCTGAAATACTAATAAATAACTGCAACCTTACATTAGCATGGTGGTCATGTTTACAATTTAACCCAGCACTGTCACACAAACACACACTCACATATATGACTCACTGGCCACTACAAAGCCCCCATAATGGAATGACAGTGAACTAAGTATTTGCCATAAGTGCATTCTTAATGTACACATGCATATTTTTCTTTCTCGCAGAAAAAGAACGCTAAAGATTATTCATGAGGGACGTGGTATTAAAACTAAAGATTACAGTATCAATAGTTAGCTGTACTTTGCTACAATAACCTTTCGGTTCCTTTAACTCGCTCAGCACCGATCCATACTGCGCTGCCGAATCATTTCACCAAGTGTTTTATTGTTGGTGCCAAACAGTTAAAAGTCATAAATAACTTTAAAACCCAGTAAAATTCAAAATGTAATTATCTTCTCTACTTAGCCCCAGGCCCTTCATATATCTTTTCCTGGCTGTCATGCATACATAACACATTTTTAATGACTGGTTACTAGCAAATGTACAAAATTGTTTCATTCTGCACCCCCTCCAACCTCCCACCCCTCTTCCATGAGTGACCCCATGGCTGATATCAGACAGACAGACAGGGAGGGGTTCGGCAGACACTGAGGAAGTGTCAGCAGAAGAAGACACATAAATATTTGGATCAAAACAACCGCTGGGACAATACCTGCAGTTCCAGCTGTTGTACGACCTGCATTTGCACTCGACACTGGGCCGTGCTCCTGTCATCCAGGGCGTGCTCATTGTTAAGATGCCTGGAAAACAAAAAAAGAGAGAACACAAAAAAGCTGATGTCAGTTGGGCTTCTGCAGCTTTTCAGACTCTGAAGTTCTGAAATATCTGATGCAATTCGGTAGTTAAGTAAAGCACAATGTATAGAGACTATTTCGTAACATTTAAACAAATACTACACATAAAACTAACAGCACACTGCAACGATTACACACACCCTGTCTGCAAAACAAAAAAGAAATACTTCTTTTAACATACAAGAATGACACTCAATATTTCAAGACGGTCATGTCTGCTCCAACTACAGCTCACAGATAAGAGGAATGATTGAAGAATTTCAGGTTGGATTCCTTTGCTAAATTATGCACCAGTGCCCTAATGCCATTTCTTCTCGCTGCAGCTTTCCCCTGCCTGGCTGATTTTGCTCTTTTTGGTGTTTTGATAGTTAATTATATCATTAAAATTAGGAGAATTCAAATAAAGCCAGACCAAATGTAGAGGACAACAGGACAAGGAGATGGGATCTGTCACAAACTTGAATTATGGATATAATTATGCGTGATTATTTTATACAGGGAAGATTTTCTCTTTTCCTGTACGTTTATAACTAATCTAAATAAGTAGCTCGCCGGGTAGCAGACAGGGTTTTTTCTGTGATTTATATAAAATGGTGGAGATAAGGTTCATGAGTGAAGGAAATATGATTGGGGGAATTTTATCAGCTGCCGCATGAATTACTGTTTGAAAATGCTTATGCAGGGGCATTTCATTAATCATTTAATCATAATCCGAGCAGGATGTTTGAACTGATTTCACAAATACCCTTTCATTTCACTACTTCATTATGCTCGCTAATGGATCCAATATATTATATATATCATAAATTATATCACATCTTCGGTGACCATGTAGGTCACTGTCACCAGGCATGTCTGTGTGTGCACAAAGTGGCGCCGGCAGATGCGAGGAAGGTGTGCAACGTGCCTGCCTTTTCATATTCACTCTTTTCTGTCATTTACTGCAAATCAAAAATAGCCAGAGTCAACCGGTGACGGCACAGTGGCAGCACTGGCGCGGTGATAGCCCAATAAATTTGACGCCATTGCTTTATGTACAGACAACACATTTGTGCATTAAACACCACATTTACACTCAGAAAACAGACATCTGAAAGGAAAGGAAAATTGATAGAGCTCTGCTTGAAATATGGATGCTTCTGTTCAGCTGCGGTATTTTCAACCTTGAGGTGAATGATTTAAATCTTTATGGGAAACGTGGTCTCTTCCCCCCCTTCAGGTCTTCCTATTGTGTGTTTGATAATACATTTTTCAAAATGACTGTGATATACATTTAGCACTTGAAGTTAATTATTGTGGCAAAAAAGAAATTAAAAAGGCATATTTAAAGAAAGCGTGGGCAATATCCCGCTTTGCTGAAATCAATTTAGGCTTCTCTGAGCTTTCCATTTGTTTGAGTCAAATAAATGCCCATTTAATTAAGTAGGTCGGGAAATGAAACTGGTAAACATTTTAGGACATCTTACTAAATTTCAAAGAAGAAAATAATAGGTAAAGACGTTTCAACTCCAATTTAACTGGCACAGGCTGAATTTTCAATGAAGGGTGGCCTACGTGAGCAGCTTTGGAATTTCTCTGTTCATAGGAGACATGTGCCCTGCTTCTTTTCATCCTTTGTTACATTCCACTTTATTTCTTCTAATGACATGGAGAGTCACAGTGCATAATTAATAGGAAATGAAATATTCAAATGGCCCTAATGCAGCCTTGAGAGGAGTGTCTGGACACGGGAGCAGGGGATACGGGGAATTGACATCGAGAGAGACTATGAACGTTGGCATGTGTCACTTTCTGGACTTCAAATGAAGCCACTTTTAAAAGCGCTCTGGCAGGATGACAGATCCTAATGTAAATTGCCACAATAAAACAAGTTAAATAGATATTCACAGAGTCGGCTTTTTACATATCAGTTAGTTTGCCTAATTTTTTTTCTTTACAATTTCTAATTATATAGACTGGAGCCACAGCTTAAGGCTGTCTCTGAGGAAGGTTTATCTTCTCCACTGTTGGGTGGAATTTAAATTAAATGCACACATCTGTACAGCAGTATTTACATTTAAAAGCAGTGACAATTTCTGATTTTTGATGCTTAAAATTGTTGGCTTCTAATTTAACACATACAGATTTTAGTTTGATATGTCCTATTTATTAAGATAAGATTTTTTTTTTTTTTACATTACTTTATGTTTGTCTTATTTGTATTATTTCAATAAGGCTGCATGGTTTGCAGTGTTTCAAGGCCACATGACTACTAACACAGTCACTACATCGTGCTGGGGTGTGAGAGATGAGTTTTTGTGGTTTGAGCCGACAGACAGTGCAGCACTAGAGGGCACTGCAGTGTTTCATTGGCTCTGACCTCTGACTGGACACTGAAGCGAAGGGTCTTGACCCTCATAAAAACACCAGGCTCTGCTATGAACCCAACCCCACCCTTCTGTGTGCTGAACCCGAAAACAGGAACAGGGATTTGGTGCTTTGTATTTATCAAGATAGTGCGTGTAGGTATGTAATGTTTTCTTTTAAAGATAAAATAAATACACACACAGTTTAAAACAACATTTCAGCCCTGTGTTAGTTGTTACTGTTGGCATGTGGTGCCGAAATCTGGTTGACGTTAGAGTCCTCCTCACCTTTCTTTCTCTCTGGTACACAGTACACAGTGTTCTGCTGACTACACACTCACAGACAGACACACACTCACAAATGCCTCGCTTCACTTGCATGTTCAAACTTTGGAGACTTTTGTAAGGGAATTATAATGCCTTATGTATTCTTTGTTTTTATTTTTGATTCTTTTCGGAGGCCTGCAGTATCAGTTGCTGGGTTTCATGTGGAAGTGCTTAAGGGTTTGAGAGTTAACACCTTGGTGAGCTGCTCGCACTCTTGCCTGCTGTTAAACAAAGGCAGCTTTGTGGAGACTCTCCCCAAATGTTTTCTTAACATGTTCCAAGCAGTTTGAGCAGGCAACTAAAGTAAACAAGATGTTGCCATGATAAAAACACTTGTAAAAACAGAGCAGAGTGCACTTAGAGACTTTCTAAGGCAGAGCTCTACCGGGCGCACTGAATTTAATTCTCCTCTGTTCTATAAACAAAGGGTGAGGCAATGTCAGAATACAATAAATAGTGATAGATTTAAGCGGGCACTCCCAAAGCTGAAATATGTGTGTCTATGTGTTAAAGTGTGTGTGTGAAATATGTGGTTTAATAACTCAGCGTCACTGCATGTTTATTAAATAAAATAAAAACCCCTAACTGCATCTTTTCAGTTACACAGAAACCGTGCTACTATACAGTCTAGTGTGATAAGCTGTTTAAATGCAAACTGGCTTAAAGTGGATTTATGTAAATAATCAAAAGCGGATTCAAAATGTTGACAAAGAAAGTCAAAACTTTTAGCAGCCTATGAGCCATCTTCTTCAGCACCTTTCTCTCCAGCGTCTGTGGGGAAACTGTGTGTTCGCTGAGTGCTTGTTTTAGGATAATGGAATTGTGTCATATCTTGTTTAAAGTGCGACTAATCCGGGGTGACAGTGAGCCATTGATCTGCTGCCACAACGCAGATGTTTTCATCCTCTCCGTAACCATGGCACTGTTATGTGTTGGATTACCTAGAGCGCACTGCACACAGGCTTGATTAGTAAACCAGGGGTCTGACTCAAACAGGGAATCAGGGAGCAAAACAATGGCCTGTGTCAGGCTGGACGGAGTCAAACCTGTTATAAAGTACACACTGGAAAGATGCTACACAGCAGGTGATGCTGACTTAGATGGAGCTTTCTACATACTGTATACTGGTTCAGTTTAACATAGATATGAGGTGAGGGCCTTCAATAAATTAAACAAAATATCAAGTCACAAAAAGAAGGGGAAAAAACAAAGACTCCAAGGAGAAGGATAAAAGAGCTGAGCAAGGCAGTCCAAGACATATACAGCAATCCTCCTGTCCAGTGACAAGGGCAAACATGCAGTGCGCCCTAAGTGTGAGCTGCCACAGATAAACATCCTACCGTTGTTTGTTTGGGAAAAACGGCCCCCGTCACCATGGGAACTGCACTTATCACAGGAATTAGAGGCCCATGCCGTTCCCAGAAGGAGATCCCACCACAGTACCCTTGTCAAGAGAGGGCCAACCCAGACTAAGGAATAACAACCAGCTACACCTGCAGTGCCTGTGAGTCGCTTTGGGATCACAAGACGTGCAATCGACCCAACGAGAGGACAAACAAACTGTGACAGGAACGCAACCCTGACTATGACTTTAACTTACTTGAGGAATGACTGGAAATCATCAAACACCGCCTCGCATCCCGGCCACTTGCAAACACCGTGGCCATAGAGAGGGTGACTGTGTGGGGAATGCTCTTCTAGCGTGGATCTGGAAAAGAGATTCGGAGAGAAAGCTATTAGTGAAAACAGATCACACAAGTTTTTCTTGGTCACAGGCCCGTGGTCACATAACATGACGAGAGGTCAAAGATGATGGTTTCCCCTGCTACGCCGATCCCTTGTTAGCACCTCCCTGCGTGTACTGTATCTTGTTTACCCCAGGAAATGTTGTTTTCTACTTGATCTGTGAACCTTGGGCTTTGTGAAATCAGTGTACCTATGTGATCATTGCTTGCTCTACACTTTAAAGAGGGGACAAATCAATATGTAATTATTTAGTATCACTGAGCCATGTTGCAGTTCGCTTTGATCAAGACTGCTAGGGGGCTCCCTGAGTCGCTGCTTTTCCTGTGCTGCCTGCTGCATCACATCCCATTGCCCACCTGGATAAGTCTGTACCACATCGTGAAATTCCTCCTTTCACACTGTGCACAAACTGTAAACATCCCCGCCTGGTATCAATTTATCTACTGACCAATCCATGTCACTAGGGGGCTGACAAGTATGCATCTATGGGGAGCGTATGGCTTCATACAATCAGTCTAAATAGCAGGAACATCCCTGAAAAACAAACTTTACAACATCTTCCATATGGCGAGAGGCGTGGAACCAGAGCTAACCACAATCAGTGTTGAGCGAAAGCGGCCCGTGTAGAGGCAGTGTCTGCTAAGAGAGCGAGACAGGCAGCCATATGGACACAGGCACTATACAAGACACACAACTTTCAGCTACAAGAGCCTGGGGGACTGGCCTATATCGCTACCACCTGTGCTTCTGGCGGCTCGTGAGCACAATGCTGCTGCTGCTTCTCCTCCAGTGTGAGCCCTGTTCTCCAAGATAACAGGACGGATAAGGAGATTGCACCACAAACTGTTGTGTTGCCATGTGGGAATAACTCCAGCCCTAAAAAATCTCATTCATATACAGACTCCATGAGAAATAATGTGCGATTCCACTGCTTCAGGGGATTTCTTTAAGAAAGAAAAAGGAAGAAAAATAAATACTGAAAACAACAATTTGCATTTCTTAGCCAATCATCCATCTGCTACGATTTAAAAATTGATGTAAAAATGAATTAGCAAAAAAGAAACTAATCTAACCGTGGTGTGCCAATTTTGCAGGATTAAACAAGCTGATGTTCAGATTAAAATCTCATTTGTATCAATGTTAGTAAAGCTGTACCTCAAGTAGGAAAATTTAAAGGTCGTCACAGGTTTCCTTGTGTTATAATTACTTGCTTAAGAGTTCACATTGTTCATAACATGTGATAATTGCATTGCAATTAGGAGGCAGTCAAGCATTCATGAATGTGGTTAGCAGCTTTTTTTTCTCCCTCTTTCAAAAGTCAGAATTTTTTTTTATTCAATTATGAATTATGCATTCACATTAAGACCTCTGTTTTGATACAGCTAATAAATAGATGGCGGAAGACCTATTATAATGAGTTTTTAACAAGGAAATGTGTGGACTGGTGAAGGTAACGCTGGTTTTTAATTTAAAGAGATCCTTTTTTAATTCTTTGCGAGGAGGCTTGTTGGTTAATTCTGTATTAATAAGATATTGAAATGTGGAGTGCGCTGGGAATCAGTGAGCACAAAGCGCTATGAGGGGCTGGCGGCAGAAGAGCCCTTTTAAACGGTGGATGGCTAAACAGTAGTAAATGACAGAATTTACACCAAATGAGCTACATTAGTGTAATAAGAGAAGAGTGTAGTATTCATGGGGTTTTCTCCCATTTGAGAACATGTTCTGGGGGAAAAAAAAGAAAAGAAAACCGATCAGCAGTTCCTCGTGCTGCGTTAAATTTGACTTGCACCCACGACAGGTCTGTCAGGATGTTATTATTGTCAGGCAGCCCGAGGAAAGAACACTGTAATGATCTTGTAACAGCGATGAGGAAAACCATGTCATCAGCTTCCTTTAGAGGAGAAGGAACATTAAAGTGCATATAGACCCGAACAGACAGAGTGTGAACCTTCCAGGTGTTGCACGGTGTTTATGTGCAGACAGACAGGAGCAACTGCACACAGAGATGATTTCGACAGCTGCAAGCCAGTTGTTTTCTAGCTCACTTATTTTGATGAGATGCTTTGGGCCATAAACAAGTCGAGATCTATGGCATCCGGCGCTGATGGACTCAATCTATCAACAAAAGAGGTGGCAAGATTGATGTCCACCATGCTAGGTCAGAGTCTGGCCACAGTGGGTGAATCAAGTCACAACACTTACCCTCACTGCTGGTACTGATGCTAGCTCATTCCCTTGTGTCTCCCCCTCTACCTTCCATTCCTCCCCTCTTAAATCTCTAGGCTGTATACTGGATCCTCTCCTTCCGTCTTCTCGTTGCCACAGCGTGCTTTACCCTAAATGATTTAATTACCATTTTTTTCTCATGTAAGACAAATGAAAGGCAAGAGAGGGATGGGAGTGCTGTGCCAAATCTGATTATTTATCTCCTTAACAGATTGCTGTGTTACAGTCCCTGAGCTGTGGTTACTGATGTTGGGAAGTAAAGTGGGCCAAGCGCTTTGCAAGGATGCTCCCCCTTACAAAGCTGATGCAGCACTGTATTGGGAATTTGTGTCAGATACAGATCAGGCACATTTGATTTAAATAAGCAAATCATTGAATAAAGATGACCTGGCTCACAGGGGTATATCTCTATCTATGCATCACAATTCGTGGGCTGGGAAACAACACGGCCTGACATATTGAGTGACTCAGGATCTGGTCATATCAGGGATGTTATTCAGACAAACAGAAATCCCAGATTGCCCTGCCAGAGTGTTCTTCGAAACAACTAAAAGCAGGAACACGTGCCTCATCTTCGGTGTGTCAAGCCGGCAGTGATTGAATTTCTCCTCCTTCCTTAAGACGGAAGTGCAAAGCCGGTGAGTGATTCCTGTGGATGCACTTAAGGTTTTAGTTGCAGGCGTCGTTGTGCCTGGGCAGATTTTATATGACACATGAAACTAACTACATGGTACTTAGGGCCTGCTGTAAACCAATCTGAAGCCAGTCGGGAAAACAGGCCCATCAGCAGAGAGGCTTGTTTCTGTTGCATGACAAAAGGACTTGCAAAACCGCATCAATTAAAAGTTCATTAAGTTCAGCACTGGGAGGATGAGTGGATGCTCTCTATTTACGCCCAGGCCGGCCCAGCCCATTATCTTCAACCTGATTATTCAAATCCCTGGATTATAACACAGACGTTTTCTCAGAGCCTTGCTTAGAATAATCATACTTAATAATATTTCATTTTTCTTCCCATGGAGTCTGATTAGAATTGAGTCTGCATCATCAAAAGAGAGGAATAATGCTCTTGATAGTTGTGCGATTTAAGTGTACCAAAATTAACACAAGAAAGGATTATTGGTTGTGTGAATCTAAATTAGCATCATTCAGTATTTAATAGGGAATGTTTTGTGTTCACTTTGTATCAGTCATCTTTCTTTGTAATTGCACGTTTGAAATACTGGGTAGGTAATGCACTTCCTTGAACAGATGCTGTGGATGAGAATCACCTGCTTGGTTTTCTGACAGATCTAAGATACTGCGAGAATATTCAGACTGAGACTGCCTTCTTCACTTAAGCTTGTGTTAAACTGCCGCTGACATCTTCTTTAATCTCTGACAGCCAGCGCGAGGCAGAGGGGCTGCCAGCTCTTGCGTTATGTCTTCTCCGATGTTTCATGGAGCCCTCAGCTGAGGCTGGTTCTTGCCTTTTCCTGCCATCGATGCTCACCTTGTTTGCTCGCTTGCGACAATGTGTGATGGAGTGAGCAAGTCAATATCCTCCCCCTGCGATTTGTCAGTTAACTACACAAAAACCAGACATTCAGCCAGACGCTGGATGAAGGACTGGGAGCCTGTGGATACTGTCAACTGTGGGAACAACTAACGCCCATTTTTTCATTTTTCTCCACTGTGCTGGAAGATAACTTTGAAACACAGTAAAGAGGATAAGTCTGTACAGGTAGTATGTCATGAATGTATTTAAAACCGATATAACTACTTGAAAAGAAATAGCTGCTTTCCATTTCTATCTCTCCATCAGCGAATCATAGCATATCCTCTTGGTGTCACTCAGATCCTCTCTACAACCCCCCATGTCCTTTCCCGCAAGCAGCCCCTCTTCACCTCCAAAAGCCTGCTGGTTTACTGTGCTAAACATGCTTTCATCGGCATTGCTTTCATAATGACGCGTAGGTTTTGATCACTGAAACATAAGTCAGATGTTATGCAGTGAGATCATGGTGCCTGGAGGCTCCTCACTAGCAGTTCAAAGATCAGGCTTTGGTGCAAGAAAACAAGCAAATGTGTAAGATGCCAAATTAATTCCTTCCTTAAAGACACGTACACACACACACACGTACACACACACACACACACACACACACACACAGCTAAGAGAGCAGATGCCTTTCATAGATGATTCATGATTCATCCTGGTTTTTAAAATATGATACACCCAGTGTTTGTTTTTTTTTCTAGAGTATAATAGCTTGTTGTTCTTGTTGTGTGTTTTTTTATTCGATACTGACAGCTAGATTGTGCATGTCCACACATTCCCAGGATAGAAGGAAATGTTTCTCTTTATGAAAAGACACTTGTAATCGAAATGTTCTCAAGGAAGTACAGCTTAATCACAGCTGGACTTCTCAATGTGCAACCGCAGAAACGGGAGGTCAATACGCTGATATCCTCATTAATAGCTCGGTGATGGCATTTCGACTGCATGTACATTTATCCAAATCCCTGCATACCTTGCAGGTGTTCCTCTGAAATTCCCAGGTGCATGCAGACACATGGAAAACTAACTGTTGCCCTTTCACGAATACTTACAAACTATAAATTAATAGTGATCCGTGCAAATCTATGGGGACATCTCCATCAACTGAGGTCTTGTAAAAAAAAAAAACTCATTATTTGAATGAGAATATAAGGCACCTGGGCCTTCACTTTTCTTTACACCAAGACACAGTGAAGACTGCTTAACATCAGCAATTACCAGTTAGCGGTAATGCACTGGCTGCAATCATTCTAAACTTGTATGGCCCGCTGCAAGAGCAAGCAAAAGTTGTAACACATATAAAAAGAAAATGAAACAGAACATTTAGAAGTCCTTGCAGATGGACGGACTCACCCTTCTCTCTTGTGACTCATGTACTGCCCGTTGGTGGAGGCATGCTGGTTGAGGAGTGGGTTCTTTGGCGGTGCCGGGGAGGACAGGTCAAGGCCCCGGTGGCCGTTGTTGCTGCTAATGTTGTGCTCCTCCTTCACGTGAGCATTTGTCACCTCTTTCCACAGTTGTTGCAGCTCTGCTGGAATCATGCCTGAGACAAACAAATTGGATAATTAAATCAATTAACAGCTAATCCAACTCTCTTCTTCATCACTTAATTAAATCAAAGCGTCTGTAAACAAAGCCGAGTATTAATTAGAAAATATTCCACTACAGGGTAATGCACTGAGAGCTCCCCCACCTCCTCTCTCCGCCACCTCCTTCTCTCCCTCCCATTTTTCCTGTGATCTGAAGCGTGTTTGTATACACAAATGCCTGGCATTCACGCAAATTTCATGCCCAGAGTAAATAATTAACATCCAGACAAGGCATGAAATCTGAATAATCACCATCATTTTCTCCCAACAACAGAGATGTGCAGAACACACACAACAAAAAGTTTACAATAGCAACACTAGAAAACATCCCACCCCTGTCTCCTTGAGAAACAGGACCCTGGGGTAATATTCTCAAAAGCGCATTAATGTGCAAAATACTTAAAGCTCTGCACCGCCTCCAATTGACACAGAAGACTTAAACCTCATTTAACAAGTCAAGCACACTGCAGCTCACATAGCCCTTTGAAAAAAAAAATCCCTTGAAGACAGAAGACATTTTTCTGCGTGCTGGAAACACATCTACAGAGCGCGTGTGCTTTTTCTGCCTATGAGTGACGGCAATCCCAACACTCAGGGCCAGACTCGGGATGAAGAAGGATAATGCTGTGTTTGTGCACCCCACTTTCCATGTCTCAGAGAAGAGAGCCTTTGTTGGCACACAATATATATGTGTCCATCTATGGTGTGTCTGTTACTGTGCCGGAGAAGTCTGCTTTCACTTGACACAAATGAGGATAAAGCTTATATGTAAAATAAGATTAAACCTCATGGGTGAGAATCTGCGGTTACTTGTATTTTCGGCCAAAACCCAGCGCATCTGGGTAAGCCTGATTTTAATACCACTGAAAGATCTAATTGCAGAATATGTGTGCATTTGCATTGGGGATTCAAATCTGTGCTTAAATAAGCCACATTTTAAGCATGGTGAAAGAAGCCCTTGGATATGTGGTGAGTTTAACCACAGAGCAAATGGGCAAGACCACTCGTTTAACATTACAATTAATTAAATCCATTCTCAAAATGAGCACTGGCAAATGAAAGATGATTTGCACATGCTTATCTGCTTGGGTTTATATTCTCCGGATCCCCCCCCTCCCTGTTTCTCATCACCAGCTCTATAGATACCAGAAGTGCTCCTTTCAAGCACCAGATTGTAACACATTGTGTGCAAAATGCTTAGTCTTAATTTATTCCTGTTGTGGAAAATAACTGTAAGGTGAAGATCTCAATACGATCAGCAAAAATATTTTTAATTTGATAAGCTACTAAAGATTTTAATTATGCTGGTAATGGAGAACATTGGCCTAATGAGGCGGAGGACTCCAGAGAGACGCAGGGGCTAAGAACTGTGAAATGAGTCTGATAGCATTGCTGTAAATTCACACTAGATCGTTTGCATATCAAAGAGCAGGAAATGATTGCAGGACAAATCAATAACCTTTCCACGTTCCAAGGAGCGTCTTTCCTCATTCGAATATTTCAACACACTCTCTCTATTCTGTCTGCCTGTATTCTCCCTTATTCTCTTCAATGCCTTGATGTGCCCTAATCGAAGTGCACGTCCATGACAGGCTAAACATGCTTAATATTGCGGTCTGTGTTATAGCATGCTAATCCGCTGCTTGTTGATTTCCAGTTGCATTATCAAAGGATCCATTGTTGTTGTGGTGGTATAAGGAGACTTCAGAGCAAAAGTTTATTTTTTGTTTCTTTCTCTTTTTTTTCTGTGATAGCTGGTTTAGAAGGGGAAGGTCACTGGTGATGCGAGTGTCCTGTACTCCGACAGCGGGAACAATCATTTTCCCCCCACTTGGTGCCCGGTGACAGTGGGCGATGTATTTTTAGCCGATGTGCTTGACAGGGCAGCCCACACTGGCTCAATTACCCAGCAGTCCTGGTGACCCCAACACCACTGTTTACTCAGATGAAACCACAGCGGATAGACTGGCCTGATGAGAGAGGTAACGGAGTGGGACCAACCTGTCTCTTTCTGGATCTACTCTGTAGTTTTATTGCTCTCCGTTCGCCTCTTCCTCCTCAGTAGTCCGATCTAACCCTAACCTCTTCAAACCCAACAACAGCTATGGCTCATGATTCCACATAAATGACAATAAAATGTCATTACACAAATGTCTCAGCAGGCATTATATTTTGTGTTTGGACAAAATGCATTGAGTTTCTCTCCATCTGATTACTGTGGGACACATAATGACATTGATCTGTAAATCCTTTTTCCTGGGTCCCCAGTTTGTCCATCCTTTAAATGCCGGATTGGTTTATCTTTCCTCTTTCCATTTTTCAACACAACTATTCCACTCATTACGACTGGGAAATACGGACAAGCACTTTAAAAAATGTATGTTGTTGGGACACTTGATTGATCACCGGCCTCCCAACTCAATTTTACCTCTGCAGGTAGCTCTGGCACCGAGACAGGCCGAGCTCTTCAACCTTTTCCTGTCCTTGTCCCCCTGTACCCAGGTGACCATGTTCAAGCAAGCAGAAAGTTGATTTAAGGTTCATAATGACATCAGTTGCAGGCCATCATCCCCCAAATAAAAAATGGCCCCCAGTGATCCGGGCTCTTTAAACCGCGCTGTTACTTCTCACACGCAGTACCGGTGCCATGGGGGGACAGTGACATCGCTATTAGTTTATTGTTCCGTCAGACTGGGACCTTTACTGCACCCCTGTTTATGTTGCCGTAATCACTGGCCTGCTGATATGCACCCCTTAGGCCTGAAATATGTCCTGTCCTAATGCTGCAGGAACTATTACCAGTAGCCCACTGCTGGATGTATCAATCACTGACAGGTCAGCCGCATTACCCACTGCTGTCCCTGATGTGCTGCTGTTCTGTGAGCACTTCATGGCTCGCCACATTCTTTGCTTTCATATTACCGACAAATTTGTCTTGTCACTGTCCCACTGGCCTCTCTCAGACAGCTTAAATGATGTTGTGCAGCTATAAGAACTCACTCTCTTGCAGAGCAACCTCGGAGGGTGAGTGTCCATTTTAGCCAGGATGTGCACAAACACTGGCCACCTCTGTGACACGCAAACACACACACACACACACACAGATGTGCAAAAACATGCAAACACACATGCAATACCTGAGCTATGTGAGCCCGAGCAACCACAAACTCACTTATCAGGTCAAGAGGACAGGCTTTTTGTGAGGAGGGTGAGGAGGAGGTGGTTGGATCAAATTTATATTTATGAGAGTTATATCCTCCCCAAACACATTGTTGTAATTTATAACAGATACCGTCTGGCCGCCTCCAAGACTTTGAACATTAATGTCAAAAGACTTCACGACAAGAGAAACAAATTATGCTCCAGATAATGCGAGCAGTTGTTTTTCACTCAAAACCGCTATCTACAAGTTTATACTTAATTAGTGCTATCAATTTTCTGAAAAGCTAATTCAAATGCATTCCTTCAGTCCATCGGTTTGGCAGAACAATGACTGTAATCTGTCTCAGCCAACAACGTAACTAAGCAGAAGGCTGATATAAAACTGAACTGTAAACTGCACCACAGTACCCAAAAGCACACCTACTTTCCTTTAATTACTCTGTTACAGTGACCTATTACTTAAAAAACCTTTTGCTGCTTTCATTGTCTCGGCACATGGAAAAATGGATACAGTGGATTGTGTGTGATAACAGTGGCCTTTTAAAATAATTATATTGATATCTACATTTCAAAACGAAAGAAATAAAAATCATCAGTTAAAAAGTCATGGCAATTTACTGCCCCCAAGTTTGAATCCATAATCACCAGGGCCCAAACAGAGCAGATCAACTCATCACTTCCGATGCAGTGCTAACTGCTAGCTGAATATTGCAGATTAGATCTGAGCACCATAGGCCTGGCCCGCTGATGCATGAAAGAGTTTAGTGATGTGGAAAACAGAAAGGTCATCAATAACTTCAAACAGTCAAGCAGAAAATGTGTAGAATAGGAAGACAAACTGGGGCCCTGAAGCACTAGCTTAAGTGTTGTAACAGCTGTCGGAGACACAGAGTTAAGCATCAGCAGACGGCAAAGGCAAACTAACCAGGTTTGACTGGTTATAATAACTGAAACGATACAACAATTGCATGAGGGGGGATTAGTTCCTCAACTTGGTGCTTATGCAAACAACCCCCTAGACAAATTATATTTCACTTTTATAAAAATATAATCCCTTGATATCAAAAGCAAGACGTTTTTCAGCATTCTTTGAGCATTTTTCAACTAAATTTGGTAATTTGGTCATTAATGTTCTGTCATTTGTTGAACTCGAGGGGGGAAAGCATGTGGTGTGATACATGCAAACCTTCCAATCAATGCAAGTAATAACCAAAATCATTATTTTAGTAAAATTAACTATGTAGCCCTAACAAAGTGTAAAAGTGGAAAAAATAACTAAAAAAGGAACTGTAAAAAGGATAAAACTCCGTACACCCACTCTTTTGACAAGATGAGATGCCTCAGAGGTATTTGATGATGACACAGAATAAACAGGATGTTCTGAGCATGTTGTGAAATCTATCAAAAGTACAGTACCTAGCCATATCACTCATATAATGCTTTACTCAAGGGGTGTGTGAGTGTTTGCCAGACATCTGACACAGAGCAATTCAGCAAAGCACACTCACAACACAGCAGCGCCCCACGCCTGTGCCCATGGCAATCGTCTGCAAGCGGATGAGTGATTCCATACCCAGTCCAAACAATAACAGCACTGTACAAACTGTGTTTGTGTTTGCCTATTACCTAAGCACCCCCCCAAACCCTCCCGTTTTTATCTTGTTATTTCAAAACTGTTTGTCTTAGCCGGGAATGAATAGTCGATGTCATGTACTAAAACCCTTATGACGACGTCTTTGTCACAAGACGGCCGCTCCTTAGCAAAACATTAAAGAATAAATAAAGAAATAAACTTCTTGGCCAAACAACAAGTATTGACTCCCTATCAAGTAACAGGCGGTTTCACAATGACAAGTTCACTGGCAGTTTACGAACAATAGATCCAGTCTTCCTCTAGGCTGAAGGAGACTGCCACCAGGATGCCAATCACAGACACAGGACAATGAGTTGAAGGGCAAAACGTGGATCCTCATTTCTGAACAGTGGGATATGTTACTTATGTAGTCTGGGGAGGTGTTAAACAAAGTGTAGCAGGCCAAAATCCAACTACAACCTTGCAGTAAACAGCAGACTGTCCTGGACTAAATTTGGAAGACACCGTGTAGTAAAATAAACAAGTGTTTTTACTTTTACAGTGGGTGTGTCAGTGAAACCATGTACAGAATGTTATTATATATTTTGTGATGCATTGTTAAGCAAATTTGTACATGTACTGTAGCAGGTGAACAACAATGGCAGGTCAAACCACTCAGAGTATACAGTGATACACCTACACAAGCTGCAGTATTAAAATGGATTCCTTTTAAAAATTTATGTTTTTTTTTCCAAAAATTCTACAACACAACAGTGCAGCATTATACTCAGTCAAAGCAATCTCAAGAATGTTTTAGATTTTTAATATACTGTTAATTCATGCAGTAAGCAACTTGTCTATTTTATTGTCTAGCTGCGTAGTTTATGCATTAAGATCAGTGTACATAGGATGCAAGACAATCAAATTTATTTATTTATTTAGAAACGATGTGATGAAAGGTCCATGAAACACTGATTTCCATGGTTATTATGTGACTGGAAAAATTAATGTGGAAGCTAGTTCACCCAAAAACTTCAAAAAGAAGAAAAAAAATCTTCATTAGCAGAATAGCTGATTACAATCCTACAGCACAACTGAATATTTTTTCTGGCTACATATTTTAATCATTTGTTTTGTAGAATTATCGTGATTTTAAATAAACTACCGCAAGCTATGTTCAGGTAACAACTGGTGAAGGAAATCAACTACCCAGTATTTTCAAATACGAGGCCAAGATCATCCAATGTATCAATAGACAGATGCAATAGGATAACCCTAATCTCCACTGTTTTGTCTTATAAGACAACCCAGAACCCTCAAATATTTACTCAACAGTAGACCAAACCTTCCTCTGCAAACAAATTTTAGCACTCGCAAACGCATGAGTGAAAAGAGTCAGATCATGCCCAGACAGTTTTGCTGTAGTGTTTTGTTACAACAAAATGCTTCCATTGAGCAACAGCGTACTGACGCACAGAAGATGTGAAGCACTGAAGGCTGATATGAAGTACTGACCCTGAGTGAGGGAGTGCAGTGGCAGGCCGGTCTGTCCGGGCTGGATGGTGAGCAGCCCTTGCCTCTGAAGGTTGAGCAGGTGCTGCTGCTGGACCTGCTGGACCTGCAGGAGCTGCTGCTGGAAGGCCAACTGCTGTGCTGACACCTGCTGCTGGCACGCAAAGACACAAAGACAGAGAGGCACACCATCAGCAAACACATATACATACAGTATGTACAGGCATAACAGCCAGTGAAAACATGAAACTCTGATTTTCAGGTTTGTACACCACTGGATTTGTTCACACCGCTTAAGAAAAAACATTTCAGGTTCAAGGCCACAGAGTTCATAGTTAGGGCTGTAAAATGTAACACATTAGAGCACCATGTTCATTCATAAAAAAAACAAGGTTAATGGATTTTGCATGTGCTAACACACAATAGAGGAGCGTAACTTTCATAAATTTTGCCTTTGGTGTGGGTTAGTCTGGGCCCACTTAAGACAGGTAGACTATACATCTTTCTCTCCCTTAATTAACGAGGAGTCGGGAGGCAAATGACAAACAATGAAACAACATAGTTAATCATTCATAATAAGAGCCACAGGAATTTAATTACAGCCATTCATAATTCAGCAAACAACGTGTGACTAAATCAAAGTGCTTAATAACCACCCTAGCAACTCTCACAACTCTCCCAGGCATGGCGCTGAGCTCAGGGATACATTCTTCCCCCAACCAGCGCAGCAAGCTGTGTTCAATCACACACTGCGGCCTGACTGAGAGATAGCTGTTATGTTGATCTCACTGTGCTACGGCTGTTTTATCAAGAAACATTTAATGAAACACCGGTGTGTGTTCAAGGATTCTGGGGTTAGAGGGGGGGAATTTTGGCTCTGAAAAGTGAAACGTGTGAACTTCGATGGACTGAAAAAGTGATACGAGAATGCAGAAGAAAATTGAAAGGAAAAAAGACAGTCAGAATAATAAATAGAAGGAAATTATCTAATATCCCTAATCTCCGATGAGTCAAAACAAATGGGAGATGCTATTTAGATAACAGGGGCACGGAGAGACAGAGATGACTTTTAACCCTTTAATCAATTCCTGTTCTCAATAAATACACAGTCAAGCAAAAACAGAAAAGTCTGTTTTTACCAATTGAACAAGATCCATCGGAACACCATCTATATTTTCTAACAGATAAGGACAAAAGAGGCATTTTTGAGATTCAACAGGATACAAGGTCTGTTTATGAGTATACAAGGCCAGTTGTCAAGCGGGTGGGAGGAGAGGAGGGGGCACTAAAAGCAGTGCCGGGGCTGCCAAGCTGTGCACCGCACCCTTTTACCAAACACAGGATATACCACTTTGTTTACTTCTCACAATTGAGTGCATACAAAAAAGGTCTCAGTGCAACACGGCAGTCAGGTCACTTGCTGGCGGCTCTGAAACCACTGAAACAGCCAGATAAAACGGGTCCCCTCCGCCCACCCCTGTTCGGCTTGTCAAAAGGGTCTAGATGCCTTCCTTTCCCTTCCTCTACCTCCCTCCTGCCCCACACCCAGCCTGCTGCTCCTGCACTGGCTGACTAAAAATAAAGCTCAGTGCAGCGCTGGTCTATTAGAGCAAGCGGGGTCGTCTCATTGGATCAATCAGGGGAAGAAGGCACTTTGACAGTGGTAGTGGAGGGTCATAATTGAAGAGTAACCACATTCATTCACCGGCTCATGTGTGATCTAACCCAAAATGAGAGGCGGGAAGTGAGACAGAGAGAAAAGAGACACGATAGAGATCTCACAGAGGTCTCAGTGAGATTCAGGATGCAGGTGGCCTGTGATCTTCTCTGATCTGTTCTGTTTATGAAAGATGGTTGCTTCTTTTTCCTCTTCTGTCAATGTGAGAGAACTTTCTCATGTCTTTAGTGGTTCTCTGTTCACCAGCTCCTCCCTGACAGCCTGAGATAAAGATAATACAGCTACGGGGGTGGGAGTTCACAAGGAACAATGTCTTTCATCAAAACGCTAAATAAATAGAGGATGGCTTTTCAGAAAAAAAAGAAGAAGAAAGAAAATCGAGAACTGCAAATGAATTTAACTCTCTCCCCTTCACATTTTTTTCTTCTGGTTCCATCAGCTGACAGCAGCTCCTGTGCACTCTCAGCATGCAGACACATTAAAAACCCCAGACCCAATAGACCAAATAAGAGGTTAACAAGAAGTGGCACGAGGGAGAGAAAAATACAGTCCCTGACAAATGATAAAGAGTGGCACTGGCAGGCCTTTATTGTCAAGCTTCAAATATAAAGTTAAAGATCTTTGAAAAACTAAATTTTGATGTCTTTAAAATAAAAGAGGCACAAAGCAGCAACAGGGGGTTATTGTCTGGCAGCCACAGGGGAGTCACTGCATAATTCTTATTCTGTCTTTTGATGGCTGCTAGAAATGCGACTGAAAAAGAGAGAGAGCGATGGGAAGAGAAAGAAAACATCGGCAGAGGGGGAGAGCCTCTCGAGGCTGCATCCATTTCCTGTGATCATACATAATATGCTTCAAAAGTAGTTTTTTCTTTTATTCTCATGCTCCATTCAACTGATCAATTGCACCTCCTTGTCTCCCCCCTTCACCTCCCCCCCTTTTCTCCCCTGCTCCTCTAGTGTTTACATCAGATGCGACTTGGTGACAGGCCCTATCTGAGGCCGAGGAGCTCTGCTGTCATGTTGATTTATGGGAGCATCACGCCACAACTTGTCCAAACTGAAGCCCGCAGTTCATTAATTAGGGAGCTACGACTTTGAAGTTGGAGCTTCGACAGCACACGAACGGGTGTGAGTGTGAGCATGCGTGGACGGGTGTGTGTCTGCTTTTAACGTTGGGCTTAATTTTCTGTGCTTCCTTTACTCTCCAAACATGGAACTCAATGGGGACAAGAGCGAAAAATTCCCAGATTGTCTTTGAACTTCTTCTGACCGCACAATAATAATTTGCTTTGTCCACAATGATGCCTGTATCCGCCTGTCATTAACATGCATTAAGCTGCTGCCCATGAGCAAGCCCTGCTGTACTATGGGGAGTCAAGGAGAGAAGGCAAGAAAGAAAAATGGTGAAAAAAAAAAAAAAACTCAACACGGGCAACAAAGCTGGGAGCGCTCTCTGCACTGATATCTCACAATTACATGCCTTCTCTTCCTCTGCCATTTCCATGTTAATTACAGAGAAAAGCCTCTCAGATTTATATGCTCCGTGTTTCTGCCTTTCTCCCTTCTGCCTTTCATTATGTCCTACACAAGGCTCACAGGAACGGTCATCTCTTTGTTGCACAGGACACTTGTTTACTTGGAAAAAAAAAATCTGGAACAATGGACCGAGTCTCAGGCTCTGTAAAACATTATACATTTAATGTGAGGACAGGTCCAGAAAAAGAGATGCTGTAGTCTTAGCGCAGTATCAGTCAGTTGCTACCATTTATCCACCAAGTCTGACATGCTAATCAGAAGCATGAGTGCACTTGATTCTCTTTCCCCCCACCCCAGTCTCTGCTTTAACCACAGTCTGAAAGCAGATGGAGCTGAGGGAGGGAGCACACATGCCTTCCATGCTCTGTCTGGCCAATGTTTGGTAATGGCAGGCGACTGGAGTGATGTCAGCCTACCTCTTTACTCTGCTTGCTGCCTGCATGTTGCTGCTGTTGCTGCTGCTGCTGTAGGAGCTGGAGGTGGAGCTGTTCCTGCTGCTTTTTGTAGAATTCTTGGAGTTGCTGCTGCAAAAAAAAGACAGGAAGGCGACATATGAGTCAAAGTCTGTCAGTCATATAAACTCAGCAGTGGGTTTTGTGAGAATTTTCAATACTTTGAGGAATGTAGTCTTTGAGGCTTAGAAAAGTGAGAAGAATAGCAGTTCAAAGTGAATTTATCTTTGTGAAACATAGCCTATGCATAAGAAGATTTTCATTTCAAACTAAGACATTCACCATTTGAAACGCAATGGCCTCGTCTGAAAAAAAAAAAGATTTGCGGCATGAGTGGCGGTTGTACGTTACCTGCTGTAACATGAGGGCCTGTTGCTGCTGGAGAAGAACCTGGAGCTGCTGAGGGCTCAGGACTTGCTGCTGAAGGATCTGCTGCATCTGCTGTGGAGTTATCACTTGGGGTGTCATCATAGCCACTGACACTGGAACCTGCGCAAACACATAACAAGCAGAGAGTTGTCAAAAAACATTGTCCACAAGTGCATAAATGCATAATAATAATACTGTAAGGTCTTGACCTTACTATGTAAAGTGCCCCAAGAGGACATATGTTATGATTTGGCGCTATATACAGCACAAAATTATATTATACTCTTGGGGTTAAAATGTAGTAGAACAGTAGTCAAGTATGTGAAAAAGCAAGTGAATGGTAATACAATGCTATAGATAAACACTGCTCAACAAAAAGATTAATTAAAATAACATATTTTAAAAAGCCAATTAGTTTTGACTGGATCATGAGAGTCATAGTAAGTGTCACCCTGAAGTGTTGCAATCTGCACAAGGCCTCCAGCCAATGCACAAACAAACACATCTCAACCCCTCTAACCATTGTGACACCACACCAGACTGAGACGGGCGAAAGGACACAAGACAGCCTGGCGAGGATCATGCCTATAAGTATATGCCCGTGTATCCACCTCAGCTGCCATCCCTCGACCTTCCCCTCTCAAAACACACAAACGCCTCAACACCATTAGACACGATCTGCATCTGCTGCGATGCTTCTCGGAGCTGGCCGTTTATACAACGTGGCAAATATGTCATACCTGAGGACGTGAACGATAGCCTCAAAAACGCTGCAGTTCACTCATCGCACACGCACGACATGTCATGTGAGAACATTTCATTAGAGACGCTGTCAACAGCGATCTATTATTGTGAAGATATAGAGTGCCTGGAGGAGGAGCCACGGTGAAGAACACACAGGCCTCTAACTAACTCCCTGTAGAAAGGTGTGAGTGCACGACTCCTCAAAACAAGTGATTTGTTGTGACACTGAAAGAGCCCCCACAGTTGTCAGGGTGCCTTAATTGCTCTGGCGACACAGGGGACATGGAGTGTGTCTGGATGCTGCCACTCACTGCTATGATGTGCAATACCATTAAAAGCTCCTTTCCTTGACATTTGGATGACAAACAGCAACTAAGATGTGCTTGATACGGCTGCGTCTTCGCAAATTGTTAACATGTTGTGGTGATGGTTCTTTTGTGTATGTGCAAGAATACATTAGTATGTATGTGCATAAGTGAGTGTAAAATGTCTCTCAGCCTGATGTCAGAAGCTGATAGAGCAGACATAACTGGTGACAGTCTGTCTTCACCAAGGTTACCCAAATTGTGTGGCTACCTCATAGCTAATGACACCCCTTTGAATTTTTCATGCTTTTCTGAATGTAATTTAGCTGTTTAAAATCTCATCCGGTAACTAAGGGGCTTTTCTTGTCACACACCGTGCATGCATATCACCTTATTCATTCTCCCCATTGTAGCATAAAACAAAAACAAAGCGCTGCCATAATGAACAGCTTGTACTGAAAATCCGGAGGAAAGGGCAGCGATGTCAAATAGGACGGACCAGTTTAGATGCTCTCCGTTAACTTTATTGAGCAGTGCCAGACTACACTGGGCTGTGTTCGTCCAGCCCCAAGAGAATGAAGGAGGCTCAGCCCCACCCAGGACTAACACACACTTCACATTTCTCATTTCCAGCACCAGGCAAAGGGGTGCGAGGAGGAAAATGCAATATTAATTCCCCCCTGTATTATGTCTTAATATGCAGTTCATCTTGACTTTTGCACATGACTTGTCCTGTCATTTGCATAGCCCTGGCCTCCCATTTCCTAATTTCACAGTCATTATCCACTGAAGTCCTTTTTTGTGGGCATCACTAATTTTGATGAAATATTTTGAAGGTCAACCAAGCAGCCTTGTCTTGCTGACATGCAAGTCCCATACATGATGTGATATACAGTGCATGTCTAAACATGACATTTACCCCCCTCCCATGCGCACAGAGGATAAATAATAATGCCCACATTTTTTTTGAAGCTTTACTTTTACCGCGTGCATTAAAAATCTACTCCATATTTGTCATGCTCTATTTTTTTACTAGCGTGTAAAAGCTGTAAATTTAGTCTTATTTTCAAATGTATAATCGTTTTGTCATGCCTTATTACACAGTGTGGTGTGAAAAAAGAGAGAGCAAACTTTCAACTTAACACAGAGGTTTTACACACTTAACCAGATCTCAATAGCTGTCAATTTCATTACAAATTACGCTGAGATTTCCTTCAATATAACTGTCTTAATTCTTTAAACCAGAGGTGTATATCTCATCATGGTTTCACACTTCGCTTTGTGAGGAGTGTCTGGCTCACAGTAACTACAGTTAGAGCAGCTTCCTCTGTGCACAGCCCCAGCAAGAGGCTATTACAGACCCCCATTTTATTACCCATTACTACTGAGGTCATTAGCAGCAAGAGGGATTGTATGCTTCTTAACCTATTGATCAATGTAACTACTACCATTTAATCCTGTGCTGAAGGAGTGAAAATCTGCCCAAGACTGGGTCCTATTGAGTGGAAGGGCGGGAGAAGCACTTTAACTGAAAAATATTGCCTTGGCCGCTGTATCATGCCCATTTAACGCAAACACAGGACGCCAGTCGCCATTTAGAGCACTCCCATATGGTGCACTCCCTTATCTCTTGGATAACATCATGACTCCAGATGATCCACAAAAATATATCACCATCTAAAGATAGTCTAAAAGGAGACTCGTACTGGGCTAATAACTGGAGGGATCCACTGAGCCCAGCTCTAATCTACTACACCAATATGAGGGTGTGAAAAAGAGGACATTCTGAGGATGCCAGAAATAGCTGACGTTTATGAATTTCACAAAGGTGTGGTGCTCTCCAGGTGCCTCCCATACATAAACATTCAAACCTGGAACATTCTCACACAGCTGCAGAGTGACTGGAGGCAATATACTGTACCAGCACAGGCCTGCTGGCCAAACACACACACACACTCACAGACAAACACACATACACACATGCACAAATCTAAACTGTGGCATGTTAACTGCCACAAGTACATACAGGCACATGTGCAGCCCATAACACACTGTATATGAAGAGCAAAACCACATTTTCCATATAGAGCAAAAAGATACTCCCTTTACATTCAGTATAAAAACAGTATAAAGAACAAACATTCAGAGAAAAATGAAATATTATTAATGTTTCATATGCTTAATTGAAAAAATGTTTTGTGTGTTTTTCTAATTTAAAACAACAAGAAAACATTGCTAAAATATTCCTTTTGTTCTCTGCACCGCCTCTGACCATGCACCGACATGCATGCACACAGCACAGAAAGCATTTATCATTAAAGGACACCTACAGTAGGCCAACTTCTCTTTGTGCATTGCTAAGAGAAAAAAAAGTGCAAAATATGATAATCTAATGAGGGAACACACACCGCAGATCTGAAAATGTTCAGAAGTCACTGATTCAGAGTTAATGAAGATGCTCCCTGTGCACCCCCTCCTATCACAAGTCAGAGGTCAAAGCCTGGTGAAAAGGAGTAGGGTGAATGAGGCTGTACGATAGCCCCTTTCCCCGCACCAAGGCAATTAAGAGGAACAGGGATGAGGGACAAGGAGGTGAATGTCAGTGAGACCGGTAAAGACGTTTCACTGGCCGCAAAGGTGCAGCTCGGCTAAAAGAGAAAAGGGCAGAAAAAAAGAGAAGAGAATTATCAAATTTTCATTTGCGCTCCCTGGGGTCATCTTGTTTTGTGGGGGCATCAAATGGAATGGAGAAGTAAAAAGAAATAACAAGCCCTAGAGAAATCACAGAGTCTAGTCCGTTTGATGCTGTTGTTTTACCTTGGCCTGCTGTGGTGAAAGGAAACAACTTCCCATCCTCACTATGATCTCCTGCATGAAAATGTCGCCAAAATGAGGATTTCACGGGAGCTATTGTACTTAAGTGATGTGTGAACATAATTAGTCGCCGACAAGACTGGAAAGACTAATTCCATATTACCCATTCAGGTTGATTGAAATCTCTGAGGTGGAGAGCATTTATTTCTCTCTAAAAAATAGACACTGTGTTTTCACACTAATAGCCTTTTCCCCTAGTAATAATAATGATAATAATATTAATAATATCCAGATGTATAAATTATATGTAATTGTGTGTAATTATATGTTTAAAAAACAACACAATGCAGAATATTTAGTAAAACTACAAAATTTAAGGAGCAGGACACAACTACCAAACCATACATGTGTTAAGCCCGCCATAATTTCTTTCTCGTCATCCACAATCAAGCTGCTTTAAAAATATTTACAGCTCAGATAAACAGGATAATCACAGCCACATTTTGTCTCCATTTGACATACACTTTATATTCTGGATTTGGGGTGTTGGGGTGTGAGAGGGGCCGGGACTCAAATTATTTGCAGCAACTGTAAAAACAAAAGTTAAGATTGCATTTTAATTAACTGGTCGACTACAAACAAACAGGTTTTCGCCGGAGCTCGACCCAGTGTTGGGTTTAAACAAACAAACTGCAAGCCGAAGCGAGTGAGCTCTCACCCCAACAATAACAGCTGAGCTGCGACCTGGACGCTGTTTCCCACACTGGAGGCAGAAACCACTGCAGGTGACCAGTGCAGAGCACACAGGGCATCCTCGCTCTTCTCCCTCAGACTCACACACACACTAACCCATCATCTGTATCCCCATTTTACTAAATTTAATATCTGTATTTTGGAAAATGGTTTTGCAAATTTATTGTAAAATTTAAAAAATCATTAACCAGCTATTTAATGAAGATAAATCAAAAAATATTAATAGTACTAGTAGATCAAATATTCTGGTCCAGTTATATATTTTAGTTTTTCATTTCTTTAAAAAAACTAACATTTACATTGCCGTAGAAAAAAGGCAGTGCTTTTTTTGACGTGTGACTCAATGCCCTGTCACTCTTTTTGACCTTTCAAGCCACACCTCCAAGTACGTATTTCACGAGGCATTTGAGTTCTGAAACCTGGCTTAGAAATTCAGTGTGACTACTATCCCACACACAACTGTTCACTGTTTTCACCTTTCCCAGAAACGTCTTACAATCACTGTCGTGTAAACTGTGTGCCCATGATCTATAGTTCACCAGCTCCACACAGTTACGCAACGCTGAACGTTTTCAGATGCATTATTTGAGTCAGTTGAGATTTAATTAAGATCACAGCCTCTAAAATCCCTTTCAAATGAAACTGTAGTCAAAAGACAATGGCTGACACATCCTCATACAGATTGTTTCTATTCTCTGCACACCAGCAACGCAAAGCTAATCCTTGTTTCCATGACGGCAGACAAGAGGGACACAAATTATGTTGCTTCTTGACACTCTTAATGTTGTTGTGTTATGTGATTCATGTAAAGTGTACAGTCATTTAATTCAATCATATTAAAAATATTCTGTGTCTGCAGCAGGTTTATAACATAATCCAAAAATCAGGATATGCAAAACTAGTTTTTGTCCACTTACATCCTTTATAAATCCACCTTTTTTTTGTAGCTCTGACATGCCAAAACCCTCACGTCTTTTAATGTTTTAAAAATATATAGGTTGTGACCGAGATGAGTGGTGAAGAAGACCTTCCGCCATAAAACTCTCCACACCGTGCAATCTCATCATTATCCTACCATCTCAACCTTTGGAAACACATGGCATCTCAAGTGTAGAGTTAATCTTCCTATTTGAAACAGAGACGCACATACTTCAAGCAGTAATGACCCTTAAAAAAAACGAATGTAAGCCTTTTTCAAGTAAAAACATGTTTTAGTCGGGAAAGTCAGGGAATAACAGCAGAGAGCAGCTGGTGGCTCACTATATCACTGCTAAACTATTCCCCCGTCTCTCCTCTCTGTCTTGCCTGCCTGCTCCAGTACAAAGCAAAGATCGTCCCTGTAAAGGATATCCCAGCGAGCCGTGGGGCTCTGCAGGCTACCCCCTGTGCCCCCCTCTCCGGGTACACAGCTAATATCTGGTTGCCTATGTCATGGTTTAGAAATGACAGGTGCTGGCAGCCCCTCGCCTTGACAGGCCACTGCACAAATAACGCCCCTGCCTGAAAGGGCTAATGCACTACTAATGAACAATAAATCAACTTTGATTACAAACTGTCAACCCAATCAGCTCGCACTCCAGCTCTCCCAAACTGCGAGTCTCGGCTGCACAGCTGCACGGCATTACGGTGAACACTGCCCTGTTTAGGCTTTGCTCTCCTCCTCCTCCTCCTCAACCATCTGATAATCTCCACTGTTCTCCTACGTCTCTCCTATCGTTCAGGCACCCACTTTCTTAGCACTGATGCAAAGAGCTGAAACATTGCGTCCCAAAAAAGTTAAAGCTAAATAGTGTGTGCAAACAGACAAAAACAAAAACAACACTCTGAAAAAGTGATTTTTTTCTCCAGCTGCATGAGTATATTACTTAAATTATAGCAGCAACAATACTTAAAAAGTCATCAAACAACAGCAGATCAATAAAAGTCCTCTGCATAAAACCTCAGAGCTGTCAAACGGGACTCAAGCTTGATAGCCCCAAAAAAAAAAAAAAAAAAATCAAGCAAAACGACCACAACTTTCCCTCTTCAATGTACTCTGAAATCCCTTTGTTGCAAGTACAGACACACTCACACAGGCACATACCAACATTCACGCACTCTAACTTCTCAGAAAGATGTGAGCGATGACATTTGGAGTGACAGCGTGTCTCCAACGTGGTTTGTGGTGACGGTGTCAAATATAGAGCTGTGCCAGCCTCTGTCTTAATTCACTGTGACACCATGAGGAGAGTGAGGATTAGTCCAGGCCATAGCCTCAGAGCAAAAAAAAAGTCTGACCAGCACTCATTAACTCAGAAGAACAATTCGTCACGAAACACACACCCAGCAATTCCTAATGTGTAAGAAAAAAAAAAAGAAGAAGCTTTTCCAAGTATTTAAATGCTTGAACCTGGGAATATTTTTAACGAGAACACATAACAAATATTTTCGGAGAAAAGCATCAAGGTAGAAGAGAAGGCAAACCTGTCTCCTGTTTTTCCTCAAACTTTCCTTAATTCAAACAGCACACAGTACAGTACCATATCCTGCTTAACTGGTTAGCTCACTATCAGTAAAGTAAACAAAACTAACCAAACACTGTAAAATGGCAGTTAGAAACTTCAACATAAATAGCTCAGCGAAGTAAAAGAAACTGCTGCATTAACTAAAAGTGACAACAGCACAGCACACAAATAAACAGAAGCACTTAATCCATACTGTCTTGTTTTGAAATTCACATGCAGTAAATCTAACGTGCACAATATCTGCTTCCGTGTCTTTCCCTTATCAGAACAAGCCTGTAAACTGTCAGCGTCTCAGCGACAAAGTAAACCCTGGATAACTGCTCTTCTCACAGAAACTGCATGACAAAATTAACCAATTACAATGATAGAACATCAACGGCAGACAGACAATAAACCTCCTTTTCTCTTTTTCCCTGGTCAAATTAAATTGTCAAGTTTTTTACACAAGAAAGCTGGCAAAATCACAGAAATCAATCATATTGACAAACCTGACAAACTCCATTTAGCTGGCAGGGTAAACAGAGTGCCGGGCCACGCGGTGTGGAGTGAAGCAGAGCGGAGAGCAGAGCGGCGAGGGAAAGAGAGAGAGAGGGAGTGAGTGAGGGAGAGAGAGAGGTAGAGGCTCGCAGACTGGCAAACAGGGAGGCTGAGAACAAGCGCTGCTGTGCTGTGGAGTCTCCAACCTTCCTCAGGATACAGACAGATTGCACGCGCAAGGTTGCTCCCTGGCTGACAAGATACAAAACTATCCAATCAACCACGCCCTTCTCCACCAATCACAACCAGCCCTCTAAACATAATCAATTCAAATGGGGCCACACAATAGGGAGCCGCGGGCTGGGCTGCAGGTGAAACTGTGCCTTTGTGTGGGGGCCCCTTTAAAAAAAAGGCACAGTTGACGGCTGTTAACCCTTTGACCCCTGCCGGGACTCCGGCCGTGCTATTGAAACAATGGGAGCTTAAAGAAAAGAGGCCCTTTAATTAAACAACAGATAAGTAAACACAGCTATCCAGCGGAAAGAAAGAAAACTGGCCAAGCTATCAGATCCTTTATTGTTCTGCTAAATGGAATTGTTTACAGTGCCTGAACAAAGACACAACTCATTTTACATTCTGAAAACAACAAATGCACAAACAGCTCAGATGCTTTGTAGTTATTTGGGCTCTTTCTTCCTTTTAAATTTCCCAAGAGCTAATTCCACCTGTATTTTATTTGAGAGAAAAATAGTGTATTTATAAGAACAGATTGTTTTGGCTCTTATTTTCCCCAGTAATTGCTATACTGTTTGCACTCACACTGAAGCAACTAGTTGCAATATACATAAAAAACCTGTTTCCGTGTATTCAGTCACAAAATCAACCACAGCAGTTTAAAGTTTTTTTTAAACACTTATCCTACAATTTGGCCTCAGACAAGCTAAAATCACTTACATTAACAGCTAACATTACACTAGCTACCAGGCAATCCATCCAACTCCATCCCAATGAGAGCAATTAGCTGTCATGATATCATCACACTCTTTAACACCCATGTGCACTCAGTAAGGGGGAAAGACAGGAGAGAAAAACAGGGCCCTGCCACCTACTGGAGATCTTACTGAACTCACCAGGAGAGACAGAAAGCAGGAGGAAAAACTAGAGCTCTGGACAATGTATATATTACTATATTCCCTCTGAACAAATCTAACATTTAGGCACGTATCTTTACATTTAACTGCATTTCATTCTGTTGTACATCTAAGCATAAGAACACGGAGCGAGTTGCTAATCAGTCCTGCTTTTAGTAATAACAATAAAACCAGGTTCACCAAGTTGTGCAAGCGACTTAACAAAGAATTAGAGGAAAGGCATAAGGCAAGATTAACACCTCGCTTTGTTAATTATCATGACAATAAACACAAAGCTGAATAACACAGCTCTAAAACACAGCTCATATCAACAGCTATAAACCCTTGGCCAAGGATGAAGGAATGTTCATGGGATGCATTCCAGTCCGCAAACACACTGGTAAAATAAACAGAGCGCCTGCATAACAAGCCACTGCTCTCATCTGCTAATAACTAACAATGAGCTCTGCTAAGCTGGCCTGACCTATATAAATTATTGACTGGGACACCTCAAGTGTCAAAAGTGACAATTCCAATACATATCATAGTGAATAATTAAGTGGAAGAAAAGGGGCTTTTATTTTCTATCTGACACCCTCAAGACGGCTCACACAAAAAGACAGTGACATGCAGGCATGTGCTTACAACGGCATGCACACACTCAACGCACACACACATAAACACACACACACACACACACACACACACACATACATGCACAAAGTGGTTTAGGCTATGGCCACACTCTTCTCCCCCGGCACTCTCCCTGGGGTGGCATGTCGGCGTATTCTCAATAAAACACCTTCTTAGCAGTAATAGGCCACTGTTCTCATTTCAACGCTCCCAAAGGCCTCATGATAAATTTAGCAGACACACAGTTCAAGCTTCTCCTCTCACACACTGTCTTTCTAATCCATTGCCTCTGTGCCGGCACTATGTAAAATAATTACACATATGTGTCGATGTGATACACACGCTATATAGATTTTTTTTTTGTTCCTGTGCACAGAGAAACATCAATATCCTTGAGCCTTGAACCGGCGTCCCTTGTGATAGTTTACAGAGAGTACTGAGCGATTGTATTCATGACAGAGTGGATGACATTATAAAATACTCCCATTTCCTGCTTGAGTTAGAGTGAAAGTATGAGTTAATGTCTGGTCTGGCCTGGGCTCTGCTAAAGATAACGACTCGGCTCCAATTACAAAGCCTTCCCAAAACACTAACACAGCCAGTGAATAAGCTGCACTGGCATGCCAACCAATGTCTTGCTGCTCGTACAAAGAGACAAGGAGAGAAACGAAGAGGAAGTGAAGGAAAACACAAAACTATGCTCATTCCTTTTCTTGAAATGCACTGGTGACCTGGACCACTGTCATGAGAAAACAAACACAGTCTGTTTCCCTGTATGTGTGTGTGTGTGTTTGTGTGTGTGTGTGCAGTGTGAGTAAACCATTGTTTACTGGCAGAGGGAGTCAGCAGGGCAGGTGTGGGACCTATATAAATAACAGCTGCTCTATATAATATCTCCAGGGTAACAACACTTTTTAGATCCCCAATAGTACCGTAATATGTCATCTTTCCATTCTTTCTTTTTAAAATATTATCTTAGCAACGACCCGTTTTAAAGCCAAAAGAGACACGAAGCATGTAGAAAACAACTCTAAATCAAACCACTGATCAACTGTGCTTGCCGAGTTACAGCAAAACTTCACAAAGTTCAGAAAGAACTGACCCATTAATTTGCACTGATTGCTATGTCCTTTCATGGCACACAAAACTTTTTAAAGACATGGACATTTTCTACTCCAAAGTCAATAACAAAGCCAAAAGCAATTTTATTTAGTATTTTATTCATTTTATCTTTCCGCACCCTCATTCTGAACTAATGTTAAACCATTCATTAATTTAACATGGTTCAGTTCTATTTATTGTTGGTGTTACAACGAGACCTGTTGAAAGAAAACTGTATTTCCATGCTTATAATAAGACAGTGAACCCGTCTCTTAACATCTACAGCCTACTGATACTCCCGCTGATACTTGGAATAAGTCATATTTAGAGTGAATGAGGTTATCACCCGAAGCGGAGTGGAGTTACAGTAAGTCACGCCTGACTCACTGTGTTCCTCCTGGTCTATTATATATGGGTTTGGTTGTTTACTTTTAATTTCAGCATTCAGGAACACATTGTTTAGTCAGCACATGTGAACTCCAAATTTGCAAAATATTTCCTGAGGTGATATGCCAGCTGTGTATAACGGTTTCAGCTTGTGTTTCAGCGTCTGTTACAGCGTGCACCGTCTAGTGTGGTCTTTCACTTAGTCAAAACAAGAACACTTTGGGGTTTGAGCAACATCGATTTAGGGAGGTGGGGGAATTTTTGCTTTGTCTTGTTTGGCGACTGATTCATCTTTGATTTAAATCGAAAACTATATTATTACAAAGAAACTCAGTATTTTACCAAGCAACAACAATGAGTTTGCGGTGGCTGTGGAGATAAAAATAACTTGCACACGAAATCTGAATCTACAGATTTGTTCCTACAAAACACCTGTGATTTTGATCACATTATACTGCAAGTGATCAGCTTTGATATTTGGTCACAGATGCTTAAGACGCACTTTGATCATCAGTCAGATTCAGACAGCTTGCTAGTCTGTAGGTGGCTCTTGTCTTCATTTTTTAAAGCAGACTCTTAATGTGGGACACAGTGACTCCACAGCACTGTTAACCACTGTGATTAACTGCTTAGCTAACCTTTTTTGTTGTGTTGTTAAACTGATTTGCTGGCCTATCGTGTTTTAAACATCGACCAATAAATTCCTCACAAACAATCCTGGAGGTAAAACATCCAAATGAGCACTCTTGTTTGTGATTATTGTCAAGCTAATTCAACTATTAGGGTAAAACCCAAAAACAAACAAAAAAAATCCTAAACTATATTTCTATGCCTTAATGCCTGGGTGTAGCTACAAGCATGACTAAGTTGTGTGCTGTGATGGTTTACGGTAATATGTCCAACACAAATATAAAATGCTCCAAATTATGTCCTCATGTAGCCCTTGTGTCTCCCTGATGTCTCTCTCTTGCTGTCTGAGCAAGAATATGTTTCTCTTCTCTCTTCTTAACAAAAAGTGAAAATGGAATCAGAGAATTGCCAAGCTGTCAAAAGTGTGCAATGAGACCCAAAGAGAAACTCCGTTGCGAGCTGATGCTGACTTGACTGTACCTTGCATAGCTGTTAGTGTTTATTAATGCTATGGTTGACTGTGCATCCATCCATCCTTCCACCCCTTCTGCAAAAGGGCGTGTGAATCACTCCAAACAACACACGCCTGACATCAAGATATAGCGCCAGAGGATGATACAAAGATACAACAAATTTTAGAAGGAAGCGTGTGTGTGTGTGCGCATTTGTGTGGATGACTGAGCGGGGTGGAGGGTTGAAAAGGCGGACTGCTTGAAGGGAAACATCAGGCCTCCAATGAATAGAAGGTCCTGAAAATGGTAGAGTGGCTCCCAGCGCTGTGACTGGAGTCAATTCGACAGTCATCGTCTTGGCTGGGAGAGAGCTCCCAACACATCTGCCCCCCCTCCCTTACAAGTCTCAGCTTGGCTATGTGGAATCGGGACAGATGACTTCATTCTGACAGGATTATCCCAAAACCTGGTTCTAATCTATACAGTACACATAATACATTTTTACAATATGACAAGGAAAACAAGCAGCAAAAGAGACGGACTGTTCCCCGGGTTCCACGCGAGCACCGGCCTTGGTGTTGTGTTGATCATTCCTGACAGATTGTATCACCTCAAAGCGACGTGCACATCAAAATGAGATTTCATTACAGCATCACCTTGAGACTTTTTACAAACACAAAGAGATGAACTGCTTCCGAGGCTCACGCACACAACCGATGAATTATGGGATTTTACTTCTGAAGACACTTTGTAGAATGACACGAGCGCTATTCTGAAGGATTTTTCACTAAAATGTTGATGGCAGCAGCACATCCTGGAGGTAAAGAAGTGGAGACTGCTAAAGATGTCAACAGTTTCAATTTTGATCAGGAAAAATAGAGCTCTTAAAGGCATTTTGGGACACTCACTTGTTCGTTTTCTTGCCAAGAGTTAGATGAGAAGATCTTTACCACTCTAAAGTCCACTAGACACTAGACCCAGCAGTTAGTTAGCTTAGTTTAGCTCAAAACCTAACAAAGGCACTAGACACTAGACCCAGCAGTTAGTTAGCTTAGTTTAGCTCAAAACCTAACAAAGGCCACCTACCAGCACCTCTACAGCTCACCTAATAATTGTGTTTCTTTAATTTTTACAATAATTTAAGAGTAAAAGCAACTTCACAGTGAGGGTAGGGCCCCAGTCGGATAAGACCAAGTTGGATTTTGATACTTTTGGACAGAGACACGCTTGCTTATTCCCCATGTCCAGTCTTTGTGCTAAGTTAACTAGCTGCTGTCAGTGGCTACATGTTCACTGTACAGACAGGAGAGTAGCATCTATATAAGCATTTATCTTGAAATGAAAGTAAATTAGCATATTTCCATTCCTTTAAGTACAAATGCGCTTCAGCCATAACAATGTTAAAGTAAATACAAATTCCAGTACAAACAACTCTATTCCATCTCCCTCTACATTCAGCGCTTCTTTTTGAGTCCCTTTTTTCAATGGTTGAAAATGCTTTGAATGCTTTTATTTGAATCTAAACCAAATCTAAATACACACCTTTTGTTTGTAGCAGGTCTCCTTTGTGAATCTGTACCTCATAAAAACCAAGTCAGAACATTAATCCAGACTTGCTCTTTCTGTCAGCACGCCAGTAGACTACCACCGCTGTGCCACTTTGGGCCATTGGCCGACTGGGCTGCAGAAGCACCTCGAAATGCTGCCTCAGATCACCCTGCAGCACTGGCTGAGCTCCAGCTGACAGGCTTTGGCCTAGTGCTCTAATGACTTACAGATTGGAGCTCTGTGGTATACATGTGTCAGGACAATGCCATGGGCCTACTGCAAAAACAGTAGGAGAGGGAGAGAAAGAGAGCCGGCGGCTTCTCCCCGTCCTGTCAGACAGAGGCTTGGCCCCTGGATTGTGTCACATCACGCTTCCCCCCAACAGACCACAAATGAAGGATGTGAAGAGCAAACGCAGGGAGGAGGGGCGTTGGAGGGGAGCTCTCCAACTTAAAAGGCTTTCATCCTGTAAACTGAAAAGACATTATCTTTTGACCTGGAGATGCCCTCTGTGAGGCTGTACACTATGGTGTGAAAACAGACTGAGAGAAAGAGAGGGAAAGAGAAAAGGGGGGAAAAAGGAAGGGAGAAGAAAGAAGTGCAGATTGTGGCTTCAACTGGTAATAGTGTAGATAAGAAAACTGTCTGCTGGCATGGTTTTGAAACATTATCAGTAGTTTCTGTGTCTGAAGAATAACAAGTGATGCACCTTTGACATTATGAAAATGTTCAGTGCAACATTTATCAGAGAATTGTGAATAGTGTTTCTCATTTAAAAATAAGGCCAACACATAATTACAATAAATGCAAAAACAATGAAACTCAAAGGAGAAAGAGTCTTTTATGTTAGACTCCTAACATAGATTCTTTTTACTCTGGGATGAACATAAAAACTCACAGTAGCATGTAAAGTGAAGTTATCGCTCCTTCACTTCTTTTTTCAAGCAAACTATCACTGCTACATTTACATTTGTTAACTGCATCATTACTTTCTTACATTATCCACCTGCCTCTTCTCAAACCGGCCATTCAGGTTTTCTCATTATGATCAGAGCAGATGAACTACAGACAGAAACCAGTCAATGTCATTCATGCAGTGTCCACACAGCGGACTTCTGCTGGCCGATGGCCATACCTCAAACTGTACCAGTGACATGAATAGTGGAGAACAATCTCAGACACAAACCCGGATGGGAGACAAGCATAATCTGGGCATTACACTGATAGCACAGACACCATGTTGACACAACATCTACTGCCCAGCTGAGTGCCACATAATCCCCTGTAGGAGGTGGATGCATACCTAGGATCCCTTGCAATGAGGTGTAGTTAACCAGCCAGACTCGTGTGCAACGCCACAAACGAGCATCAATTTCCCCTCCCCCCACCTTGGTGCTGGTGGACTATCAGCGAGGGTCCGACAGTGTTGTTCCTAATTACCTATTTCTCCACTCCTGATCCTGCGGCTGGCATAATTAGTTACCTGGGGCTGCAATCCAATTTGAAGTGATGACAAGAAAGTGATCCATGAAAAAGTAATAAGTTAAATCCAATTTCAGCCTGCCTCTAATTAAATGCACATGGAACTAATGAGTCAAACCCTACCATTTCACTGATAATGGTAATTAGCGGGGTGGGAGTTGCCGGCTCTCGTCGTTGTGCCACTGTAGGTGTGAAGCGCAAAAGGTAAAAGCGGCATGGATTCTTTTAATTACATGTGTCATTCTGTCAATGTAATTTACTGGCTTTTTGACCAGTCAAGTATGTTTAGCTGCTTTCCAGCCTGCATAGCAGCTGTTTGTATATCTAGTATGATTAAAGGGCCTCTAGGCTGCTGAGTATACAGCGCAGGCATCTTCATCCAGAGGCAGGAGTGGGCGGTGCTGGGCTGAGGGGGTTTGGGGGGCACCCCTGTTGGAGATATAAAACCAAAGAGCCATTTAATGCTGATCAAGGATTCTGAAGCTTGTTTGACTCATATTTTTTTCCCTTTAGTACTCTATGCAGGTCATTTTTTCAGATGTTTCATATATACTGTGCTTCATTATTTTTGACTTGAATGAATTGGAAAGTGAGTCACCTCTCCAAATGAGTAAAAGTCTCTCTGCACATCTTCTCGTGCCTAATAGGAAGACCGCTGAGATGAATGGAGTTTCGTCTGCAGATCAGGTGCTTTTATGAGGTGTCAGCTTACTACACAGTCTCATAATCGTTGGATCATGTCTTTTGATGACCCAGTCCAGCTCAACAGAGAATCATTATCCAGGCTGTGTGATGGAGATAGTGAATGTTCTGTGTGAAGGGGGCTTCTCTAAGCATGGGGTTTGTTCTTAAAAGAGGAAGAGAGATGAGACTCAGACCCTCTGGTGTCTCACAAAATGTATTTGTGAGACAGAAAACAACAGAAATCTCACCAACAGAAAACCATGAGTGCAAAAAAATAAAAGAACCCAAAACAAATGTAATCCATGCTTACATAGAACGGCACACTGATGTTTATGTATGAACTGTATAAAAGCTTGTGTGTGTATGTGATTGGGGTGCGTTTAATTAGCAGAATATGTAATTCAGAGATAAACAAACACTTGTCTGGACCTGTGACTTTTTCGTAACAGTTTCAACCCAGCAAAACGTAACATACAACATTAGAGAGCAGGCAATTTACAGCGTTAGTTAGACACTACAGCGTGCCTGAGCTCTCATCACAAGAACTGGGCAGAAAAGGGGAGGGGAGGGGAAGCGGGGGGAAAGGGCCCGACTCTCTTTTCAATAGCTGAGTGACAGCTTGGCCAAGCTCTCTGTATACATTAATAAATTAGAATTTTAATTTTGTCTTTGTCTGCAGGAGATGGTCTAGTACTTCACTATGTACCAACAACTGGCTGTACGCTGGAATCTGCCGTTGTGGTCCCCTCTGTTGACCTCTGCAGCACAATTCCCTGGCAGGCTGGGGAAACTGTTTAGTTTGATCCTTTCAACTTATTTGAATCCTGACAAATATGCACACAACTGAAAGGTCATCACAGTCATATTTCATCCTCTGGAGCTATTCCGAAGACATCTGCACAACAAAGAGGCTTTTCCACAACCTGACATTAGACCTAGCTGCTACAATAGCTCATTAAAAAGGGCCCCCAATGGGATAGTAAGGGTATTAAATATTATATATATACACACAGAGAGAACAGGGCCTCCGTATTAATTACCAAATATGCCCCGAAGTCGTTTGCAATTTCACACTGACACAAACAACCGCTCCTTGTTCAAACAAAGATATACATCTCTGAGGCAGCTGATCTGAAATTAACGTAAATATTGCATCAGATATGCAGTGCTGTTCGAATTAACAGCAAGGCAAGATGAAAAATGAAGAAAAAAAATTCCTGCTGTTTTTTTTCCTCGCATCAAAAAGGCAGCCAGCATAACTGTCCCACCAGCTCTTTAACTCTCACAACACCTTTGCACTTTCCCACCCTTGGCTCATCTCTTTTCACTCCACCTCCAAGCCCCCCACCTGGATCAGCCACCCCACTCCTGGGCTGCTCTATAGCACCTCCTGCTGCTGGTGGCAGGGCCCTGCTTTTCCTTTATTTCGGGTGTGTGTGTGTGTGCGCATGTGTGTATGTGTGTGTGTGTGTGTGTGTGTGTGTGTGTGTGTGTGTGTGTGTGTGAGAGATGAAAAGCAAGCAGTGAAATCATGGAGTTTCCTCTGCCGGACCAGATTCACTCCCCTGTGAGAAGAATAAAGCTGTATCACTTCTCCCTTTTCTCCTCCCGCATTTCCACACTTTCTCCTGCTTATGCCCCAACTGTACACTTCTGACATAAAGTGGAGTCAAGAAGGAAGGTTCTGTCCACCCTAGAAATAACGAACAATAATAACGCGGGGAATACTGGATGAGTTCCTGTGATCTACACTGGCCACAAAGTGACTTGTTTTTGCCAGTTTGACCAAGATACAGAGCACATTCCTACATACTGTTGCTTTTAATGTTATGTCAAGATTTAGCTGACACATGGCTGATTGTGTGTGTGCATGTGTGTGTGCTGCAAAATCACACATAATGTGTGAGCGTACATAACTGCAAATGTTGCACTGCCAATTTTAATTTCCTGTTTGTGAACTTAGACTACTGCTGTACTTTTCCTTGCACACTGTGTTCTAGCAAGAGTTGCGTAAGTTCACTTCAATTTTTTTTTTAAATTTGTGTTACCACAAAATGAAATAACTGAACCACCTGATAATCATAAATTAATACAAAAGAGAGTGTCTGTGAATGATAATGTATTTACGGTACCTGTAGGCTTTGCTGCTTCTCGCTGGCTTTGGGGGATTTGCGGCCAGGGTTTTGTTGAGACTGCAGTTGCTGAGATTGTGACTGCTGCTGCTGCTGCTGTTGTTGTTGTTGTTGTTGTTGTTGCTGCTGCTGCTGGAGAAGTATTTGACGAGCCACTTGGAGAGCCTAATGAAAGAAAGACAAAGAAGTATTAAAAAATGCTCAACAGAAATGCTACAAGTAGATAACCCTAAAGTCCCTTGAGAACACTTTGATGCTTATTATCACAGCAGATGTATCCCCATAGAACAATATTCCCTTTGCCTTCTGATAGATAACGCCTTTTCATACTCTCCTATTTAGACTCATGAAGCTAAGGCTGGCATAAACAATCATCAGATGTCAAAACAAATTCACAGACAGAGAGAAGACCAAAAAAATCATCTACAGCCATCCAGAATAAATATTTATCTGTTGATACGTTGCACTTACAGCAAACACAAATTGTCAAAGACACTAATCAGTGCTTTTGATCCTCCTTCAGCTCAGTCAAACTCCCCTCTAGAAAGCAAATAAAAGACTTTATGGCTGCTTCAAATATCTGTTAAAGGACACGGCCTTCTCAGTGGAAAACAAAATACAGTGCAGTCACATGTTTATTGCTCCAGCTACTCCCTTTTCCCCTACGATAAATAATCAAACATGCCATCCAGAGCAAACAAAGCTGGAGAAAGCTGGGGGAAAAAAACACCGTGGTCTTGAAAACGGTCAGCGATACCAAGAAAAGCAAGCGTTGTGTTCCCACAGTGAGCTGGCCAGCCTCACACCTCCACCAGTAAACCATCTGGGTAAATAACTGGCCTCATTCTTTCCATGTTCCTCAGACGATTGCTCCCACAATTAAACAAACAGTCAGGGGGCGCATCCAAGCTCATCTTATAGACAGACAATGCGTTAGTTCTTTAGTCTATTATTTGAGAAGTTCAGAAATTGTAAAAAAAAAAAAAAAAAGTAAGTGGTGGAATGTTTGACAAGATCATAGCATGAGAGAGAGCATAAAAGAGCAAAAAGTAATGTGTGAAAAAGTGAGTGAAACCTGTAAAGGACTGTGTGAAAGCAAGATATCGAAAGGGAAAAAGCAAATAGAAAGCCCTGCGTACAGACGAAAAGATAGAGATGCCAGTAAAGTCTTAGTGAGCAAAGCCAGACAATACTTTAAGACAGAAAGGAGAGAGACAGTCAGGGGCTGAAGAGAACAGCTGTATGATGGTCTGTGTGTGGGTGTATGTATTGACCCTCCCAAACACACGGCTGTCGGATGACATCATGAGGCATAAATATGACCACAGGCTACAAAGAGGCCACACTCCTGGCATTTCAACATGCTTAACTTTAAAGCACAAACATTCTCGTTGTCTCTCTGTCTGTCTCTGTCCTTCTCCGAGCTCTCTCATGTAAAGATAAATGACACTCCACCAACATATCGCATTCTGCATGGCTAATTGTCTTTTGCTTTGAAAATTGCGGGAACCCCCCTTCAAGCAAGTATACTCATAAAGAAAGAGTATAAATTCAAACTAAGAACTATGTGAGCAAGATTCACGCCCACGCAATATTTACATTTTACATTTTAGACTTTTCACTGCAGTGCAACTTAAAATGTGATAGAAAAATTGCGAAGCAGGATGTGAACTGAATTGACACCGGGAGGGGATCAGAAAAATACTGATGCATTACAAGATCGTGAGATCGTCTCTTGTAGTTCTGCACAGCATGTTGATGGCATTCTTTATATCGTGATTGAAAAGGCTTATTTATAGAATGGTGAAAATTGCCACTGAAAATCCATAGCATTCAAATAGTTTTGTTTAATCAATTCATTAAAGGCTATTCAATTTGTTTTGTAATATCTTATTGGAAGAAAAGCCTTAAGTTCCACAAAAGACAAAACCTAAAAATGAGACATTTTAGCGTTTAAATCCCAACACTTAAGTCAACAAAAGTCAACAGCTTTAAAACAATATTTCTAATGTTAATGTAATTAAAATAAGTTTGTGTGGTATTTTGCATTTGCAGGTCTAATAATATACAGATGTAAATCAGTCGAGGAAGGCTTTTATTTAAAACGCTAACCTCTACAGCGTTAGAAAGATAAAAGTTACCGAAACGGATTTTTACTCTGAAAAACTGACAATTCATAAGGAAATTTCAAAGAAAAAGAAAAAAAAACGCAGTAATGAAATCATTCACTACGCACAAGGTGTGGTATTACGGGCATATAGAAGAGTAAACAAAGTTTGCTGTTTTCTTTTTCCTTGTAACTGATGACACATGCAGTGAAATGTGTGTGTGGTGTGTGTGTGTGTGTGTGTGTGTCTGGGTTTACAACCGAGGGTGTTGGAACAAAGAGAATTGAGTCAACAGGATATGATGGGAAGTTCAGACAGTAATGGATGAAAAGATACATTTCTGGGAAGTCTTTCCCCACTGTCAGTAATGTATAAAGAAAAGAAAGAAAAGCTGACTGCAAAAGGTCAGTTACTACAAGTAGAAAAATAACGAGACACTGCAATAATGGGGCATTTACATTCATATTTTAATAGTAATGATATAAAGACACAAAATAACTCTATTAGGTTACACAAAATATTACAATTATGCTATCAAAACACAGGTATCAAGTAAGGTTTGTCCCCACAGCATCCAGCTGTGTGTGCAAGTGTGTCTGAAACACATTTTTTGAAGTATGACATTTGTGTATATAATTTATTAACAGCAGACGGTTACACGCTATATGACTATTATGACTACATTAACGTAATGCCTTTAAGCAGTGGAGTCACATGGCAATTTAAGCAATGATAGCATTTTGCCACATTGCATGAAATGAGAAAATTATTAACACGGCCTCCCTAGTTTTCATGTCAACAGCTTCATCAAATTATTCTTCCAATTAAAGTAAGGGCAATAATTAAGTGATCATGCCCTTGAAAATACAGTCAATGATCATCTTGACATGGGCAAATTAACTGAAATCACATTGAGCATGACAGTACAGGCTTTAATACGGCTGGCTTAAAAACAGGCAACTTTTAAAAGCCAAAGTTACAAGATGAGCAAACACTGCTGTTGGTATACAAATAAAGAGACTAAAAGGTGAGCAAGCTGAGAACCTGTGTTGTGAAGTCAGCCTCACGCTTAGGAATGCTGCTGTCAAGTTTGTATTTTAAAAAGGCCACTGGAGGTGGCATGCCTTTGAGAGGCCTAATGCTGGGTTAAAATAACCTATTGTGAACTGTCATTGTGGTGTTTACACAGCACCCACTCCTCTGTTTAAGAGCTCTCCCTTCCTCCTCCTCCACCTGGAATTTATCTTCTTTTGATCTTCCATTCAAAGGTACTGAATGCTTGATAGACATGCACACATAGGAGCTGCCCCAGACAAAATGTGATCAACTGGAAACTAGCACACAGCATGTGAAGCACAGAGACGTGAGGGAAACAGCATGTTTCATGTTGTAGATCAGGTTAAATTGATGAAATAGAAAGAAAATGTTAAGGCCAGATCAATGAAACCGTAGGTTACACTAAAATGGTGAAAAGGACAGAATCACACTTTTATACTCTGCACTTGTAGATCGTATTTTTGTTGTGTGCTTTTTATTGTAAAAAGAATAAAGCGTGTGAAAATGGAGGTTGAACTTGTAAAAAGTGTGATTTTTGTACATGACATCATTTTCTGCTTAAGCACACAAGACTACAGTAGCCCTATTATAATCTCAAACTGAGGTTGTTTCAGAGGCAAGCTTGTTACTGGAATAAGAACACAACTGCACAGATAGACGCCTACATTCACACAACAGACATACAATCATTGTTTGTGAGTTAACACTCACACAAACGCACACACACCAGAGAGGGAGTGAACCCTCCAGGTGCTTTTGATTAGAAAACACCCTCCAGCACATGACAAGGTTTTATCAGCAACAGAGACGTTGCAATTTGGTATCCTTGTCATTTGCAATCCTCTTTTATTTTCCACATTTCAAATGTGTTCAAAGTTCACATCCTCTTCCCCATGTTAACACAACTTCCTCAATAAACAACAGGCGTTTTATCTGCATCTACTTTCACACCATATTAGTGAATAGAGGCAGGAGCGTCTCTTATGTCCCTGGGCTATCACGCTGTGATAAGGGAACTGCTAAGTACTGGATGTCTTTATGTGCAGTCTGCACATGTGGATTATTTACAGGCTTTGGGGTTTCCTGCTGCTAAAGCCAGCTCTGGGTGTCTTACAAATCCCAGCTCAGAGCATTGCCACACAGTCAAGCCTGCTCTCTGCTGAATTCCTCGCTGCACCTTTTCCCACTACAATGAAAACTAGACATATTTCAGATACGTCTCTCTCTGTTCTCTCTTCATGCAACTTTACTAAACCGGTATCAATGGCCCAAATCCAAGGGGGGACTCGGAGCAATCACTCCACTTGCGTCAAGTGTGACAGATGGACATTGCTCAAATCACATTTTCTATATGGCACATAAATAGTAAAGGAATGTGGTAAAGGTTACAAAATAGAATTGATGTGGGTGAAAGTGGAGGGGAAAATATTCAGGTGGGACTCATTCAGGGTTTCTTCACCAGCAGCCAGTTGGTGGGAAACTACGGGGCAGCATTGTTTGTTCAGGCCCATCAACAGAAAGACCTCTGTAGCTCTATATATGTCGGGCTCCTCTTGCCACGGCTGGGGAAGACCTTGAACGTGAAATGGTTTCAAGCAGATTGCTCCTAATTGCTAGAAGATGTGCAAGCAGGTGTAACCGGATCCCTGCGGCCACTCAGAGAAAAGGAGAAGGAACGAGGTGTGCATCTGTTTGTGTGTTTCTACACTTGTGTGTGTGTGTGTGTGCACGTGCTTCAGTATATTTACTCAGCAGCCATGTTTCGCTAGGCTTTATTAGGCAGGAGAGTGTGGCTCAGAGACAGCCAGCAACAACACGACTAATAGGTTAGCTCTTAATGTAGTCCAGCTCAGACGACACTGGGCCCTCTGGTCTCGCTCTGCAGCCTCTGTGGGGCTTCAACACCAGCGGCCTAAATGTCAAGGTTATCTGCTTGACTTTCTGACTGATTGCGCATCTCAACTCACCTGACATTTATCACTTCTGCTGTTTCCTTTTCAAAGACAAGGCCCTCTGCTCCTCAGTGGTAACCAAGCCAAGAGATCAGGCTTTTTTCTCACCTGCTATTCCATGCAAGTTGCGAGCAGATTAGGCTAAAGTAACCTTCTTCCACAGACTACTTAAGAAAGCAAAGTAATCATTTCATAAATTATAAGGGTTATTGTAGCCAGCGGCAATGAATTCGGTAAAGCTGAGGGTACAACTGATCATATACTCGCAATATATAACTGATAGCTATCGAGTTAGAGCGGTGTTGACTATGCAAACATATAGTAATGGAATTCACTTGGAATTCTTGTCAATGTAATTGAAATGCATATAATTTTTTATTTTTTAAGCAGGGGGTGATTTTTAAACACGTAAGCGGATAAGAAGTGAGGATCATGTCTATTTATATTAATTGCATTTTTTTCCTTTCTCTTCTCCTCAGTAATACAGACGTTTATCTGCAATGCAAAGCAGGGAAAGTCTGGTTTCCCAGTAAGTATATAATTAATGCCATTTCCAAAAAGCCACTCCACATGGAAAACAGGCCCCGATGCTCAAACCTTGCGCATTACAGGGCTCTCGCAACAACACTCTCCAGTCTGTGTTTAGATTTCCAAACTAATTCATGTAGAATACATAAATAAATCAACGTTTTATACCCACTTCAAACCATTAGATTCCCTTCCTTCGCTGCACTTTTCAACTAATCTATTAATATTTATGACAACACTAAACATTTCAAATATCCACGTTTAAACAATAAGGCAGTGCGTGCACTTACATAAGACAGAATCTGACTTCAATAAAAACCCCATTTTGTTTGTCCAACACACCTCCCCTTGTAACCCCCCTCTCTCTCCCCATAACAGGTAATGCAGTGACCTGACAAATGTTTTTTTGGGAAAAAAATGACTGTAAGAAAAACAAGACGAAAGCAAAGTTATTAACTGTGAGTGAAGATAGAAAAGAGGGGGCTGTGAAGCAGGACTGATGATGGAGGGAGTGAAGTGAAAAGAGGGGGGGTGACAGATGGAGGAAGAGAGTGTGAAACAGAAGAAAAGGGTATAGGAGAGGTGGAAAGAGAGGGAAAAAGAGAATGTAGCGGAGAGGAGGCGGAGGTTGCAGAAGGTGCAGAGGGGAGGGTAAACAGTGCCCCAACCAGGCGGTTCGGGCACTTGGAGCCTGGTACAGAGGGGTCACCCCCGCCCCCCCCGCCTCCACTCCCCCTAACCCGGCGAGGTCAGCTCAGCTATGCAGGCCTGACAGCTTCCGTTTGCTGTGTGCTCTGCGTTTGTTTGGATTCCCCAGCCTTGCTTAGCCAGCAGCTTAACAACAGATGGCTAAAGAAGGCCTCTATTCAGAGTGGTCTGGATCAGAAAATCACACCAAGGAAAGTACACAAGCTGCAGACAAAACACACAGACACACCACAAGCACACACATGCAAATTACATGGATTGTCAGAGTTGCACATGCTGCAAACGGGAGAAAAGCAAATAAGGATTTGCTTGCCTCTAACAGTTATTTCGTGGCCACAAAATTGCACGCAAAGACACAATGTGCAGACATATGCAACAACACACAAGTGAGCGCACACACATGCACGCACAGTGTTGTCTGATTACACAAAACAACTTCCTGTGATGATTCAATAACCAAGCAGATCTCAGTGAAAGCATTTCCGTCCCTCACCATTATTAAACGAATACTGCGTTTATTACAGCTTTAGTGCGGTGTAAACTCATAAACACCCACCCAGAGTACAAGAGGAACTGTCAACTAAATATTGTTTCTCTCATGAGTCGCTCTTCCACCTCAATTACGCCTTTCAACTTCACAGGCTCAGTATGATAAAGTGGCAGTAAAAATCATTCACATTAATACACCATTGTGCATCTGCTGCTAAAGGTAATTAAAGAAGTAAATGACTCATAAGAATAGACATATTAGCCGCAAAATGAAAGGCAACTGGGCTGCCTCATGAAAATATGTACCATTAAGATACTGCATTTTCATATTGAGGTAATCAGCTCCACTAGCCTGATGCTGATTTAATCCACTCCAGTGGAAAGTCTATCAGCGCACAGCCGCGTGTCACTGTCTCTCTTATGCCTACCCGCCAAGAGCCAGGCATTCTACTTTAGCATTGACTGTGAATGGCTCTACTAAAGGAGGGAGGTCACACACAGGCACATCAGTTGGAGAACAGTCAATGCTTAGGTGTCATTTAGAGGCAGATGGAGAGAAAGATTTTTTTTTAAAAAAAGCATGAGAGAGAAGACGATAAAATGAGAGCTGAAGAAAAAAAAAGAAGGCAAAAGCACAAACGATCTGGGAACAATGCAGCGGGCAGATCTCAGCAGCTCCTCTCTCCCTGACCTTAGCTTTTTGTTCTGAGCATATGATGCCTCAGGATGCCCACCACTGAATACGGCGATAATATCCGTCAAGTTGATAAAGTGAGAGGAAAAGAGCAGAGGCATGCCAACTGTGCTGGGTACTTAGACGGACTGTTAGAAAACACACTCCTCCCGATTGCATCTTTGTTGGAAGTGTTGCATCACTTTGTAGCAGGGAGTGTTGTGCTTGGGAAAATGGGTGCTTCCAAAAACCCAGCGTGAGACCTAGAATACTGTGAGCAGATTTTATCATGCGTGAATGATATTGTTTAGAATGGGAAGATCTATCTGCCCTGGTCTCATAGACAGGACTCAACATTATTGATACACTCGAGACTTCCGGGATACGACCAGTAAAACCCCTAAATCTTACAATTTAGTTGTGGTGAATATAGATGAATGTATTCTGCACACAGCTATAGGATGGTGCTTGAAGAGGGAAAGAGTGATCAGACAGTTGCCACAGTCATAGAGCGTCACAGTGCTCTGGGTATGAACTGATGGCCTGCGATGTCAGCTGACCACTCTTTGGCCTCTGTACCACAGGGCATGTTGATTAACTCGGCTTAGATGCAAAAGTAACTCATCTAGATGAATAATCTCACTAATCAGTACAGCAGACAACAAGCGTGACGCTGCCCAAAGCAAAACTGTTCCCTTGAAGATGGATTAGAAATGACATCAGCCCAAAGACAAGACAGGCATCCTGTTTATTTGATTAAAAAATAAAATTAAAATCGCTCTTTTTGAAGTAAACAAGCTTTTAGGTATATAAAAAAATACCTTACCATAGCCTTTAGCGTAAGTCTTTCTGTGGTTTTTGACTACACATCTTTTCCCACTGATGCTCACTGCCTTGAACTGTCCTGACCTGAGACCTAACACATCATGAGCTGCTGACGGAGAATTCCCAGTGTGTGTGTGTGTGTGTGTGTGTGTCTGTGTGTGTGAGTGTTGAACGAGAGTTCCTCCGAAGGAGAGGATTTTCTATAAATCACAGGCCAGTCCAATTGGCTATGGATTGAGTTGCAGCCGGGAGAGACAGCTCCCTGGGAATAGCAGTGTCTCTGTTGAAGTCATTCCAAGATGGGTAATATGATCTTATGCCGCCAGGAATAAAGGAAGGGAAGAGAAAAGCAGGAACAAAAAAATCTGATTGCCCTGGCCATAAAGAGGAGTAATCTCCAGCAGTGTCCAGACACATCACCCGTCACACTGGACTGTAATGTATTACTGTCTCACAGGCAGATGATGTGACACATGGTGGGCCTCACTTTTTTGGCGGTTTTCTCTTATTCTATGAATTATTAACCTACATTGACTTGGTAGAAAGATGGTGAAGGTGAATTGAGAAACTGAAGTTTGCCAAAAGAAGACAGAGGCCCATACTCTCTCTCTCTTCAGTAATGTAGATGATTAATATATGAATGTCCTAATGTATGATATACAGAGACATCGTCCAGTGATCGTAAGCTAATTTAGAGCAATAAAAGACTCTTATCTAGAACTATGTTTAATCTATAAATAGGTAATTGTGTCATGTACTTTGGAAAGCATGCATTACAAAACATATTGAATAATTGTTGCAAAGGGTTTGTTAAACCATCAGGATCATTTATAATGTATACAAATGCAATTAAAGAGACTTGAGTAAACAACCAAACAGCACTTTACTTTGTGCTGACCGTTGATGTGGCATGAAAATGCACGAGAACAACTTCTTACATTACATACACCAAAAAGATTCAGCCGAACAAACCAATAAATACCTAGAAAGAAAGGATACAGAAAACAGAACTGCAAAGATCTGCACTAAATCTTCTCTTAGTCATTTTTCTCTAAAGTAAACCAGCTGATTAATAAACCTGACAATTACACATCTATGGTGAAGCCGAGTAGAGAGAAGTATTCACATCCCCATCTGTGATAAAAGATTTGAAAACTGTTCAGAAGTGAGCATTCAAACCAGGAAGTGAATATAATAAAGTTTAAGGAAGAGCAGGGAATTGCTGAACATTTGGTGCCATTTCAAGGAACTGTTGGCAAGGCTGCCAACACAGCTATTACCCATTTACTGACAAATTCATGGTTTTGCATAGCTTCAAGGCAGATGTCCAGGTATTTAAAGAAATCTAAAACTAAGGACAAAATCTGAGGCCATCAGAGTTACTTGTCTGGGACTGAAGATCAGATTACCCAACCATACTGACTGAGATGGGTGCACCTAGTAGCACGGCCTGTGAAGAACATGCTCACAGTTCCCAATTCTGATTCATAAATCCTTTTTCATTTGAGCCTCTTTCTGGAGTGTTTATGGACTAACAAGTCATTTCATTGCTTTCAGTGTAAGCACTTTTCCAAACCACCTCAAGCTTAATTAACATGCAGAGTGCAATGTGGTGACAGAATTGGTCGCCCTCAATCTGCCTGAGCCACCTTCAGCTTTAGGCGCTGAGACCTGCAGGCTGCAGGCTTCAATAAATGTCGCAGGAGAAGATGATCACAACTCAAATTAAGTTATGCACTAAGCTTGAAGGGCTTACATAAACATGTGATGGAAATATTAAACAACGGCAAGCTAAGGAAGTAAGATGAGGAGAGAAACTATGGTTAAAAAACAGCTCCTGATGCAACTGGAACATCATTTGAATTAGTGCAATTGGGTGAATAATTTTCCCAGATGTTGAATTGTCATTGATGAGTGAGCATTGCATATATACAATAAATCACTATCCCTCTGTTTTTCAGGGAGAGCTACTTAGTACTAGCGGCTGGCATGAATAAGAGGTAGAAGTAAAATGCAGGAGGCAGAAGTAGCCCAAACAACAAGCACTGCAGGAACCAAGGGCATGTGGGCTATAGAGCTGCTGGGGTAGTGGGCGGGGGGATGACAGACTGCTGTTCAACTCCATTAGCTGCTATGTGAGAGGGGTGCATCTAGCAGCACACGACCTGTGAAGAATCTTAGATCTCACTCTATCTTGGAATGGGGACTGCCGCATTAATTCTAGGAAACTGTAATCTCTCAAGCAAATCAAATTACTCTCATTAAGCGCAAGAAGAAAACTGCCTCTGTAATAAGTATGTATAAAAAGTATTTATTACCAATAATCACCTCTTTAATATGAGCTAGCTTACAATGGCTTTATTTTTGCTGATTAAGTTTAAAAATGGGGAAACAAGGAAGGGCACATGCTCACGGACACATACACATGGCGTTTGCGCGCGCACACTTGCAAACACACACGCAAACACACACTAATACACAGCTCATGGAGTTTATGAGAGCGCTTGATACAGTGATTAAAGGGGAGGGTAGAGGGATACAGTGCTTGAGGGCCTTGGAGAGGACATGCCTCACCTAGTCATAAAAACACACCTCTGTCTTTAAGCCAGCACCAGAATTGCTCTCAGTGGGTTCACTTGGAGGTGAATCGCTAAAGAATTTACATGCAAAGTAGCACATGTCATCACCCAGACAGTGCACTTGCACATGTAGCATTGCACTGTAACTTGGCATACGCTCACTGACCGCCACATATTTGCGACGGTTTGCGAGGTTGATGGCCTGACCTAGGGCAGGCGCTTTCAGAACAAAGCTATTTCTGAAATACACACAGCTGCTGCTGCTGAATTTTTTCCCCCCCGACTTTTTCATTTGCATAATTTGTGTATCTACAAGCCTAACCATTCCACCAAACAGCCAACTGTATGTTAATGTTATGCATGTATGATTTTAAACAATAAACAATGCAAAGTAACAATGCGGGCGAAATGACTCTGGTGGGAGGTGAAGTCTTTACACTTCTTCCAGGATATGACATCATTTCACAAAAACCTGCCAAGTATAATTGCCTTGCTGGTAAATGGAAGAGACGCAGCGCTCCTCCCCCCTGTTTCTAGTATTTGATTCTTTATTCACATAACCAATTAATTACATCTAAAAAAAAGCGCTAACAGACAGTTAACAAAAACACATCAAAACGGGCGAAGAAAAAAAAACGATTTGTCTCTAAAAAATCAATTAGTATTGAGGGTCAGTGGGTCATTCATTTACTGGTTCAGCATAATTACCTGTTTTCTTCCCCTCATTTACTTCTTTATTCATCTGGGACACAGATGTCCCTGCAAACCAAAAGAACACACTTTTTGTGATTATTCAAATTAAACATCGACTCCTGAGAGAAAACGTCTGTCAAACTACAATGCAGCAAAGCTAATATGCTCTAAAAACAAACTCCCCTGAAGCAAAATCTGGGGATTCTATTAGATGTCAGCCTACATACTGTAAATTTCAATTTGACTTCCTCAATCAGGTAATAAATAATAAAAAAAAAAAATAAGGAATCAAATTAGAAATCACACTTTTAATCTTGTGGAATAGGAATGACGATTAAAAAAATGCCTGTACCTATGCCTACATCGCATAAGGGCTTGGCAAGAGAACAGGTTACAGCAGTAGTGTTGCCCCGTGGCTACCAATCACTGCTGGTGCTTCTCTGACTGTCTATCAAGGAGGCCGCATCCAGTCCTGTCTGTCCCGTCTGCTATGATTCACAGCGGCTGCAAGGGGGGAGGAGAGCCATGGTTCACTATAGATGTTTCTTTTCTTCTTTAGAAGAAAGCTGTAAAGACATTTATAAACTGCACTGCTCCTATATAAAGTAAAAGTGTTGGCCTTTAATAGACAGGAGCATTTATCATGTTTAACACATAAAAGCAGACTCCGTTAGTCTGCCTGCAGAAAATGGCATTAACACTTTGTAAACATCCACCCATAAAGATAATTATTTTGATTGCGAGACTCTTGTGAGGCTTTTCTTCCCCTCCTCAACATCTGGTTGAAATATGGGGCAAGTGCTGGTTTTCTGGCTGCTGCTCAGGTGGTTAAAATAGACTGCACACATACACATATAAATAGAGTGGTGGGTAACTTTCATTTTTTCCTCCTGTAGTTTACCATTTTTTTTCCTCACTTGTGGCGAGTCAGCGAAAAGGCAGAAGCTGTGGCTCCCCACATCGCACCTGCCAGGAAGCGATCCTTTTCTCTCCAGCCAGAGAGGCTGCTGGGATACGCCAGGACATGCAGCCGTTACGTGAGCATTAGGCTTGATGCTCCTAAAGGCAGGGCACGGGGAGGTACAGCGGCACACGCGGCAGTTTTTCATCTATTATGAGGCAGCTAAGACTTGGAATCACCTGCTGTTGCGATCCAAAGTAAATGTCTTCAGGCAACATTCTGGATTTCAGAAAAAAAAAATCACTTGGTTCAAAACTGAACCTTTTCAAATTCAAAATTCTCGATTTTTCTGCATCTCCTTGAGCTCTTGGTTGTGTGATGCTGTCCTATAGCGGAGAGGAGGCCACAAGACTGGAACAGAGCACATGAGATTGTGATAATTGACCAAGATGCTGCTACCACAGAGTCCCCTGTCCCCTCACCTCCGAATCCCAGCGGCTCCGTTTTCAATTTAACACAGGACTTGACCAGATTTCGCTCATTGCAGGGCTAAGGCACATCTTTGACACTTTTACATTAGAAGCACAGCTTTCTGCTGATTAAAAAACGTCCGTCTGCCTCTCCTTTTCTCCCGCTGTACGGCGAGGGGTAATGCGAGAGGGGTGTCCATTTCCTGTCCCTCCTTTCCCTCCAAATCAACCACAAATAACTCACAGCCTCCTGTGCCTATCTTGATTTCACTCTAAAAGATAAGGACACCATTTATTGTTTTCATTGAGCTTGAGTGCTAAGACAGAGAGCACCAAATTACTCTCAGATCGAGATAAATACACCACAAATCGCTAATTCAATCCATCTTCTATAGTGGTGATGTTTTGAAGAGAGAGGAATATCAAAAGATCACACTGTGAAACCGGAATCTGGTGGTGTGATACCGGCTAGAGACCTCATCAAATTGAGAAGAAAAACCTAAGTGTAACTTGAGTTAGAATTCCCTTTGGAGAAGCAGAGGGCTGGTACAATATATTTATGAAAAGGTCTTTCATGTGCATCTTTCATAGCTCCGATAGGGAATTGATTGGAAAAAGGAAGGACTGCATATGCATCACAATTCAAACTTATATGTTCGTGACACAAAACAGAGCATTAGCGCGTGTGAAGAGCCGCTCTCCTCCTGGTAGTGGTGGGTTGATGGTGAGGGGCTGAGGAGTGTAGAGTATTTACTGATGTGGTTATCTTGTTCCATGACAGGCATGATCACTCAATCAGCCGGCGATGGCTGGGCTCAGGCAAGCATTACACGCACATCCCCATACTTCTGGGGAGGAGGCGTCAGCCAAGCCAAATCTGATCAACAAATGCAGTTCTCCTGTGCCACAGCTATCTGAGATGATGATGATATTATGTGGAAGCGAACAAAGTGATGGAGACAGCACAGGAAGAAACAGAGAAAGACAGTATAAGAGAGACAGAAGGAGACAGAGTGAGACCTGAAGGTGGAACCTCCTCTAAGGCACCACTTCTTAAAGGGGTAGTGCCTCTCTACTGGAAAGCAAGGCGATAACATGCTGATTTATTTTAATGGGAACCATGTGCCTCGCAACACTCTCTTTACCAGATCAAAGGGCCGAGCATTTTTATGTTGGAGATAGTCTTGCATTAATTATCAAAAACTTGAATTAAAAAATGAAAACTTGTCTGTCCAGTGGAGTTACATACCAATTAAAAACACAATCCTGGCAGAGTCTAAATGACATTTCTAATGATACCTTTTAAAAATTACTGACATGTACATGTTATTAAAAGGTTAAGAGAAATTTGCATTTAGCAATGAGGAAAAATAAATATAGTGTTGAGTGTGCAGATAAGAGCTCAGTAATTAGGAGTAGGCATTGCAGTGGTGGAAAACATTTGAAGAATAAACCTGGAATAGTTTGCTTCTTTCTCTGTTGCCCTACAGATATTTTACATTATTCAATCCAAAATACCATCTTTCTGATTCTAACTTTTCTTTTGCATGTTAATGTTTAATAAGAGCCCTTGGCTATCTATGGGCACAATTATTAGATATCCGCAGAGAGAAATTGAAAAATTAATCATACTCTCAATTTTGTACTTCTCTGATCCATTGGAAATGGCTCTAAGAGCTGAGGCTTCTCCCCTGTCACAGGCTCCATCTAAACACAATCAATCTGCTGCTAGAGACAATTGCACCAATACAGTAATTAACAGATTATTTAAATGTTGGCACTTGTCCTGATTCGGGTTGGGCAAATTGGCAAGACGCGATGGACGATCACATCACGTGGGGTGTGATGAAGGTGGGAGATGCCTGCACACGTGGAACAAGGCACACCAATGCCCTCTTTAAGGAATTATTAAACAAAACGGTATATATGTTGTAGCCCTCCAACTTGTAGTGAATATCCCAGAGAGCTGAACAGTCACCACCTGCAGTCACAGACGATTTGGAATCAAGGACCATCATTGTGGAGGTCCTCAGCTGCAGGTAGGGATACATGACATGGGACCGGCCATAGATAGTAGCAACTGTAATTTGAAAATAAGATACTGCAGTGGGTCTCCACAAATAAATAAAAGGTATTGAAAAAAACAAATTGATTGCAGATGAACAAATAAAAACATACAAATAAAAAAAACTACAATTACTGCGGCTGTATACCTCCACTAACCAGTTAAGTTGCATTTTGATGATGGGAACCTTCATTTGATTAGTGTCATCAATTCAGCATCCAACCAAATGTAAATATGGTCAAAATCTCCTCTTCTGTTCCTGAGTTATGGTGTTGAATAATAAGAAGTGTTTATGCAGAACATTATACAGTCACAGCAAAGCTGACCTTTGGCCATTTGTATAGAAAATGCTATAATTTCATAACTCTATCCTGATGGACATTTGTGTGAAATTTTGCCATAATTGGTATATCAATTGTTGAGTTATGACCCAAAAAACTGTTTTGTGAGGTTTCAGTGACCTTCACTTTTGACCTCATAAATCTAAATGTTCACTTGAGTCCAAGTGAACATTTTAAATTTCAAGATATTCCGAAGTGGCGTTACTGATATACTGCATTCACAAGGATGGGATACAATATGTCAATGTGACAAAGCAGCATTAAGTTACAGTTGCTATTTTAGCCTTTAAAAGCCACACATATAATAAAGGTGTATGCGCAATAACAGTAAATAAATTTTCAGTACTGCCCAAATGCTGCTGTGATAGACTCAATTCGATGTTCAGTACCTTTACTGAATGTGCTGAAAATTAAAATAAATAAATAAATCACCTCTAGAGACTGCACACGTGATTTAAAATATCCCTTTTTTTCTTTAATTTGCAAAAGTATTGCCACAGACCACATCAAACCAAGTGATTTTCCAAATCAAGAGGTAAGGAGGCTCTCTTTTCAATTCAGCCACTTTAGTCAGACTTCCCTCTAGTGGGTGTTTGTTATTACTATTATTATTTACTAGTGAAATAAAAGTATAGTTCATGCAAAACTGCAGCAGTAACCTTCAGAAATTTTAAAATTTCTCCTTGCAAAAGGTGCCATAGATTAAAGCTGTCTTTATCAGTGGTGTGACTGTTACATTTATAGAAGTAGGACTAGTTGTGTCACAATTGTGCTCAAAATGAAAAAGATAGCTATGACTTTCACGTACTTAGTTGGCATTCTACCTAAAAGGCTGTTGGGTTTTAAGGAATTAGAAAAAAGCAGTAAAATCCAAATCAAATGGCTGAGTGACGCTGCAGTAACATTAAAAAGGTTCACCTAAGCTGACTGATAAATTTCTGCCAGGAGTTAAACGTCGACCTGACACTTCAAAGCATGCACTGATGCTGTTCTATTCAATTCATGCTCATATTTGGTTTTGTTTCACAATGAGCCACCATTATTATTTCAGGTATTACACTTAGCATGGCATCTGAGAGAGATTGCTTGTGTATTTTGTGGCGGTGAGAACAAGGCCAGTGATGGATCTTGTGCCTGCCAGTATACTCCGGTTGGACTTACTCAATTTCCCCTGCAATGCTTCAACCCCGACCCCCCCATCCCACCCACAGACACACACACACAGAGTTCATGGACAGAATGCCCTCCTCCTTAAACAACTCTTTCTTAACATCTGCCCAGAAGCAGCACTGCTGCCTTTTGTCCACTCACTGTCTCCTAAGGCATGTCATCCAGCTCTAATCAAGCAGAAAATGGTCATAAATATTTCTTTCTGCTAGATTTCACATTCACATTTCACGCAGGGACATGATATTTTCCCCCCTACCTCCAGGGAGTACCTAATGCAAAAAACAGTTACTTATATTCAAGGCTCATGTTCCTTCAGTCAAACGCAGAACATATTCCCCGTTTGCAGCAAAAAAAAAAAAAAAACAAGAAAAAAGAGGGGGGAGAAAAGGAGAAAAGCGGAGAGGGAAGACATAAAGGACTGTCTTATTTTCTGTGCCATTTACTGGCTAGTACTTTCACAGCCATCCCATTACATCATGTCAAAGACTGTAAACAAGCAAATAACAACAGCGTATCAGAGACCACAGTGAGGGAGCGGCGCACATTGTCCTGGAGGTCTCTCTGTTACCAACTGGGGAGGGAAAAACATTTGTTTTTACTGTTCATTTAAATAATATATATCTTTTTTTCTTTTTTCTTTTCTTTTTTTAAAGAGAAAAGGGTTGCACCAGGATTTATGTGAACCATTGTCTCTGGCCTGGCTAAGTATTTATGGCACATGTCATTCACAGGATGCCGTGGTGCCATCACTATTATTTATGACGAGACATCCCATCATGGCATATCATTCTCTAAATGGTATACAGCTATTCACCAGTGAATACCGACCTGTGCCATTTTTCTCTCAAATAGAGGCCATGTCACTGCTGAACGCGCAGGGGGTTGTTATTAATCACTGATACATACTTTGATGGGTGAATACATGTCAAACAATCAAATTTACTCTAAGAGACCTATACATGGTCTGGCTGTCCATGCATATTTACTTCAATGAAGGCTCATTTGATCATCAGAATTGGTACTTTATCATATTCCACCCTTCATGCCAAAAACAGAGCTGTCCACTTTTTCTTAACGCATAACAGAAACAGAGAATATACGCTGTGCACTCGTGCTGTTGTGACTGAACGTTTGATACTATTTTAAAACGGTTACGTAAGGTTCTACTATATACTCAATAATTCTGTTATTAGTGTGCTATTTTCAACCTAAGCTCTCAAGCAATATTTTAAAAGCTGGCTGTCACTTCACAGCACTGATAGTTTACAAGGAATAAAGCTTTTGCAGTTAAAAGGGGCTGAACAATAAGAAAATCCACCCAAGTCCATGGCACATGTACACATTACACCCATGGCCCATTTCCAGCCCCGTAAAGCAAAATAAAACTGGATAATCTGGCTAAAATATTATATTGTGATACTGTAAGCTTACTGGTACTATCTGACATAGAAAATCATGTTCAATATATAATAATACTGTGTAGTAAAAGCAGAAATGGACATATTAGTTGAATGTGGCTGATTATAGAAATAATATTTCTGAGGATAAAACGGACGTATTGTTTTTCTCAATGTATTACATCCACATTATGTGCAGTACACATATGCATTTAAAAATACTTTTTTACCCTAACCCTTTAACAGGTGTGGATCTTGAAGGGGTGTTCCACCAAGGTCAGTGTGCTTGTCATGAGGAGGAAGACTCAGCCAGTGAAAACATTTGTATCGTGTCTTCTGTAGCTCTGGAGGAAGCTTTCCAAAGTCTGACAAATGAACCTTGATCATGTCATCATCATGGTTTTGGAGCTTGACCCACACTTGGGACTTAAACCAAAATATCTTGGCCAGCTGAAAGCAACAAATCCCAATGCTTAATTTGACTTAGTTCCAGGCAGATTATGGCTTTAGTCAAGTTTCTTTTTCTTATTCAGTGTCAACACTTGTGCTCTTTGTGCTTTCCTGATCATTTCCCCTGACATGATTTGAGGTAACCACATTAACATCAAGGAAAAAGCATTAAAGCAAAACCTTAGGACAGGGTTAGAGTAGAATAAAGGTCAGGGCTACCAAAGAAAAAGGTGTAAAAGGCCAACTCTGCTCTCTTTTTTTGACGTGTTATCCTTGTCCCCTCCTATCAGTCAGCTCACCTGCTTGGACCTAGTCTTAAACATTGAGTCCTTCTAAAGCACAGCTGTCTCAGGGTGCTCTGGGGAGCAATGTCTACAGTCTGTGTGCTAAAAAACAGTAAAAGGCGGCATTTTGCTCCTGTACGATGATCTTGCTCCCCTTAGAACTCCAGAACCTCCCCCAACGTCACCCAGCCTGACCAGTGCTTGCAGGGTGGTGCCAAGAATGAACACTGATGTCTATTACCCACATTGTGCCAAGAGATTATGAATAAGATATAAAAGCCAGGCTCGCTACAGGGTTTTCACATTAGCTTGGCTGTGTAGGTGATGCCCTCTATGCATACATGTATACAAGCAAGTGCATGTGTTGTGCGCGCACATCCACATGCACATGCAATTAAACATGCATACATATGTGCACACACACATCAACAATTTTTTTTTGCACATACAGAGTCTTGGTGAACTATCTGAGGCAACTCTACCTTTGTAGCCATTCACATGTGCACTCAAAAGATGCCTTAATCTGCAACAAGGATTAGGGCTTATTGAAACAAATAAGTGTTTTAAAAGGAGATGGTCCCAGTTTCAATTTCAATAGCTCATTTAACCCTTATCTGCCCAAATCCTTGGGGTCCATTCTATGTTAATTGGATCTACATTGCACTAGCATTGGGGGTGTTAACAAGCACAGCCTATGAATATTAATTACCCTGAAGTTTTCTGCACAGGAAAGACTTCACTGATACATATTAATTCTATGAAGTTTTTAAAGTAGTGCTCTCATTAAAAATGAATAGGCACTGCGCTTGAATGTTTTCCCAAGAGGAATTGTGCATCCTTAAGTCTATCCCTAATAAATTGGGTCAGATTTGCTATCCTTAAAGAATAGCTTCTCCTTAAAGTGGCATTATTATTCAACTAAATGTAAACATTCCAATCGGGTGAAGAAAGGGTTTTGTTTAAACTGTGTTTTGACAATGGCCATTAAAGCTAGTCATGTCTGAGCGTGTACTTTCCCAACCACAGCCTCCAGAGGCCCTGTTAAAACGGTTACTTATTTACAACACTAAACACACAAGTTGTTCAGCTAAACAGCGCAAAATTACTCTGTGTGCCTGTGTGTGTGTGTGTGTGTGTGTGTATGTGTGTGTGTGTGCATGTGTGTGAGCATTTGTGTGTGCATCTTGATGTGGAGCATTCAGAAGCAGTTGTTGGCACTACTTTAAATAAAACATTGAGGATGCATTAGTCCTCTGGCTAGTCGAGGCCTCTCTCTAAGCCATTTAATACTGAACTGATGCAGACGTGTTTCCCTGTCTGCCTCCAGCCAGCTGCTTCAGACACCTGCTCAAAGTTTAGAGTTGCCCACTTCAGCACAAACACGCAGACCACGGCCATCAAAGACCATCCGGGCGCCACACAATGAGAGCCACTTCACTCCTCCTAATGATACCAGCATACACTCGCATCATTTACATGGGAGGCATTTATACACGCACACTTCCTTGACAGGTTTCCTCATCCACACAATTTTCCACTGGGAGGTATTACACCAAATAACAACAAAAAACAGATTAATATGATTGAATGATGTGTTGGATGATGCGCGTTTCAACCATCTGTTTATTTAAAAGCGGCTGTCTACATGCAGCTTGTCAGTCATCACAATTCTTCCATCGCCTTTATGTGTATGGAGGAAAATCTTTTGAAAATGAGCATTAAATTATTAAAACTATGAAAATATAAGTGCAGACGCAAGTTAATATGGCAACTGGCATTTTTTGGATAATCTGCTTCAGTTTTATGCCATGTTTTATATCTTAGGTTGATTTATTTTTATTTCTTTTAATTTGTTATTTAAAATTGCACTGCCTTGAATGAGTCAAGCATTGTTCGCTACCGTTGTCTTTAATAATGTAAGCACAAATGTAACTATACAACAAAAATCACCTACTGACAACGTCGCCCTCAAACTTTTTTTATTATGACTGAGTAAATAAAAGTTGATGTTACGATAGTGCATGTTTTTGTGCTGAGTTATGATGAGAGATGTTCGAGTGTACTTGAGTGTGTGTGCTCCAGAGTGTGTCCATTCTGATTACCACAATGTCAAACAACTCCTGTGATCCCCCTCCTGCTGCCCACATAAGCAGAGTGTGTAAACAGGATGTCGACCCGAGCAACATTCAACTATTTTAAACTATGGGTTTCGGCACACATGCAACCTGTGCTTCATCTCTTCTCAGTCGGAGAGCAGCGGCTGGAGGTAGACTCAACAAAATGGATGAGTTCATAGGCTGGCTGTCTTGGAAGGCATCCATAAGACAAAGGAGAGGTGCTAGGTGGTTTACCTCCAGAAACCTCACTAACAAAACCTGGGTGACAAAAGGATTTGAAAAGTTGCACCTAGACTAAACAGATTTTTTTTTTCAGATTAAAAACTGTTTAAAAAAGAAACATGATCCAAGTGAGAGCTGTACAAGTGTTAGTAAAAAACAGTCATGATATTTTCACTGACAGAGGCTGTGTTTTTTTCCTTTAATAATTATTTCCCCTTTTTTTCGACATAGCAACGCATCACTGTTCAATTTTCACCTCCATCTGTGTGATTATTAATCAGATCACACATCAATTGCCAGAACCAGCAAAGAAATTCAGCCTGTAATAAAACTGTCATGTGCTGTGGTATAAAGACAGATGTTGCCAGTTGTGTGATAACATAATTAAACTGTTCTGTGAGGGATTCCATAAAATTATTCAAATTGGACGAGCACTATCATTTTACCAATAAGCAATTTAGGGCAATATGCAGTGTCATAACACTGATGTTATCCTCTCTGCCAGATTTTCCAATAAGTCGGAGCCTGTGCTTGGCCTCCTGTGACAATATGAACAGAATGCATGAAGATACCTGAGAGCTGCTAGAGATGGAGGAGTATGCACAGCAAGACCGCAGGGACTCAGATCCTTTCAGTGTAATCTGCTATGTGGATGCACACTCGCACAAACTGTACGTGTGAGTTAGATGACAAGTCTGAGGAAGGCGGCGCACATTCAGTGGGATAATGCACCGTAGCTACTGGTCAAAAAGCACCCAGAGCAAAGAAGCCTTTATCAGACATGTTAAATATTCAACAATGCACTGTACACATACACACAAACACACAAACACACACACACACAGTATACTATATATATATATATATATAACTGCAGTAGAACAAATACAGAGATAATGCAGGAATTCAATTCAAAAGCCCAGTGATAAGGCTGTGTTCTTGTTGTGTAGCAGTGTATGTATTTCAACCCAGGCACAGCACTCTCTCCTTCTTGCCCCCAACTCTGCAGCAGCACACATACGATTAGCAGAGATCTGAGGCAGAAAATGCTCTCTGGCCTCCTCTCTGACCTGCACTGTTAACTCTCTCAGTCTGACCATTAGCTAATAATGTGGACTGGATGCCAGAAACCAGCAGGTCCTGCTCTTGAAGGCTTGGCCTTTGGGCCTCTATTCTTCCAGACCATGAATGTGCTCATATGTTAACTGTATATCTGTGTGTACCTGTGTGAGTGAACTGGGATAGCGAGGCTTATCATGTAGCACTTTTCCCTGAAGCTCGGCAGTAGAGAGCTCAGTGACAGTGGCTAAGATGTGCATTTCCACCTTCTCAAGCCTCCACAAGGGACCGTGTAAGACTTGCATTATGCAAACAGGAAACCTGTGCCCGCTCAGCTCTTTCTGCAGCCACTGTTATGCGTGTCACTCTCTCCTCTCTGTACACGCAACACGACGGACAACTCGACCACAGAGACAGAGAATCAGAGAAAAAAATACCCGTAATTGGCTGGTCTTATCTTTCAATATGTGGCAAATCTTTAAGGCACTTGTTTGACAAGGTATGTATGCTAGATGTGCATGCAATAAAAGAAAAGCAATTACTCATCAGTGCTTTATATTTTTTTGGTGTACAGTATCACTGAGAGGAGGAGACAGAATACATTTTAGAGATCAGTCTAAGTGTATTAAAAGGGCTGTTCTGAATAACAGGATATTAATATTTAATGCTTTAGAGTTGTATCAATTGAACCGAATTCTGATCGGAGAATTACTTTGCAAGGTTTAAACAAGTGAAATGCTTTGCTGAAAATGCCAATATGTTGGTAGGGAGTAGAATATCCTGAAGACAGCAGCTCCAGAGCTAATACAAGGTCCCTAACATTATTACTGTCGGTGTGTGTTTATCTGACAGCTACAGCTGCACAACAAAACTTCCTGTTGCAAAATCATTTAAATCACAAAACAGGTTATTGCAAAAGAGCAACTCTTTCATACTATTGTTGTTGTTTTATTTCTCTCCTACAGTATCTTCACTTCCTCATGTGGATAACGTTAAAACCACAACTTCTGCAACACAAACAAAAACAGACAGACAATAAGCTGATTCTGGGGCAGACAAATATGTTAAAAAAAATCTATTCATGCTCTCAAAGAGGAGACACTCGGATATTTAACACAAGCCACAGCAACAAAACTGAGGACAACAAAATGCACAACACGCATTTGTAAGAATGCAAATGTCTGAACGTTACAACACGACAGACACCACATTAAGTTCCTTAAAAAGGGAAATCTGTTAAATTTCAACAGCACCTAAGAGAAAAAAGAAGACAGACAGCACCTTTTTTCACCCTTAGCTCTTAACAAACAGTATTTGACTTACTAATAGAGATGCTTAAATCAAGCTTATGGTCCACTTCCCCCAAATCTGACTAGTCTACAAGATGAATTCCCCTGTCAGAATCAAGATGATCAAACAGATTACAATTATTTCATCCCCCATCTTTATTAATGAGGACTGTCTTTCATAGTTATGTTCCCTAATAAGAATAAATGATATGCCAGTGCCAGGTTTGTTGTTGCGGCTCACTCAGGGGACTCTCAGACATTTGCACTTTGAGTCTGGGAACATTTTAGATTGATTTTTACATCACCTAAAGGGGTAATAGCATCTTGGATGTTTTGTGGAGAACAAAGAATGCAGAAGGAAAAAAAAGGAACCCTCAGTGTGTCAGTTAGAGGCGTATTAGTGCAAGCCGCAAATAAAACTTGAAAGAAAGACTGTGAAATGCCACAAAAGTAAAAAGTTATCAAGTAATTGAGCGAAGATCGTAATGCCCCGGGGACAATTAACATGGTTCATGGTGCATGAGTGAAAATCCTGGGTTAGTCTAATGGGAGAATAAAAAGACTGCCTGCCTGCCTTGCCAGTAACACTACCCTGGTAAGTAGCCTATCAAAGTCCACTGTCAGGAGCTGAGAGTGAGACATCTCGTCCTTCGTTGCCATCCATGCGTCATTTATCAACCACAACAATTAATACACCTCCCTCTGTTTCAACTCCAAACGCAGGCCACAGGAATTAACCACTGAATTTGTTCAAAAGGCATAAAGCAAAAAGCGCTTGTTATTTACCACAGCAGAAAGCAGAGGGCAGAAAATTTGACTTTATTATAGTGAATTGGGAGGGAGAGAGTTTCTTGTTTTTCCCTCTTTAAATGCCAGGGCAGATGCTGGAGAGCAATAGTTCTTTCTGGATGACTAGAAAACAGGGACCATGCTTGGACGACTGGCTCGATTCTTGTGGCAGGGCTTTATTTCCATCCTTTCTCGGTGTCAAGTGCACATCCATGACACTTTTTTCTTTCTCTTTCCCTCTCCTCTGCCTCACATTTATCAAAGTTGTAACCCTGTTGTCTTTGCAGAGCGAATCAGAATGTGCCCCTGGCAAAGAATGAAGGAAAAGTCAACAGGAATTAAGTTTCAGTGCAACTGTTTACTCAACTGTGGCCTGCAGTTATTGAAATTTTATCCATGGTTTTGTGTGACTACTGCAGTAATGAATTCAGTATGGCTGTGATTTTCTCACTGACGACATGCTCATTCTAAGCTGGAAAAAAGATGGGTGGGAGGTGGGGTTTGGACTTGGGTCTGGAGGTGGGGGAGTGGGGATGAAGAGTAGATCTGGGGAAGCCTAAAGGCTTTACAGTCTAAGACTGAGGAAGTGGACACACATTGATGCACCCTTTCTACACACTGATCAACTAACACTCGCATGTAATGCCACAAAAATGTGATTATGAGAGGCGTGCTGTTCCAAAGCCCACACTTTGTGACAACATCACATTTAGCTCATACTGCATGTTTTTTCCCCTCTACCAGTTACCCAGACATACTTTATACATATATTACACTCAACAATTAAATAAGGATAGGTTAAAGAGAGAAATAATCAAAAGATATGACAATTGACAATGATGTTTTACTGTTACTGTTTAAGTGACATATCAGTAGCTCTAAGCTACACATTTGAAATGAATTATTTTGTCATATGACATATGACATTTATATAAAATCTAAAACTTATGTGTACTACTACAATCAACAATATACCTGTGTACAACATCAACTTGAGATGCCAGACAATGGATTTTTGAAATGCTGTGCTATTTAGTTCTGTTCTTAAAATGAGATATGAATAAATCTGGCTGTTATCATCTTTTCTGACAAAATAATTGTGTATCACAATGTCCAAATATATCATCATAATGCCATGATAATTTTGCTGAAAGATGATAAATGGTTACACTGAGTTATTGCTCAGCTCTATATGTTACAGAGCCATATCCTCTGTGTTCCACGCTGCAGCCTTGTTTTTTTTCCCTGTACAAATGCTGATGGATGTGCTGTGACAACAGACAACGGCACAGAGCCTGTGCATCATCACCAAACAGCTCCTGACAACAACCCTAGTTGTGCTGTCGGATAGACCAAGATAGCAGAAGACACACTGATCTTTTCAATGTTGTTTCCTTAAACACAATGTCGTGTGCCACACATAACGCTGACACCAACAGAAAGAGCTTGTCTGTTTGCCTCAAGTCTGAGATGGTGAAAATGTTTCGGCTTCACCGACGATAACGCTGGCGTGCATCTCCGCACCTCATTGGTTAACACGGCAGAGTGTGGCATTAGTTGTGAGTGTGAGGTGTGTTTACAATGAGCCAGGGGAAAATGCTGTCATCCTATTGGATGTAATGGTTTCCTAACTGTCTACAAAATCCTGTGACACCTACATACTTAAACTATGTCAGAACATCATTATAAATATTTTACCAAAATGCAGATGCTGCATGCTACAATAAACACATTCACAACCAAACACAATCACACAGAGAGAGCACTTCTCCTTCTTTAAATATTCAAAAAGGGCCTCAATATACATAAATAATAATAATAATGTGTTTATGTACTAGATGTACTTTGAGGCAGAATTAAATATTAAGTGGCACTTTAAGGGGAGGATGGGGCCTGCTGTTGACATGGCTTAATAAAGTGAAGACAGGTGTGAAAGAGGGGTTGGTTTACCTGGTGCTGCTGGAGATGCAGGAGGTCCACTGCAGTCACCTCCACTGATGGCGTGGCACTTTTGGGTCGTCCCTCCCTGGGTACACCCTCCACGCTTGTTCCTCCATTTTGATTGGCTGGTCCATTGCTCGTGGCCTCCGTCCCAGATTCTTGCATCATGACTTAAAAACCTGAGAGAAGACACAGAAACAGAGAAAACAGGGACAGAGACAGAGAGAAACAGCTGTTAAAACACACAGCAATGAGGTCGCATTTCAACTGTGGGCCAAACTATAAACATCTGTCATATCCTTCCCACACAATTTCACTTTTATTGCAGGTTTCCCTGCTGGTTTGTGCTTCCCTGTGTCTTGTTTGTTTGCTTGTAGCATATGCAATGAGGCAAACAGACACACACACTCACAGGCTGCTTCTAAACAGAGCAATGAACAGCTCCTTTGTTTTGTCTTTTCCGGTGCGGATCCTTTGCAGATGACAAGTCCATACTGGGCTGGAGAAAAAGTGAGCGGGACTCAGGTTTTGTTTATGTTCTCCATTATAGGGGATATGCAGGGGTGCGGTAGAGGGGTTGGGGTCCAGCACACATCGGAGAGGAACCCAACCTGAGTTGAGTGAGAGCAGAGGAGCCCAAGAAAACACTGGACCTCCAAAACAAAACACTTTCTATGGAAATGGATATATTTACTTGCATGACTCCCAGAAGAACCACGGCAGAATGGCTTTTTAATGGGAAACAGGGCGACCGTGTGAGGCCTGCCAAAGGATCTCCATGAGAAACATCCAATCTGAGGCCGAGCAAAAACAGTCAAATCCTTAAGGGGTGCTCAATTAACACAAAAATACAGGTCTGAATATAAATAAATGGCTTTAAGATGGAAAAAAATCATAACTTAATCCAACTCCAAAGTTATAATACAAGTAATACTGGCAGCTCAGATTTAAATGCTATTGCATGCTCTTTGTAAAAATATGGCAACACTAATCAGTGTTAAGTGTGAATACATAGCTATTTGCTTATATGTTACGTCCTCTATTCTGTTTTTGGATATACAAAAGCCAGCCAGACATGCCTTCTTCCCCACCACACCCCCTCTGTCTCTCTGGGGATAAGTGCCAGTGACACTGGTGCATATCTGCGCCTGTATTCCTCAAATCAGTGGAATGATTTACAGCTATTGTGTGCTGGTCACAGGCCTCATTGGCGCAACGCGTCTAGCCTCCCAATTCCAGGGCAGTTAATGAAGCTGACCAAGTCAGGCAGAAGCGAATTAACTTGGCTGATTAATTATTTATATGAAGCAGAATAAATGCCTTTAAAACACTGGGCCTCATCATGAAAGAATGTGAAAATGGAACCAAATGCAGATTTATGGTGTTGCATTTAACGCATGTAATAGGAAGGGCAATGTGACTTAATATGTGCTCAGGTACATAGGCACAGTGTCTCGAGAGATCCAATCTAAACAAGATGCAGACACACAGCCAGACACCATGGGGACACACACTCAGGCTGACAGATAGGAAATTGAGGTTGACAACTTGTCACGTAAGAATATTTACAGAGCATAGGTGAGATAATAATCTAGACATGAGATTATTTAAAAGAATAAACAGTACTAAAGTAGCACTGCTGTTTTAAATCCTGGTTCTCAGGAACTGGCTCCCAGCTCAGTATCACCAGTAGCAGTTTTAAGCTACAGGGAACTAAAACAGTACCAGAACAAAAATCAAACCCAAAGTGCGCTATGGTTTACATCTCCTCTCCTGTAGAAGCCCTCCTTGCAAGAAGCATAACTGAATGAGTCATCTGACACTGTGGCCTGTGCCGGTTCAGTTGTGTGTCACAACGCCCCCACACTCAGGGGCCTGTCTGAGCAGCTTGGGCCCAGCCTACAGGCCCTGTTCTCTGGGCTGGGACTAGAGCCGGCCCCCCTCTCCCTCCAGACAGATGTTGACCCGGCTCACCCCACCAGTCTGGCACGGCCTGCCTCCATAATGGGATTTTCTAAACAAGGAGTGAGCAAGAGGAATACTGTGGGATGGGACGCAGCCAGCCACAACTCCATCTACAGGCCTTCGCTTGCACCAACTCCCTTTCTTAGACACCAATTAGAAACACACATTCTCGGGGCGAAATTAAATGCCATTTGAAATAAACCATGTGCTGACGTTATTCACCCCCACTTATTTTTCAAATAAAAGACATTTTTCCACATGCGGGAAAAAAGCGGTTCTTCTTTCTTTTTTCTAAAGCTACGGAAAGGAGGGGGCTAGTAATGGCTATTATACATGCACTGTCATTCCATGCAAAATTTTCATAATTGTAACGGAAAGGCGTAAATTTCCAAATGCATGGCATCTCCAAAAGTAATCAAGAGAATGAGCCGCGGGCCTATTTTAATGTATGCAAAACTAGTGACCCACAATAAAGGAGAGAGAGGCTACAATGAATGCAAAGTAATGCGCGCATGCTTGGAACCGGCACTGATGAGGGGATGGCTAAAATTAACACCCAATTAATTTTCGAATTGACAAACAAATGAAACCCATAAATCTACTTTCTCATTAATTTTACCACAGAATAATTCAAAGCTGCAATATCATGAGTGAAAAAATTGGAGGAAAAAAGAAAATGGAAAATGGGCATTATCCATCATAAATATCAAGCAGATAGGAAAGAGCCTTATTAGAGAGTTGTGCTGATAACAATGTTAATCTGTGAAGCACTGAGGCAGGGACACCATCATCAGCTGGGGCCCGGGCAACTCTGCCACGTGACTTGGCCCCGAGTTTGTTTATCTATCTATTTATTTTCGCTTTGCTCAGGGGATAGCCTTGTCTGCGATGACTCAAAAAGCTCTAAGTTTTTCCATCCGTTCCATTTATACAACGCGCACAAATTTGGCTGTAATTATGGGTCAAGTGTCCTGCTAAAAGAGGTGTAGTTACTGGGGTTATGAACATATGTATTCGTGGTCCAAACACAAACATTTCAACAAAAACAACACACAAAGGGAGGCATGAGAAAAAAAGCCTCCTTGTTATTAATGGAGCATGTCAACTTATTTTCTGAGATAGAAAAAATAAAAAAATAAAAAAATAAAGAAAAAGGAATCAAAATAATGGAAATTCCAAGAGATCAAAACAAGGCAACAGCAGTTTGTACAAAAAGAACTAGCTGTGTTGTTGATTATTAGATGCCTGTCTGTTCTTTTGGGGGGGGGAGTGCTTGCAAAACAAAACAAGTGTTTGGAACAAACACTGGATAATAAAAAAGGTCGGAGTTTCTGTTTGTTTACAGTTTGTTTTGTTTCCCCTGCCTCAAATATGGGGAGTACAGTACAAACAAGAGTCACATGTGTCTCCCACCTGACCAGACAGGTTGAAGGTTAAGAACAGCCGGCGGCCAGAGCTCATCAACCCTGCCTCTCCGCCTCTTCCCCTCCCTCGCTGGAAATCTAATGCCTGTCCCCCTGTCATGCTTGCCTGGAATTCAACAGCTCAAACAAGTCAGCAGTCGATTCAAGGTAGGGTCGGCCCGTGCAGCTGTGCTTTGACCCTTCTCCATGTTCTGTTTTTCTTTAATGCTCATGACAGTAAAGCCTCAGCGGCCACCTGCTTCGATTCGCCAAGTTCTCACACAGCCCTTGTTTACACAAGCACACAACAAAAGCACAACATTTCTTGGGTGGGAGATAAAGACACACAAAGGAGGAGACAATGGGGAGAGGTTCACTTTAGAGCTGTTTAGGTTCAGCTTGGTTGCTAGACTAGACAACACATCAGCGTGTACCAAAGGTGCAACAACAGAATGCTTCTCAAGGTTTCTTAAGAGTCTTGTGTTTTCCTGTATTTTGGCTCCTGATTCCAGGGAAAAATCTAAAGACAAACACAAGCTGCATGTTAAGTAATCCATTATCACAGCCCTCATCACTGATAACAACTACTCTGAGTATCTGTCTCTTGGAAATATTCCACTGGACAATAAATTCCAACAAGCTTTCCAAACAGGAATCACACATTCACATTTCACATATCTTCTCCAAAATGGTCCCCTTGCAAACCAGAACCACCTTGATCAGAAACACTGAATCTGGACATCTCATCGTCGCTTCAGCTACAATTCTCCGGCTGAGAAACTAACGCCTGGGATGACATTCTGCCAAAGGAGACTTCACAGTCAGACCAAACAACCATGTAATCTTGTCAGCTACTTCAACCAAGTCACAGATAAGCAAAGCATATCTCCAGACTACTGTGACAATATAGGAGTAACACACACCCCACCACCCCCTGCAAGTAATACCCCCATCGCAAAAACCGACATTACTGCACCACACGAGACACAGAAGCATTTTCCAAGTTCTTCCCAGACCTTGTGCTGGGTATAAGCAGACCACTCACACTGGCAAACAAAGCAGCTGTTTGTTTAATAAGTGATTGCTGCCATGGCTACAGTAAACAGGAGGAACAGGGGTTTGTGTTTATGAACAAACACATCTCCTTGCAGGAGCCATTTAATATTAACCAGGTGGAATGATCAGCCGATTTCCTAGGTGACACTCGGGGCAGGCATAGTGTAAACAGGTTGTAGGAGGGGAGAAGAGGGGGCCAGGCTTTAGGGAATCAAGGTCGATGCAAATGCAGCTTTGACAAGAATAAACAGCCAGGCAAAAGTCAAGATAAACAAAAAGTCATTCTTCTGACATTTGAAGACGCATTAAGCTGGTGTGTTGCAGCTGCTAGCAAGCCACCGTGAATGAGAACAAGATGGGCCATGGCGGGGTGGGCAGCAATGGAGGTGGTCTCCTATGGAAACACATTATTGTCAAGCAAAGCAACCAAGTGTTTCTTCCAAACCCAACAAACAGTGGCTCTTCACAACAGCACAGCGAGGAACTTGTAAAAGCATGTTAAACATTTACCCCTTTCAATTATTCAGTAACTGGGTTTGTGGAAATAACAAAGGATATCTGAGGGCTCCAAACACGGGAACTCACAACAGCAGTGTAAGGAGTGAAAATAACACAACAAAAAAAGGAATTAGGGGAAAGTGAACAGAAAAAGATATTATCTGTCATAAATGAAAGTGTCTGTTGTTGATTACTTAAGTTATGTGTGACTTAAACAGTAGAATTATTTGGATACTCTGGTCTATTAAAAATTTAATTGCCCAAAAATAAATGGTAACAGAAGAAAAGGCAGATAATGTATTGTGAGGACTTTCAAGCTGTGCGTCACCTTGACCATGAATTTTTCATACATACAACAACTCGCCATCTGCTGAGCTGAAGCCGTCCAACGAGGCTTCACTACCCAGAATCCACAGTGTTTTGACTCCACTTCCCCTCCTGATATAATCCAAAAAAACTGTTACCCCCATGGAAGGAAGGCATAAAATATGAGCAAAACACATATTTATAACACATCAGGATGACTGCAATAGGATTCTCAGGCATGAAATCTAGATCCAAACCTATTACTACACCATGAGCAGAGGAGAGGGGCTTAGCATACAAGCAGTGGTGACTACGATGATTCATATGAATATCAACCTATTATCACGCTACAAGCTCGGATAAATTAACAATAAGAAGGGTACTAGAAGGCAGACTCCAGTAGAGAATCTGAGTAGATCCATAATTTCAGAAAATACACAAACCAGTTTGCCTCCTTTGCATGGAGCCATCTGAGAAACACCTCGGAGTAAAGGCCTGCTGTGCACAGACAATGACGGAATGTGCCAAAGTAAGGCAGGCCATGGTATTTTTAGTACAACTAGGGCCGATAGAGACTAAGTAAATAGAGAAGTCTAATGAGTTTAAATCTGGTTGTGCATGAATGGAATAGTAATTCTGGGATGTGGAGCCTCTTTTAGGAGTGGTTCGCCACACATTTTCTCAGCGACTCTCCTTCATTTGACTTTGATAATCTCGCTCACATGTGGCTCATGCCCATTAACACTACAGCGAGAGGACAGACACCAGGAGACGAGGGGCCGCCTTTTCTGACCAGAGGCTCAATGCACAGGAAAAAGTAAGCATTGCTCCCCGCTAGCTCTTCTTACCAATTAAGCCTGTGAAACATGCATACCCGAAGAAAAACACAACTCCAATCTATCAGCGTTCCTATGGGAGCTGCAAAAGCACTTATTGTTTTAACATTACTTAAAGTGTGTCATATATTTTTAATCATTTTTACTAGAATCCATGTAAGGGCTGCTCCCATGCGAACTTGTGCAGAGGAAATGTGTCAGATGCATTTTCACGGGAACACCAAGGTTAGCCTTAACGAACTTGTCTAATTAATATTGCGAGCCAACGCGAAGAAAGGACAATATTATTAGAATAGCTGCCTTTCGGGGTTGATGTCAACTCAGTGAAGTGTACGCTTCCCTTGCTGAACTGACAACATGTAGCCTAATCATTTTCCGGAAAAGCTTTGCAGTTCTGTTAAATCACCAAGGCAGACCTGTGGTAAGCCACAGCTCAATACACAAAGTAAGCCACTAATTACTGTCGAGTAAGTCATCAGCTGTGGTAGATGCATTTATTATGTTTCCCCTCATGATAACTGGAAAAACTGTAGGGTCTGGCCTAACCCCTGCTTTTTAAATGATTCTAAATAGTGTTTAATGTTTCTCTGCAGACAAAAGCACACAGCAGGTGTATTTCTCTTTTGTTTAGAGTTACTCACAAAGAGGTTAAGTTAAGCTATTGATTTTTTTAGACACAATCATTACCCTTTACACACAAATAATGGCATGGTAATGCAGTGGCTATTTAACTTCAATAGTTTCGCACTTAAAACTGTCATTGCTCAATGGCTGCTTAAAATTTACTGACTTTCAGTATCTTTAACAAAGCAGCATTTTGCTTTTAGGCATCTGATTCACTGTCATTGGTATGGGAGTGGTCTTACTCACTGACCCCTCCTGCTGCCTCTGAAGGAACGATTCTTCCTCGAGGTGGTACTGGGGTCATTTAAGCCTACGAAGCATGTTATAATGGGAAAAGCCCCAGCTTCCCACAGAGAGGACGGAGAGGGTTAAAAAGGAAGGGAGTTTGTGCGTTCCATTAAGCAGTTAAATTGAAGATAAAGGGCGAAGGGCTAAATACCAAAAGACCTTACATGAATTTCTGCGTTTTAATGGAATCAGGTTTTAACAACTCTTTTTTGTTAAATACAGCCCATGTCAGGATGATGCGTCCCACTCATAAAGCAGCACAATGACAATGTACAGTGGCACTAATACAAGGACATAGTTCATCATGACATTTTCTGCAATTCCCAACTGATTAGGGTCATTATGTTGGAGGCCTGATTTATGTTGTCATTTCCTCTCACCGATCCTGCATCAATGAATCTTAATGAATTGGTAAATAAGGGTGAAGATTACACTGTGTGACACCGCAACATTTCTCACCCTCAACGGCCGAGATTTATGTAGCCAATTAGAGACTAACAGAGAAAATTGGCTGGCAGAAAAATAATATTCTTTATGGTACAAAATGGAGGAGCATTCTCAGTGAAGGGCAATTGTATTGTCGGTGTTAAAGTCCATAAACCACCCTCCTAACCCACCTTCAAAACAGAAAGAGGGATGGACTCTGTTTGCAAGCAGGGGATGTAAGGGCAAGTTCAGATCATTGTGAGGCTGTACGTTCACAGAGCCATTGAGCCAAAGTCCTTAACATTCACCGTGGCCCATCTCAAATGTTTGATCAGCATAAATACACCCCTGTATGACAAACATGTTTACATTCTCACTGCAAACATCAGACAATCAGACACCATGAGGTGCTGCTTCTCTAATGAAGACACAGGAGCTTTTATCAAGGCCGGCCGTGTCCCTCTGTCAGAAATATGCCTCTTTCATACAGACATCAAAACACGTGTGTACAAAGAAACGAAGCCAAATTATTTGCGCTAAACATACAATAAGGCAATATTTTTCAATTAGTTTTTTTTGTGAGGGGAAAAAACCGTAGTTAGAAAACACATCCAAGTGCCCTTCATCTTTTTTTCAAAGTAGGACTATCAAAATACAATCACTTCTTTGAAGACATGTCTGATCAACACATAGAGGAAGACATATACAATCTGATTAGGGGCTCTTTAAGTATTCCCCGCTACATCATTATTACAACCATGATAGTTTTTATTCCTCACATGCAGATTAAGCAATGCTGAAGATGATTATGGTGAGGGACAAAACTGTTTTTGTGTATCACTACAAAAGCATGAAAAGCTTGCCTGCTTATTAATACCAACTTCTTAAAAGGGCACTTAGAGTTATAATGAGAGCCTTTATGTATTACATATTGTGACTAGATTTAGTGTGAGGAAGCAGCTCTCCACATCAAACAAGCTGGCTTGCTATTAGGCACAGGGGCTGAGGGATGCTGTGTGAAAAGGAGTGGAAAATTAAAGCTGAAGCAACGCAGGAAAGGGCTTAATTTACTGGCATGTACAGTATGCAAATGAGATTACTCTCTGCTTAACTGCATCATTTATGTCCATAATAACAGCATCATCATTACAGGGCTCAAATTAAATTACACTGTAATTAGCATATCAAAGTGATTGGTTAAAGTTTAAAACAAATACCCAATTTTGTTAATGAACATCTGTAATCACTGTGTAGACTCTCAGTGAAAACATCCAAAACAAATATGTGTTTTGGAGAAGGGGAGGAATATCCCTCCCAAACGACATGTCTGTCTGTCTGTGTGCATATATGTGTGTCTGTGTGTGCTGTCGGTAAGATGGGGGTGTTTTACCTGGAGAGCTCCACACACTCAGGATATATTTCCCAAACTCCAGGAGATCAAAGATCCAATTTCCCACACTTGCCACTTCAGGAGCTCATCAATAAAATACTAATCACTTCACGGCTGATTCTGAGAATGGAGCCGCAGCCAAAGGCTTAGGGAGACTTCCATATCACAAAAAAACACCTCTGCTCTGACTGTCTTGACTGTTGTTGAATGTGCACACACTCCAGCACAGACGCACATATAATTTGCAGTCGGGGTTTATCCGATAGCTGTCCTGCCATTTTCCTTGATAAACATGGCGAGTTTTAACATGTAGCACTGTAGCACATAGAGCACGTGCTCAGACCGCTGACAGGAATCACACACGCCTTATTTCATGTGCATATTAATGAAGATCAACCCACCGTCCACATATTGTTGATATAACTCAGAATTTTCAAAGGATTTCATTTTTTGAACTTTAGCAAAAACTCTGATATGCCACCACAAAGCGCTAAGACTTCCTTTTTGTTTTCCACTTTTGCACCATTATTCCCACCAGCATTCCACTGTTTCTTTTCACTAATAATGCAACAAAAAGGGGGCAGCAGCCAGTGGTGTACATTATCAGAAATGCACTCGTCAAATTTTAAAGAAGTGGCATCTTATTTTATTCATTAAGAAATCCATTAAAAGGCCTTATTCCTTGCAAGTATGTAAAAGATGTGCCTTTCAAGGTAGAGCTAGGGCAAATCCACTCCATCAGCTAATGACGGCACTCATTACACAGAGAAGCTGGCTAATGAAGGCGCGGTGGCCGGCCGATCCCCTCACCCAGCATAAAGCCCTATGAAATGCTAATATCTCACTTCTAATTAAAGGATGCTAAGTCCAAATGCACCTTCACGGCTAGTAGCTGGCAACATAAATTTTATTTTTCAACACTACACTACACCCAGAGATGTGCCTGAGCAACATTCCATTAATTCATATTTAATACCCCCACTAGTCCTGCATTTGCCTTGCTATCTGCCTCTCCTCTCCTTCTCTCCCCCATCAGCTTTATATTGTGAGTAAGCACAACAGTAAGCGCTTTCTAAGAGTATGTATTTTATTTTATTTTTTTTGCTTTTTTGTTGATGCACATATTACTTTAAAGTGCTTCCAGAAATAAACACATATGCACACAACAGCCTCTATGCGTGTGTCACAGGGGAAAGGTCAGGAGAAAAACAAAGAGGAAAAAGGAAAATATGCCAGTATCGCCCCTGCTGCACCTGTATACATTTACAATGTTTACACATCTTTGGCTGTAAATATGTTTACAAGAAAACCTACTGCCTTTCTCAGAAACTGACCTTGAAGCCAGTAAACAGTTCATTAACGTCAAAGAGGGTATAGTCTTTCCCCTTAGATGGAAAAAAACATAAAAGGTCAGCGCTATTAGCTTATCAACAAAATATAACTGCAATGGAGTGGAAATTACAGTTAGGCCTGAACAAACACAGATGAAATAATGGACAGAATGTTAGCCTGAACTATGGTTAGAAAAGAAAGATAAGTTAGTCATCATTACTGGGTAAAAATGTCAATTGGTAGCTAATTATTTGATCACTTCTTTGTAGCTCCATCTGTGTGTACGCCTCACAAATACCAAAGTCACTGTGAATCACTGTATGTGTTTAGTCTGTGGCATTTTGCCAATTGGATAAAAAGAATGGACCTCAAATGGATCTTGGATTCCTGGTGTTCAGAAAAAGACACTGGTTTTACAATGGATGTATATTTCAAATTCTGGCATTTTGAAGGTTTTGAGGCCACAACTTTGATTAAATGACTTCAATACAGAATCATTGGACCTGTAGAATATTAAAAAATCATGCATAAAATACCATTAGACCACAACAAAGCTCTGCTACACATGACAGAAACACAATTTTGAGTCAAATACCACTTTAAAAACCAGAATCTCTACAATGGATCATTTTTTTTAAAGGCATTCTTTTTAACTCACATTTGAAATGATGAATCAGAAATTGTTTTACATTTAGTGCATCGTTTGCCAAGAAGGAGTAAAATGCATGACTTTAAAGGTCATATCACATGACGTCTGTTTGATCCCAGCCCAAGTATTTTCCCAAGGATTCTATGGCTCTGTACTGTGTAAATCACGCAGTCTGACCTTCTACATTCCTCATGCTCTGTCCTCCCATTCATCCACAGGCACAGATAATACTGGGCAAATATCATAAACGTGAGGATTTTAGGATTGAGGTGAGGCTGCCATCATCCTCCACCAACTGGGGAAAAGAAAGCCCATGCATCTGAAAGAACCCTATTTCCACCTACTGCCAGACTAACCTGTGGTGAGGTTATCTGACCCTAATACCTAATAGCTTATATGCTGACAATCCATGGAGAATTCTCTCAGATGATAGGCAATTTATGTCCAGTTTTTTGATTCTCATGACATTTTACCTGGATTTTTGTATTGTTAAGTGCTCACACAAAACTGCCCACTACTGCAAAAAGAGCAGACAGATTAGTATTTACAACAACAAGTGATTCTTCAGTAAACTTCAGAGCAATTAAAGTAAAAATGCCACAGCCTCTAAAACGCTACATTTCCCCCTAACAGTATCCCAGGGTTTTAGAGTTTGTGCGGTCGTGGTTTCATCCAAGTATTATAAAGGGTCTCTAAGCATCGCCAAGATGTTTCCAGTTCAAACGCAGCGTCGGCTTTGGGCCAGGGCGTGACCTGCAGCTGAACTGGCCTCCGCTCGGCCACAGGGAGGAGGGCAACAGCCACTCCAAACACATCACCCCACCCCCTGATAAATAACTTAACACAGCAAACAGAGGCCCATCAGTCAACCCACACATAGCTAACACCGGGACAGGGACAGAGATCGATGGAGAGATATACACAAATAAAGAAAGACAGAAGGAAGACAAGAAGAGAGGGGATGGAGAAGAAGAAGGGAGGTGGGGGTACATTGTGAGGGCATCTAACACTGGAGAGTAGATAAATATCACACGGGAGCCTGAGCCAAGCAGCATGGAAGGCCAAGTACTGTAAGGCTGTGAAAGCCAGGCTATTTTGCCGAGCTGTGACATTTGTTTCTTATTGTCTAAGTGGCAGCTGAAAGCGTCTCCCTGCGAGGGCCCCTCAGCTCTGCTCTGCCCCGCTTTGACAGGGAGGTAACCATATTAGGACGTGTATGGTAAAGTAAACAATAACATAGTTGCAATGAGATGGAAATTTTTCAGCTAATGGTGTTTGTCATTCCTGTTTTCAATGCACTGAGCGGCCCTGTGTTTTTTTTCTAGTTGGCCAGAGAGACTTTGTTTATGAAAACAACGCAGGAGCCAAGGCTAAAACCAGAGCAAAAAAAAAAAGAGAAAAAGAATATAAATAAATATCAGTTTAAAAAATCCCTCCACCTTTTTTATTTGATTACATAAACACACCCACATTTGGTTAGAAATAGTCTTTCAGTTTTTCCGTCCTTTTCAGGCCATGTCCACACTATGGCGGCTATGTTTAAAATACATTTTCCTCCTGCCCTCCAAACTAACCCAGCATCTCTCACAAATACAGACGGTACACTTTCCACAGCAGATGAATCTGATCTGGTGACAACATTGTATTAGTCAATAAAAAACTGTAAACATTGTGACTGGCTTTACTGAAACACAATAGAAGGACAGTGCAGAAAGTAGAGCTGCTACCATTTCACATTTTTTAACCGAACAACGTGGTACTATTTGTCCAAAATTATATCATTTCCTACAAATCTCCTTTTTTTTAATAGAAAAGTGAGGAGAAGGAGAAATGACCAACTAAGGGAAGTTTATTTACATCAAGTTTAAATTTAAGTAATTCTGACATGCAAATTTGCGCCACTGACCACAAGCCAACCATCTGGACAGTGCTGACCTTTAAAGGAACCACAAACAAAACAGTCCTAAATGTAGGGAGCTATCATAGAAAGTAAGCTGTGTTGCACTATTTAATTTTTATTTACCCATCCTCAGCAGGAGTATAATCTGCTTCACAAAAAAGACATGGTTGCAGAGTGATATGATGAGAAAATTAATGGTACAAGCATGCTTTTTGAATAAATTGTGTAAACTCTATGACCAGGTTGCTAGCTTGGTGAAAATTATTCTCCCTTTAATCACATTTTAATTAATAAAAATATGTAAAAGGCGGAAACAACCTGGCCCCGAGCGAACAGCCAGTTAGCACTAGCCCACCCGTGCTAGCAGTTAATTTGCTTGCTATAGCGGTTTTACAACTAGTTTGCAAACTAGCCCTGAGAGTAGAATGGATACAAAAAAACCCACAAAAACTTATATCTCGTTTTTTTCCTCCTGTGCATTTAATTGTTTATATTACAATTCAAATTACATCAGTGATTGCATATAACTCCACTTCAATGAAGATGTGTGTACCCCTTTAACAGACTCTGCTGTAGGCTGTGTGGGGTGGCCAGGCTTTAGTCTGACGTGGCCACCTTGAGCCCCCCCTTAAGTCTGCCCCTGAAACCATGCATCACTGAGATTCACAGATGAATTTTACTGTAACTTATTCTGGCTAGAACAAGTCTCTAAATTAGAAAATGTTAGTTATTAGATATATCTCTTGTCATGATTTATCAAGCATTCTCCAACCATGTTTCAGGGGGTGTTCAACCAGCACTGAGACTGAGTATGATGCAAGTGTGGATGGCAATTTTTCTACATAGAATTTTCAGGTATAAGCACAAAATTAAACTACTTAACTTGCATCTTCAATTCTTATTCAGTATTATTTCGACATTATCCAGACAAACAAGCACATGAGAGGCTGTTACCAATATCTGAAGAGAATCAGAGCAGGGAGGCAAACTTGAAAATAAAATGGAAAAACTGAAATATTTTTTGATATAATCGGTTCGAAGGTTTCATTACTCATGAGCTGCAATAGCATTTTGAGCTCTTTAAAAGATGTTGTTCTCATTCTGGTTTATGTTCCACTCGTCACTTGTTTTCCTCCCTGTTCTCTCAGTTTTCTTTGGCTCTGTTTACCACGCTATCTTTTCCAGGTTAAGAAAAGGCATGACCGCATGTTTGTGTACGTGCAAGTGTAGAAAACAAAGACTCCAATATTTTCCAGCTCTTTTGAATAACTGCTGCTGACTCACTGGTCAGATATTAAAAAAGAAAAAGAGCTTTACGTCAGGCTGAAGCTGAAAAAAAGAAAGTTACCAAGGTCCAAAGCTCACAACCTATAGCCATACTGTACATACAGTCAGCTATAGTAGGAAGTCGAAGCAGACGAGCACCTCCTCCACTTCTGTCCTCTCCACATGTTGACTTTTATTGTTTGGTTTTTGCCCACCTCTCCAGCTCTCGCTCTCTCTCTCTCTCTCTCAGCCTCATTCCTTAATCTCACACCAAAAATGCAAGCTGTTTATTTGCATAGAGCTGAAGCCATTCCATTAAGTAGCCCCACCAGGTGCTTTATCCCTAAAAGGGATTTGTTTTCTAAAATAAACGGAGAAAGCAAAGGACTGCCAAAGTGATATTTACCATGACATGAAGTGAGTGCAACAAAGTCAAAACTATCCAAATAAGAATCACTGCGGCTTGGAGGAACTTTTCTGAATTTCCCTACATAGTCACAGACCTTCACTAGCTGTAGTGCAAACAAACAAGAAACCTTTGACTATGACTTAAAATATAAATGTACAGTTTCGTACATATGTGTATATGTTCAGCAATTTTAGGTATCAAGTCCAGTTCAGTGTATTGTTTTGCTGTAAAGTCAGTCTGACAGATGCTTCCCTTCCACAAAAAACAATCTCTGTATAGTCATTTTGCTCAGAAAACAACAAACCAACCCTATTTATTAGTTCCATTTCACTTTTTCTGAAGCTCAGACGCGAGGCCCAAGCTGAAAAAGACAGTCTTTGCACTTTTTCTCTTACTTTTGTGATTTTCTTTTCATCTTGCTGTAAGACAACTCATCTGCAGATGGGATTTGCTTACTTTTGTCGCCTCAGTCAATCTCGCAAGAAAACTCTGTCACGTTAGCCATCTGCACCTGGTAGCCGACTGACATTATCAAAGCTCCTCACTCTCCCAGTGAGCCCAGAGTGTATACATCCGTCAATATGTTTCAGACCAGAAGACGACATGTCTGTTTCATGCTGATAGAAAAATAGATTGAAACTTGTCAGATGCATTTTCTCAAAAAAAGCCATTTTAAGTAGCTTTAAGATCACACATCTGCGATAACATTATCAGTATCTACCTGACAAAAGAAGATAATTCACATGAAAGGTACAAGGGAAGCAGGAGAATATAAGAATGTTGTTCTATTGTATAACATTATGTATTCAGCAGCATAAGGCATGCATCTAACTGTGCAACCTGTTTAGTTGGACAATACAGCGGCGGGCAATCTGCCAGAGTGTGTTCAGATAGCAGCTGATGCAGCCATGGGAGCAGAGCATCAGATAGGGAAAGCAGACGGTGGCCAGTGAGGGTGTTTAGAAGGCTTTGACACATCCTGCGATCTCAATCAACAGGAAAAGACAGAGGCACACCGTCGCTTTATGCCTGTGCCTTGGTTTCTATTGTGACGTCTTTGTAGGGACGATAATTTTTCATTTTCACGCTGCCTTGCATCTATTCTGCCTGTCACTGTTTTTAACTACCGCAGATAAGCTCGGAGAGTAGATTACGGTACTTACAGTGCATGAAAAACACAGCAACAAAACTGCCAGTGACAGAAGCGTTTAACTTTCTTGCTAGAAATCTCCCCCATGTGGCACTTTCGCTACAGCGAGTTGTTTATTATGTTCCAAGCAAGGCATAAGCGATTAAAGGAGCTCTTAAGAATCAAAGTGTTATAAATGCATGGAAACACAGCCGGCTGTAAATGCCACAGAATTAGAAGCTTACCAAGCCTAATACTAATACATGGCAATTTTCAGCTTGATGCTGATATAAAGAAATTACTTTTTTAAAGTAAGCAATAAATGCAGTCAAGGGAACTATTACAGAGGCCCTATTTTCATCCCAGCATAAATCTGAACACGACCTTTCTGTGAGTCCAACTCATGAATCCATTTGTTTATTCTTAACACTCCCATAAAAAGTAGATTAAACAAAGAAACTTCAACAGCTAAAACGAAAGCATTTACAGCAAAGGGAGAAGTACAACAAACTGCATGTTTGCACAATGGGTTCTTTTCTCCTTTACATGGATTCATGAAATTCAAATGAAGTCCAACACGAGACAATAATATTTGGAAGCCCCCAATACACGAGCAGGGCATTTGAGAATTCTCTTTATCTGAAAAGCTGGATGTCATCAGGTCTGAATAAATCGAGCACATCAGAGGCAGCCCTATCGCCTGGAAATGCCCATATGATGATGATAAACATTCCACATACATAAATCTAAACTTTTGTCTGACTGCTACAACCATGCATTTCAAATTCCTATATTCCAATTTGCATACAATTAACCAAAAATGCTTTTTAAAAGTGCGGTTCGTCCAACTGCGGAGAAAAATGAGCGCCATACATGCTTTTTACACGCTCGTCTTATTTGACTCTATTGCTCTTTAAAACAGCTTTAAACACCAAGACATATTAATCCCATAAGCTGCCACAGGGATTTCTGCATTAGTGATGCAATCAAAATCACATTGGAAGCTTATGTCAATAATTAAGCTGATTTCACCACATTAACATTAATTACACAACCATTTGGAAGATTTCAGGGCTGATCTTACATCTGGAGCAGGCAGCTGAGGGGCCTGCTGGAGTGGACCTGAGTATGCAGAGAATGCACTCCAGATAAACTGCAGCAACATGATTTCTCTGCTTCCATTTTCTCCAAGGCTCTGTTTTCTAAAGGGGTGACTGCATGAACCCAATAAAAGAGTCCAGGCTGTTTTAATATACTGTGGTGATGAGGATCTCCACTTGGAATTAAATGAAATACAACTAGTCTAACAGTAAAGATGGCACTTTGAGGCACTTTTGCTTCTTCCTACAATCTATGGCAAGGTTGCGATTAAGGAAGAGAATCATGAATCAGTAATTGCTTCAAAACAGGCGCTGATCTAATAATGCAAATGGTTTCATTACATTTTATTGTGGGGCTGCTCGGTAATAAACGTCTGAAATCAATAGAGAATTGTACAACGTTTTTTTTTAAATGCTCTGTTAAGAATTCTCAAAAAAATCTATTTTGTGTGACAAGAAAATCTTTAAATTTCACATTTTGTTTAAAGCTAAAACAAAAAACAAAGCTAAATAGTAGCTTTTAGCATAAGTTAATGGAACTACTGAAATGAGGATATTTCCACAAGTAAAATAACGGGAACAAGCTGTGCTATCCTTTTTAACTGCACTTAGATGCACATGAGGATTACCCCGGTTCAAATCCAAATCAGCTTAAACAAATATTTGGGGAAGCCAAGTTACATCTCAAATTTTGTCATTCAGAACAGCGCCATTCCTCCGTAATAGATACTAACAAGGGAAGCACTGCTCAATGCAGTTACACATGCAATGTCTATCTACCTACAAGTCACTACAAGTTAATAGAGGGAGGGACAGACAGACGGAGAGGAAATGATAAAAGACAGACAAAGAGAATAAGAGAAAGGAATGACGTGAGGTTAAAGTTGCACGAGACAGAAAACAGACACACTCCTCCTCTGAAGCCCGGAGCTCCTGAAGTGTTAACACCCCTCCTCTACACAAACACATCACTTCCCCCAAGTCCTACTACTCCTCACCCGATCACTCCGGCTGAAAGTTCACATCCAGTGGGCCTCAAACGATCTCAGATAGTGAGACGGGGTGTGAGGAGCGAACACGAAATATCAACCAGAAGGGCTGGGATGCCAACCATAACAGAGTGTGTACTGCAACGCCCATTTCTTGTTTGGTAAACATGGCATTACCATATTTGAGCTAACTTCTCCAAACTCAGCAGCAGTGCACGTGGCTCTCGCTTCCTACAAGTTCCCACACAGTAAAACTATTTTTAAACTTCTGATCATGCAACTAACTTAAGTCCATTTTCACCTCCAGGGAAACTGTGTCTTTACTACTCACCATGCTAGTCTCAGATCAGCAGCTTCTCAAAACACTGACAGGGTACACCTGTCGAGTCTCTTGCCCACCCTCTTGCCCCCGCGTACACACACAAAATACAGTACACAAACAAGACAACCACAGTGCATTCAGTTAATTATTAAGCCAATTCAATAGAGCATTCACACACACACACACACACACGCACAGGGACTGGAGTCTGGTGAATGATTGTGTGTTTACCTTCTGCACGAACTTGCTTATTTAAAGCAATCTTCAGTTCCAGTGGTGGTAAAACAGCCTCCTCGCCCTGCAGACACAAAATGTAAAATCATTTCTAGTTATGAAATAATTACCACTGTTGATCATAATACTTGTCATCAGCACCCAGAAGCCAATTTACAAAAAAAGAAACACAACAGTACACCGGTGTAAACTAAATGCTACCGATAATACGCCCACCAGTTGCTATTGATTACAATTGATAACATGCACAAACAGTGTTATATCTTCTGAGAAACCATCTGAAAGAAATCAATTCTCTGCATTCCTGTGCTGTTTGCTTTCCTTTGTTTGTGTGAAGCTGTACCAGTCAGTGTGCCTCCCTCGGCTGCTAACAACGGAAAAGCCACCATTTCAGCTAACAGCCATGCAAAAGGCACCTTTCGTTGGTCTCCCTGTAGCCTCTTATTGTCACCGTCGGACACATCCTTGCATTTCCATCTGTCTGTTAACTACAACTACACCCACTGATGATAACAAATGAACAATGGGGCTGTCTGTGGGTGAATGGTTTATTTGCAAGACAAAAACTTTTCATATTACTGACAGTAGATGCCCTTCTTGGCCCCCCCTGCTGGCGAACACACTGCATCTGTACCTGCTCTGCCCTGACTCAACTCCCCTGGGTGGCCCTGATCTGCATGCGCACGGCTTTCCTAACTGAGCACTCAACCCAGGAAAAGAGAGATGAAAAAAGAGAGAAGGAAACAAAATCTTATTTTTATGGTAAACTGAGAAGTGACTGTGGCGCAATATCTCAGGTGAATTTGAATAAAAGCATTAAAGCATATCCAAATATGAAAGAGGGGGGAAAAAAGCTCCAACTCCCTCTCCTACTGTTCTTTTTTGCCGTTTACATTTGGCAGTCAAAACTGTGGCCAGGCATTTGTACGAGTGTATATCTAAAGCAGACTGAACGCAGATAAAAACACGCCGGCCCAACTTGCCCAGTTTCAGCATTAATTATGAGTTAAATGCCCTTGTTGAAAACGCGAGTCAACATGCAGCTCGCTCTGAACTCTACTGAGGGTTGAACAATCATCGAAAATGGACCATTCCCACACAACTACCCTATTATTGTGATTCATTACACTTCAATTAACATATCATCAATGGAATCGTAATTCAATGGCGAGTGGTGACAAATGACAGATATTTTCAGTTTCAAACTACTAAACATCATTAATTCCCATCACCTGAAAGAGCCCCAGGAGCTAAATGAGTTTACCCAATGCATAACATCCATTTAGATAAATGTTCCATCATTTTAATGAAGGAAAATTTGTATTGGAGAGAAAAGGCAACAACGGGATCCTGATAGCAGCTGTACGCCTTTTCTCCTTGTAATATAATGCCCATCTTGTAATACCTAAACAGATAATTGTCTCCATTTCAAACAGCACAAGGCTGTAATATTGCCATTTAGAACAGTGGGGGTGCAGAGATCGTAGGGTGAGGATAAACAAGCACATGCTGGTTCGCCCGGTTGGGAAAACCGAGCCCATCACACACTCCCACATTGAGATTTTAGGGAATAGAACAACTCCTGGTTGAGATAATTACCCACCTAGGTGGGTTATGTGCATGCTCAGTGAGAGGCCTAAGCTAAGAATATGAATCAAAATGCAACAATTTCAAAAGACAAAGGAAACTCAGGAGCATTTTGCAAGCTTCTCTTGCAAAGTCTTGAGAGGATAATGTAGGTTTGCTGTGTTAAACAAAGTGGAAAATAGGACAACAAACGACTTTTGACAAAGAAATATCTCACAGTAGTTACAAGACTCTTGTGTGCAATAGATAACCTAACCATTAGCTCGATACCTTTAGAGGTCCAGGTGATCCAAATAAATGTTTCCATTCTGTATGCAAATACCACAGACTTCATTGTAGCTGTGGAGGGAAAAAAACACGCAAACACCCTATTTTCAGAGGAAATGGACAATCAGAAGGGTTTTTTGCTATGGTAATGAACTGCTGTGGTTATATCTGAGCATGAACAAAGACTCATTTTATTCTGTCCACAAACCTGTGAAGTGGACTTCCCTATTTGTGAAGGGGTCGCGGCTTCACAATATGCTCTCTAGTCCCAGGTATGTTATCAGTGCCTTTGGCTTTGTTGTAAGATTGCATGTTCAAAATATGAATTAATACCCCTCCACTGAAACGCACCCAATCCCAACAAAAGGCCTGCATTCACTGTGGACAGCTCTTCAGCTCCTCTAATGGACAGGCTCTCCTCTCTCTTCACACTGTGCAGACAAAAAGATGAGGGCCCATGAATATTTACCACTAAGTAAAGTTATTCCATTAATTACTCCAAGCACGCTTAATACTGTATCTGTGGCTACTTCTGTGGCGGTTCGTTAATGAACCTTCACACATCATTACCATATTAATTAATGCTCAACTCAATGGTTGTCAATAGAAGGCTGCCAGAGTTGTCTCGTGGTTCTTTACAGCCCATCCTGGATGTTTGGACCACTTAGTATCAGCATCTGAATAAATCTACAGTATCTATCACACCAGGGCCTAACAGTGTGTTTGAACAATAAAAAAAAAAGCAGCGATACTGGTTCAACACTCCTCAAGGCTGGTGGATCTGTATTAAGAGCATTGTGTAAATAAAAAGAGGGCGTAGGAGAGTTTTAGTTGTGTAGAGTCAGTGATATCAATATACAGGGTCACTGGTGTTTGTTTTTAGGGTGTGTACAGGAGATTTTCCAAGTCACTGTCTGTGCTCTGGAACACAGGAAAATCTAAAGCATGACTCACTTCTCAACAAATGCAGCTGCTTACTGTATGATCTGATCTGCTAAAAGGGCTGACTGCACACTATTTTCTCCCTCTTTTCTTCTGGGCTTTTATTAAGAAGGACTGATTAAATGAAAAACATGGCTAAGTCTCGTAAAAGACTAAAAAGTCAGCGATTGAAAAAAAAAAAAGTGAAAAAGCAAGCATTGTTGTTTTTTTGTTTTTGATGTGATTGGCAGGATCTTGGCGTTATATTGCAACACCCACACAGACTGTAAACAACAGCAGTTTCTGACACGCAAACACACTCAAAACCCACCAATTAAACCCAACTTCAATCCAGCCAGCCCTTATTCTGGGTGTTTTTTTTTCAGATTCTTCTTTTTTTTTCTTAGTTTAAAAGGCAACAGTGCAGTCTGGTGAATGTCAGGCCTGTCTGATCCCCCAGATTCTTGGACCTGCCCTCACGTTTTGCTGAGCTAAGAACAAAGTACACAGAGTGCACATAGAGAGCTTTGCTGTCTTAATACCAAGGAAGTGGAATTTCACTCCTAACCCAAAACAAACAAGGCCACACATTTCTTTACACTATTTAAATGACCTCAGTGAATACAAAACGAGTGAATCCGCACCACTCTTCAGGAATTCAAACTCTATCGATCCATGAGGCAAACCATCAGAAAACTGCACTTGGTGAATTATTCTGTCAGCTGAGAAGTCACAACCAGGTCAGGATCCACAGCTGAGAAAAGTCTCACCTTAGCATGTGATATTAACTCAGTCAAACAGTTCAACGCTGATCCCGCACGTATAGTACAGCACTCAAAGGGCTAACGTACAGTGAACATTATGCAATCCTATTTTTATAACCTACCCCTTTTCCACCCTGTCAAGTAGGACTGTCAATTCTACCCAGCCATATCAGGTTTCCACTCTCGCCCAGGTCCCAGCTCCTCTCCAACCACAGATCCTGTGCGCTATTAATATCAATAAGCTGCAGATTCCATTTCCCCAGACAAAGACAAAGGGAGAACAAGATGCGATGAGTGAGGGGAGGAACTAATACCCTCACGCATCACCATGGGGTTAACACTTACTCTCACCTCCAACCCCGCTGCACGAAAAAAAAAAAAACGGAACATTTTGCACATCAACTTTTACACACTGTTTTCACACATGCGGAGCACACACACACACCTATAGTGCTGCATGCACACCCACATTGGGACAATAAACGGGTGGGTTTTTATGTACTCAGTACATAGCTGAAGTTCACTTTCAATGAACAAACTTAGGGCTTAGCATTTAATATAATTTGCTATGCTACACGTAATTTGTTTAAAAATTGCACACATAGGCACAGAACTAGGGCTGCAACTAAAAGTTTAATTCATTATCAATATACAAAACAGTATATCTTGATCAATTCATCAAACACTTTGTCTAAAATGTAAGAAAATAGTGGAAAATGGCCATTACAATTACAAACCCAAGGTGACGTCTTTAAATTGCACGTTCTATCCATCGAATCGTACAAAACCCAGACATACTAAGGTTACAATCACATCAGACAAAGAGAATAAGCAAATTTTCACATTTTAAGATGGCATTTTGGTTTGACAAACTACTCAAATGGTTGATTTACTTCATCTCTGGAACAAGAGTTTTGATTTGTGAGACTGACTGAATTCACAGAAATGTAATATTACACTATCATCATCATAAATACTAGACTTGCTGTACTACTGCTACTACTCAAAGAAACTCACTGGTATCTACACACAGACTGTCAATCACTTACAGAACACACCCACAAACACACTCGCATGGACACGAGCTCACATTCTTCCAACACGGTCCAATAACAGGCCAGAAAAAAAGAGATAATGTGTGTAAAGGTAATGAAATCTTTACAGACTTACCCATCAACAGTTAAACCGACTTTCATCATGTTTATGAAACTGTATACTGATGCAGGTTCCCTCCATGCACTGAGTGTTTGAAATCCACTTCTGAAGAAGAGGAGAAAGCTGCCAGCGAAAGTAGCAGGTATGAAGTAGTTGAAGTAGTGTGTGGTAGCTGAGTGTGTTTGCATGTGTCTGTGTGAGAGAGAGGACTACAGCCCAGACTGCAGTGTTGAGAGGGACTAGAGGTATGTGGTCAAAACACAACAAAAGCCGGTGCCTTGCTCTAGATTAAATATGCAGGAAGAGGCCCCTTTGCATAAACACAAACACTCAGCAAATGAAGAACGGGCACAGAGCAGATGCCTGCTGAGAGCTCTACCTGTCCTGGCCTCTTTTAATTAGACAAGAGCAGGCAGAACAAATGAACATCAACGCGGTCGCACAAGGCAGAACAAAAGGAAAAAGAAAGGGAAAAAAACACACAAAATACTTTCTCGATCCTCAAAAATGTCCTTAATGAGAAGAGCAGAAGATATTACAGAAGCTGGAAAAAAGGGATGCATGACTTCACAATGGTCACGAAAAAAGATATGTGGCTTTTTCCAGTATGATTGCCTTGTTTACACCAAGTCAGATGATGAATATCCTGCATTTTAACACTGACAATTACTTCACCGCTATTATTTTGCGGGATTATTGATAAATTCAGTTTACACAAATGCCACTACAGCATGAAGACTTCAACGTGCTTAATTACAACCTAAAACACTAATTAAATTTTAAAATATTAAATTTAATTAAGTTAAGTAGGTCATTTTTTGGTGTGGGTTTTCATTAAATGATGTCCTCGATTAAAAAATGTACACCTTGCAAGCCTTTTATTCATCCTTACACATGCTTCCCCTCCACAAACCTCCTGGTGGAAAAGCTGGATTTTAATCGACAGGAAAAATTGATTTATACCAACATCCACTGGTCAGTGTCTTTCTTTCTAAAGACTCTCTTATGTCCCCACTTTCTTTCCTCCCTCCCTTTTATTCTCTTCATTTATATTTTCTTTCCCTTTTAGGACAAGAATGCAGAAGTGTGTGGTGTAGTCCTGAAGAAAAAACTGCCAGTCAGAGTTAAAAAGAAAAAAAGAAAAAGGAGCAGAATAGGAGTGGAGCCTCTCCAGAAAATCTAGAAAGAAGCGTCAGATGCTGAGTGACACATACTGATGTGGCCAGTCAAAGATGTAATTTTCATGTGAAATCCTCTCAAATGGATCACGGGGGAAAAAGAGAAGGGGGTTAGGGGTGAGGTGACACTAGTTGACGGGGGGGAGAAAGAGGGAGAAATTGAGGGGTGAGAGCGAGAGAGAGAGAGAGAAAGGAGAGCAGAAATGAGACCTCTGGAAAATAAACAGGGTGTAGGGTTTCAAAGGCAAGGGGGACACAGGCATTCCATTGTTCAAGCCAATTATCAGTGGAAAATAATAACAACAGATGGATCCAGAGCGGCCAACTTGTGCCGAAGCACCCTGGCGCTGGAGAACAGATGATGAAATGTGAGAGTGCCGTTGGAGGGGTGAGGAGGGGGAGGAGGGGGGATGCTGCCCCATAGTCTCACACACACACACAACACACACACCAGATGTGAACTTCCACAAGGACAGCTTAATATGTGCTCTCTGGCCACCACTTGTGCCGCGCGGCTTCAGCATTCCAGACGATGGCTTGGTCAACACCTCCATGTGTTCTAAAGGGCCGTCTGAAGTCACATGACACATATGGCTCCCGTGTTGCCGTGTGATACATTCAAATCTGTGCATTCCTTTAATGTTCAACAAAGCGGGGTCATTTGATGGCAAACACATGCTTGTTGCCGTAAGCAGAGCGCTTCAACAACAAACACCACAAGGTGTAACGATTAGAGCGGAGATATGTTTCTTCTTCTTTTTTTCTCCTTTTCTTGATTTTCTTTTATTCAAATTAGCCCATATCCCCAATGACCTGTTGTGATCTCCTCATTTGATGTTTTCCAGCATGCCTAACGTTCACAGACAGGCAGATGCAACAGTGCAGCGGAGACAGACCTCATTGACTCCGGCTTCATTCACCGATCCCTCATATCAACCACAGACTGACAGGCAGCGGAGGGGGCTGCAACCTTAAAACAAAACCAATTCTCTGTGTGCCTTGTCAAGGGTGGGAGATGTCTGCAGATAGCAGTACAAAAGATCTGCCCTTCCTTTTCACAAGAAAAGAGAAGTTTTCGTTTCATTAACTCCAGACTAAAGCGTAATTATCTCCCTATAGACCTTAATCACCAACAGAAGGATAATAGAACAAAAAGCAGTTTCTTCTTTAGTCATTAAAGTTTTTTTTAATGTTGTTGTTCTTTTTTCTTTCCTTTGCACTTTAGATGAGTCCATCAAACAATGCAAAAGATTAATGGGGGCTTGAATAGAGCCTCATTTTCAAATATTGTTAAGTTACAAAGGTTGGAAAATTTTGGTTATGAAACTCTTTGCTTGACATCTTTGGCCTTCTCCTATCAGACAGTTTGACCTGTTGACCAGTGGACATCATGAGAAAGTAGAAGGAAACAACCAGAGGCAAAAGACTTGATTGAAAATGTTTGAAATAAAATCAGGCTGAACACCAAAACACCACTTTAAAATTGTATATAATCTAAATGACTAACATTGCTTGAAGGTGCTTGTGATATTACACCCCAAATGATAAATCCCTGGAGGACAGTACAGAAGGATTTCTACGGGAGGAAAGAAAAAAGAATGGAAAACTTTGCCTAGATTTAATTAGCTTATGAGAAATAATTGCCATTAGCAAATCCCATCAAATGGGGTTGAGGCATTTTGCTGAAAAAAATGTCGTATTTTTGGACGATGAGGAGACAAAGGGTTTTCAAACAGGAACTGGCGGGCCATCAGCCGTTTAGTGCACTGACACTGAGGTCGAGTTAATTAGACTATTGTCATTTTAATCAGGACAGCTCGGCGGCCATCACTTCCTGAAAGAGCCAGTGGACTTTAAACAGCTGAGGGATTTTTGTGTATGCGTGTGTGAACGTATGCGCATGTACTGTATATGTGTGTGTTGGGCCCGAGGTGTCATCCAGCTATGGGTTACGGAGTATGGTCTGGTTCTCTCACATGCTTAGAACATTAATGAGCTGGAGACACACCAAGGAAACAAAGGAGCCTGGAGGATCACCAGGGGAAACTACTCGCCTCTGCTCTACTCATGTCTCAGTTCATTTGAAAATAATTTAAATATCAAATATTTGAAATAATTTGCTTCTCCCTGGCTATCAGATTTTGAATAGCGAGTCTTTCATGTCTTCGTTATTATGTTCTTCACTGGCATTAGCATTTAAAACATAATTAATGTAACCATATTTTCTAGGTGCTTACCATTATGTTAGAATAATGGTTTATTTTTTTCTGATTTCCATATTTTATAAATACAATGGGAAGATCGTAATAACAAACCAAAGAATGGCAAATGATATATCAAATCTTTGCTGAATATCATTAATCTAAAGAGAGTTTTAATCAAAACTGACAAAAGAGTAGATTTAACCTGCTCTAGGCTTGCATGATGAAATTCACTTTGAGTCACTTCCTGTGAAAAAAAAAGACAAACAATAAGGTAAAGAATGGTAAAGCCAGCGCTAATCTCACTTGAGTTTAGCCACCAGCCTTTAGAGCCAGAGTTGGGAGGAGGAGCTGAGTATTGGAGCTGTCAGTGGAGCTCTGCCAATCAGCAGAGGTGATAAGGGGGCCAGCTCAATATGAACACCAAAACATCTTTGTAACTTTTCCCTTGGCCATAGTTTGGGTCATCTGTGGACAAGGTGACAAAGGTAACCTGGAGACAAATGCTGGTGAACTTCCCCCCGTGACATGGCCGTCAGCCCCAGGGCAGGACTGGCCAATGACATGAGCCCAGCGTCTGAGTACAAAGCAGACTGCTGCAATATTTCATATTCACCAACCTCAAGGGAAACTGCATTAAAAAGGGGCCGGAGCAGCCCTTGCACATTTGACTCCATGCTACCGCTACTATGTCTGTTTATGATTATATTAATGGTTCCGTAAGTTCATCGTTTTTAACATGGGCCATTAATATTTCACGGGGAGTTAATATTAATCTGATCAGAAATTATCTTCCTTCAATAATTCAATATACACATTAATTATTCAATAAAAAGAATGTTCTGCATAGTTGAGGGGGAAAACTGGAGTGTTCAATAACTAAATGTGAGAAAATGAAACTATAAAAGTTGTATTACAGAACAAACTTACTAACTGCAGTATATTAACGGGAAAATGTAAAATACAAGCATCCTGTGAGCAATTTTAAATCAAATGCAGCTTGTTAGAATAAAAAACTTGCAAGCATTGTGTAAAAATTATGGCAGCCTTCTTGTTTCAGCTTAATCTGGTTTTCTAATCCAGACTTAAACGCAACGACTAACCAGGGACCACAGGTTGCTGTATCCACTTGTGTACGTTCAGAGATAAAGAAGACATGCAGACGGTGAAGCCTCTGTGCCATTAAAAGCCCTGCGCTGCCCAAGTTCCTCCATAGGAGATTTACAAGGATTAGATGGTGAAATAAAGGCCTAATCTTTATTTGACAGGGAAGCCAATCTCTGGCTCACTGGTCAACCCCTTGCGGTAGGCCCTTCTCTCACAACCCACTTTCAGTGCTACACACTTCAGGCTTATTTAAAACCACATTTAGGCAGCATATTGTGCCCCACATGAGGTCTCAATCTAATTATGATACAATAAACAAAGAAGTGCTTTTTTAAAAAAATGAGTACTATGAATAAGCACAGTGTTAGAAAGACTTGTTCCCACAAATGACACCCTATATTGGGTTACCTGCATTTGAGTACATTTTAAAGGCCATTTCCTTTTGTAATTTTCCTTTTTTTTGGCCTAAGCTATGCCTGATTAAAAATCCAACCAATTTCCATGTGCAGTTTAATGACAGACGGAGATATTTCATGGAGATGTATAGTCGAGACTGATAAACTATTAATCACATCGCTGGACAATGACACCAGCTAAATTTAAACACAAAGTGAAAAAGTGTCAAGTATCAGCCTCCCTTACTCCTTAAATTATGCATTACGGGGAGCTGTTATTAAACATTGCATGGAATTAAAACTCACAGATTCCACTTAATTACAGTGCGTGTTGATGGTGGCTACAGATGTCACGGTTTGGACTGGCAATCCTTCACTGTGTTTAACCCTGTCAGACATGTGGCCGGGGCCTTCTCCTGCCCTTTGTCCCTCTTCCTCTCACCATCCCTCTGTGTCTGTCCGCTCAATGTTTGACCTACAGAATCACTGCCAACATGATGAGGATGGTCAGAGAGTGAAGAGAGGCAGAGAGGGATGGCCTGTTACTTGGTATAAGGTGCATGTCAAAAAATTCATTTTAAAAAAAGGATCATGTGTGGCATCTTTTGCTCATGACGTTTTTCACGCCGACTTCCAACACCCCATATATCAATCAAACACTGATGCCAGTACTGTGATCTTTCTGGGAGCGTTTATTTCATTTATTCAAAAAAGGCAAGTTTTCCTGTGGCTTTTCAATGAAAGTGTGCAGTAGTGTGCTTGCTCTGTTGCATTTCACTCCTAAGTGTAAGTGCTAGATTATTTAAATAGAATTCAATTCCTTAAACAAGCAGTTTCGTCACTATCAAATTTGCCACGTTTGTCAGGTTCTATTTTATTTTGATGGGTTGAGTAGGAAATAAAGACAACTTTCAGCAGAGTTTTGAAAAGCTAAAACTTCCTATTTTCATAGTAAAAGTTTTGCTCTATCAAAACAGCCACAAGGAGCAGCACCATTTCAACAGAGGTTAAATTCTGAGCACCTTCCATAAACTTTGCTTTGATTTTTTTGTCAAAAGGAAAGTTGTAACTAAGTTTCTTTTTTTTTTTTAAAATACAAAACTTAAAAATGCATTCTCACATCTGAAATTCTTCCCTTAAAATAATGAAAATCATATATATTATTGTGTTGTCAGGGTCAAAAACCCTTGTAGCTGAATCAAAAATGTGTCCTTTGGGTGTGCTTTGGTTAAATTGTGGCATCTGCAAATTAGCACAGACTCAGTTCTTTGGTAGAAGTTGCTCTTCCCCTAGAACCACAATTAAATAATGATATACAAAACAATATCAAATGTTAAACTGAACAAACATAAGAGGCTGATACAGTTATCAGACGTCATTTTCCTATGACTGGCAGACAAAGGCTTTGTTTGTGAACTCCATATCCTCCACTCAGTGTTTCTCCCTCGCTATCTCTCTGCCCCTCTCTTCCTTGTATCAACTCCAGCTCACAGCAGCAAACAGAGTTGTATGCAAATACTAAAAGCCATAATGCATTATATTGTTTGGTGTTAACATTTGAATATTTAAATGGTGCGTTTTAGATCTAGATATTCCCATTTCAATTTCCATACATGCTGAACGCAGACAGTTAGCTTTGCCCACATGGAAGGTTGAATACTTGGTGAGTAGATTTGCATCTTTTCTGCACAATATTGGTCTGACACACCGTCATTTTCATGATTATGTTCTTGCTGCATACATACTTGTTAACAATGCAAGTTACCTATGTTTAATAAATGACTACTGTATGCGGCCTGTGTCAGCCACAGAGCTGGACGTACGAATCACCCACGTACATGCCACTTAACCAAATTGGCAAAGCTGATAAGCCAAATTTACATAGCAGTGTTGCTGGCCGTGATTACTATCAGTAAAACTTCCCCCCACGCTTTAATGGAAAGTTGGGATATAACTTAGTGTGGGTTACAGCTGCCCTCGGGAAAATAGCTCAATTACACCCATGGATATAAACACTCATGTGGCTGTCGGAGTGGTAAACAGATGTGGGGTGACAGTCTGTAGTACATGCTCAGTCAAGCAGCTGTTGCTGCACCTTCATTCATTCACTCGTTCTGATGATGGATTCCTATTTCTCTCCCCACGGCTCAACATGAAGCCACACTATTTGCTTATGGGGCAGAGGCAAAAAGCAGATTAAGCTTCTGAGAATATCATTAGCATGTTCCGTGTGTAAAGCTAACGCACGCTGCACTTTTACTGCCACTGTCAAACACAACAATCTGTTTGCATGAAGTGCACATTATGGATGGACTGAGGGACTTTAGTCCCCATCTGCCCATACAGGCCTCTCTGCCCTTCTGCAGGGCAGTACCAAAACCACGCTGTTACCAACTTCTTTCCAAACTAAAATAAAAGGCAACATAAGAGCATTCAGAATGATGTCATATGATGTTATTTTGTCTTAGCGCACTGCGCATTCGTACTCACACAGTGTATTGAAAAGGACATCCCTTTTGGCTGTTGTCTCATTGGGAGCCTACCTGTCACACAGCTGATATGACGCTCTTTGAATGCAATGTGTACATGTGATCAGAGCTGCAGCAAGCACCCCAGATGACAAAGTGACTAGGAGTGTCAAAGCAGCCTACAAACAGGCCTGTCCTCTTACAGACAGGAAGCTGGGAGCAGCAGAGGCGCTGCCTTGTCTCATCTGCCAGCAGCACTCGCTGCCTCCCCGCCTCATCACAGCAACCATGTCTGATGGTGTGCACAACTCCATGCTGGACGGCTGTTTTGATTTCAGTCTGTGTGACACATCTGTTGCTTGTCACGTTGTGTTGAGAGTGTCTGTGAGCTGAGCGCGATGAGGGCAAATGTGCTTCTCATCCCTCTGTTCGTGTTTACAAACAGGGCTCGTACTTACAAACAGGCCAGCATGGTATGCAACGTGTGGAAGGTCAGGAGGCCGAATGAGCTGCTTTGTGCACCTGTGCAGCTGGTGCCACAAGCCATCAATCCTCATAGCTTACTGCAAATGTGTAGGCTGTAGAATGTGAGTGCTCTGTATTAAAAGATGCATTATCTGCTAATAAGACCTGTATGAAATCTTCACTAAAAGTCAGAAGTAATTGCAGTGTTGATTTTATATAATATAAAAGATAAAGGGTATGGATCTTGGTCACTTTATCATCCTTGAAGACTCTTCCATCATTGTACACTACCTACTGAAAATCAATTATTTCCCTACCACGTCTAATTGAGAAAATTTGCTATAGCTGTAAATCAAATCTGCATCAAGGGTGCATTCTTCACACTGTGCTCTTTATGGGCTTTTAAAGTACTTTGCAAGAGCATTTCACAAAACTACCAAAATCAAGGATATTCTATGCAAGACTTCCCTGTCAGCTTAAATACATGAGCGATGACCATGGCTAATTGGATCCATCCAATCCATCCATCTATGAAGTACACATGCCATATCAGCGAAAATCAAATGACATTGTTTCACTCAGTGTAAGGCAAGCCCAGCGCTAAAGAAGCAGAAAGGTATTTATTAATGGGATGTTACAGTAGCTTAGGAGTGGTGCATTCACAATTGCTTCATTTCCATGTCCTTGTCTTTCCAATTAATATTCAAAAGTGCCACGTAATTACAAGTTTAGGATTCATTTACATGCAAAGTGCCAGTGTGGCCATAAATTGCAGCGAAAAAGTTCTATCACTGAGACTTTTTCTTTACTCCTAACTATCTTTATTATTTTTATTAGTCATTTAAAAAATATATTTGAATTTAAAAAATGACTAAATTTGAAATAAAACAATAAAATAACTGCAAGTTGAGAGAAACAAAAATTGTCTACATGAACATTTTGCAGAGTGTCAAATACCAGCCTGTTATGTAAATGCAACCCCTCTTAAGAGGGTGGGGAAAAATTTGAGATGGCTCATTTACATTGTCAAATGACACAACACTCATACTTTCCATTTACTATCAAGCTGTTTTGCAGACACATTAACCTGGAAACGATCAGTGCGTGTAGTTTCTCACCACTAAGTCAATGCAACAATACGGCTCGAAGGCAAACTGGAATCGGGCTGAATGGAATACAACGTGATCGAACACCGTGACTGCCATTTTGACCGGCCTCATCAGACCACAAGACAACACATAGCAGCGTCGGCACGGCAGGGAGGCACAACGCTGCTATGGGGCTCTAATATATTCAAAGAGGGATCATTTACTTAAGGCTTGCATCCAAGGATCAGTCTGGCCTTCATTAGCCTCAATCTGACACGGATGTGAACAACATGTTGGCTTGCCACATGAACACTGCCCCTCCTCCCGCCAAACCCCAAACACTCGACTCCCCTCCCTTCTCTGAGACCTGCACAGCAAATTCCTCTGGAAATATCACAGGTTGTTAGCATTCCAGAGAGAATTTTACATGGGTGTACATTCAGGCCTTAATTAGAAACTCTATTTGATCATTCAGCAGCTGGGCTTTATTAAAAATACGGGTTCACATCGCCTTACAGTCACCCCTGGCTCAGTGTGAAAGAGCTCACAGAGGCAGAAGAGTCCATGAAAGAAGAAAATAAATATTCATTACTTGATACGTAGGGTCCCTGTATGGGAAATCTACGCCCCGCAAGGCAGTATTTACACTTGGTTTAGAACAACATTACATATCCCTCACATGACATATGTGTCATCCAGTTCTGTGAAGAAGATGGATGAAACTGCAGACCAGTGAGAGATTAAATATCTACTAAGGGGCTAAATAATATTTTTCTATAAACCCTGCAAACAAAAACTACATGTTTTTAACATGTAAAAATATATTAGATTTATATTTAAATACAAACCCCAAGTAAAATACAACATTACAACCCTTTACAGAGTACCACTGAAAGCCTCAACCTAAATGTCAGCACAAAACCTGAGCTACATCGACCTGAAAAAGAACCGAAGAGATGTAAACTATATCTGACCAAGGTCGACAGGGACTATAAAACAAACACCGGGTTTAAGGTGAAGTCTTCCCTGCGTGAAGGTTAGCCATGTTTTGTGTTTACACTACACTGCAGGCTTTGAAATTGTTTTGCAGTGTGGAGTCTGCCCAGAGTCATTGTTTGTTTTTGACGTGTTTATACACCACACAAGGAGTAATGACTTCTAGGATAGTCTGGGGATGCAGACATGATCCAGCACACTATCTGCAATTTTCTTTACTTTTCAGGTTCACAGTTAACTTTCGACAGTCAACACCGACAGGACTCGCACTGACCGGGGCAGCGTCACCGTCAGCATACTGCCAGCATTCAAAGTGATGTCAATACACTTCTGCATCCGGAAATGAGGAAATGGGTCAACATGCAAACCTTCCTTATCATCTTTTGGCATTCAAACTCATAACAATTTCCATATAATGCCCCTCTTTGAAAATACATTAAAAAACAGTTTGTCAAAAGGTTGGTACATGGGTAGTGCTTCCTAATCAGCTGCTGCTGCTTACTGACGTGCATGTGAAGTACTTACTTTGATCTCTGGCTCCACAGGATGTCACCACTGGAGTCTCCTGGCTGGACCAGCAAGCAGCAGATAGAAGGGGAGGAGAGACGAAGAAGACGACGACGAAGAAAGGAGGTGTAAAGGAAAGTTGTGGGGTGGGGGTGGTAGAATGGAAAAAAAGAAAAACAGTGGAAATTATTTTAAACAAGAAGGTGACAAAAGCAAAAGCATACTCATTTATGCACAATAATAACTGTGTTGTCACCTCAGATGCTATTTAGTTCACGATGGCAATGTGTGTGAGCGCACACGCACCTCTGAGTTAAGTACGAGTGCAGGGACAAAACAGGTCACTTTCAAATTAATATTCATTATGACAGAATTAAATAGGTTTCCCAGTGCCCCCCTTTAAATATCTGTGGATACATATTTAGCATCTCAAACAAGAACTCCCCTGATTAAACAAATAATGACACATTCCAAAAACTGCAACCGAGTCCAAATTAATTTGAGCATTGCTCTAATTGCATTTAAATACTGCTCCTCCCTAACCTTAGATCAAGCATTTTTTAATTACTGGCTTCTGAAGACTGAATCCCTAGTGTTGAGGCAAAAATAAAAATAGGTTACGTTTTACAGCACAATCTAAATGTTTTTTTAATCAGTATAAATAAAGCTCCACTAGAGTGAGTTCCAGAAACACTCAAGCTTTCTGAAATAGCTTGTTCAAGGTATTAAACTGGCCTTTTCAAATCACCACACATTAGCACTCAACCTCTCACAGTTGAGCTCAGTCATGCAGTCCCAATGCCCCATGCCCCTTCGCCTTAACTCCTTCCCTCCGTTTGCAAACACACAGGGAAGAAACGGCAAAATGTGTTTCCTGAAAGGGAGGAGAGGTGGAAAAAGCCCATCCTGCCCCGAGAATCACTGCCGCCCCACCAGAGCCGCCGCCACTGGCCTTTCTGCAGAGGCAGCAAAAGTTCCCCGAGAGGGGAGCGTCTGCCAACTCAAACAGGGCTCATTCTCCTCTCTGTGGGCCGCCAGCCGCCCATGTGGGCCTGCGCTGGGCTTCCTGAGGGCTCGCTGCAGCTGGAGGACTTTGAATAAAGGTAACAGCAATGTCACAGCTACTGTAAACTTGCTAGGCTGCTCCTGTCAGCAGGACGTTCCCAATCAAAGCAGAAACAACCCCACCTAAAACACAACGCATTGTTTTTTTTCCACCGGCCCCAAGTCCAAACTTCCCACGAATCACAAAGAGAGCACACAGGCGAGAGGGCAACCACTGTTCCCTGATCTTGCCAAACAAAATGCCAAGAGACCGGCAGTGACATTCAGCTCTGGGGTTTAAAAATACGAGCAATTTGAAAATGATTAGAGTCTTATTTTCTTGTTGAGCGCCTGACACAGGAGAGGAAACCAGAACAATCAAGCCAACTGACTTTTTTTCTGCTGAATTTAGAAACACTAATTAGTTTTGCTCTCGTAAAGCCAACCTGAAAACGACCAATTAGAAAGTGAAAATGAGACGTGCAGAGGAAACAAGAGCTTGTCATTTGCACTGTTTAAGTCCCATATGCACAACTTTACTGTGATGACTTTCACACAAACTCGCGATGATTGGCATGCCGCCTACTAAACTTAATGTCACATACACCCTCTAATCAAATAGCCTTTTGCTTAGTTAGAAGGAAACTATTACAGATCTATATGACCACATCAAACATAGTCTAGGCAGCTTGGGCATGCAGATGTCTGAAGCACCAGGCTGGGGAGAGGATACAGCCCACCAGGGTGACCACAGCACCAGCTGCTCTGCTACAGACCTACCAGGGCCAAACTGCTACCCCTCACAGGTGCCTCGTTTCTATGAATTTCCTCTTTCAGCAGTACCGGAATAATTCCTCTGCATTTATAACTGTTTCAGTCTAACAACAGGGGCTGGTACTTCCAAGTAATTTTATTTCACATACAGTATTTTACCTGCACAGTGGCGATGATTTAGGTTTAGCTTTTTAGGCTTCATTAGAAGTAAACGTAAAACTTGTGGAAATTATCTGCAGGAATTTCATCGCTATTCCCCAAGCAAACAGTGGCGAGTGTTTCATCACTGTCGGACTGAAGACGGATGGGCTGTCAGTGCCTTCCCCTGTCCACGATCCAGCTCCTGGGCTGGGAAGTGGCTAAAAAAGGCCGGGGCAACGCTTTCCAGGCCTGCGCCTTTTACTGGGAGTAATTCTCAGATGCCAGGTCGCTGCCAACGTCCTTGCAGCCAATGGCAGAGAGGCCAGTAAGTTCACATTAACTGCAGAGTGTAACTGCACTGAACATCTGCTCATGAATGAGAGCACTGCCCACTAACTCAGCGAGTTGAAGCCCACTGATGAAAAATTCAACGTTCTCCTCGCTGGCACGCTTGTTTTGCACTATTCTCCTGAGCCTCCAGAATTATATTAAGAGAATTTCAGCACGGCCTGGTGTATCTGAGAGAACAGCTGGCGCTGAAAAGGGATCTGCCGCTCGGCGAGAGCTCAGGGACTTCACACGGGATCTGCCTTCTCCTACACCATTTGTCCTTGAAGGAAAAATATCAGTGTTAAGCACCCAGGTAATAATAAGAAAGCAGAGGCTACATTTAGCTGATTACACCACCCATGTGTGCTACAGTGGACAGAGCATAACCAACGAGGACATGAATCGATATGGACTGGAAAGGGAAGACTGAGGGGCAATTGTGACAATAAGTAGCTCCCCCAGGAGACCTATTCATGGCACCTCTCCTTTGTTTGCCTTGTTTAGCTCATTAGATTGTTAACTAGAAAGAATCTGCCCCCAACCCCACAATATGGAATCAGTCTAATCAGAACCACAAGCAGTCTGTTCAGGGGGCAAGTACATCAAAGACTTTGGAAAGTATGAAGGCAAACCCACAACTCTGACCTTCATTGCTGCAATTATGTGCCTCATAAGTTTGATATTACTGGAGAGACAAAATTGACAAAATAGCAAGTGTTATCATATTGTAGGATAAATACAGAAGATCAGTGAACCGCAATGTACACAGTGACATGACCTGACGAAGTCTTTCCTCTGAAGATGATGAAACAGTTTCTCCACTTAAACATGTTAATTTTAAGGAAGTGATGACTGCTAGCAAACACTAAGAATAAAAGATTACCAAACTCAGTAATTTCACTTCTGTCTTTCTGGAAATACAGTTACCAGATTTCTATATGTCAGCACAGAACACAAACTGAGTGATCGAAACATTTATCTCATTGTGGATTAAACCCTAATTTCAGATTCACAATTTCGGACTTTCAAGACTTCAACCAAAGTTGGGCTAGTTACATGCAATAAAACTTTCTCCCTATTTTAATTGCTGCTTCTGTGTAAGGCAGGAAAGAGTTCAGGTTTCTTTCGCTTTTACACAATGCACTGGATAATGTGAAAATCATGGCAATAGCCCAAAGAGGGATCTGTGAGTATGATATTGCCATTGAAAACCAAGAGGACGTCTGGAGAGAAGCTCATTTAGCTGGTGACAAATGACAGCACTTTGTCTTCCTGACAAGATCCCTCCTTCATCAAATGTCCAACTTCACATGGAAATAGGAAATCACACATTATCACACTGACAAACAATTACAACCATGTCATTAGCGGCAACCCTGGGCCTGGAACCATTAACAAAACACAATGTTGCACACCACGCTAACCATCAGAAGAAACACAGGATGTAGATGAAAATACACTGATAAATCAATCATGACACAAACAACCTGATGCTTACAGTTTGGGAGATCTAAATGGGCGGAATGAGGGGTGATAACAGTCACGTGTGCCGGCCAAATAAATCAAAAAATAATCTCAGGTAATCAAAAGTTCTGCATAAAGATTTATGTCTTTGTTGATGACAGAACAGTGCTTGGCTTATATTAAAAGTCAACACTTTAAAGGAGTTTCTCGCTAAGTGACTTAATCAGATACAGAGCATTAGTATCTTTTTTAATACATCTCCCAGTGTCAGCCAGCAAATGAAAAAGCTAGCCTCTGTAAATATGACTGCTTACTTCAAACACAAACATTGTTGACACCTAATGTAATTTCAGTGGGACATCCAACTGAAAGCACACCAGGGTAATATAATGCTCTTAATGAGAATTCCTTCCAGCTTGAGACCTTGGCGAGATAGCCATAATGCATGGCTTCTCTTTTTAATAAAATAATTGTTACAGTTATTAAAGATGAATCTCATCACAGTCGAGATGACAAAATAATTCATTACCAAAACCAAGGCTTTAAATAGCTGCAAATTATGAAGCCCTACCCCTCCACCACCCCCACGCCACCCTTTGAAAATACACTTCTAGATAAATGGGTTCGGTATTTCGTATAAATATTAGATATATGCTGCCCTTGAAAGGAAGGAAATATTGCAACTGTCCATTACAAAGTTTGCAGACACACAATGCACAATGTGACATTAAACAACATTAAATCAATAACAAAAACCTAAAAATAAAACCTTCCAAAACTATAGATTTGACTGTACATAATGGCATTATAACCCTTGTTTTAGTTCTAACTCTTTTTTTTTGATTAACTTACAGATAATTCATTTTATTATTTTTTATGTTTTCATGAACCTTTAGAGAACTGACCTATATTGTATTTTCTTCTATTGCTACAGTTTACATATATACCATAACACATGTGGTATTTTTTCAACTTACTTGCATAATATAATGGAGTACACCTTACTATATTAGGAGCTACTACAGATAATATGCCACATGAAAACTTACATTCTTTCATTTTCCTTTTCTGTTTTGTGTAGCACTGTGGATTTGTATAGTTGATACTATAAAGTGTCATAATTCTGAATAATTGTACATCACAAATTGTCAGATCTAATAACAATTAGTCTTAAAATTTTACATTACACAAAAATGACTAACCTAGATTAACAGTTTTCTTTGTTGTTTTTTACATATGACCCTGTGCCAACAAAACACACTGATCTGCTACTGCCTCCATGATGCTGCACATATTCCAGTTTGTCTTCTTTTGGAACCTACCGTGTTCCTCCTTATAGCACTTCCATGTGTGAAGCATTGGAACACGTTCGTACAAACTTCCACCAATCCCTCCCACCACCCACCCCTTCCTGTTCACAGCTCTCTTCTAGCTTTATTTATGTATTCAAAAGAGATAATTTACAGTGATGGCATGGAAACTTCCCAGCATGCCTTTTAACCTGTCGTTTTTCACTCTCTCCACAGCAGGATGTCCAGAGGAAATGCTTTATTAAGATCCTGCCGACATGAAGAGCTGCTGTGACTTACTGGTGCATTACTGTCTAAAAGGCAAAGTTATTTAGACCAATAAAAGGCTAATATATTGTTGGAGTGGAATTACACAGAAGTTATCTCTGCCTTAATAACATCACCGCAACCCCTGATGTTGTTTAGATCAATAAAGCCCATTAAAGTACAGACCTCAAGCGCAGATAACGCTGTACTGCCACAGCAAAATACTGCTTGCTAGGATCTGAGAGAGCCGAGGTCTTTCTCTGGCACACAAAAAGTGGCCAAAATGAAAAAAAACACTTTAAACTTAATACCAAGAAAACCTTAAATCCAATGAAGCTCACTGTCTGCCTCGTGGAGCCTCCTGGCCTGCAGAAATATCAGCAGAAAGATGCAAGGGATAGTAGATCATAAGAAGTAAAAGAAAGCTGGCAGATGTCAAAGCAAAGGTGAAATTGTACTACAACCCTGAACTCCAGCTCTATATGGAGTTTCCTGTTAGGAAGATGTGGGTTTGAAATACTTTTCTATTTCAGCACCTCCAATAAAAGACTCTGTAAAGTCCTACTGTAAAATGCCCTCTTGATCTTCACTTTTGTCCTCTTCCACCGTTTCAAAAGAGCTGAAACTTTCCACTTACTGTCAGTATGTGCCTCTGGTAGGTGTTATTGTCTTCACTGATGAGGGCATTGTAAACATTTACTGATTCTGAGACATGATGAATTGAACTAACCTTTGACAGGGAGTAAAGAGAAAAGTGAACAACAGAGAAAAAAATGTACCAGACTGTACACACCAATGTTTTGAATATGGTTTCCCATCATGCTGAGCTCATTCTTAACAGTGTCCACCAGGTGATGCACTAAATCATGCGGGATGCTGCTGTCCATCAGCCCCTGAGGACTGATGACCACATGTGGCCACTCCCCTGAGGCTCCGCCCCAAAGCAATGATGACAACACAGAAGGAGAAGAGAACTCAGGAGAAAATGTGTTTGTGTGTGCGTATGTGCACTATCACTTTTGGAAGTGCAGACAGCATTCACGTGCACTTGTAAATTGCAGCACAGAGAGACACCACAGGAAACCACAGGAAACAGAGTTTAGAATCTACATCTATAAGCACGCAAAATGACAAACAAGATTTTTTTTAAAGTACAGCATGTCCCCTATAGCTCATACAGTGTCAATAGGAAGTTTACAGACACGGAGCTACACAGGTGGGGGAGCTGCAGTCAAGACATAAACAAGGTTTAAAAAAAAAAGAAAAGAAAATAGCAACAACAATTTTTAAGGCTTTCTTGTGCTTTTTGCACCCTCTCACCTCAGTGTGCATCTAACAGAACCACTCTGGACTTTGCACTGGAGAATGATACTGAGACTCTCCCACAAATGTTTCCATCATCTTTCTTTTATATTTGTGTGTTATGCTCCACCACTCTCGCTCGTCATCGAGCAGCTGTAACACATTACTGAAAAAAAGAAAACGTGCAAAGGGGATTATTACACTAACTTTACACTAGTACAGTAAATTATAGTTAACAGTTTTGCATAAAATAACATTTAAGGAGTTACAGCTTCCCTCAGCTAAGGAGCAGAACTGCATTCTTGTCCATTTTCGGAGCTACAGTTTTTAGCTACAGAGGCTTCCTTGTCATGTGTTTATAAAAACCTGTTGAATTTCAAAATACATTCAAACTAGAAATCAGTGCCACCAGAAAAACACTTCAGACCTTTAGGAGGTCTGAACAAGTATTTCTCAAACACAACATCCAAATACAAGACCTTTAAAGGCCTTGAAATTTAGGCAATTTCATGTAAATCATGTTAAAATTTCTAAAGGCCCTGCAGAGAGCTGTGACAGTGAACACGGAGAGCGGACAGAACATTTGTTAAAGTGATGACTGTGAATACTAACTAAAAAACTATCAACTATGACAATGTGATATTACTCAACAATAAATACATTGTAGACAAAAAAAGGGAGAGAAGAAAGATGAGGGGGGAAAAAGGACATACAAGGGAAAGCGAATCTTCTACCAGCAAGTGAAAGCATAAATAAAGTGTGGCACATCTTTTACCTTCTTCAATTATCTGCCTTTTGACATGCAAGCTGAGCACAGTGTAATTAACATCTCAGGAGATAATGGGGTCGCTACTCACTGATCAATCTCACACATATATTATCTGCCTTTTACCAATCCAGCCGTCTGTTATTCTAAGAAGGAAATATTCCACAGCAGATTTTTTTTTGGGTGGGGGCATTTAATAAAACTCTAGTAACAGGCCTAATGACTCATCCAACTGAGCTCACCTTCCAAAACATCAATTAGGCTAAGACCCAACTCACACCGACCATTGTCTATCACTGTAAATAGCAAATCTTTTCCAATTCATGCAAGGTAACCATGCTGTCTTGATCAATTACAGACAGCGTCACAAAACAGAAAAGAGAGAATAAAAACATTGTAGATTCTGTAAGATTAATCCAGGCAGCTGCAGATTAGTGCATTCCAGGAGACCTGCACTGAAGTCAACGGGGAGAGTGGTGGAGGACGACGGGGCTCCATTATCAAGTTATGATAGGTGGTTCTAAGCCAGGAAACCAGCACGCTCAGAGTTTGTTCATGCAACCAAACTTTGCATTTCAGTTACTTGTTTTAACCGAGCGAAAGAATCCAAAAATCTATCAAACAGTTTTTCTATTGCTATTGATGAAGTGGCTATTGCTGGTACATGCTGCTGCCTCTTTATCATATAGGCCTAATTCTTAACATGTTAAAACTGAAGACACGTCTCTTTATTTCAACAAATATTACAGATTTACTCATTCTACAAGCTCTAAATCCAGATAAACTCATACCGACTGTCCCAGACTGAAATCAGAATTTCTTATCAATTTTGTGTATTAAACATAATTTTGTAGCAAAACTTATCAAGCCACTCCTAACAGTGCAGTCACAGCTACTTCTAACCCACAAAACTGCATCACAAAGTCACTCTTTTTCTTCAGCTGGTTAATCCCTTGCATATCCATTTTAAAATGTATATTTCTCAATTGTGTTTTGTTATTGAAATGAATTCTTAGCAATCTCAAAAAAACATCTTTGGTGATGAGCAACACCATCACAAGATCAGTTCTTAATAGTGTCAGAACAGCACTGCAAAAAAAATTTAAAAAACCAACAACCAGTACCAACAATGACTGCCTGTCATGGCTATTCCTGGACTGGTGACGTACCTGCCCCCCTACACTGCTGCACAGTGGTTCTCCCTCAGGTTATTTGCCAGATGCCTTTGAACAAACCTCAAATCAGCCCAGAGATTTATGTTGCCGTGATTGCGAGTCCCTCACCTCCCCAATGTGCTGTTTCTGTCAGGCCCGTAGCTAAGTTCACAGATTTGGTGAGGCCCTGACCCCTGACAGAATCAACTGGCACGGACCTAATCAATAGGGGCAGAATAAGAAGGGAAGGCACAGATAAACATACAGCACATACGACTTCTGAATGCACTGATAGGAGCAATGATTGAACACGCTATGGGGAGAAGCTGCACTTCCTCTTTAGGAAACGGAGCTGGTAAAAGTGTGTAATAACTGTGTCCCTGTAATGACAAGTACTGTTTAAATTGCACCACTCACAGATCTGTTAATCGTACCACATTGAACTACACATGCTTGAGCAGAAAACTTACTCTTATTTCATAATCCCACTTGCTGACTTTATAGTAATTCTCTCGTAATGCCATGACTATGCAAGTAGGTCTAACTAGTATTACTGTAAGTTGATTCAGTGGAGTACATGTAAATGATAGGTCAATGCAGCGCTTGGTTGTTAAGAATCCAGTCTGAAAGAACTGCAAAGACAAGATTTTCAAGTAGGATTTACAAAGGATCTTGACCACTTTTTTTTAGATTTTCATAAAATGTGCATTGCAGATGAAAAGCCATGACCAGCTCAAGAGTAACTTAAAAGATTTAACAGATTGAAAAATACACTGACCTATTCCCCACTACACCTCAAAAATTCCTAACAAAAACCCAGCTGGTTTTTCACAGACTACACAGACAACATTTAATCTGGGGGAAAATGTGCTTTTCAGAAACACAATGTACAGTCACTGAAGGTCAAAAACTTTGTAAAAAGAAATAAAAATACCATTTACAAAAAAAGATATGAGTCGTTTAAAGAAGTGAATACAAGACAATGTCTACTGTTGTTGCTGCAGGGAGTGCTATAAGCTGTACTTTGAGTGTATTATTAACTTAACGCTGCCTGGACACGTGGGGGCTGTTTTACAATTTAGGCTTTAACAGATGTGCATTTTATGTGGCAGGTTCTCCAGAGTTTAGATGCCGCTGTCCACATAGATGGGCCGTAAGGCAGGTCATAAAACCTGCCTTTGAAACTTTGGGCGGATTAATGCCGACAAGACAGCTAGCGAGCAGAGATCAGAACGGCTCACCTTTTCAGCACACTCACATGCTTACCGTCTGATATCTTGCCAGACGAAAGCCAGTGGTGGCAGGACTTGGGCAAGTTGCGCCTGCTACACGTTCAGTTTTATCTGACTAATACAGCAAGTAGGAGTTTCTGGGTGTTTCCTCTTGGGTGGCATGAAACGATGTTGCACACACTTGCATATTGAAAATGAGCAGTTTATACTGCATTGTAGGGTGATGACAATGGTAATTGTACTGCAACTACAGTGTACGGTGTAATTATTGGGATTTGCACACACCCCCAACCCTGCTTTACAAGGTGGAATTCCTGGCAGGGTAGCAGCACACACTCTTTTGGACTTTCTTCAAGCACACACACTATTACATGCATGCCAGCTCAGTTTTCTATTTAAATAATGTAACGCCTAAAGACAATCTTTGTCACACAATGCAATATTAGTGCTTCACACTCCTTTTCCTCAGTGACCTGTGCTGACATTGGTACCACCTCCTGGGTCAGGCAGGAAGGCATGCTGAGTGAGCTCTCTGCAGGCTGTATCCAGACCCAGCCTCTTACACAATACAGGCTGCCTGGCCCTGCAGCCGGCCAACCCCTCCTCTCCAATAACCCACTTCCCATTCTTGATCAAACCTGGGGATTGTAGTGTGAGGGTGGAGATGAAAAAGATGGGAGGAGGTGTGTGTGTGGTGGGGAGAGGGGGGGGGGGGCGGCACATCCTGCGTGAAACCGCATCCTGAACAAGCATCGCTGCATCTCACTGTAAATAAATACTCTCTCCTCCGCGTAGCTTCCGTCAACTGTCACCGCCTTGGCTCCCAATCACCTTCAAGTCCAAACAGGAAAGTGCAGGGAGGCGAGGGAGATGGCAGATATGAGCTTTAATTTGCTTCTCACTGCACTTTAGCCCGGGTGCACACTACTTCCTATTCTCCTGCTCTGACCAGCTGCCCCGGCTTCGTTCCAGACCCTGAGTCCTTCCTGTCACCTTTCATTACCACATTATCCAGGAGGAGGCTGCCTGTGTAGCCGGGAAATCACCATTTGGTGGGACCCCCCGCCTCATTTATGTTGTATTGTGCGAGACATTCAAAGCCACGCGCAACATCCTCAGAGGAGCGCTGCTGCCTTGTTACCTGCTAATCCCCTGTGCATTATAACAGGAGATGCAACTGAACAACAGAGCATGACGAAGGTAACAACTGAGACATGACAAGCTCTCAGTCCATAAAATGCTTTGTGTTGCAAGCTTCTCATCTGACTGGTGCAGTATGTAAATATCTATTATTTGATTAAGCATTAAAGGCTTGCTTATTGCGATTACAAACCAAGTGTTATATAATAAAATGCTTTCATTGTAGCTACAACCAGGAACAGAAACAACCACTCAATGACGGAAACTCATAAGGCAGCAGCTGCACTTAATGTTCATACCGTTGTTCTATGGTACATCCTTTTTCAACTTTTCCTTCAAGAGTGAGAGCATCCAGGCCCACAATCCTCCAGCACTTCTTGCATTGTTTTATTACACTTGAACGGGCTGAGCTGAAAATTGCATGCAGCTGCTGACTGCAGTGTACCCGTGTTTGGCCTGGGCTTAGCTTTGCCTACCAGGCTTGAAAAAATCATTCAGTAACTGATCTGTCAAGAATCGACTATAATCACATCTACATACTTTATACAGACTAGCAAGATTATAAAATGAAATTGTCATTGAAATCAAATTGACCGTTTGTAGATTTACAAGACATCAAATTGTCAATTAAATCAAAATACAAGAATTATGATTACATCAACCCCAACAGTGCTTAATCTGAACCCAAAACCTCTGCTAAAGCAACAATACTTAATATAAGTAGCTTAATGCTTTAACAGTAGTGATAATCTATGGTCAAAAATGCAATGTGAGACTACTATTTCTATCCAAAAGTATAAAACACATTAAGCATTTTTTGATAATAAATCCTCACTTTTTGAAACAGGAGGAATAGATAATGATTATTATTCTGCAACCAAACTAGCAGTTACTGTAAGTATTTCATCCAAACTCATTCACAGGAATATTTTTGCAAGGGAGGGAAAACATGCAGAGCAAGTGACAGTTATAAATCGAAACATTTAGTGCCATCTGCTCGTAGACTTGTATCTTTATTCTGATCAGAAATCTGCTAAATGTGATTAGGCAAGTTACAAATATATTGAGCCTCTCTCTTCAGAATGCCAGCAGTGTTAACTAGGCCTTCTTCTGCATAGCTGTTATTTGTGTGAATGTTGTGCCATCTTGATCAGACAGTTACAGGCGCCTTCTTCTTTGCCTGAGGAGAAGGGCTCACTGGCCAGACACATTACTTTAAAGGGCAGCATCTCACTGAGCACGTCTGCCCAGGGGCGAGTGTGAGTGTCCACGAGTTTGGGTGTGTTTATGTTTTATCCTCAGGACCCCCGATTGTTGTTCATTTCCTGTGCAAAGACAAATAGGCACATAAAGGCCAAAATGTGCTCTTCCCTGGCCTTCACCCACATCACAGCACTTTTCCGCACAAGTGGCTAACCAGAGATAATTATACAATTAAAACAATTTTCCGCATCTATCTGTCAGACTGATCTAATTCACCATTCGAATGACACTAATGGAGTAAGCCTCTTTCTCTCTCCTTCCCCAAGCAAAGCCTTTTCCCCTTTATCACAAAACGCACCAAAGCCATCTGCAACAGAGGAAAACAGAGAGAGCCAAGAGGAATAGTGTTGTATTTGTTTAGCAGGATGTTAGTGAATAAAGTTGTAAAGACCCAGCAGTTTTTCATTACGACCCATAAGTGTAGCAAGGAAATAGGGAGGTTCATTTGATTGTTGGTTTAAATTAACCCTTGGTTGCAGAAATAAAAAAGAAACAGAGTGACCCTCATATTTTCTGAGACAACACTCCCTTCAACCAGCGCTGACATTAATAATTCATCATGACAAAATACATTACCAGGGAAGCTGAATGTGAAAAAAGAGTCGAATGTGACAGGAAAACAGCCACATTAAAGCTGGGTTCTGACATTCAGCAGCAGAATGTGAGAAATAAACTGTAGTTTTTCATTGTTTAAATGAACTGGAACACGAATTCTCAATTCAATATTCATACTGAATATTCTATCCAGGGGCTAATCTGCCAGGCAGCATAGACTTAGACTGTGCTTTTTAGACAGACCCACACAGGGTGTGAACGACAAGGGAGGATTTAGCCAAACCTTGACCTGGATATCCTGCATCTCCGTCCACCCAGTGTGCACAAGGAACACAGATAGGAACTACTCCTATACAAGTTCAAGGGAAATGCTTGCATGGCGTGGCTCTGTCCTTCTCAGCCAGCTCCACCAAGTACAATGGCAGCAGAGAGTTTTATGTTTATGAGCAGTCCTGATGGGGATACACATATCCATTAGATATGAGTCTGCCTGTAGAGGGGGTCTGGTATTAACCCACAAGCAAGTGCCCCATCAGCAGAGAGGAAAAAGCTGCCTTTTATGGCAACAGATCACAGACTCAAGCCATTGGCCACAAAGCCCACAAATGAGGCGTTAAGTGTAGTGGCAGGGCAGCAAAGAGAGAGGAGCAGAGAGATGACCCTCTTCTCATCCATGCATGAATCTGCCCTCTGCTTCTCTTTCTTTCTCTCAGTCTTGCTCTCTGCCACTCCTCCTACAAAGCCTGCTTAAACACCCAGCAACACTCACTACAAAATAACAACTGTCACCTGCAACTAAATGCATTAAAGCACTGGTAATTCTGCCGTCATGTAACGTAATTTTTATATTAAATAACAATCCCATACAATATTTGGAGAGATTCCTAATGGACATTTTCTGTAATTAATTGCCAGATAGAGGCAGGGCCAGTGCAGCAAAGTTAAAAAATACAACCTGACATGGAGATTGGGAAACAGAGTGCAGCGAGGGGCCTGCTGGGACGGTTTCATCATCGTGCCTGACCCCCCCTGCTGCTGGGAATGGCAGGAGATGGGGGAAGCAGGGAGGAGATAGACTCCTCTTCACAGTCAGAGATTTAATTGCACACAGATTCCATTACCTCTGCACAAATGTCACATTCTCTTCTGATCAGGGGGCACGGCAGCCACTGGCAGCATGGCTGGCAAGCAGCCAGACTATAGTGCAGAAAGTGTTCAGCCAATCAGGGCTCCCAGGGCAGACAGAGGTGAGCAGAGGGACAGAACGACTACTGTACACCAAAGATATTAAAAAACAAAGGAGAGTCACGAACACAAAGCAGCTGATGGTGCAACATTCAGACAGACGGCAATATGCTATATTAACAGATGTCAGATATGTCATTGATTTTAGGTGTGCAATTATATTTAACAATTATTAATTACTACTACGGTCAGGCACTAAAAACTTGTCGATTTGGATTACATTAATCACAAAAAACAAACTATGCATTTTCAAATAAAAACATCTTCGCTCAACACAAACTAGGATAAAGATGTTAACAGTTTTTATATCAAAACATTCCATGAGAAAGTCAACTCTTCTGTTTTTAATTATGAAAAAGAGTGCTCGGGCTGCAACTAATAAATATTTTCATCATTAATCAATTAACCATTTGATTTATAAAATGTCATCAAGTTGCCAGCACTCAAGGAGATGTCATATTTTGTCTGATCAACGGTCCAGAACTAAGGCTGGGCAATGAAATGAATTGTATTTTCCAATTACGATTTTGGTTTCCAACGAGTGCAAAAACAAGTTGCATTCTGTTTCATAATTGTTCTCTCATTTTGTCTTGTGTTATAAATGTATCACAATCCTTTTTTTTTTTTTTTTAACACCAGAGCACTTTCACCTCTCCCTAATCCCCAAACATTCACTGAGCAATGATTTTGTCACCCACTAATAGGGAACGTGACTTAGGGTTGGACAGTTGTGAAACAGGTTAGTTTTGCCCTTCTGATGATATGTTGACGCAATAGTAGTCCTGCTCAGTATGAGAGGAACCACAGGTTCCTAAAACTATACAACTATGAAAACCAGCAAACATTCACAATAAGAAGCTAGAAGCAGTGATTTTTTTAAACTTGCTTTATAAATCCATTTATTATCAAGTCAGAATTACGACCTTGCAGTTGAACGTCTCTGCTAGGTTGCAGTTTACATACATGTCTGTCAAAATACATGTAGTGAAAATTTTAATGATAATTGGCAAAATGAAAGTTATCACTATGTTGACATGTGGGATTCCAGTGGGAAACATGTTGTCTTCGCTGACTATGGATGTTGCGGCAAAGGAACTACAAATTCTTAAACGCAAGTCATCGACCCTGCAGCATAGAAGATCACTCCTGTTATCAACATTTCAAGGCACATGCGAACGGGTTTTGTTAGGTCACAGTTACTTTGACTTTTGACCAGCACATTCTAATAAGTTCACTCTTGAGTCCAAGTGAATGTCTGTGCCAAATGTGAAAAAATTCCCTCTAGGCGTTGCTGATATATCACGTTCACGAGAATGGGACAGACAAAAAGTCACAGAGACTGACTTGACATTTGACCTTTGAACACCAAAATGTAAATAGTTCATTATTTTATCCACATATCCTGCCATACTTGAAGAGACAATGCCGAATCCTTGTCAGAATCTCTCATTTATTTTAACTATATGATATCGTTGTTTTAACTGCATTAGTTCAAAAAGTCCAGAACTAAGGGTTGTGAAATGAACTGTGACTGGCTGTGCTGATTCTCTAACTGGGAAAACAGTTACCCACAGACCTTTCTAAACTTCTGCCAAAAACTGGACACAAGGGCAGCGATTCAGAGAGCTGAACCCAATCTAATTTATTTAAAATTTTTGCAACATTGGTCAGTGAAACCACAACTGGATATTTCTCCAAACACTGAGCTCTTTCCAGTGCTATTTGTGTCTTAACATTCACATCCATGCTCAGTGGCTTAAAAAATTTAACATTAAAACTGATGTGAAGCTCACAATTAAGCCGTTGGGATCTGCTTCAGGCAAATTATGTCTTGATACAAACAAACCTAATAGTCAATTCTAACGGTGTTTTGAGGACACTTCACAGACAAACAGCACACATATTACTGTATGCAATGACAGAAAGGTTAGTGGGAGGATTGCCACATACCCTGATCACTGGTGCACTGCCGACTGGCACTCCATTCCTCCAATCAGAATTCAGCTTTCAGTCTTGAGGGCAGGACCATGGGGGTTTCGCAGAGGACACAAACAGAGAGAGAGAGAGAGAGGAGGAAAGGGAAAGATACAACGATTACAAACAGGAAGTGAAAAGGTGGGGAAAGCCCCTACCCGAGTCCGCTCAGCCCACATGTACAGAAATGACATAAGAAGTGACAAAAGTAAACGTGATCAATCGTCAGCCACAAGTATTTGATAAGTTATGACACACTGATTCCTGTTGGCATCTCCTGGCCTACATGCATATCAAGTTATCTTTCTTTTACATCTGAACATGCACATAAACACCGATGAATCACACACATACACACACACAATGTAGGATAGCAGTTTGTATCACCATGTCTGGTTTCTGTGGTTGTTCATTTCTCTCTTTAAAATGGTAAACAAGTCACAATATTCTGCTTTATTAACTTGTTAGATAACTTTTGACACCCACACAAAAATAGGCTAAAGCACTTCTACTGATGCAAAAGGTTTTATATACTTATATGTAGAGCGTATATATTTAAACAAAAATATACATGAACAAAATAAACATGATGGCACAAAAGGTTAATTTAAGCAAAGAAACAGGCGGGAAAGCCATATAATAGTACGACAACAAAAATCCCAAAAGTCTTATTAGTCTAAAGAAAGCATTCATAGTAATAAGGTGACCTACAAAGCCTGCAGTAGTCTCCAGCTGAGGAATAAACCATATATTTTTTGTTATATTACATAGTATTTTTTACATAAATGAAGCAAGACTTGCACCATGACAAAATGTCTAAAACAAGCAAGACATGTTGTTTATTTAAAAACCTGGTGTAAAGCTCAAAAGCATTCATCTGTAACCAGATAAACAAGTGGAAAGATGCTAATGGCTTCCATATACAATTCAGATCATGCAAATGAGGCAGCAGAATGGATGGCTTCTGGTTTTGTCCCTGTCACAGGAGTCATAGCTGCATGTGTGGCTTGTTGCCCCATGATACATGTGTGTACAACTTTGTTGTTTAATGTGGCTGTGTCTTTGGCAGCACAGCAAAGCAATTCAGCTCCCAGTTAATTGGCCTGCGCTATGAGAAAGCGTGTCAAAAACCAAATCTATAACTCTGTGTCTGTGTGCAGCGATGTAGCTCTCCAACCAGACACAACAAACCACAGCCCCGATGTCCCAACTCCTCATAATTCACCAGTGTGGAATTCAACTAACCCCATTAGTGTAGCCGTTGTTTCCACAGCCCGTCCACATTCCTGGGCCTGCCATCGGCCCCAGATAAGACCCTTCTGATTACTCGGTTGCATGCCTGTCATTACTCCCAAAAATATGTTGATCCCAACAGACAGACCCCCCTCCTATGTCCCCCTATGGATTTATGGCTGTACTATTGTGTCTCCTCACCCCTCAAAAGAAGCACTTGCTCTTAAAAAGGTCCCCTCACTTTAAGTTCAGCCACAGAGGGCACTCTGTGACTTCAGCCGAGTTTGCTGCTATGTCTACCACGTACAACATATAACACTGAGAAACTTAGAAACTACTTGGTAATAAGATTCTAAAGAAATGGGGTGTATACGTGGTCTCTTGAAAGAAACAAAGAAAAATGTCTTGAGACTGGACACGCTTAAGAGTCAGCTCTGATTTTCCATCTTTATTGCAAATTAACAAGTACGGTAATTTAAAAAGTGGTAAAGTTTAATAGTGTTATCTGTCCATAAAAACACCTTCAACAACACTTTAAGATATACTGCATGTTAAGACACCAACATAAAACTAAAACTTAACCTCCAGCACTAAAGCACTCTCACTTTGAGGCCTGTTGCATGCCAGCTGCTCAACACTCAATTCACTCCTACTCTAGAAACATGTGGTTGTAATCCCCCCTTTACACTCAAATTACAAACTATGTCAGTTTCTGAAGAAACTCCACATCCAGCCACTTTGGAGCATGTGTGTTAATTACAACTCATTTGTGAGTTTCCAAGCAAACTAGACAGGTATTTGAAGCTGTCCGGCCTTGTTGAGGAGTATGAGCTGAGGTTGGAAATTAGCAGCCGGTAGGTGCCAAATGATGGTTTCCTTGAGAAAACTGTTTGGAACACCTTCTGCACATTTGATAACTTTTTAATACACAACATATATCGGTTGCTAAGCAAACACCCTGTATCAATTAAGTCTAACCATGTATTGTAGCTAATTTGTATGGTTTTAATGAAATATAATTTACGTTGGCACCTACTTTAGCAGCAAACCCTTCTTTGCATCTTGTAAGACTTTTATTCAATTTTACATCACAGTCCCCATTCAGAAGTACAGACAGGCATGCTCCATCACCCCAGTCGACTTGAAACATATGGCACTGGCTATAAATAAGCTAGACATCACATCTACAGATTTGCTGAGCCGTTTCTGCATGAGCATCAATGCTGAAGACGCCTTGAATCTGTGAATAGCAACAGAGAACTTTGGTAACTCATTGAAACTGTCACAATGAAGGAAATCTAAGAGAAGTGCACACTAAACTGTATGTAAACAAGTGATGATATTCTCTAAAAAGGCTGACGACCCCATATCTAAAAAGTGAGATGGATCTCCAGCGTAGCCTAATTTGCACTCAGCCAGAGTCAAGCCAGTGATCAGGCATAGCAGAGAGTGTGACTGCAGTAGGGGACATTGGCGCTGTATCGGATCAATGGCTTGACCCATTAAGTCACACCACTCCCAGTACCTCATCTAATAAGAGCCGATCTTTGGGAACACCCCTAGCTGACCCATGCTGCTGGGGACAATTACAAGAGAGTGGTCTTTCAGGACCAACGCCCACTTGACCCGGTAGCGTAAAGACGCAGAGGAGATCCACATGATTTAAACTCCTCCCTAAGACGTGCTGACAAGGTTACAGGGTCAACGCAGACATTAACAGGTCAGTGTGTGGCCCACTTGGGAACAATTACTCCCAGTCACAGCTAAGTGGACACTTGATTGAACACGACGGAGGCAGGACACACTTCCCACAGATAACAATCCCCAGAGCCATTTAGGATAAAAAGCCCTTGTGATACAGCCTTTATGGGCAAAATTCATCTTCCTTTTCCCTTTTAAAAGAATGTGAGAGTGTGATAGAGAGCCATTCTCTGGAAGAGATGAGTCTCTCAAAGCATTACCATTTTCTAGCAATACTGATAGCTGCTTATGACACAGAAACAATTACAAGGTGACTGGGAGAAAAAGCTAAACAATGGGATGAGCTGTTAGGATTTAATTTTTCATTCATGAGAAAAACAGATATCTCACAAACGAAAATTGTCTTGCAACAGACTTGGACAGAATACTCATATTTTCAAGAGTAGCACAACTAGACTCTAAACTAGTTAAAGAGCTTGGTGACAAATTTACCACAAACGTCTAACCTCTAATTAACTGTGTCTGTGGTGCAGTTTTTTATGCTGTTCGACCTTTAACCTACTGACAACTTGACCCCTCTCCCACCACACTGACTAAAACTTTGCTGCGAACATCTGGTGTCCTACGTGTACACACAGCAACAAATACACCCCCCACTTCTGAGTTGTTCCATGTCACAACTCAACAACAAATAGTTGGTGTGTTTCATCATAGTGTGTGGGTTTGATATGTACAGTAAAGGAGAAAAAACTAAACAGATGTTTTGGGCTAACTACTGCAGATAAAATAGCAAACTTAGCTTATGAGCATCTCTGTGTAAAATGGTCACTCCTGTCCTGTAGTCTCTTAGTACACAAATAAGGCTTATCGATTCACGAACACATTTTCCCCACATTTGCATAAGCTGCGTGTTGTTTGTGGTATTGTTTCTTTTTTTCCAGGGGCTTTGTTTATTTATTTCTCTGCGTTAGAAAATCAGTTCCACATTGTCCCTCGATCTGCATCGGTGGCTAGTGCTGCAGCTGTCGGTTGTTAGTGGCTGGAGATGACACAGTTCACCACTTCTCCAGAAGACAGCAAGCCCAGAGACCAGCACAGCTGCAGAGCAGGAAGGGAGAGGAAAGAGGAGAGGAGAGGAGAGGCTGCCTCATTTTAAATAAGAAGGTAAACAATCGCTATGTTGACAAACTGATATCACTCCAGAGGCCCTGCTCATCACTTGCCTCCCTCTTCCTTTTGCAACATTAGCTGCAAAAAACAAAGAGAAAAAGAAAAGCTTTCTCATCTACTTTTCTATCCTGCCCTCCTCATCAATAGATCTTCTTCTAATTCATTTGGGACCCCTGAGATACAACCTTCTCAAAGAAGTCAGCACAGTGACACAACATTAACCCATTTGCACATGCAGAACGAGAAAGAGCAACAGGCTCACCAGCTGACCCATCGGTTGTTGTAGCAGTCAGCTTTATTCCCCAGGACCGTTTTGTAACCAAGTGGGCATCATGTGAATACCATCTGGGTACCACTTATTTAAAGCTGGCAGAAGTCCCGTGGCTGCCAGCCTGGCAATGAGGAGAAGGGAATAAATTGCATCATTTACTTAACATGCATTTACAGTTGTGCCCGTTAAAAGCCCATGACTAAATAATTTGTTTTTTTCTGGTGCCAGTTCCTCCTTTCAGCCAAAATTGTGTTGCATGTGCGACAAACAGAGCAACTGTCAAAGGGCTGATAAAGGAGGTATCGAGATGTTAACCACATGAAATCACATTTACCACCAAGTATATTAACAGCCCCAAATCCATTTACACCAAAGAAATCTCCCAGTGCGTTATGCACGGCACAGAACCCATAAACAGACAATAAACACATTGTAATTATAATGCCAACTCTTTAATTACGTGTGTCATTTGGGGATGGTCGAGCTCACTAATTGTCAGAGTGATGTGAAAGGACTGGGGGAGGCTAGAAGGAGATCAAGCCTCAGGCCCAATGAGAACCATATTCCCCACTCTCCAAGCGTGTTAGAAGGCAGAAAATTCAATTGGCATGGTTCCAAAGAAGAACAGTCCAAACAGCCTTAATCAGCAGGGACAAACTCCATGCAAATCATTTACATTAGCACAAGTGGAGAGAGCAGAAAAATATCTGAGGAAAACCTCAGAACATGAAAGCAAGGAAACTCCTTTCCCTCCTGTAACCTCACTGCTGCATGTATTTATACAAAAAAGTGGCTACAATCGACACTGGCCAAATCTTATAGTATCTGAAGAAACAAGAAGAGAAAAGGCACTTACAACTATTATTTACCTGACGCTGGAGTGGGATTTGTATTTAATAGTTTGTTTCAGTATTATTTGGTGACAAGTCTTTTTCATTTTCTATAACAGAAACAAAAAATACAGCAAAGAAACTTCACTCTTTGGCACAGATATTTGGTGCTGTGTATATCTCAGTTGCCACACATCAGAATTAGCATATTATGCCATTTATTGGTGAAGCAGCAATTCTTATTTACTCAATAATATCGATCACAATGAATTTTTATAGTGCCTTTTTGTCTTTTTGACATTGGAGGTATAGCCTTCTTGTTCAAATAAACTCTACTGGAATGGTCATTGGACTAAAGTGAGCTCGGGTTTGGTGCAATTAGTGCAGTTGGTGCTTGTCCAATGTGAGCTCCACATGGCCACCAGTCGACTGATCCTACAGCGTGAAGTCATAGGTTCTGGTCATGTGAAAAAGGCAGATTAAAATGTGTACGGTGAGACAACACATCATACAAGATTAATACAAAATCTCACAGTGTCTGCCTAGCTTCCAAGGTTAACAGTACTAGACTGAAGTAGCTAATAAAAAGGGGGGAGAAATGGCAAAATGTTCTGAGTGTAAGTCGCAGTCCAGATTTTTTTGTTCCAGGAGTGCGATTACGCAAATGAACAGACTTCTGACAGAATTTTTCTTTTGAATTGTGGGGCCTATCAAAGCTATGTCTCATACTGAAACTGAACATCCTGTATGGAGTGGTGTGAGACAAGTACGCATATCGTTACATCACTATTGGTATTTAAGATTCTTTTAAAAAACTACAAAGACATGTCTAGATTTGGTAGTTTTGTATTTACTTTCTTGTCATTTATTGGCTGCCTCATTAACTGATACTGATACAAGCTTATATCCGCTGATTCATCCAGTATGGATAAACATCAGCAAGAAGTTAATTGAAATTGTTTGCATTGTTGTTTTTAGGCTTTCTCTGCTTGGACTGGGGTTTGCTATTATTGTGTAGTAACTATGTAATCTATTGTAATTAGAATACTATTGGAATTAAATACTTAAAAAGACAGCTTTTCTCAAAATTACAAAAATGTTGTTTATAAAAATGTATCTAAGAGCCCTACTGCTAAAGAAATATTAGTAAACCATACTCATATGCATGTGTATATATGCCGTTTATCCACAGTTTAATCCAGGCATAGCACATTTTGTCGTTAATTTGAAAAGGAAACATTCTTATTTTCTTCTTGAAGAACAGAAAGAGTTTTTAGAAAGCACCTGAAGGCATGAAAAATCAAGATGCTCAAAGTTTTATCTGCTATATTAGCAATTCATTCAACTATTTCGGCCATAATCAGAGCCCATTCCTATGTTAAACATACAGAATAAATTATTTTCAGAGGGTTTTGTGTGTCTTTAAGCAATGCAAACCAAATAGGTTATGCCAATTCATAGCATATGAACACAAATCATGCACAGTAAGGTCTACATGCTGATTACAAAACCAAGGTAACTTCAGTCAGCAGCGATATTGTCTATTTTTACTTGTCTAGAGCTTGTGGATCAGAGTCCAAACAAGAAGTGAGTTGCTTTGAATAGCCTATGATATTAACATATACAGTTTATGGCAGTTAATGCGATGGACAAAGATCACAGAGTGAATTACTCAAACCGCTGTAAGTACAGTGAAGCCTGAAAACACTTTGTGAGATGACAACTCATGTATGAATCATCAGCCGAGCAAATGTCAGTTAGGCAATGAGAAACTGTCTCCACCATTGTTTACATATTGACTGGCACTATGTGGTTGACCGTGATGAGAGCAACACACAGCATCGAATGGTATGATCTCACTTGGTGGAAAAAGAGCTGTCACTGTGAATCTGGTGCGAGGGTGTGGCATTGCAATCAATGAAGGTGGAGAGACTTAAACACAAACAAAACAAATCTATTATTGGTTCCACAGCATGAAATCATACATTAGCTAAGCTCATACTGAAACAGTCGATCCTACGCCAGTTACTCTACAATTTACTGCTCAAATTGTTCTCACCTCTGCTTTTTCCATTCCTCTGTCTATGTGAGGTTCAACTGAACACTTCACTGTGCCCTGGAAGGTCTTTTGCACGGGATCACTATTGATAAAAGAGATCAGAGTGACTGAGTGAAAGAGAAAGAGTGCATGAAGGATACAGAATTTTCATCTACTATCCATCTCATATTCTAATGTAGCCATTATGCTCTAAAAAGAGACTGCTCATCTATTCATTTTATGGGGCATTTGCAAAAAAGATGACACTGCAAGAGGGTTGGTCGGAGTGATTAAAATTCTTTGAATTAGCCCTTCAATCACTGCATACAATTGCGTATAAAGTACACAGAAATGCACTCAAAAGCCTGGCCCGGCTCCTCTCTGTAGTAGGATATGAAAAGATTGATTTACTCATTTCTCACTATGAGTTGTTTTCAGTGTGAGGAATTGATTGGTCAACACATTAAAAGCTTGTACATCATGCACTCCATACACACAACATGAAAAGGCTTTTAGAAAAATATCCAATAACTCAGAACAGCTGATTGCTTAAACCACGCCATATTTACAGCATTTACAACAGGTGCAGTAAAATCCCAACCAAATGCTGTGAACAGTAAATAGTAAATGGTTAACAGTGGTGAGCTTGGAAGAAAGCAACTCTGGAACTTGACGTGCATGAGGCAGAAGGCACTTCGATGTCACTTCTCAGTATCACTCAGCTACTCTGATGTTTCACAAACTTTGTACTTGTAGACCACAGTAATGTCACAAATTGCAGAAATAACAAAAATAAACAAGTAATTAATAGAAATACAATTCTGAACCAAAAAAAGAGCTGAATTTACCAAACATGTACAAGAGAATAAGAAGAATGTGAAATAACTCTGATTCCTTTTAATACATAAGATTTGATGTTGTGTAACACGCATGTTTTCTACTTTTGTTAACCCACACATGAGCCATTTCTATCACAGAGATAACCTTTGGCACGACTGGTCATCATCACCTTTCAGATGTGAAACTGGTGATCAATTCACAACACTGCTGAGCACACAAATAGACTTTTTCTCATGCTTCTCACTCTACTACCTGGAACAAAATAAGTGCCAAATAAAGTTTCAGTTCTAGTTTAGTTTCTCTGTCTCGTCCACCTACTCATACTCCTGTTCTACGTCTATCTAATCGTCTGTCTTTTTTTAGACTAGTTGGGTAGTCACTTACAAAAATGTCTTGTGAGCCGCAATAACAATCAACAAGGTTTCCACTGCCAACATAAAGGGTGTGCTCACCCATTCATAAGAAAGCTGGGCAGTGTCAGGTTCATGAAGCTAAGTCAGCATTAGTCATTCAGACCAACTGCAAAACGCTGGTTAATGAAAGATATATTCAAGAGCTTACATGTAAACTTGTGCTCTTGTACAAAAGCAGAAACTCCACAAAGTCTGTCCTGTTTTACAACCTTTACTCCTCGTTGTTGTCTTTTCCTTGTCACGTTTTACATGAGCTGTGTGCCCATTGTTACTGCTTGCTGTTACGCCACCCGAGTACATGTGTACCTGTGCCTGCTTAAGAGGTAAAGCACAATGGTTTTACAAGACAGGAATACTGCCAGTACTTGATGATTACACAGAATGCTGCTGAAGCATCTCCAAAAATCATTCAGACAGCATTTAAGATGAAACGAACATTTATTTAGTTAAATTGTGCAGCTATAATTAGTTGATAATTTAGTATTTCATTTCATTGAAGATTGTGTGTTCTTCCTACTCAGTGCAGTATATTGTTGACTTAACTGCTGTTATGATCAGGTTAACAGAGTTTCCTTTGGCTAATTTTGTGACACCTTCCTCCTATCTCTGTTTCCGTGAGTTTCGAAAACAAAAAGTATCTGAGTGTTGATTTACATACTGCACAAATGGACCAAATGCAAAACTTTACATGACAGTCTTGTACTATGACAATATTTTAGGTCTCATGTCAGTGGCAACAAGTGTATTTAGGTGGCCGTGTAAATGTAGTAAATGCACCCGCTTCTCTCCCTTCTTTTCTCTGCATAAAGACAATAACTTTGTGGTAGTGGCACAGCAGGATGATGTGTTTTCCACTCATAATGGGGCACAGATTTTCCCAATTTCTACTCCTGACTGTTTCAACTTGACACTTGCTACATGCTACACAGCGGACTGTTGTGCTTGCTGATGTACGAGTCGGGTGAGACCTTTGCAGGATCAGCGGCAGCCAGTGTGGCTGTCGCCTCCCGTCTAAAAGGGACTTTACACACATCCGCAGCCTCTAATACTGAGCCACACTGTGAAAGCCACACATGTATCGCACCTGACAAGGATCTTGGTGTGGATCTCTACATTGTGCTCACTTGATAAACACAAAGCCTAAAATACTGAATATCCGGTATTGAACATAAATCTAAATATCATCCAAATATGTTTAAACAATTTTTTTTTGCCGCAGTAGTCTCAATATCAGACTTGATGTCTTTAAACACAGTTCAACAAGTGTATGCTACTTGAAAACTAGCAGGCTAGAGAAGGACAATCCCCACACACAGCTCGGTACGTGTTGACCATAGTAAACTAAAATAAAAAATATGGCAGGGACTTCAATTAATTATGAAATTTTAACATTTCACTGAAGTCTCCATTTTGAAATCCCTCTCAATAAAACTAAATCTGAAGACAGCTGCAATTTTTTTAACTGAAAAAAAACTCTTGAGCAAAGTTATTCAGAATATTCCATGACCCGAATGAAGACTTTTAATTTAACACATAAAGTATGATGAGAGTTGTAAATGGGACACTGTGCTCTATTGTGTCTCAATGTTCAAAATATTTTAAATTTCAACAAGTGACAAACTTAATTATTATTTAACTGTATTATTCACGTGCTGTAATTTTTAAGAAAATAAAGTTATTATAATTACTTTAATTGAGCTAAAAAAAATTTAACAAAATCAAAATTCTGTATAAAAAGCATCTTCTCTTGGTTTTATAATATGAAATAAACAGGGGAAATTTAGCTTATTTGCTTGCAAATACAAATTCTGAAGCACACTAAAAACTATCAACCAGTTAGAGAAAACAAAACTAAATGACAGCACTTTTTTAATCACAGAAACAACGGGAGGAAAGTGTTTATCTAGTCAGCACACGCAGCAAATGGTTAGCCACCCTATCTGCTTCAACACATAATTCCATCCCAAGCTAATCTATTGACCAAAATGATAAACAAAAAAATAACTCCTGTGAAAATAACCATCTCCAACTGAGTGGTTTGGGAATGGAGCCCCACCCTGTTTACAACACTGAGAACAAAAACAAACTCCCTCAAAGGAGCCCAGGCAAATGCAAGTCACACACTCCAACCAATACAGGCAAACAACAACAATGTCTTGAAGATCTACTGGGAGAGCAGGCTATCAAACAACAGCAGCCTGCACACAAACAAGGTGCGCATCTCTCTCTGTTAGAGGGAGCGAATTGTTGCGTGAGAGAAAGTGTCTGTGAGAAAAGAGAGAGAGAGAGAGAAAGCGAGAGTTGGTGTGAAAGTGGAATTGAGTAGCAAACAAAGTCAAATACCACCCTCACCACCCCTGTCTCAGGTCAACTGTATCATCAGGAGTCAGGGAAGATACTGTCACCACCTTCCATGAATAGCTCACAAAACCACATCAGTATGACTTCACCATGGCAAACACAGTAGTTTGAGAACACTCTCCCTCAATATCCAGGGGACTCTAAAAGAAGACGTAATGAATCTCAGTTAACAAGGCCATTATCAGAGAGGGAGCTACATCATCAGTAGGGACTCCAAATCCATAAGGCCCTTACATCCACTGGCCTTTTATTGTTGCTATTAACTGCTCAGGTATGCTGTTAACAATTGTACAAAAAAAAAACCCTGAAATAAAAGTATCGCGTGTTTGATCTCACACTGTACATCATCACAGTAAACAATAAGACTGTATAAGGGACATGGGCCCAATTAGCCATCTCTGCTCTCAGCTGTCAAGTGTTTAAACAGCCTGCTAGGATGATAATAGTAACCTGCATACTTTCATCTGTGCTCCAGACTCATCAGCATGGTAGCACCTTTGCTTAAGCGCTGCACTGCATCTTGGGTAATTACTGTTTCCCAATTACCTCCCAGCTGGTAAATATATATCAAATAAACAAGCAACAACCCGTCAATTAGGAGCACCCTTTCATAATGGGGGTTCAAAATGATGTTTTATGTACAGACAGAGGAAAGCAGTGAGAAAAGGGAGCATTCAACTTCAAAGTGAACTTTTATCTGTTAACCGTGGTTAACAGTACATCTGAACATAACAGTTTGTAAAATAATTAAATCACATGTGTTTTTGAGGCAATTAATATGCAGCTCCAATTAAAAGGTGTTTTAATTGCCAGCAGGACAAAATATACAACATGGGAACAGTGCATTCCACAAAGAAAAGGACTTAAAACACTGCCTTTTCTTCACAGACAAGTGAAGAGGGACAGTAACATTGTTGAATTCAATGGCAAAAAGAACAGCTGCAGTAACAGTCTGTCAACAAAATTTGCATTGCTGCTTTCTCCTCATCTCCATTACTCTCTCCTGTCTCTCCTCAAGCCCACGGAGCTGCCGGCTCAGATCTGAGTACTCTGATGGCTTATCACATAGCGAGCAGCAGGCTAAGCCGGAGTGATGCGCCCAAAAGACATGATCAAAGCACACCAACTTTCCACCCGGCAATGATGATGGAAGAGCAGGCCCTGCCATGTTATGTTTCTTATTAGGCTGGGACTGCCAACCGAAAACACAGCCAAGAAGTCAAGGATGAGGCCCTAAAAAATGTCTCCTGCAACCCTATTTCACATTATGTGCCTAGCACACTTACCAGGCTGTAAGTAATAATCTGTGACATTTTCATATTAGTAAATGTCAGCTTTGCTCCTCTTATTTCTACACTGATACAGCACAGTAATGATTTAATCTACAGCCAGGTAATGAAATCTTTTATTTTTATTTTGAGTGCTGCAACACTGTAACATCCAGCTTCGTATATATTTTAAGATCTAAACTCTTTGGTGCAGTTAAAGACTTTTTTGTTGTTGCTGTTGATTTTTTTTCTTTCTTTTTTGCAAAAGCAGAAGAGCCTTCAAGATAGAATGACAAGCCGCCACAGCTGAAAAGAAAAAGAGCAGAGTGGCAACACAAGAAACTAAAACTTTGTAAAAAAGAAAAAAAGAAAAAGAAACTATATGACAGATCTAACCACAACGTTTGACTGACAAGTGATTCCTGGCGAAGGTACGAAGCCATCAGACCACACAACTTGTCATCACAATATTAAAAACATGAGTTTAACCTTTACGAATAACACTTTCTGAATGATGCGTCTTCTTGCATTGTCAGGTCACATTGTCTCTTTTACATAAATATCACATCCCACATCAGTGAAACAGGCCACCTCTTCAACATACGTACCGCCATATGAGTAATTCCAACATTAGCCGTCCCAGGAACTCAACAGTCCCAACCACATTATTCTGCTGTTTTTCTTATCTGAATTGCTAGGAAGTAGAATTACTTATTGAAAACTGCAATGACTGGCAAAACGATAAACCTCAAGATCGCTTTGTGAAGAGTAGAGTGATATTCTAGACAACAAATCAAAGCGAGAGATGTCCGTTTTTGCAGATTTAAGCTTCATAATATATACTTGGTGTTTGACAATTAGCTTCTTAACATGTTTTTGAAGTTCAAACAAAGAAAAGAAGAAATCACTTACAGTTCTCAGAAACTTTCACTAGCGGCTTTAGATTGTTCTCAAAGCGGGGCCGACTTCACTTCCTTTCCATGATGCCCTGGAATGACAAACAAAACAGCGTGTGAGTATCTCTGGTTTTATCAGCTTTTTTAGTGTAAATATTAATCAGTGCATTTTTGATAGAATTTTCCCTTAAAAACCAAAGCAACTTCTATCAGCCCATCCAAGCAACATCACAAACACACAAACAGACTGGACAGCTGATAGAAACAGGTGCCGAGGTTTCGCCTGGCAGCTGAGCACAGCTTGTAGCATATGTCTGAGCCCCTCATGTCTGGACGAAAATGTTTGTAGCTTACCTGCATCCTTCCCAAAACACACTAGTGTTGTGATATTAAAGAAACTGAGATTTTACATTATATTATACGCCAAGAGGCTCATTTAAAGTGAGAAAAGGGGGTGGTATGAATAAAAATACAATGATTAAACTGTGTACAATGCTAACAGTTTGGATGGACTACAAAAAGGAGAGCAAGTGACAGAGAAAAAACAAGTTGCACTTAGTCTTTCAGGGACAAATTATCACATTGTCAAGAAATTTTCTAAACTAGCTAACTTTTGATTATTTTGATGAACCAAAAAGAAATCCCCCAGTGCAATGTCAGCACCCTTTAATTTTTTTTCTCATTGTCTTATTTGAGCCCATCTGCTGCACACTTTCCCCTGTTGTGAAGTAACAGATGAAACACATTTTACCTTAAAACTCTGACACAAAATGTGATAATGCAAATTTAATCATCACAAAATATTGGCTTACACACAAGAAGGGAATTATTTGCTGCCGTCATAAATCAGTTTCTGAAAAGTAGCAATATAGTAGAGGCATCTTTGAAACTTTATGCAGGCCATCTAGCCCCATTAAACTGCATGTAGACCAGACCAATCATTTATAACACCACCTTTATCTGAAACCAACACAACAGCTAATTTAATGCACCAACTTAACAGATAAAACTGATCAGATAAAACACACTTTGATATTTTCCAACAATGCACAAGCCATGTCCCAGTGTTGTACCGTACTCATAAAACACAACACCAGTAGCAAATTCACTTTGTAACTCAAGTTAATTGATTGTAATTGCATGCTCCCTCTCTTCCCATGCAAGCGGATGACATTTTTTGTCAGCATCCCTCCCTTTATTAAGGACAGATGACAGTAGAAGACAGTAATTAATGGTTGCATGAGTTAATGGCCATCCTGAGCATTTTGCAGTCTCCATAGAGACCGAGGAGCTGCAGAGAGCTCACCTGAAGCTGTCCACTCTCTGACCAATCGCCTTCCCTGGCATGGAGAACCGTCTGCCTGGGCACGCCACAGGGGCCGGGACACACTAACCTTTACCCTGGAAATATTGTTCTGCTTTCCTTTGTTATCACTTCCATTCATGTAATACAGCACTAATGAGCGTGCTGCACTCGTTTTCATATTGCCGGTACTCTTCCCCCTTTGTGTTGCGTGAATCAAACATGCAAAAATCACATGACAAATTCATTTACCAGAAAATTCCCTTTATTCATCTGTCACTTGTCTTGCTTTGTGCAAAAAAAAAAATGTTTCGAGCAACTGGTTTGAGGGCGTCTTGTATCTGAAATCAAATGAAGGGTGAAGCCGGCAAAAAAATCTGAAAGAAACAATATAGCAAATGCAGAACCTTATTCCCACACTGGACCAAAAATAACTCTCCTTATCATTCAGCTGCAAGCAAGGGTGCACAGTCAGTTTACAGCCCCTCTGTACCCAGCACAGGGTATTTCAATGTGTGTTCACAAATACTGAGCCGTCAGATGAAAGAGAGGACCGCTCCACTCAGGGATGGGAGTCCTCACACTGAATGCATGAGTGACTGATTACTTTCTTACCAGTTGAACCTCAGCTCTCCACAAAGAAGAGCCTTAGCCCAAGCCTGAAGAGGCCAAACTAGAAACAAGGGCTTTCCAAATAATACAAAATCACAGATTGGTGCATTAAGCATCTTGCGTCATTACAATGCATACAGCTGGTCTTCCTCAAATTTCAAGCTTTTTACCCCAACCCACCGCCTCCCCCCAACTCAATTTATTCAGTTGTAGCATGTGGCAGACAAAGTACAGTCATTCTTGTTTCTAGAAGCAGACGCGGGGGACGGTGTTGGGTTGTTCCCATCAGAAACAGCAGAAGGTTGAGTGTCTGTATGTAATAGCTGTGTCAAACAGCAGGCCTGGAAAAGTTGCAAAGAAAGTTCATCCTGTGTTTTAAAACCTAGGTCAGCATTTGCGAAGGTCCATTTCTGCATAAGTGAGCACACAAACCCCAGTGCCTGTTCAAATAGTCTGCAGCTCTCTCTCAGGCAGCTCATGACAACAGCCCAGCAGCAGCACTGTTTGATCTCCAATGTTTTCCTTAATCTGGGTTGTCAAGGTTCGCTTGTTGGAGGCTGTTTACTTTACTTCTCCTACAAAAAAGTGTTTTTTTCCCCTCAGACAATGACTAATCCAAAGACCAAGGAGGAGGGAGCACTGCCAGCAATAGTTGTTAAAGCTGCAGTTTCCCTTTTGTAAATTTTCAGATGGTTTTAGTCCTGCTGTTGCCAGCTGCAGACGTACTGTATAAAACCTTAGGCAATATATCATTCTTCTATCAATGCCGTTTATAATAAGTAAGCATAGGTACTCTCTATGTTTTGTCATTTATAAAATTCAAAACTATTTTTTGTGCAAATCTGTCTGCTTTTTTAAATGTGTGACAGATCGGTGTGGATTAAGTACATCAGACAATTGAATCAATATGTTTATATATAATTATAAACAAGCTTTCAAACAGTCAGATCCGTGGTCTTAGCCACAAGTGTTCATTTGCATGTGATACACCTGCTCTAAAATGTTAAATAAGACAGAAAAAAGCATCAAAACTCTCAGAATAGAAGTGTACTTGATTGCTACAGTTAAGCAAAAAGCACAGCATTCCTCTGGACAGTGTAGTGGGATATAAAATATTAGCAAAAACAGCTTACTCAACGGTAGCATCAGCTGTTAACTGTTAATTAAAAAAAATTAAACTCTATTTTTCCACAAGTGACAGCAAAGTCATGCACACCTCCAGCCAATTTACATTTAAGAAAATGTCCAACTGTACGCCACACCACGTCTAACTCAAAACCAGCAAACTTTGAGCACAACCAACAACGCAACTAGACAAACACACAGTTTACACTTAAAAGCAGTGTCAGGTTATCAAAGCTGCAATTAAAAATTAATTCTACAAACGGTCAGCGTTAAAGAAAAGTTAACTGTGAGGCGAAAAAATCGGCTTTACGTGAGTTTTAGTATCGCTGAAGCAGGCGAGCCACACCAAAAACAGAATAACGCTAATGATGGAACAGCTAAATAAAAACCCACTCTGCCTATTAGCTTTAAGCTGCCTTACGGTTAATATAACTTCACTTTCGGGGCACTTCTGATGCCTTTGCTGCGGTCTTTGGGAGTTTGGAGGACAGCTAACACGTGGGGGAAAAGCTCCTTCCCTGGTCTTACTCCAAAAGAAATCACGGCACTCAAACTTCCCCCCTTCACATCGTAAACTTTTTTGTTTACGGCGCTAACATATCCCTAAACAGGTAATTGCAAGCTAGTTAGCCGCTATCGCTAACTAGCTACTTTATAACCACGTAGCATTAATTGCTAAAATACTTCTTTTGCCCCCCTCCTCAAAAGGTGCATTTCCACCCTCAGGGTCTCTCATGAAGTTTCCCAATTTTTAAAAAAAGTACAACTCGTAGAGACACAGTTAGCGTTACTAGCAGTCGACATTACGGTAACACAGGTGTTTGTTTATTTGTTTATTTGTTACGATTTCGGCAGCTAATTTTTTTTTCAAACAAACCCGACAAGACAAACTCCGTGTGTGTGTTTCGAGCAGCAGCAGCAGCAGCAGGTATCTACATACAACAAAGCTAACATTTATGATAATAGTGAAACTTACCGGATTGTAGGGGGGGAAGGTATTAAAAGAAAAAAACACACAACACAGCTTTAACGGCCAGCTAACAGGCGCACGCGGAGGGTACCGATGTTTTTTTTTTTTTTTTTTGAAGCTAAGTACGAGATACCGGAGCCGCCGCCGCCGCCGTGCACGCGAGCTTGTGTACCGAGAAACGCATGCGACAACAAATCACACCGTAAATAACCGAAATATTCCTCCGCTCTCCTCCGTGTTGGTGGAGGAGGTGTAGGTGGCGGAGGAGGAGGTGGTGGAGGAGGAGGTGTGGGGAGAACTAACGAACTTACTTAACTACGAGAGAAAGAGATGATCTTACCGAGGGCGTCGAAATAAGAGCAACAAAAAATAAAAAAAAAATTTAAAAAAACGTGGAGTTTCACACTCGCTGCTTGCCGGTGTGTCTCGCGGAGAGGGGTGAAAAAAAGCTCCTTTTACCCCCCTTAATATCGGTATTAGATTTTAACACGCCGAAGACACACACACACGAACCAAAAAAAAGAAGGAGGAAAAAAAAGGAAGAATCGCGGATTTGGATGTTTTTGTTTTGATGTTCCAAGTCCGTGACGTCATATCCACCTGCTGGGTAAACAACGCTCATTGCATTGCAGATCCCCCTTTCACAGAAACACCACAAGTACAATTCAGCAGCACTTAGTGGCACTTAGTAGGTCCTTTCTATGGGGATATGTAATGATATGCATTAGTTTTAGCAGAAAGTGTGACAGGAGAGAGGGGGCTGTCAGAAAAGCTAAAATGTCTAAGCTGACTAATTACAACTGAGGCAGAATGAACTTCTATTATTTCAGAAAATTCTCCTCTCCTTTTCATTTTTTATTTTTTATTTTTTTGATCTAGGGTTCATCATAACTCTCCCTAAGCCTCATCGCCAAAAAAAAAAAGAAAAAAAAAAAGAAATGCTCTGACATAATCATCAAAGATGTTTTAATCTCAGCTGTGAGGAGTTTGAACCATTAAAGAGGGTTGTGCTGGTATTGTGCTTTTTTTTGAGTAGTGCAGATAACCAGATTGCAGGTTCTTTCACTGTAATAATATCTAACATGTGTTGGCCCGGCGCTGCGGAATATTTGCACCTAAATTTAAGTTACCAAGAATTTCCCTGCTTGCTATAATAGTTGTGGTTGCAAAGTTTTGGTCACTCTGTTACAAGGAGTATAAAAATACTACAACAGTAATTAAAAATATCCCCTCAGTTGCCCCAGAAGAGAGGAATGGGCCAGGGCAACAGTCCAGTTAACGCTAATTGTAAAGCAACATTAACTTCAAGGGAAAATATTTTAAATCTTTTTCTTTTTTTTTTTGTCCTTGATCAAGGTCCGAGAAACACAGCCCATTTCACTGTAAACGACATTACATTTATAATGGCTACATCAAAGAGGAATGCTGCTGATGAACTTCTCATCAGAGGCTGTTTCTTGGTAGACAGCGCCACCCTCTGACCACATCGGGCTACAGGGAAAGCCACTACAATATAATATTTCTACTAAATAACCACTTAGTCTGTAGCAATAGAGTTTATGGTAATTTTAGGTAATATTATTAATTCTCTTAAAACAACTTGCACTATTCTCTACCTACATTTTCCTGTAATAACCATAGTCCTTTAATGTATGGCTGTTTTATTATAGTATTATGACATATCTCTATATCACTCTATATCACTACTTGAACACTTTGTCATATGTATATAATACTTTGTTGGAATTATTTTTATTTTTAAGAGTATTTTTGATTATCTTTTTTATATATTTTTATTCTTTTTTGCATAGCTGCTAACTGTCGTGTTCTTCCATACAAATTTCGTTGTGCTTCTGCACAATGACAGTAAAGTCTCTTTATCTTTTATCTTGTTATCTATCTCAGGCCTTCACTTACACTGATCAGGCATGACATTATGACCACCTGCCTAACATTGTGTTGGTCCTCCTTATGTGCTCAAAAATGCTCTGAACCATTGGCCATGGACAAGAGGACCTCTCAGGATGTCCTATGGGGTCTAGAACCAGGACTTGACATTTGGGTACTCTGGCTTGTGCAGTGGAGCCTCTGTCAATCAAACTTGTTCCACTGCATCCTGTTGATGCTTGATCACAATGGGGTGTAGGAAGTTTGGAGGTCAAATCAACATGTTGGGCCATTGTCATGTTCCACAACATGTTCTAGATTGTTTTTCCATGTGGTGGGGTGCATTTTCCTGTGGGGGCAGGTCAGTGACATTTGGGATTTCCATCTGCATGAGGGAGTGTGTTTGTTGTGGGACAATGTTTATTTGGGTGTCTAAGTCTCATCAACACAGATGTCAAAATCGAAGGTTTTCCATCAGAACAGCACATAGTAACAATATGATCAATGCTATTCACTTCACCTGTCAGTGGTCAGAATGTTGTGGCTGATCGGTGTTATATTTCTACTTAATAACCACTTAATCCGTAGCAATAGAGTTTATGGTAATATTGCATAATATTATTAATTCTCTTAACACAACCTCCACTATTTCCAACTTACATTTTCCTGTAATAACCACAGCCCTTTAATGTGTTGCTGTTTTATTATATCATAATATTCTAACATATCTCAGGTCTTCACTTATGTATCACAGATTGAGTTTTAGATTAAAATAATATTACAAGTGAACCATTCATATTATAATATTAGTCAATTTAGCCATTTAATTGTTTTTCTGATCATTTATCGGTTCCAAAAAATGTGATTTTCAAGCTGTATTGATGTTTTTCAACATTTTTCAACATATTTTATGTTGATGTATACTATACATGAGCTACTGTACCTGCTCAGTGACTGGCATCAAACACAGATTATTATAATTATGATAAATAACAGTCACTGTGTTGATATGTTTGCACTACATGCAGCATTCTCCTGTTTTGCTGTTGAGTTCATGACCTCTAAGTTTTCATGCTCAGGCTCCGGTTCTGCCTCTAAATGGCCGATTGATCACCTGGCACAGGATCCTTCATTTGCAGAGTTGCTGCCATCAAAACCTTCCTCTATCAAACAACCTTCTGCTCTGCTGCAGTGACCCTGACACCAGCAACGCTGCACCAAATGTGACAGCAAAACCAACGCTATCTATGCCCTGTCATAGTAACAGTGACAAACAGGAAAACACAGCATTGCTATTTTCTGATGCTTGTCAAATTGCACGAGCGGCGGCATTTGAAAAACAAGAGTGGTGAGATTCTGACCTAATAAAATTTCCCACAAACGGAACAGGCAGGCCTAAACAAAAAGGAAAGTATAAGACAGGGTATTTGCACAGTTCATGCTAATAGAAATCAAGCTAACATGACTCATTATATGCACTATAAATATACCCTATATGTTGCAGCCAGTAGCCTGAAAGCACAGAGACACTATATGATCTAAATCCTCAGTGTTGCATTTAATGACACCATGGCCTAAGAAGAAGCCAGAGTTACGCACATATGTCGTCAAAGCCATTTAACAGATAGGTCTAAAGCTGCAGTATGCATTAGGGCAAAGAAAACATGCATATTCAATCACAGAATGTCACATTTTGCCAAATAGCCACAACTAAAGGAACTTTTTCATTAAAAAGTATCATTAAATATAGACATGCATACAATCTAAACACAGATGCATGAAAGAAAAAACCTAGAAATTCAAAATATTTCAGATTTTTGAATAAGTCTTTAGCCTTGATGCTGTTCTTTTATGATATAACTATGATATAATGGATTTGCAGTTTCACTATGAATTGTGCATTCAGAAGCCTTTCAAGGGATTACTGTGTTTTTTTCCCCATAAGGTTGTAAACACGACTGCCTGGTGTAATTAATGACAAAAGGCCAAATGTATGTACAGTCTTATGACGGTAATCTAAAACATAATCTGAGCTTTTTAATTCTTCAATGGCTTGATCTGCGTGTCAGTACCGGAGCTACCAGCAGCCGAGTGTCTGTGTCTGAATTTATTATCGTGTTTTGTTGGTGTCATGCTGGTGATGTGTTGTGTGGATTAAGGCCCCCGACTTGATGGAGTGCAGTTACAAATTAATTGAGGATCACTATCAGTTACGTAACAGCCTCTCCACACATACGCGTGCACACAACAAAGTAATTAGCTTTCTGTTAATTAGGTAATTAAGCAAATGAATAGGAGCTCCTCTTGATTTCCAAAGGGGGGATGGATGGCTTTTATACGGTGTTTTTCCCCTGCTGCTGAGGGCTGTAGCATTCAACACGTAATGAAAGGAAGAGGACCTCTGGAGGAAGTGTGTCAATAATGACCAGAGAAGAGCGTTAAATGAGTAAAAGTAGGAGAAACCAGGGATTAGGTTACCTTGGGCTGCATTCTAGTTTTGAATATATAACTGGGAAGGACTGCATCAAGCTTTTTCCCCCCCCGAAACTTAAGAGCCAAACAGAAATGCTTAAAGGAGGATTTTCTGTTAAAGCTTAAAAACTTAAGTTAAATACCACATCTGTAGCACATTCATCCACTGTACACACACCAACAGTTGACACTGCAATACAGTTCTGGTAATAATGCATGATGCTGCCAAAATCCTAACTGCATTTTTACATTTTATTTGGCTGTAAAATATAATTCTTGTGTATCTGCTTTGTTCTAGAAAGTTACAAATGTGCTCGATGTTGAATGAATAGTTTATTTACAGCATGCAACAGAAGTTAGGACACCCCAATGCAATGTCACGTAAATGTCTGATAATTCAAAATTGTGTCACCTTTTAAGAATTGTACAATTTCTTAAGGTAAACAGTAGATTGTTTCTTCTTATGAACAGTCAAAAACAAATACTGTAAAGAGACTAAATTGAAAATACAAGCCCAAAAGTAGAAACTCAATGCAACAATAGTAAATACACTTGTGACCACAGACACACAAGTTTGAAAACCTTTGATTACTGAATCCAAACTGAGTACACCTCTGATGTCCAATTAGCCAACTGCATAAACATTGTTGTGTGAACTGTGTCAACCTGCATGTCTGCATCATGGATCCACATGAGGGAAAAAAAAAACTGCCCAAGGAACTGAAAAAAACATTGCAAAGATAAGAAAAAGATACAGGAAGATCAGGGATCAACTAAAAATCGGCGGAACACAGTAGCAGCAGTAATTCAAAGGTTTAGACCAAGCTAGCAGCACAACTCATCAAAGCCACGGTAGCCTTACTCTTCAAATGGCACCAGTGAACAGAGTGTTATGTGCAAAGTGTAGCTCTGAAAAAGCAAATGGTCAAGTGCTTCAGACTTGGCACAAGGATGTGGGTCATTTCACATTAATTCACCAATTTAAAAAAAGTTCACATCTGGTCATGTCATATTTATTTTTTTCTGTGCACACACATATTAAGTATAACATCTCCAAAATTTTTGGTCACAACTTTTTGAGTGAAAAAGTTCTATCGAGGAGTGGGGTCAAGTCGATTGTTGCATCGTTTTCTTCACGCCAATCAGTGGCACCAATGTTTGAAATGCTATAACTTGAGAAATAATGTAGTTACACTCCTGAAAATTTGCAGGCTCATTGATATATACACATGGTCTTCAATGGTGCAACCCTACTTTGATAGAATAATACGCACAGATTATATGATGGTGTAAATTTGGTCCAAAAATGTCACTGTTTCTGTCTACTCCGATATTCTACCAACCATAAAGTCTTTGTTGTCCACCAGTTTTTAACAGACAGTAAATGGAAATACAGTGGTACCTAATGTGGTCTCATACATGCTATCAATTAGAAACATATCACAATTCTTTACCAAACGCGTGCAGTCATAAACCAGGAAAAGTCATCAGTCAGCGTATTTATTGCTAGTGTTTACAACAAAAAGGTCTCAGGTCATGGTTGCCGAGGTGAGTGCAAATGAACAAGATCTGATTAGCTTCTTCCTTACAGTATTTAAGGTGTAAAGCCATAAAAAATTACCTAATTTAACAATGCAGGTAATAAACCTTTCTTTATGCATTTGTACACCTCGTACACAGATGATAAATTATAGACTGTAGTAGAAATAACAGTTAGGTTTTCAAGGTTACTAATAAACATATTTAGGACAATGAACAACATTTCATGCATCGGTTTGTCTCATTTAAATTCAAGGTCTAACCGAGGACTTTCTAGTGTCAGCGCAAATTATAGAAGAACAGAAGCATTTTCCCAATCAAGAAGCATTGCTTTGTAGCTGCTGCTAGCAGGGTCAGCCATTCTTCTTCTTCTCCCCTCTGATCATTAAAGCAATGTTTCTGAACCACACAAGCTGCTGCCGGGTGAATCCTTACAACGTTTGACTGCGGACACAATCAGGCCTGTGAGATGGCGAGTCCATACCGGCAGTTTCTCGAACCATTTCAATTGGCTGTGTAAGTGCAGCCATGATCAGTGCATAGTAAAGCTGGATGCACTCTGCACTGGTTTTATAAATTACTGACTAGTCTTCTGAATGTGTTTTATAACCCCGGGGGACACAGAGGCGCTCTAAAACTAGCTGTCCATGTAATTGCTCACCCTCTGCTTCCTGGACATCCACATTAAATCTTGTGTATTAGGTAGTCGGACATGTTTAGGGATCAAAACAACTAATTTTGTGTTGTTTGGATCAAGCTTCTTATACAGAGCTCATTATGTTGAGTTGTTGGGTTTAGTGTCAAAACATTTAGTGCACTCTTGTTCTGGATTTAGGAGTTAGAGAAATAGTAACTAGAAACTTTGAAGCATCTACTTTTATTTATGAATGCTGTTTTTTGAATGGTTCGGTCTTTGGACATCAAGCTGCACTTAATCAATATTTATATAGCATATATAGGCACAGCATTATGACCATCTGCCTAATACTGTGCTGGTCCCCTCTGTGTGCTGAAAAATGCTCTGAACCATTGGGCATAGACAAGAGGACCTCTCAGGGTGTCCTATGGGGTCTGGAACCAGGACGTTGGCAGTGGATCCTTTGGGTTCTCTGGCTTGTGCAGTGGGGCCTCTGTCAATCAAACTTGTTCCACTGCATCCTGTTGATGCTTGATCACAATGGGGTGTAGGAAGCTTGGAGGTCAAATCAACATGTTGGGCCATTGTCATGTTCCTCAACATGTTCCTGATTGATGTTTTTTCCATGTGGGGTGCATTTTCCCACCAGTGACATTTGGGATTTCCATTTACATGAGGGAGTGTGTTTGTTGTGGGACAATGTTTATTTGGGTGTCGAAGTCTCATCAACAAGGCTGTTAAAATCCAAAGTTTTCCAGCAGAACACCACATAGTACCAATAAGATCAATGTTATTCACTTCACCTGTCAGTGGTCATGATGTTGTGGCTGACCTGCGTATATTTGAGTTCAACATTCATTCACTTTTCAGCAGTGTATTTCACAAACTAGTTAGCAGCCTATTGTAAAGACTTTGCACCATCATCTGCTCAGTTGTGAGAAATACTACTGTACAGCACTGAGAGGGTTATAAACAATTTGTCAGAATCATAGACTCTACATAAAGACAGATGCACCCTCTGTGAAAACACCTATAGGTTGTAAAGTCCAACTAATCCTAAAATGGGCAAAGAGATGGAGTCTGAGTGAAGCTAAAGGGCATGCAAACAACTCTGGGTCATGAACTGTCCATTGATGGCACCCACCTGTTATTTAGCATGGCAATATTCTAAATCATGCAGAATTTTAAGGCTTAATACAAGCTAAACGGGCAAGTTTTATAAAAATGTACCAGACTGTAAACATGTTTATTTCTGCTGTTAAGTTGGACATTTTAACATGAGGGTTTATGGGGACTGACTCACTTTTGCAGCCAGGCTCAAGTGGCCATTTAATAAAGAGCAGTTTTCAGTCTGCTTCATTTTCCAGCTTTGGGAGGTGCTCTGCAGGATAAACTATGTGATGGCACAATTTCCAAATTAACTCCAATACATTTATCAGCATAATGTTCCATGCTAAATAAAAAAATATTAGTCAACATACACACCAATACCAATGTATCTGTGATGAGCCAATATCAACAGGTAAAATCAGCGGACCGAGACATCGGCTATGTTCTACAAATAAATATGTTTTCATGGATGAAGATGCCATTCATATTGTGATAGAAACTTCTTGCGACAATTAGCTCACAAATTATAATCACCTCATTTTGGCATCTTGTTGTTTTGCTATAAAGGCCTGCAACTAATTCACAACTTGCCAAGTGGAAATGAGCTTAGAAATCCCAGGAACACCCAAAAGTAAACACTAGGATCAGTTTGGTAGAATATGACATGTTATATTACCATGATTGTACGCCTAACTTTGAGTTCATTATCTTGATATTACTTTGATTTAAAATGATTCTTTCTTTCTGTAACTGCTTATTGGGATAGTTACTGAGCAAAGCCAGCATATTAGTGACAAAGCAGAATTTTTGTGGAAGGTCTGGAAATCCACAAATGAAAGATTGAGTGGGTTTTAAAAGTGGAAAAACACTCAAAACTAGGTCTATCCAACTTCGGTTAAAGAGCCTTTCCATCCCTGTCTCATGTTTGACCTTATTTTAGCTTCGTTTGCCTCTGACTGTGCTGTTTCATGGTGCAGTTTATTTATTTATTTGCCTCTGTGAAACATTTTGTGCCATACAAATGAAGTTTTACTACTTAGTACAAAGTTTTCCTGACCTTTAAAAATATTGCTCAAGGTATTTTCCTCCTGTCTTAGATGAGACAGCATTAGGAGGAATGGGCAACTGGAATAAGCAGAAAATGGCTCAGTATAATCAGAAGATTATAAAACACTGAGGCAAACACCCAACATACCAGAACAGCAACACTGTCTAAATAAGATTCATTGTTGAAAGCTGTACTCTGAAAAAGAAAGCCCACTGATAGTAACTGGATTTCAGCTCCGTTTTATTTACTTTGTCCATGTCACTGCAAAAAAAAAATCATGTTTACAAAGGAAATATTGCCCATTTAAAACTACCGACCAGTCCAAAGTTGATCTATAAAAGTGGTGCGACACAATAATACCAGAAGCATTCAGATTACTGTAGTCTACACTGCAATAAAACAACAGGGTGTTAACAGGGTTAGTGAAAGTAACTCAGATTCAGCGGTAAGGTTGCAGATTTGTAAAGGGATCTGACAGAAAAAACATGTCATTCTGTTTCTATGGTGTTTATCAGTTTGGACGGGGTCACATTGTTGAGGTCAGTCGAGTGTTTTTTTTTTTTTTTTGCTGAAATTCATCACATCCATCTCACTTGACTTTTTAATGATGACATTTGACAAACCGCATCTACATATGCTGCTAAATATGGTAAGAACATGACCTTACATTACAATCTTAAAAAGCAAATAATGCTGCCTTTTTTTCCCTCTCGGGGTGTGTTATTGTTACGAGGACACGGTCCAGTAAGCAAACTACTGGATTTATTGGTAGGAGAAACAAGTGGAGACAAGCGCTACAAAGCACCTACTAGCTGAGCACAAAAATGTGCAATATCTCTTCATCAAACAATCCACGACTCCGTTTGGGAGAAAGGGAGATCTACTTCCAACATGTGTATTGAAAGAAACGTCTAACGTGGTGAGGCTGAGGACGTTCCCAGAGGCACCTTTCAGGACGGGTTTTACTCTTTCAAATATAACTAAAAACTCATTTCGGAAACCACATGTACAGTTTCTGAGGGGCCTTGTCTGTGTCCGTGATGGCTTTATAACTGAAGGACATTGTGATGGGAATAGGTAGTCATGTGCAATATTTTCAAGCGTTACCCTGATTTAAGTTTGACATACACTTGATGAAGATTCCAGAAAACCAAAAGGGACATTCACTCCGTCCAAGTGGGGAAAAACTCCAGCTGAGTAAAACACTTTCATCATTAAGATACAAACGTCTTAAACGGCAGAAAAGTGCTTTGGCACTGTACAAAGCTGGCTTGGTTAAAACATGATCTGAATGCAGACATTTAACAGTTAAAACATAGTATGTAGCTGCTACCTCTATACCAGGAATTACTTGTGAGGTCCCATAGGCTGTGCAGAGGACAGGACCATGACAGTGCAGTTCAGTATAGCAGGAAGTCAAAAACAAACCAATAAACTCTGGATGAGATTAACGCTGGATATACATTCTCTGACGAGCTCAGAGCTTCAGGACCCATGTCGAAGTGAAACAAGGCATCAGTCATTGAAAGTTATAAAAATATATTGATAACATTTCCTTGTTGAAAGCAAAATAATATCCTTGATTAGGTTGTGGACAGAGCCTTTACATCAAGGCAGGTACAGAGTTCAGGGTTTTTTTTTTTCTTTTAAAAGGGAAAAGTGCTTTTACAATCTAATGTCTTGAGCGTCCTCCCTCAAAGGCATGATGTTCCATGTGAGCTGGAAAAGTCAAAGAGATTCATGGTGATTATAAACCTTTTGATCTGTTTGACATAAATAACGATCTCATTAAGCATGCAGGACACAGTTAGACCTTGAACACAGAAAGACATTTTGGAGTGGGGAAAGAAGGAATGTGTTCATGGTCAGATTGGATTATTAAAGGAACTGGTAATGGAAAAACTTGTACAAACTCAACTACAAGTTAAAGCTTATTAGTTATATAAAGTAATGCAATTTTGGCAGCAAATTCTCAACAGGTAGTGGCAAGACCAGCCTATGTGAATCTACTATGTGACACAGGAATGAAGGCATATGGGGTATTTGTCTTTCTGCCCCTTCTGCAACGTCAATAAAGCCCTGATTAGCCCAAAGCCATGTGCACTCCTTAAATCATCCTCTGGTATGCTTACATGCTCAGGTTCAGTCCCTCAAATGTGCATTCTTTCTCTATAGTCTGCTGTATATCATCAGAGACAATAGCTTCTTCCCCCTGTGAAGCTCCAACACAAATCAAAATGTAACCGGAGAAAAATGGGTATACTTACACTTATAAAAAACAGCTTTAAAAGATATGTACGGGAGCAGCTCATAGATTTTTCCCAAGATATTTGCTTCGTTAGCGAGAGATGCATCTTTATTCCACACTTGTACGACGTCTTCCCGATCGCGAACACTAACACTGACACCGACAACCTCGTCGTCTGGGGAAACAAAAAGGGGACGAAACAGTGGAATTGTTAGCGATAAGTCAGCTTGCATCAAGACAACTATTGCTTTTGAAAAGGTAAACTGTACCTGAAGCACAGTAATCTGCAAACTGTTCCCCAATAGTTGCAAGTAACAATTCTTTCCAAACTGCAGACTGAAACGCAGAAAAGCTCATTAGAAAGTCAGCTACAATATCATAGTCAAAGCAGAGAAACAGAGAGCAGCACCTACAGTGCTTTCTTTTGGTATTTTCATCTTCCATACTCCTCCTTTTGCATTACTTTCTTCTTCCCTGTTGGTGTAAAAGATCAAAAACAACACACATTACCTTGCAGTCATAAGAGATGGATCAGTTTTACATTATATACATATTTTACTAAAAGACAACAATAAAGAAAATGTTGGATGATGTGAGATGAGCTGTTAATTGCAATATAACATGTTTAACTGATGACCTCATTATAAAAACAAAGACGTATAATTTACATTTATTTTGACTGAGAGTGTATATCCAGCGCAAAATTTATAACACATGGCAGTTACTGCATAAGCTACCCTTTTAATTTGTCCCGTTTGAGCCACTGATAAGGAGCATAATCACAATATTTACAATAATAATAACAGACTCACCACAGCGGCCTCCGTTCTCCACGCATTAAGTGATAGCTACATCTCAAAGGCAGGGCTGTGACTGGAGGGATGTTGTTATATACACTCCAGAACAACTGCAAACAGAAAAAAAAACGTCAAGTAATGGTGACTATGCTCTGATCTCTACTGGATATTTGAGGCTGATACTGAAAAAGAAATGTGGGAGCTTTAAAAAAAATCTAGTTGCAATTGATTTGCTAATATTTGGAAAGTGCTTTTACTTTGAAATTGGGAGCATGATGCATACTGGGGAGAGGTGAAAAATCCATCCGTCATTGCTCTCTGCTGGACAAACTATGTAATAATGACACTGAAGCCTAATTTGGTATTTCTGTACTACTTTTTTTGTTGTTTATTGGTGAACATACACAGCAACATTAATATATACTTTTCACTTCACTTCTTGGGTTAACTTCAGTAATGTGCAATAACTACTTCTCTGTGCAATCACACAAATAGAACTTCAATACTATTTATTACACCATATACTTTATTTTTCTTAGAACAATAAACATTTTATGCTTATACTTTTTCAGCTCATTAAAATCAGGTGTGTTGGAAGAGGGAAACATCTAAAACATGCAGGATAGTGGCCCTTGAGGACCAGAATTGGACACCCTTGAACTAGACATTTTACGTGTTTAGTTGTAGTTCATAAAAATATTGGAAAGAGTTGATTCCGGTGAGAAAGTTACTATTCTGCAATACAGTATTTTTAAAAATGTGATTAGTTTGCCCAGTTTGTATTTGGTTTCATTTACACAATGACTGCACTACAACGAACAATCTTTTGCCATTCCATATTAATCTGCAGAATATTTTCTCAATCATTTTGTCTCTAAAATTTCAGAATATAGTACAAATACAAATTGTCATTTTTTAAAGGAGTTGTAATCAATTTGCTTGTTTTATTCAAAACCCAAATATAATCATGCAACTGCTACGTATGGGACTAAAAATATAAAAACTTCATATTTGAGAACCAGCAAATATTTGGCAACTAAAATTATAAACTGTCATAATAGCTGTCAAAATCCTTTTTGTTGATCAACTAATTGATTGACAGTCTAATTGCTGGAGCTCTGATTTACACCACTCTAGCGTAATACAGAACATTGACAGAGTTAATAAAAGCCACCACGCAATACATTTTAAAAGTTATTTGCATTTACACAGATAAAAAGTACACATGTAACCTGTATCAGCTTTTGTCAGTAGGTGGATTTTTCATGTTGTTTATGCTCGATTCAAATAAATGGCAGGTTTCACTATTGTTGCTCTGAACCTCACAGTGCAGCAGAGGGCGACTGTCTGTCACACAAGACTGTATTTTATAGGCCTCAGCTTATTCATACTGAAACCATAATCTTGTTTCACCAACTTAAACCCCACTGCAAAATATTACTCAGATCTGGCTGCTGTGTGATGTCCATATGATATTAAAACATCTGTTGAATTTCAGAGACAGAGGTTTCCATCTTGTGTTTTGTAATTTGGTAAAGATTATAAGATTAGGACAAAACATCTGCTTAGTTTAGTTTTCATGCTGAAAGTCTCCATGAACACAAGACAGTGGCTTTCCCTCTGTTCAATACACAACATAATAGAGTGTATGTTAGACACGCACTCGTCAAATAACAGTTTGCTAACCAAGAAGAATTGAGTTTCACCAGAAAAAGCTGATGTAACATGGTGTCAATAAACTTTTTCATGATAAAAGGTTTTGGGGGGTTTTTCCCACCGGTTGTGCATACTGTAGCTGCTTATTCCCTTGCATCATGGAAGCTATCCTCAAACGAATCTGACTTTTAGCCAAGTCATGCACTTGATCTTTTGGTTCCTAAGACGATGAAGCTCCTTAAGCTGACGTCAAATCTCACCTGAACAGTTTGCACGGTGTAGATCTTCTTCAGATTGGATTCACATTCTGCAGCCGTCGTGCCCGGTAAAGACCTGGAAGAACGAGAGGAAAGTGTTTTAACCCAAAGTAGACAGAACACGGAAACAAGTGTGCAGCTCACTCACAGAACATTGTCAGGGTTTGTGGGTTTTAATGAGTAGCACGGACTTGTTATACTTTATTTGATAATAGACCGAAGATAACCTTTATGGAGAAAATGTCCATGCCTATAGAGACTGTATGGCTCATAAAGTAATTTCACTATCAGCAAGTGTTTTATAAGTATGCAGGTTTAAAAGTTTGAAACATTTTTACCCTCTAGCATTACTCTATTAGAGGATCATGATTCCTAAACTATAAGTTTAGTTTCTGACACCATTATGAATTAAAGCGTCGTTTTTTTTTAATAACTCCTCAATAGTTACACATATTAGGTCTGGCCTTTGTCCCACCTGCTATGACCTAGGTTTTAAATCTGTATGCCCTTTATTTTTAAAACAATTATGTGTCTGTCTATCTTTGGATCTACTGTTGCTTTGTTTTTGTTGTTTTCAATGGGTTTACCCTAGTTTTCTTTGTTGGGCACTTTGCTGTGAAAGGTGCTATATAAATAAGTGTTTCTATTAAGTGTCACAAATTGGAGAAAAACTGCTATCATGAGGAACACAATGTGACAGTTTAATGTCTCCTATTGCCAGAAGAGCAGTCCAATATCCAAATATACTCTGCTTGAAATGAAATGAAACACGGAAAAGCACCAAATTGTTATATTTAAGCTTCTGAAACATTGGAACGTGTGTTATTTATGCTTGCAGTTGTTTGACTAATCGCAGAATTTTTCCCAGTTTTTATGAGTCTGGCTATTCTTCAGCTCTTTGAAAGGTTAATTGTTTTATAGACTTAGCAGATACATGCATGGTTACTATTAATGCTTCAGTGTCATGCAAACTTTGGGAGCCTTTACTCCAAGGCGAAAGGTAAAACCATAGTTCATTTAAACACACACACAAAAAAAGATTCAGACTCAATGAGGACCTAGGATCCCTAATCTGCCTCTATACCTAACAGTGAGCAGTGATTCCTAAAACGTCTCTGGGGGTCATCAGGTGAACACCTCCCTTCAAAGGTGTTTCACCTACTTAGTCCCACGACACCCCCAGGAGGCTATGCAGTAAAATCTGGCGTCCCAGAATCACGTCGTCATCCCCCCACCCTCAGTGCCAAGTCACACTGCTCCTACACAATCCAAACAGCACTGCCATGTTCAACTGACCCAGGCCCATTTAGGAGATGCTCCAGCAATGCTATCATTTAGCTAACTGCTAATGCTAACTGCTAATTCAACCAGCACCGTCACGTTCAACGTGGATTTTTTTTACATATTTAGCCTTGCTCTTTTAGAGGACCATGATTGCTATCCAGGTTTACTTTTTCACAACAAAGTGGGTTAAAGAGTCATTATTTTCTGTGAACTCCTTACTAGCTAATTAAGCGCCACCAATTGGAGAAAAATGGCCATCATGAGTCTGAGGAACCCAATTTGACACTTTCATGTCTCCTGTTGTCAGACGAGCAGTCCAAAATCTAAACATATTCCATTTAAATAATATCAAACACAGAAAAGCATCAAACTGGCAGGGTAATCACTAATTAACTGCTGGATAACTTGCTGTTACTTGACTAATTGGATAGGTTTTTCTAGTCGTTATGCATAGTTTTGCCATTTGCCTTGGAACAAAGGTTTTAACGTTAAACGCTCGACACTGAAGCATTAATAGTAATCTTCATTGGATTTGCTAAATTTGAGAAGTGACATATGAAACAATTAAAATATCAAGTGGCTGATGAATATTCAAACTTTACTACCCATAAAGACCGGGGAAAACTACTGGATTTGGAGGATGCGGATTCCTATCCAAGTTTAGTTTTTTTACAAAGTTATGGGTTAAAGTTTACTATTTTACTAGTTGCATCTATTCTATGTTTAAAAAATTGGAGGAAAAAATGGCTGTCATGAGTCATGAGGACACTTTCCTGTCTCCTGTTGTCAGACAAGCAGTCCAAAATCCAAATATATTCTGTTTAAATAACATGAAACACCCAAAAAAAAACCCATAAAACTGTTATATTTAAGTTGCTGAAACTACAAAATGTGCGTTATTTATATGTGATCAAACTTTCACTGATGAATTGTCTTATGTGATGCTGAATAACTTGCAGCTGTTTGACTAATCGGTTAATTTTTCCCCAGTCTTTATGGGTAGCAAATTCTGTGTATTCTTCAGCCCTTTAAAAGTTTAATTCTTTCATACGTCACTTCTCAAATTTAGCAGACACATAGAGGATTAGTAATCATGCCTGACACTGAAGCATTAATAGTAATCTTCTACGTATCTGCTAAATTTTATAAATGAAGTATGAAATAATTAAACTTTCAAGGGACTGACGAATACCCCAGACTTTACTACCCATAAAGACTGGGGGGGGGGGATTATTCAGTTTGGAGGATCATGATTTCTATCCAAGGACCGTTTTTGACAACATAATGGGTTTAAGTGTCATTTTTTTCTATGAACTCCTTACTAGTTACATCTACTAAGCATCACAAATTGGAGAAAATGGCTATCATGAGTCTGAGGAACCAAATTTGACACTTCCATGTCTCCTAATGTCGGTGGAGCAGTCCAAAATCCAAATATGTATGAGACACAGACAGGCGTCAAGTTGTTATATTTAAGCAGTTGAAACCTTGGAGTGTGCATTATTCATGCTCGCAGTTGTTTGACTCATCGGATGATGTTTTACAGTCTCAATTGGTTGGAAAGTCTGGCTATTCTTCAGCCCTTTGAAAGTTGAATTCTTTCACACGTCACTTCGCAAATCTAGCAGATACATAGAAGATTACTAATCACGCTTCAGTTTCATACGACGTTTGGAAAAGTTTGTTTCAAGGTAAATGGTGAAACAATAAACATTTAGTTTGTTGCTTTTATTTAAGCAGCTGAAACTATGGAACGTGTGTTATTTATGCTTGATAAAACAACAATAGGGTAATCACTAATGATGCCTTAAATGATGCTCCATAACTTGCAATTATTTGACCAATCAGTTAGCTTTTCCCAGTCTTTATGGGTTGTAAAGTCCTTAGAAAGTTTCACTCTTCCGTATGTCTCTTGTCAAATTTAACAAATACAAAGAATGCAAATGGTAATGGTTTTATTTTACTCTCAGTCTTGTCTCCTATTGTCAGATGAGCTGTCCAAAACGCAAATATACGCCGTTTAAGATATTATATAACACAAAATAGCATTTAATTGTTATATTTAAGCAGTTGAAATCATGGAATGTGTGTCATTTATGCTTGATAACACAACGCTAGGCTAATCACTAAATGAATTGCCTCAAGTGATGCTGAATGAACTTGCAGTTGTTTGACTAATCGGATCTTTTCCCCAGTCTTAAAAGGTTGTAAAGTCTGGCTATTCTTCAGGCATTTAAAAGTTTAATTCTTCCATATATCACTTCTCAGATTTTGCAGATACTAATCAAGCTTTTGGAAACCTTTCTTCCAAGGCAAATGGTAAAACAACAAACAATATTTTTGTAACTTTTTGCCTTGCTCTTTTAGGGGGATCATGTTTTCCATCCAAGTTTGGTTTCTGACAACATTGTGGGTTGACGTGTTGTTATTTTTCTACAAGCTCCTCACTAATTACATCTATTAAGTGCCACAAATTGGAGAAAAGTGAATATCATGAGTTTTCTTGCATCTCTCTTGTCTCCTATTGTCAGACATGCAGTCCAAAATGCAAATATATGCCGTTTAAGATGTTTTATAACACAGAAAAGCATCAAATTGTTATATTTAAGCTGCTGTCACCATGGAACGTGTGTTTATACGTCATAAAACATTCACTGATGAATAACTTGCAGTCGTTTGACTGATCAGTTATCTGCTGCCAGTCTTTCTGCTTTCTCAAGTCTAGCAGACACGCAGCAGATTACCAGTCCTGCTTCAGTGTCATGCAAACTTTGGAAACCTTTGTTCCAAGGCAAATAATAAAACAATACACAAAGGAGAAATGACAGCTACATTCCCATGACCTCAATGATAACATGCAACGTCTAGTTTCTGACCATATTATGGGTTGAAGTGTATTTTTTCCATTAACTCCTCACTAATTGCATCTATTAAGTGCCACAAATTGGAGAAAAATGAACATCATGAGTTTTCTTGAGTCTTTCTCGTCTCCTGTTGTCAGACAAGCAGTCCAAAACCCAAATATATGCCATTTAAGATATTATATAACACAGAAAAGCATCAAACTGTGTTATTTATACTTGATAAAACATTCACTGATGAATCGTCTCAAGTGATTCTGAATAACTTGCGGTTATTTGACTAATCGGTTATTTAATTCCAGTTTTTCCGGTCATTTTTTTTTTCATATGTCTCTCCTCAAATGTAGCAGATACATACAGATTACCAATCCTGCTTCAGTGTCATACAAACTTTGGAAATCTTTGTTCCAAGATAAATAATAAAACAATACACAAAGGAGAAATGACAGCTACATTCCCGTGACCTCAATGTTAAGATGCAACGTTTGGGAGGCATTTTAATCACAGCTAGTGAGGCAGTTGCATCAATGAAGGACTCTGATTAGATAACAAAAGCTTCAAATGAAGGATTACTGTGTCCGACTGGAACTAGTTTATTACAAAATGGTCTAAACTGTGTCATTTTCGCCCCAAACCTCATTCAGGCCTCCTGCTGGGAAGCATATTTTAAAGTAACTTGATGGTTTAATAGCAGAAAACTGACTTTGAGTGTTTGTCCACAGCTTGTGTGTGTAAATAAAAGCGGTCTGAGTAAACAGAAGAAGGTCATGTTAGTCGCAGACTCTCCTCCCGCTACATTTGGCTCCTGGAGGCCTTCGGAAAAGCCCTGAATGATTTTTTTTCCCTCCTCCATCGCTGCGGTTCGTCTCCGGGGCTCGGAACTGCAAAAAGACAACACGGAAGGAAGGTGGGAATGTTACCTGTCCAGCCAAAACGTCCAAGGTGAGTGCAAAGGCAGCGTCGTCGTGTCGTCTTCTCGGTGCTTCTTTGTGATGTTTTCCAACTCTTTCTCGTCGATGTCTATGTTGTTATCGGGGGAAACCGTCGGTCCGCTCAGGGCGCCTCTGTCCATCTGTACGTCCGTGTGACCCGCGGGAACCGCCATTGCAGCAGCCGACGAGCTAAACCGTTCCGTGGTGTTTCCCCGGTGCGAATCCTCTTTATAAGAAAAAAAAACACCCGGTTAGGGCTTTTTCTCCACAGACAGAAACACACTGCCGCTTTTCCGCCCACCGACCGCTGACGTCGCTACGTCACCGGCCAGAAACGTCGCCGTTGGTCCACGTCACAGATCCGGAAACGTGAGGAGAGGGCTCACTCTGACGGATTTATAGGAGCTCAAACTGACCTGCAACACAAAGCTCTAAGTACACACACACACATATAGTACTCATAGAACTGGACTATCCAAATTATCATGCCTCCTACATTGTCTTGTCTTCTACCTTTATTATATCTTTATTTTTAGCCGTATTGTACTTTTTGCAATATTTGTCCTGCTTCTTTTATGCCTCATCTGCTTTCAGAAGCTGTAACATGTAAGTTTCAATAAAGTTTATCTTCTATCTTTGTCTTATCTTGTGCTAGAACATGTTGCACTGCTGTTTACAGGACATTTTATTTTCCTCATTTGACTGTACATTTTCACTTTAGAATATTTGTGCATTTGGCACTTCACAGGCATTTTTTTTTTACTATATCTTATCTTATTTTATGTAATCTGAACTGCAGCAAGCAAGGAAAGTTTATATATCCGCCTTATCGTGCACAGAGGTTATTCAAAGTACTTTACAGGCAAAAGTGGAAAATGAAAACATGTAAAGATAAAATAAAAAAAATACAGCACAATAATAATAAATTATAAACATCAAAAACAGCACAGACAAGTTGAATAAAGTTAAATGAAAAAATGACAGAATATAAAATACAATAATAAAAAATATAAAAGATAAAGTCTACAACAAATAAATAGTTAAAATGAAGTGAATCAAAGTAAAGACAAGTTTATTAAAATTCTTACTGTAATTAAACTTGTGACTGAACTTCAGAATAAAATATAATGCAATATTTGAATCCTCATAATGTATTTTTACATGGCAGTCATGCCTGCATTAGGGAATGATGAAAGTATGTTAGCAAAAGCAATGACTGTTTGGCCTCCAGTGATTTGCCATGGAGAAAAACAATTTAGGAGATTTACCTTGTGTAAAGCATCATTTCTACTGGCAATAAAAACGCCCCAGAGCATGATACTGCCACCGCCATGCTTGACTGTAGGTTTAGTGTACTTGGGATTAAAGGCCTCACCTTCTCGCCTCCAAACGTATTTCTGGTCATTGTGGGCAAATAACTCTGTTTGTTTCATCTGACCACAGAACTTTCCTCCAGAAGGCCTTTTCTTTGTCCGTGTGATCAGCAGCAAACTTCAGTTGAGTTTTAGGGCACTGCTTCTAGAGTAAAGGCTTCCTTCTTGCATGGCAGCCTCTCAGCTCACGGCTGTAAAGGACGCCTGACTGTGGACACTGACACCTGTGTTCCAGCAGCTTCTAATTAGGAGGTATCAGCTTCTGTGCCACCCAATGTGAGTAATGATCTCAGCCTGGCCACCACTTTAAAAACTGTCGCTGCAAAAAATTGCACCCAACAGTTAGGAGTGTTGCAATGTGCTGCCTTCCAGACAAACCATTCCCTCGCCTCTCTCCAGGTACACTCATATCTATAGGGAAGAGGCTCGCCTTTCCAGTTCAAACTGGCCAAACAGGCCACATCTATAATCCAATCACATTTGAGATCCCACCTACCCACTGAACCTATAGAAGAGCTGCTTTAGAGGCGTGGCCCCTCTTTACCCTGCAGGAAAAGATGGCCTCCGCAAGGAAGAAATTCAGGTGAGCTCTTGTGTGAATGTAGTGTCTTTTTAACAAACAACTTGACTTTGAAAAGTATGATGTTTTTTGTAGCCACTGGATTAAATAAAGTAAACAGAAAAACAAAATGATGGGTGGTTCATGTCCACCTCTCTACACAGCTCATGCTTCCGCCAGGCTGCATTCTAAAACCCATTAACATTATAGAATGTCAAATGCAGGATGCCAAAAATACCAGAAGCCCTACGTCCGATGTTTTTGATTGATCTCGTGCTTTTCCGGCCAAAGTATAGTGAAGTAAAATTTGGAATACAGGGTCTATATGAAAACCTGGGAACAATATTGCCTACTAGGACAAACCAGGAAGTAGATAAGCTTTTTTCCCCAGAGTGAGACATCTTCTCATTACAGTATCTTCAGTCTGCAGCCTCTTGTTGCCTGGTTTTTAGGATACTTTGCTTTAAGTACTTTTCAAGCTTCAACAAGTCAGTTTCTGCTGGGCTGCAATGCACAGATTCAAATCACCGCAAAATAAATGTGCATATTATAAGGTGATTTCCTAAACTATCAGATCTTCACTAAATCTTAAGGTCCAACCCTCCTGCTAGATACTAACTTTAACTTCAACAGCACTAAACCCATTCTAAGCGTTGCCCATCTTTAATCTAAAACCCAAAACTAGTAATTTCAAAATAAAATTGCTTTCACAAGCATGACTTTTGAATAGTGTCACCACTTCGAACCATCAATCAGTAAAACCTCAAACATGTATTTATCTCACCTCTGTGCCAAGCCTGACCAGCCTGATCATAACTACCCATTATCCAAACTGAACACTAAGATGGATTCAGCAGTTTTATGTGGATTTATAATATTTGTGGGTTCTGTCTGCCTGAAAATACATCTTTAACTGCTTCATTTGGACTTGACTATAAGAAGCATGGGAGTGGTCACGGGGTTGTTGTTGGGTGGAGTGTTAATTCTCCTGAAAAAGCCAAACATTTGTTCCTAAACAACCTTTTTTAAAAAAATATAATGCTTCTATGTTTTTATCCTCATTCAACTCTGCATGTAGCTGGTTGAAGCAGCTGCTGGTGAATCTCGGCAGCAGGTGCAGTCTTGTCACATGACGGCAACTGAAGTTCAAAGCACGCAAACCCTGCTGAGAGCAAGATTTGATCATCGAGAGACCCTGAATATGTTAACATGAGATTTTCTAATTGATAGTGGGGGTTTCTTTATCCTGACGTGTCACCAGGTGGTGCTGTTTAAGGCAACACACAACCTAACATTAGATGATTTTTCCTCCAACATTTACATCAGCATGAAAAAGATCCTGTTGGACTGCTTTTAAACCATTTGTCAAATCCTCTGACATTTCTGTAAAACGCATCAGATATGACCTACTTCGTCAGAGCTAGTCTATGTCTCTGTGTGCACCTTTCATTTTAACTTGTGTGCCGACTAGAGTTCAGTAAAACGCTGACTTGTTCTTTTCATTCACTCGGACAGCTGCTAAATACCCGAGTGTGTGACTTTATAGCAAAACAGAACAGATTGCAAGATAAAGAGTTTAATTTTATTGATTTCAATAAACCTTGTAGGTGTTTTGATGAGCTGTGTTGACATGACAGTGCTGGTAATTACACCAGCTTGATATTGTGTGGAATTTAAACTGAAATGTCTGAGTTGATTTATTGAAAACAGCATTTAAGTTGGTGTCATTTACTTAATTTGGCTTGGTAGCTTCATTTTTTTCTACGCCATGAGTTCAGGATTTTGTGTTTATGCTACCATGCTACCATAAAATGTCCATGATTGCAGAGGAAATACTAATCCTGCTAACTCAGTGTATTTTCTTGGTTGAACGTAATTTAATCAGAAGTTGTCATAACTCAGAAAGATTGAGCCATTTATTGTTTTGGCCTAAACATTTGTTAAGACTGTATAAACACATGGATCATTCGCTCATTTGTTTTACATTAGTGCGTAATCTCATTGCTCTGCAGCCTTGGAAGTAAAGCCATCTGTTTGATTAAAGGGTGCCAAAGCCTAATTCAGTGAGCCACAGTGAACACAGCATTCAAGCCCCTCAAAGCCTGGACTCTGTGCATAAAGACTGGACGCTAATTCAAATCCTGTGATGCAAAAGATCAAGTCCAACCACAGGGTTTGCTTTGCCCAGTGGAAAAAAAAGAATTGAAGGACAAACTTTTAAAGCATAAAAATGACAAGTTACACTGATAAGAGAATCGTTGGACCAACTTAAATGAGTCGTTTCCATCGGTAACACAAAGTTGCATTGAGTTTAATTAAATTAAGAAGTAATATTAGTGCCATCAATTTAAGTTAGATGTACTCAAATAATTAGATTCCTCTCAGCTGAACAGTTTGCATGGCTGCCACTTAATTTTAAGGACAATCAACTTAAAGTTTTCAAGTTTCCAACCTTGGTATTTGCTTCACTCAGATGTAATTAGACCTGCTGTTCTTTATTTTTTTCTATTCTGAAATCCTGGAAGGAAACATTAGTTGCAGAGTAGAATCTAGAATACTGGTTTAAAGGGGACCAAGTGTAATTTTAAGTTAATAAAACCCACAAAGTAAACTGCCACGACCAAAGCAGAAAGATAATTCATTTGAAATAGTTCTTTATTTTAACTACAGCTCGAATGTACTTTTTTTTTTTTTTACAGTGTACATGGTGTCACATAAGGAGACATGATGACAGTGATTTCTGACAGGTTTTACAGTCCTGCAAACACACCTGATTACAGCAGCCCAGGTTGTCCTAATGGATGATGAGGGCTGCTGTTGTAAGAAACCACAGAAACAGCATATGTGTGTATAGTAAAAGAACATTTTCTTCAATTTGAATTTGCACAATAATCCCATATTTGACCCCAGCAGAATACAAACAGATATTTATAAATACAGATAAACATAACATGGTGACCTTTAAAAGAACACATAAAAGAGGCACAGACTTTATGTACTTGAAAAATATCATGTATTATTTACTCTTTTTTGACTTTACAAGCAATCTGCTGTGTTTGTGTGACTCTTGGCTCTGGTGCTATTTGTGATCCATCCTGGAAATACTACACGATAAAGCACAAACATGTATTTATGACGTACTTTTCTGTAATACATGATCCCAATTAGTTTAACGAGCTGTGTATCAAACGTTGCGCAAAGTCAATCAAGGATATCTGTGTCAGTCTGCCAGCGTTTGCATCAGAGCCAGAAGACAGGCTCCCTATAGATCGCAGCAGATGAGGCTGCTGGCTGATCCCAGGCCTGCTTCACTACATGCAAGCGGACGTGCGTCGCATAGTCGAGACGCTGCTGCTGCTGCTGCTCAGATGCACCGACGGATCCGTCCTGACGCTCCCACCTCTGCGCGCCTCCGACCTCCGCTCAGCTTTTCGGAAACGCGTCCGCTTCATCTCGTCTGCATCGGGTTTTTTTTTTGTTTTGTTTGTTTGTTATTTATTAGCGGCTCTTTAACGATTCCCTGGATGCGTAATTATTGCGCCATGCCGCCGAACAGCACCGTTTTATTCCTCAAGACGAACGGGAGAGTTCCTCCGCCATCGGTGGGAAATCGAGATGTGTTTTCTGAGCCGCTCCACTGCCGAACGGACGCCTCCTGAAATGGTGAATCGAGCCGAAGCGTCCTGCCTCGATTCAGCGGAGAACGGGAGAACGGACAGACGCGCCTTTTGAAGCGGACGCTTTGTGAGATGAAGGACAAGAAGAAAAAAACGAGATCTGAAATGGTTTTAGTTTGTTTTTGGTGGGGATTGCAGCGCATCGGGATGGAGTAGGGTGGTGTGTGTTTTTTTTTCTGTTACAGAGGGCGGCGGATCGTGTTGATTTTCCATTCAGCCGCTCGTCGATGAATTGATGTGGGAATACGCGCTACCTCGGCTGCACAGATGGCGAACACAAGCGAGTTTGGGGAGAGCAGCGCGTCCTTACAGAACTATGCGTCCACGGCCTCTGCGGTCAAGCTGGCCTCCCTGGGGCTGATCATGGGCATCAGCCTGCTGGGCAACGCGTGTCTGTCGCTGCTGCTGCTGAAGGACAGCTCGCTGCGCAAGGCTCCCTACTATTTCCTGCTGGACCTGTGCCTGGCGGACGTGGTGCGCTCCGCCGTCTGCTTCCCCTTCGTGATGGCATCGATCGGCGGCGGCTCGTCGTGGCCGTACAGCGCGCTCAGCTGCAAGATCGTCGCCTTCATGTCGGTGCTCTTCTGCTTCCACGTCGCCTTCCTGCTCTTCTGCGTCAGCGTCACCCGGTACATGGCGATCGCCCACCACCGCTTCTACTCCAAGCGCATGAACCTGTGCACGTGCGCCGCGGTGATCTGCATGGTGTGGACGCTCTCCGTGGCCATGGCGTTCCCGCCGGTGTTCGACGTGGGCACCTACAAGTTCGTCCGTGAGGAGGAGCAGTGCACCTTCGAGCACCGCTACGTGAAGGCGAACGACACGCTGGGCTTCATGCTCATGCTGGCCGTGATCGTGGGCACGACGCATGTGGTTTACATCAAGATGCTGTGCTTCGTCTACGACCACCGCAAGATGAAGCCGGCTCAGCTGGTCCCGGCCATCAGCCAGAACTGGACCTTCCACGGGCCCGGAGCCACCGGGCAGGCCGCCGCCAACTGGATCGCCGGCTTCGGACGCGGGCCGACGCCGCCGACGCTGGTGGGCATCCGGCAGGCTTCTCACCCCGGCAACAGGAGGCTGCTGGTGCTGGATGAGTTCAAGATGGAGAAGCGGATCGGGAAGATGTTCTACATGATCACGCTGACCTTCCTCGTCCTGTGGGCTCCGTACATCAGCGCCTGCTACCTGAGGATATTCGTGCGGGGCTCCCCGGTGCCGCAGCTCTACCTGACCGCTGCGGTGTGGATGAGCTTCGCCCAGGCTGGAGCGAACCCCATCATCAGCTTCCTGTTCAACAAGGAGCTCCGGATGAGACTGAGAGCCTGTTTCCCCTGCTGCCTGGGAACACAGACTCCCATGGAGCCATACTGTGTCATCTGAACCGCACTGGCCCCCAAAATACTGCCAAAGACTAATTTACATCTTATATCAGAATGTACACAGAGAGCTCCCCAACATGTTTGTACAGAGGAGATGTTGTGCCAGAAAGTGATTGCAGTCTGTTGGAGCAGTTGTCGTTTTGTCACTGCTTTGTGGCCTGAATTACAGCCAATCCAGTTGTTTTTCGCTGCTAAATCCTTAAAATGACCTCTTCAACTCATATAATGCAGTTTAACATGTGCCAAATAGGGAGTTCAGCCCCATCATTGTGGCATTTTTAGACATAATAGCTTACAGGATCGTTGCAAAAGAGATAATTTCTTCCTTTTATATATAAAAAGCATCCAGGAATCATGTTAATTAGTCCAAAAATGACTTTACACACCATAGCCTAAACACTGGGAAGAAATACTATAGTATTGCCCACAATGCATCTTAAATGTAAAAGGCCTGGTTACCCTAGAAACCATGAAAGTTTCACAAAAGACACACTTTTGCAAGGACCACAGGCACAAAATTATGAGTATCTGAACATTTATGAATCAGAATTAGTTTTATTGTCATTATACACTGTATAATGAAAGTGCACTTGACTTCTCTCCCTACATATAAATAACAGACTGATAAATAAAAACAAGGAAAATGTATGAAAATTACTAAAGCTAGATACATACACACATATTTCTATAAATAAGAAGGTAGCAAGGTTCAACACGTGCAAAATTATTAAGTGAATCAGTGAGGTAGATGAGTAAGGTGTTTGATTCAGATAAAAGCAGCCGTATACTTACACAAAACTGCACAAAGCAGCTTTAACACGAATCAGACGATCACTTTTTGGCACAGCAGGGGGACCAGCCTCAGCTTACCTACACTTTAATTTGTGGCAAAAGGGTTCAACCACAACTTTACTACGGTGTAAATCCATGTTTTTGACCGTCAGAATCAAAAAGCTATGAGGCATATCAAGGTAGGCTACGAAGCATGATGTGACAGTTTCGTAAAAATATGAGGTTTTCTGCCACACCAGCAAGGCATCAGGACCAAGCCACCTCTTCATTGAAACCTCTGCATGGACTTTAGGTGACATTCGTTCCAATTACAGGTCATAGCACATGTTATGTCCTACCTTTGGAGACGTCCCGCTCCCGATCTAAGCCTCATGACTGTTTCAGCCTTTTTTTTTTTATTGGTCCACTACTGTATTTTACATGAATGTCACTTTGGCTATTTGTTTGTATATTTTGAAATTATATCCTAACGTTTGAGGTTGTTCGCCCACAGAAACGCTGCAGAACTATTTTATCAGCCAACTGGACTATATCTGTGACATACTTAATCATTTGGATACCACAGTCGAGACGCAGATCTCAGTATATTTTTAATGAGGGTACTGTCACATTTGTAAATACTGTAAAGGCCCCACCTCACCCCCCCCTACCCCTTTGGCTTTTTTTAACCAGATATGTTGTATATTTCATAATCTCTTTAGAAATCTACGTGTTGGACAAAGTGTTAAAAACTCACTTTCAAAGTATTTTGCAAAAATTCTTATTCTTGTTCGTCGGTTGTGTTGAGCGATGGGTTGATTCACATTCCCTGCGGGATACTTTGCAGATGGCATTCTTTTTCTACGGATGTGGACGCTGGGGACTCTGAAAAAAAATGTGAACAATTTGGTGCTTTGGGAAAGGATGTTTGCATTGTTTGTATTTCTTAGCAAATAAATAAGAAATGGATGATAAGTTGTTTGGACTCTATCATCTGTTTTTAACAAGACGCCATTATTTGACCTAGTTCTGTTCTCGAAGAGATCTAACATTCAGATACTGAACATCCTGTTCTGTAGTTTGAATGTGTTTGAATTTTTGTGCTCTGATCAGTGTTTTTATACTTCCTATTGTGCCTGACAGCCTGCAGAGAGTGAGGATGAGAATGTTGCATTCATCTGCAAAAGAGCCATATATGTGTTTAAACATTTTTCAGTTCAGGAAAACTAAGAGTTGCACCCATATCTGAACAAACTGGCTGCTAAATAAATGAATGCATGAGTGCTATGGAGGGTTGAATGGACAGATCCAAGGGTTACCATCATGCAACTGAGTAGCGTTTGCCATTAGACCCTCTGTTACCCCTTTTGCACCAATCTGGTTCCAGTGCTAGTTCGGAGCCAGAGCCTGACTTTGCACCACTTCTTTGTGTTTCCACCGCCTAAGTACTGGCTCCAGGTTTTAAGAACTGGTGCTTAGCAAGCATCAACTCTCTGCTGTGCCAGAGCTAAGCTCAGAGTACGTCAGGGGCTGGGGGGCGGGGTTATCGTGACCAACGATCAACAGTGGAAAAGGACACACAAGCGGTAATTTGTGTCCTTTTTGGCCGGGACATCACCGGTTTGATTGTAGATGTATTGGAATGACTCCCAGGACACATGGAATCCGGTACAATTGTGTCCCACCAGTAGTGCGATCACGGATGTGCCCCAGCAACGGGCAACTGCCGCCTCTCAATCAGCCTTAAGACCTTCTATGAAGATAAACAAAGATATTATCATCAACTTATTACTGCTATGTAGTTGATGCAAGCGTAGTCATTTTACTGTGATGCAATGGTGTTTCTCCAACTTGGCCCCTTGCCAATGGAAAAACAAATCGGTCCTTAGGAGGAATGGGTTTTGAACCAACTAAGCAAAAGGACTGAACTAGCACCCAGCTCTTCTTGGTGGAAAACGGGTATGTGTGCCCTTAACACTCACTACTTTTAAACCCCACACGTTCAATTTGTAAAGCTCAATCCCCAGCCAGGATGTCATTTTTTGACCTAGTTCTGTTCTTGAGGGGATCCAACGCTGAGATATTGAACATCCCGTTCAATATTTTGAATATGTAATTTTTGTGTAATTTACTTTTATTGCACTGCTCACTTGTGTGCTCTGATCAGTGTTTTTATATTTCCTGTAGTGCCTGACAGCCTCTAAGAAGGAATGTTTGCATGTTGCATTCATCTGCAAAAAAGTCATATATATGTTAAAACATTTTCCATTTCAGGAAACATGACAGTTGCACCCATATTTGAAAAAACTGGCTGCTAAATGAATGAATGCATGAGTGCATTTTCCCTTTTCAGGAACATGATGATAATGAGGTCTGGTTCTGGGGTCTTAATCCAGCAAACTAGCATTGCACTTCCATGCAGTTAGTGGACTCACAAGAGATTTTTATTTTAAAAATGTGAAAAAAATAAAACTGTAGAGGCTGAATTAGCATCATTGTGTGATCCTAGCGTGGGTTGAATGCCAAATCCAACATTTATCCTCATGCTATTTAATAGCATTCACCATTTGACCCTATCTGCCTCCTAAATGTCCACTATTTTCAAATCTTACACTTCCAATTTGTAAAGCTCAAACTCAAGCCAAGATAATGCTCAATATTTATAAAATCAGTGGCCCTTTAATAACCACAGGGGACGGGGTTGCACTCTACAGGCTAAATACTCAATTTATTCACATTTTAATATGTTTAAATATGTCTCCAATCGAATTTAATTCCTGGTGTTATGGAGAGGGATTTAAAACTGCCTCTAGACCTTCATAGTGGTAAACTAAATGTGAAGACAACATAACTGATAACAGCTGATCACTTGATGGCAGTATTATAGCATTTGCAAATGTATATGGAGAGTTGAGAAACTGTATCTCAGCACATGTGTTCGTACTCAGATTTAAGGGTGTGTACAAGGAATTGCACTATTCCGTTTTGGCAAAGAATAAGCAATATATGCACTTAAAAAGCTGAATGTAAATGCTCTCTTATGAGTGAAAACTGTAAATAATACGCTTTGAAAGCTGGAAAAATGGACAATTCTTCATTTCCACATCAGGCGTGTCTCTCTTTTTGCGTGTAACTTGAGCTAAGGCTCAGGTTGACATTAGAAACTCCAGCCACCCAGACTTTGAATTCAAAAGGGCATTATGTTTATGTGTAATCAGATTTGTGGTACAGCTCTCCACATACATTTGCAAATAGCAATACTACAATAACAACCCCATAGCCTCTCTCCATGTATGGCTGTTGAGGTTAAAATGGAAAAAAAAATAAAAAGAAACACTGGCCTGACACCAAACCTGACATTTACCACCAATTTACCTGTCACTGAAAAATCCTCTGTCAAACTAATTACAGCTGGTGGAGCCATATTATGTCAGTGTCATGTCACATTGTCAGTGTGTGGTTAGTGCAGAGCGACAGATACGCAAGGAAACTGCTCGTTGATGCTTGGTTTAAAGGTTATGGGTTTGATTTTCCCTTTTAAAGCCTCATAGTTATGGTTTTCTAAACAGAACACCCATTAAACAAACAGATATGTTTCAATAGGCTGTTTGCGTAGCACCTGCTTTTTAATCAAACTCGATCAAACTCTAAATCCTCTCCTCCCTCCCTAAGCTCTAAGCAGGCTATTGATTCAGTAATTGCTGTTGCATTAAATGACACTGGCCTTGATTATACCAAACCGCAGCTTTTAAAGACTGAGCAATTCTCCCAGTACACAATTTAATCACTGCGCTTTAGTGAAATGCTTCTGGTCCCTTCCGTCACTCTGGTCTGCCATTCGACACCGAGTTCCCCAACAAAACGCACTGCCTGCCTTCAAGTGCATCCATAACCATTAGAATCACAACATGTCTGCTTGTTCCTGACAGCTGGCTGAGCTCTGCTGCCGGCGTGCGGAGGTCTCACCGTGTGATTTCCACGGCCCTCTCTCAGCTGCAGGAGGACCCTCACCTGCACGTGCTCTCGTGCGATGCAAATGCAGGTTGGGTATTTTTGGTACATCGTGTTGTCTTCGGGGCACGCAGGCTCTGCTGTGATGCAGAAGAAATGGGACTCTTTTCCCTGGGATTCTCCTGCTGGCTTTGTTATTGAGCTTTTTTTTTTTAGTCTTTCTAACTGCCAAAGCAATAATAATGACCTCTGTGCTCCTCACTAGCCTTACTAAAATACATTTTGGACATCTGGAATTTTTTGTTTAGTGGTATTATCTGAAGATGTTAGGCTCTAATGTGTAGATGAGGATGCTACACTGTATTCACATTTACGTTGTAAGAAATTATGACATTTTTCACTGATTTTGCATTGCACTCCTCCATCACTGAACTCCCAAGAGACAGTTTGGTAAAAAAAAGGAAACAAAGATGTTGCAGCAGAACTGTAAAGCATTCTTCCTTCTTGTTAAACCCTGGTGCCTGCATTAAAGCCCATAATGCAGCTTTAATGTAACCTAATCTGAAGTTGAGATGAGGAGCAAGCTCCAGAGATCTGCTAAGGTCACATCTTTTTAATGTTTGTCATTTTTAAACTAGTCTTCAGCCCCAGTGAACTGACTAAGGTGACGTCACTTGAATCAATTTATATATGATATATTTGCATCGATCAGGTAGTTAGCAGCCTCACAGCTAGAAGATCTCCGGTTCGCGTCCCGGTTAGGACGCCTTGGATCTTTCTGCGTGGAGTTTGCAAGTTCTCCCTGTGCATGTGTGGGTTTTCACCAGGTACAAAGACATGATGAGGTCAATTGATTATTCTAGATTGTCCGTAGGTGTGAATGTGAGTGTTCTTGGTCATCTCTGTCTATGTGTAGCCCTGTGATAGGCTGGTGACCTGTCCAGGATGTCCCCTGCCTTTGCTTGAATCGGCTGGGATAGGCTCCAGCCCCCCCCCCACCACCACCCTACAGAGGATTAAGTGGTGTCTAGATAATGGATGAATATACACTGATTAGTCACAACATTATGACCACCTACCTAATATTGTGTTGGTCCCCCTTGTGTGCTCAAAAATGCTCTGAGCCATTGGGCATAGACAAGAGGACCTCTCAGGGTGTCCTATGGGGTCTGGAACCAGGACATTGGCAGTGGATCCTTTGGGTACTCTGGCTTGTGCGGTGGGGCCTCTGTCAATCAAACTTGTTCCACTGCATCCTGTTGATACTTGATCAGAATGGGGTGTAGGAAGTTTGGAGGTCAGATCAACATGTTGGGCCATTGTCATGTTCCTCAACATGTTCTCCAACATGTTTGATGCCTTGTCACATGGTGGGGTGTATTTTCCTGTGGGGGTAGACCAGTGACATTAGGGATTTCCATTTGCATGAGGGAGTGTGCTTGTTGTGGGACAATGTTTAATTGGGTGTCTAAGTCTCATCAACACAGATGCCAAAATCCAAGGTTTTCCATCAGAACACCACATAGTACCAATATGATCAATGTTGTTCACTTCACCTGTCAGTAATGTCATAATGTTGTGACTGATCAGTGTATATTATATTATATATATATTATAATAATTGTTTATATCATCAGGAAAACTACAGAATATTTCCACAAATGTCCATCACAATATCCTATAGACCATAAACAAGTCAAAAACCAACTCTAGGTCTTCATACTTACTTGTTGTGAAGTTTTCAACCATATCACAGACTGAGTGTCCTCAGTTGCCAGGGAAATGTAGATGTTCAGTTTACTGTCGCGTAAGTCAAACAAAAGCAGCGAATTGTCTTCTTTAAGAAGCTGTAACTAAGCCAAGCTTGACATTTATGCCTAAAAATCACAATTCATTAGCTATCAAGCAAGCAAATAATTTTCCGTCCATTCATTTCTCAGTAATCAACTTATTTCAGCTTTTATTTGGTGACTTCATCTTAGAATAATCATTTTTTTCAATGCATCAGACAAATTATGATTATTCAAGTCGTATCTCACATGTTGCATGTCATTTCACAGCGGTATTAAGTCCCTGACATGTTCCCAGTGGCATTCCTTTATGAAGTCTCCTTTTACAGACTTCCATTGTCCGGGGCTTTACCTTATTACAGATCATTCTACTGAGGCTGTTTGAATGATCTTATGTCGACAGCCACAGAAGACCAATATCCATTACTAAAGTATAAGATTGATGTGAGTCATTGCTTTACACGTTCAACAAATCTAATTTTAGCCTTGAGCCTTTTAAAAAAATGCTTGGAATCATAGGCTGACAGTGATTCATGCTTTGGCAGTCTTACTGTTTCCTCGTGTGATAAAGACCCGCAGCTGAGCAGAATGTGAGAAAAGGCCCGTCTCCCCTCATCTTTTAACACCAATTAAAATGTTCTCACAGTTTTTCTTTCTCTACTTTGTGTTTTCGAAAAGCTATTTGGCACGAAAAAAAAAAAAATTACTGTCACATCTGCATTTCGGTTCTGACTGGATAATGAGGCTGCAACCCAACAGGCGCGTCCCACTCAGCGAGGCATTTCATTAGCGGCGCAGGAACATGTGTTTCTCCTCAGAGGGTAGCTGAAAGCTCACCAAAGAAACTCAGAGCACCGTGAGACACGAAAAACCAGCGTAGCACAGAGAAATGTGTCATATCTGGAGGTAATGCTTACATAAATGAGATGCTGGGTGAAGAAAAGAGCTTGTTTCCTGCATTTTGAGTGAATTGAAACACAAAAATGATATATAATGAATAATATTGCAATCACAGAAATTATTCCCTAGAGGATATCTATTTTCAAGTACAGGCAAGGTGACGTGAAGACATACGTATAGACATAAACAAAGTAGGACTGTATGTCTTTTCCCTACTGTTATGCTATTAGATCTTTGATTGGCTCTAAATTCAAAGAGGACAAAGTGGATTTACCTTTAAATATATAGTTTAATTTAACCGGAACCAACTTGGTGATGCATTATTATTAAATATTAAATATCTCTTTATTCCAAATGAATAAAAAAACAGGCTTTTAAAGGCAGATAGAACAATTACAGTGCAGGTAAGAAAGACTGCAGGTGTTGGTCCTCAGAGGTAGTAGTCTGGATACTTGTACGGCGACAGGCATTTGGATTTGCCTTCCTCTATGGTGATACAGGACAGGTTGGGCAGACAGGGGCAGGTGTGGTGGAGTCTTTTGCCGAAGAAAGGAACCTGAAAGCAGAGAGACGGCGTGAGAGCTGCTTCATTTGCATCGAGCATAATGGACGCAGGGGTGGATGATAAAATGACAGAGGCACACGGCAGCTTAGCAGCTTCTTAGGTGATGTTTTTTTCTGGTGTTTTATGTGAGTTGTGCTTTGACAGTGGCAGCAGAAAATAAAATCCAAGTCGTGGCTGCTTTAATTTGAATGTTGCCACAGGTATAAGCAGACAGCTCCACTTAGAAAACTTCATTTCAATAATAAACATGCTAGATCTGGATCTGAAATCAGTGTCCCAGATGACACCCAGCAACAGGGAGGTCCGGCTCTCACCTTGTGGCTCAGCGGGTGACAGTCGTCTCCCTCCTGACCCATGGGCGTGCACATACGGAGGCTGCGGATCCACAAACTCACCGCACAGCACATCCCTCCTCCACACTGAGAGTCCTTCTCACAGGCCTGCACATGCACAAATATGTCAAGACAATAAAAATCAAACACACAAATCCATCTTACATGTTCTCATTATTAACTCGTTGACTTATTTTATACTTTATATTAACTGTCATTGGTCAAAATTCAACTTAGCGTGCATATAATTCAATAAAAAGCAGTCATTCAGGTGTTCTATCTAATCAAACGGAAGATGGATTCTGTAATTATGTATGCACTCAAGTGGTAATTTGTGTATTAACAGGAAAAGGCATGTAATGGATAGGTGGGAAATGTGTCAGCAGCAGAGGTGCAACGCACAACTGCAATCTGCTACAGCGTTATTATGCTAATGGTGGTGTGTGATTACACCAGCAGTCGTCCGGCAACAAAACACTTCAGGATTGGTGGTGATTTATTGTTTTTGAGCGGCGGGATGAGAAGCTGAGTGACAGCTCTCACTCTGGATGAGATGAAGGGGAACACGATGAGGAGGAACAGAAGTGATTTCATGTGACGGACGCGGGTGAAAATCTTCTCTCTGTTTTCACGGCTGCATGCTCTCCCCTCTCTCAATTCACATGAGCAGCACAGCGTGAAAGGGCTGCGCTGACAGGAATGGCTGTTTTATTAGCGGGTTATGGATGTAATTTATGCTTATGGCTGTTGCGTAAAATATGATTTGGATTGTGAAATCACTCAGAGAATGCATCTGCAGCTTTATGGGTTGTTATAAATTGATATGTATTTATGGATGAGATGATAATCTAACATCCCTCATGCTTTTACAATCCACAAAAGGCCTGATTACACACTGGATGGGAGGCTTCACTGAGTTGATTTTTTTTTCTTGTTTTTTGGCACATCAAAGATAAAAAAAAAAATCCACTTCATTCTGTGTTTCAGTGCCTTTTCAGTGGAAGATATTTTTACATTTTTCCTTTGCTAAACTTTAAAAATTCAATAAAATTCTGATGCTTTTTGCAATTAATTAGGGAATCATTTGCAGATAATACAAGTGAAGGATGATCATATGAGTCTTCTTCTTTTTTAAAATGTTTAATTTTAGTCTTTTTTTGTATGTTTTGTGTTAAAGTTTAATTTCATCCAATTCTCCATTTGAAAAATCACTCCACTGTTAGTAATCCTGAGAAACTTCCATTATTTAATGCACATAATGTTGCAAAAAAAAGCACATACTTGTTCTGCATATTCCTATCCTGCTAAGATCCTTCCATTCCCCCAATAAGGTATCCACCTGTTTGCTTCCACTCACCCCTGTGATGACGGCTGAAGATCCGCGGGACACCAGCAACAGGGAGAAGAGCAGCAGGATGAAGGACCTCATGATGAAGAGCTGTCTTTGTGTTCCCGTGCCCTCCGGGGTGAAAAGAAAGGATGCTGAGGCTGACCGACCAAGCTGCATGTGCATCCGTGACAGACCGCAGCACCGAGTGGCCTCCAAACTCGTGTGCTGAGGGCCGGGCGGAGGTTTATAAACCCAGCCTGCCATTCAAAAAACTCTCTGACTCACTCACACCAGCATCGCCTTGCAGAAGCCGCAGGGGGAAAAAAATAGAAGAAGACGACCAAGGTAAACTTTGGCATGACAATATCCCTGCCTTTTAGAGGGTTTTTTTTCCCCACTGACAATGCCCTTTCCCTTGATCATCAATTCATGTTTTCAGACCAAAAACAAAGCTCATCTTGTACTCAGAAATGCTAAAGCTGTCCAGGGATAAATGCTGAACATATTCAGCGTAGTCTTGTGTCATATTGCGCGCATATTCACCGTCCTCCCCCTCTTACCTTTTCAGACTCCAAGGCCACAGTTTTGAAATATCCTTTGAAACCGTCAAAGAAAGCAGCTTTAATTCATGGACACAAATTTCTGCGGTCAGTACAATCATGAAAGAAGACACTTAAGAGGTAGAGGCCACTCCGATTTGTGATTGCTGGGAGTCGCAACAATGTTCATTATTACAGGGAGACAATGCATCAGGGTTTCCTTGTCATTATTGGTTTATTGTGTCGGCCCGTTATACTGTATGATGAGCATGACATGCCTATCCGGTGCTATCCTAACTCTTCTGTGTGGCTAAATGAGCATCTGATGGTTTCCTGCCATTCATTATAGTCCAGTTATTTTAAAAAAAGTCATACTGAGTAAAGTTCCTGACATCTCCAGTGTCCTGATAGCAATAATATTCGCAAATATCAGCAGGTTTGAACTTCTTTGATGTGAGAAGTTGTTTTTGATAGCCGTTTTTATAGATTTTTTAGCATTTAGTAGACTGAAAGACATCAAAAAGCAATTAAAAGGTTAATAAAATTCTTATGAGCGCTCCGTAAAAGTGTCGTTCAGCAATTTTTGGGCTAATTGGTACTGTTCTACTGCAATGTGTCAGAAATTCAAAAGGTGATAAATGGTAAAATAAAAGTGTTTCAGACCGCAACACGTGGAGGCCTCAGTGTGTTTTAGGGAAGAAACGAGTGCAATCCCCCGAAGTCACATGTTTGAGACCAGCGGCACCTCATATGTAGCTGACTGACACAACCAATCAACACTTTGTGAGCTAAATCTGTCTTCATCACAGCTCAGCGGACTGACACTGACAAGTGAGTCACACAGAAAGTTAAGAATCCAGCGCTGAGGAGTGTCTCATATGTTTGATTTAAGCTATTGTGGGGAATAATGCAGATCATGCAAAGCGATGCATGTTGAGTTGTATCGTCTCATTATAACTCACACACTTGTAGATGCTGAAATCCGTCTCCAAAACTAACCTGTTTTGTCTGTAGCTGCAGTCACACCTGAGTTAAGAGGACATCTTTCTGCTGGTTTTCACCTATTTTTATTTCGATCCTTCAGATGACTTCACAACCATTAAATCTGGTCAGCCTGGCTGCACTTCTACGGTTCAACCAGCTGATTCTTCAGAAATAAGAGACTAAGCAAGTTTCTGATTTACTTTTTATTGTTCAAGTAAGTCAGAGATGTGCTTTGCCTCCAGGTTTTTAAATAATTCAAACACAACCTGCAGCAAAATTGTTGCTATAACTCAGTGGAAAACAGTGTGATGATTTAACGAAGGGGTTAAAGTGCTTCGTTCTCCTGATTTTTTTTGTTTGAACTTCTTAAACACTCTGTATTCTGAATATGCTGCAGCTGTCTAACAGTATTCTTAGTAAAGTAAAAACATTTCAGTCATCCACCCTGCTGGAATGCAGGCATTAGTTTCCCTAAATCTTGTTTGGACATAAAACCTCTTATTCTTGCTGTAATGTATGCATATAAGCATAATGACTGAGCAGGCGACATACTCTACCTCTATATTGTCCTTGAACACATCCTTTGTAGAAACAGACACTGACGCTGCTGCTCTGCAAACATCCTGATCATGCAGCATCTTCTATGTACACATAACGCCTGTCTTTTGAAACACAATGATGGGCTTTTGTCTGTTGTATCATCAAGCCAAGAAGCAACTTCATCCTCCCTTCTTGTTGGCAAATACGAGATGAAAGATACAGTGATTTTCAGATTTGTATTGAAAGGAAATTTGACTGCATCCAGCAAATTTACATCACTAAACACTGTCATAGAGAGTCGAAGTGGTCACTTAGTGAGAGAGAGCTAAGAAAATGTGGGTGTCGTCTGCATATTGTCACAGTGATCCACACAGATTTATTATCACCATGCAACAACATCAGCCCTGCATCTTCAGTGAGGTAGGCCACTACGTAACACTCTGTTTTCCCATAATTTCCCCACTGGTTGCTGTATACAAATTAATGTAAAATACATTTAGGATAATTTGCTTGTACAGCCTGCTGGAAAGCATTTTCTGCTAAAAGTATCAAAAGTTACACTAAAATCAAGCAGCACCAGAAGTGATGTTTTGCATCTTCATCAGTGTTGTTCATTAATACATTAATGAAAATAATAAGAAATCATGAAATCTCAATTTTGTGATGGCAGTAATAGTAGCAGTGTAGTATATATGACTAATACAAGACTGTGTATATGACGTACTACACACAAAAGTGTCAGCTAGATAATAAATGGTAAGTGGTCTGTACTTATATAACATTCTTCTACCTTAGTGGTATTCAAAGTGCTTTACAGAGTGTTTCTCATTCACCCACACACACATTCACACAACAGTGACAACAGAGCTGCCATGCAAGGTGCTTGCCTGAAATCTCGAGTAATTTCGGATTCAGTGTCTTGCAACTTCAACATGGAGGGGCGAGGGGATTGAACCACCGGCTTTGTGATTAGTGAACAACCCGCTCTAGCACCTCAGCCACAGCCACCCAATACAGTATCAATGTCATGCTGAACCGTGTCAAGGCATGAAACTGCATGCAGGAACAAACGCTCTAATCGCAAATAAGCAACACTGACTACATTAGCATCTTGATGGGGGGTTGGATCATTAACTTTTGCAAATTTGACAGCTCAAACCCCAGCCCTTCCAGATGGTCTACCTAGCTAGTAAGTCAAGAATCATTCATGGTTAGAGTTTGTAGAACAGTTTTGGTTGAAAAGATGGGAAGTAGTTGCGTTTTTCATTGCAATTTGTCAGAGAAAAACCTCATTTTTAATGTCCAGATGAAGCAAAACATGACACTAACTCTGTATCCTCCAGTGGACCATCTATTACTCACTTAGCCGTGATACCAGCCTGTAGGAGAGCATCAAAACGGTAGTTTCAGTTAACAAACCATCATCTCTAATATGTCACCATTGCTATCACAGTGCCAAAATCTTTAATGACTTGACGTGCATAATCCATAGAGAGCAGAGCTCATTACTAACCATTGTGCATCACTGCACATTTTAAACCCCTACAAAGTCAGTGTGTGTAATGACTAGACTGCTTCCATAGGCAAATCCCTGGATGGAGGCTTTTATTCCTCAAACAGAAGAAGGAAACAATTATTTCAGAAAATGCAAATGTGAAGAACAGGTGAGGAAAAGGTTACAGCTATATAAGCACTCACAGCAATTGTGGAGTCGTATCATTTTCCACCTTAGAAGAACATTTGTATTCAGTTGTCTTACACACTCGTCTGAAGCAAAGAGCAAAGTTAAACCAAAGAACAGTGTAAACACAGAACAGGAGCTCAAGGGTGTTGGAGAGAAAGAGCCTGTTTGAGCAAAATGGAGCCATTATTTTATTTTTTTTAGGTAATGTGGTCTGATATGCTTCTCTAGTTATCCCAGTTAATGGAAAGTGTGATCTAAATTGTCACTGCACACAGATGCTTTCAAATACCTCTGCAAAATTCTCATTAATGAAGCAGAATTATTTTCTCAGGCATATCAGGCAAAGATGCTACTTTGGGTCGTGTCCTGGAAGAAGTCTTTAGTTAAAAGGGAAGCAAGAGTGATCTCGATGAAAGTGTTTGGCAACCTGACAGGCTTGATGACTTCAACGTCAGCATCTTCAGAGTTTATAGGCCTCCCTTTGGCAGCAGCTGTTTTACCACTAATGGCTGCGATCTAATGAAGACAGAGAGCAATGAAGGAGTATTTACATCCTTGACAACAGACGTTTCCCTTGCAGCTGACCCAGCAGAACGCAGAGGGATGAACCGTGTTGGGGAATAAACCGCTGGAGAATGTACGGACATGTTGGATTTCACACAGGCTGCAGTACTGCACATCCAGAGCTGCTGTCATCCTATGACTCTATCCCTCTCTGCCATCTCCAATCTCATTTGCTGCACATCCATAAACATGTGGGAAGGACACATGCCAGTAGATTATGGAGGTTTTTACCAACATCGGATTCTTTTCGCCAGAGCTTGTCATCAGAGGATCAGTTCCTCCGATGACATAATGCTGCTGCTGTTAGCACACTGTGCTCTCAGTGGGATACCTACCTTTTTTTAAATCACATAACATGCCAGCATCCTCCGTTCGCATCCAATCTGATGTTTTTATAAATATATAGCATATAACCCTTTCGTGCATTTTGTCACGCTGGCTAAATGTGGGTAATGTCAGACCCCACCTGCTGGGACAGTCTATCATAAAAGATTGGGTAGGAATATAGGTGAGCATGTGGTTGCCTATAGCGTACAGATCTTTACTGCAGGTTAAACTCCTTTCAAACATGCAAGGTATCTGTCAGCTGCATGTTCTAAATGAAGCACTGATCACTTTCTGTAAAAGTTGTGATGACAAAAGTCAGAACTAGTAACATTTATGTATCATTTTCAACAAATCAATGATGGAAAGGAAGCTGACACTGAAGAATTGTTTTGTTGGGCCCTTGAGCAACACAAAAATATGCGGACATCAGTTAGATGAGACCTTGAGGAAATTTAATGGGACTGTAAAGAGCATGTGTGTGACAGCATGAACACTATCATATTTGTCACTTGATGTTCTGGATGGATGGATGGACGACCGACCGACCGACCGACTGACTGAAAGACAGACAGACAGACAGACAGACACTATAACTGTATAATCAGTGGTTTAATGGCTGATCCTAACAGGCTGTTTAGCTCTGAAAACGAATGAGCTGCTGCTGTTCCCGCCCCCTTCAGGAAGCATCTGTGATTGACAGCTGCAGCTATCAATCACAGCTTCACGTGAATAACTACTGGTTAGTTATCCAGCATCTTGGTCGAATTTCTTTCTTGCTTGTAAAGCTGGGAGACTAACTAGTTGTGGGGGTCTAAAACAATGGCATAAGTAAATGTCTTTATTTTACATCTCCAAGTTTATAACAACCACAAAACAAAAGAAAAATGGATCTTCACCATTTGGGATCTTTAATAGAATTAATAAAATCAGCGATGCCATGTATCCCATGTCCAAAAATGCCATAGATTAAAGGAAATAACCCTCATTCCCACCTCACATGTCCCCTCCCAAACACATCTACTATAAAGTAAGTCAGTCCTTCTCTTTCAGAAGCAGCTCCACTGCGCCACTTTACAATCTTTGTGCAGAATGAACATTCTATCAAGGCAGCTGAGTCCTGCCATGCCTCGCCTTGCTCCCCACTCATTGGTCTTTCATACAGTGGTATAATGGCGGAGCATAAATTTTGTCCTTGTCTGTCAAACTAACAGCAGAGTACTGCATGTACAAAAACGGAAGGACATGAGCGCAGCTGCGCATTGTGTGTCTGGAAAAAATCCTCCCTTTCAAGGTGGTGAAGTTCAGTGTTGATGCCATTTTGCTATGAAAGAAGCATGTTGGAGCGACAGTTTCATGTCATTTGTCTCATCAGCGGTGATTCCACACAGATGTGTTGGAAAAAAAATGTTACAGCAGTACAGGAGATGATCTTTTGTTGGATCTCAGAGCCTCTTATTGACTGACAACTAATAGCATTCACAATATGAAATAAATTTTACATACAGTACAAACACGGGCCATTTGCTTTTCATCTTATTTGAAAAAAAAAAAAATCATGCCCTCTATGGCTACACAATTTAATAGCTAATCCATTCTCAGGGATGTCCTTGCTTCCATGCTTCCCTTCCACAAAGGCGTTGATTCCCCACTATTCACATCCCACACCTATGTAGGTAACTAATTACCTAATGGTAATTTATATTATTCAAGCTACAAATTCCATCATACCTTTACATAAAAAGCCAACTTTCATTTTAATGGAGACTTTTGCTTGCTGTAATGAACGACTTCCTCACATGCTGCTTATGTAATTTGGCATCATGATTACACATTGTATTAATTTACTAGTTTAGTTTATTCATTTATCTTTACAGGGACAGTGCACAATTAAAAGTAATTTGCACCAGAGTTGGCTAGCAGCTAATTTGCATCTGTTGTCCCTGAGCAGGTACAGAAAAATAGAACAGCCACAGGGCAATATCACATAAAACAATACAAAACTTAAACTGGGGCTCAATATTATTATTAGTTCGAGCACGATGGCGCAGAGGGATTAGTCTTATCTGAGAAATGTCAAATTCTTTGTTAAAATAAATAGTGAGACAGTTGGTAATAGTGTTGATGGCTGCAAACAAAGAGAATGTGGCTCTGAAATTTGTGACATAAGTTGATTCTAATGCACCAGTAACTCCTCTCTACCTTATATTTGGCTTTGTTTCACTTGTTTATACGAACAGTACATATAGAAATATGTTTTTAAAATATCATATTAAGCTAACAGAGTTGGTGTTAATAAGCTGTTTTTCTTGATAATGACATTAGCACAACTTCATTTCTTTTAATTGTCCTAAGTGTTTCAGTAAAAGGTAACTGGACTTCTCTTTTTGGTTCTTGAAGACGTCCGATATCATCTAAAGGGCTTTCACTGTTCTACCTGACTGGTGTTGAGTCTCAGGTATTGCCAGGCTGTTCCATGGATTCTCCAGTGTCACCCATTGTGGCCAATCTGCCCCTTTCAAGGGAACAACCTCCAGACATGGGTTCAGATCAGATATGAGGATGACACCTGGGTCAGAATCAAAGTCCAGGGAGTGGAAGTTGTTACAGAACAGCTCAGTTCAAAAGTGAGGATGTCGGGGCTTTTTTTTGACTGTGCTATGAGGAAGATGGAAGCCTCAGCATTGAAGTTTACAGGAAACCTACACACACAGACCAATAGCTACAGTTTGACTCCCACCACAGAGTAATAAAAGCTGGAGGTTATGAGAAAAGTACACCACTGAGCTGAAAGTGTCCGTGCCAAGACTGATGAAAATGATAAGGAGCACATATTGAAAAAGCACTTTGAAACCTAACTCATTAAGGGTCTTCATTAAGTCAACAAAAAACAAGAATGTATTTTCTCCAAACACAACACCGCAATTCACCTCAGACCCAGAAACACCTGGAGACAAAAACAGGATAAAACGCTCAAATGTACAGAAACATTGGGAGCAACGGAGCTTAAAGCATGTCGGACTTCGACAGCCTCCCTGACAAAGTGGTGGTCAACAAAAAAGCAGAAGAAAGCAGATGTGATAGATGTTACAATCTAAGCTGCCAGTAACATCTGGAAGTAGTGGCATGAGAAGTTCAAGAAGGACCAGGGGCAATAGGAACAAGTAGAACAGATGTGGAAGCTTAAATTCAGCAGTTAAAGGATCTGGGAGAGTGGCTACAGCAAATTCCAGGTACAACATCTGAAGTCTCTCTTTTAAAAAATGACAGTCTTGGGAATACGTAAGATAACTGGAGCTACCATCATTATGTAACGAATTATTTTACATTACTTTGTAGAAATCTGTTTTTGCTTGAACATGAAAGTCTTTTTATGTAAATTCTTGTCAAAAAAAAAGCCAAATTGTATTGACCATATTTCAATGTTGAAAAGCAATGAAAGTTGAAAACTTCCAAAGGGTATGAATACTTGTTATAGGCACTATAGATACCAATCTATCTACACCGATCAGCCACAATATTAAAACCACTGACAGGTGAAGTGAATAACATTGATCATATTGGTACTATGTGGTGTTCTGGTAAAAAAACCTTGGATTTTGACATCTGTGTTGATCAGACTTAGACACCCAAATAAACATTGTCCCACAACAAGCACACTCCCTCATGCAAATGGAAATCCCAAATATCACTGGCCTGCCCCTGCAGGAAAATGCACCCCACCACATGGAAACAACATCAATCAGGAACATCTTGAGGAACATGACAATGGCCCAACATGTTGATTTGACCTCCAAACTTCCTACACCCCATTGTGATCAAGCATCAACAGGATTCAGTGGAACAAGTTTGATTGACAGAGGCCCCACTGCACAAGAAAGAGTACCCACAGGATCCACTGCCAACGTCCTGGTTCCAGACCCCATAGGACACCCTGAGAGGTCCTCTTGTCCATGCCCAATGGTTCAGAGCATTTTTGAGCACATAGTGGGACCAATACAATATTAGGCAGGTGGTCATAATGTTATGTCTCATCAGTGTATGTGTGAGTGAGCAGACAGCTTTGTTGAGAATACAAAGGATTTGCAGCCTTGAGTGTGCATACTGTATGTGTACCAAAGGTGCAAAGATTCAAAATGTGATTATCTTCCTCTCTGTTTGTCTGATTAATGTTTTCTACACTGTGAAAGAGTTGTGAATGGCGCTGCCATGTTCCAGTCAGATTTTTTTTAGCTGCCAGGGTGAGTCAGTTGATTTGGCTCTACAGCAAAAAAGGGAAAATCAAACGCAGCTTTATCCAGAGAGGAAATATAAACTGTGAAACCTTCTGCATTTTCTGTTAAAGAACTATGCCTGAGGGAGTTTGTGTACTGCAACCAATAAATGACAGATATGTTGCATGCTAACAGTAGATTCACAATTTTTGTAAACAAAATGCTGTTTTTAATGAAATTCGCCAACAACGAAGACATCATTAGCGCTTGTCATCCTTAGTAAACACATAAACAAGCCCAACAGCTTTAGATGCCTCATTAAGTTAAAAAAACCCCAGCTACTTAAAGATACAGATATATGCTACAGATGCTCATTATCTCACAACAGCTTCTTGCGTTAAAGCCACAGGAGACACAGAGGTGATTCTGGTGCCAAACTAGTCTTTTCATCATATGTTGTGCAGGACAAACAGCGGGACAAACAATGAAAAAGTGAGAGAAGTAGTAAGTTTTAATAGACACAACTTCAAAAAGATTTACTTGGCAGGAACTTTGTTTGACTTTTCTATTGTTTCTCCTTTAAAAGAATGCCTTGACATGTATAATAGTTCAGCCTGTGTTCAAGTATGAGTTGATTTGTGCTGATTCAATCGTGGTTTGACCAAAAGGATGGCGAACAGAGGTGAGAATCTTTTGCAATCTCACAAATCAGTTTGATTTTGATTGTTGTATCATGTTTTTCCATCCAAGACAACTCTTGATTTGACTAAAAAACAGCAGTTCACTATGTGCTAAACTGCTGATCCATTTGCCTTTGGGTGTGACGCCTAAAAGCAACACAACTGACAGATAAACTGTTTTTGATGAGTGAAAAGTTGTGAAAAGTGTCCTTGTTAGCTGCACTAATTTAGTAGCAATATCTCCAACAGTGAAACACAACATCTCTTCTGCAATGCTCATGCGATTGGAAAACCATCATTATCCAAAATACTGCACAGGGAACTGCTGCTTTCTTTGCCCCACCAGAGTTTGTTCAGGTTTTGAATCATTAAATTACTGTGGTGTGTGCTGGTCTGCCAGTCTCGGTTGTTAGCACTGCAATTTGGTTTTCCACTAACGTTAGTACATCTGTGATGGGGTACAAAGTGAAGCACTCTCACCTCACAAAGCTATTTATAAATCACTAAAAGCTAAAATGTCCCTAAATGCTTGACTTTTTGAAGCTGAACTACAAAAAGAACAAAAGTAAACCCTCCAGAGACTGCCCTTTGATCTCATGTTTGGCTATTGTGAACTGATTCTCAATTATAGAAGACAAGAATTTGCTAATCTTTTGTGACTACATGGTCCTCAGTTTACGAACGAGATCCGTTCCTACAACACGCTGTGAGGTGATTTTTGGTGTAAGTCGGATTCTATACTTAAATTATACCTAAATTAAAACCTTAAGTCACTCACACTGTAAACAGCATATAACCGTCACGACCGTCCAATGACTTCAAGAGTACCTGGCTGCAGACCTCCACTGTGAGGTCGCTTCCGCCGCAGACCTCCACTGTGAGGACACCTCCACTGTCAGGACAGGACGTAACGGGTAAAAAACAGAGAAGTACATTTTAAGCGTCCAGTCCGGTAGGTGGCGGTAACGCATGTAAAGTTGGTTTGCTAACCGCTAATTAAATCAAAAGAAGAAGCAGCCATTTAACGAGTGTTTGTGACTGTTTCTCAATATACGCACTTGTCCACGGTACGATCGTGACTGTGGCACAAAATTTAGTTCAAAGATAATTTGAGGCAATAAAGTGGTTGTATAAACATCAAATCTGTGGTCAATTTATCAAGATAAATTCTGCTTAAAAATTGACTCCAACGATGTCGGAGATGTGAGTGTCCCTGTTAGACAGCTACTACCAGGCGGTCAGCGCTCACAGCTCCCCGCTGACAGCAGCCTTAGCTCGGCTAGACTTTCCGAAATCTGCCGCTGGCTCTGACGGTTCTGTAGCAGGATAGAAGTAGTTTTACAGGAATCTAACGGTCACACTTTTGTTATTTAATGTCCCCGGTCGCCGACTTTGTCATTATATTAGTAATTACTGTGTTGTCTTCATTACCTGTAGTACGTCTCTGTTCTATTCTTATGACTGTAACTGTGCATTAAAAATAACATTTAAGGATTATTCTGTTAGCAGGAATAAAACTCACAAAGGGGCTCATTATCAAAATAATCACAAGTTTAATATATAAATTAAAACGATATATACTGTAGACAATGGTGTAGTTGATTTTACGTTGTATTGCTAATGCATTAGCAATACTGCGCGATTTTATTTTGTAATGCATCCGTGCATTTCCTGTCCTCACAGTGGAGGTGTCCTCACAGTGGAGGTCTGCGGCGGAAGCGACCTCACAGTGGAGGTCTGCAGCCAGGTGCCTCTCAATGACTAAAGCCTAACACGCACCCAATGTTCGCCGGCGTCTCTCCCTTTTCAGAGCGCTTTACAATGTCTGATTTCACTTCCATGGTGATGGCTTTCCTTATCGTCAAAGCACTGCCATCAGAAGAGTCTGCCTTATGCTTGGGAGCCATAATAAAGGGCAAAAAATACACAAATCAGCAAAAACTAAGAGTGGGTTAACACGCAGCAGTCAGCAATGGCGGACTCAGTGATGCTTTCTTCTTTGTTGTTACGCCGCGTGACTCAGTGTTCATCACTGTGCACCAGCAACTAGTTCTCAAGCGAGTATCGTATTATTTACGAACCAAACCGCTTATGTCAGAACCAGGTTTTTTAAGTAATTTATGGGAGTCATTCATAACCATGAAACGTCGTAACGAGATCGTCATAAGCTGAGGACCTCCTGCATGTGGCTAAATGTTGTGTTTCTGTGTGCTGCAGCATGATGCTAACACACAGCAGCAAGGGGATCTTGTATGGCCCCTGGACCTGACACTGCATCACATGTTCCAGGTCATTTAAGGGCCAAATCAGTCCTAAATACTGTATATACCAGGTAAACTAGAGTAGTGTACCCCAGAGTTTAGCTTGCTTTAATCTGTGCAGGCCTGTGACTGACTGATAGATGTTTTCCCCTCAGGGACTATATGTACTAGGAGCTGAGATCATTAAGTACTCCAAACCTGTACAAACCAATACACTCAACTCGATTCAGTTGCTGCCGTTCATCATCTCCAATACACTTGCTGTCCTTGATACCTAAAATACACAATCTATCAAAAGTCTTATACATTTCGAGGTCCATGCTCAGTGTACATGTAGGAATTAACCCCTGATGCTGGGATGCATGAGAAGCTCTGAGTGATGTCACAACTGAACCGTGCATCACTAATGAAGACTAATTACGACTGGAGGCTTCATGACCTTATTCAGTAACTAGCGAGCATATAGACGTGGTGCTCACTGTAACGGCACAAATAGAACTGCAATTTCCACATGCTCTTACTTTGCAAGCTTTGGAGAACCCATAAAAACTGTTGTTTTTTCTCTTTTAAGCCATAGAGAAAGGGCCTACATCTTTTCCCGCTATGTTCTCAGGCTTTTCTTCCATTTAGGCTTTTGATAGAATTATCTAACTACAGGCTAAACAGCTTTGACTCCAGTGGAGATACAGGTTTTAACCTTTAGAAAAACCTCCAGCAGGATCTCTGAGGCAAAACAAACACCAAAAAAACCCCCCAAAAAACAGCTTGTCTATCACCAGAGGAGGTTGAGTTTGCCTGAGCTGCGGGGGAAAGTGCAGGGAGAGTTATTTGAGGATGCAAAACACGCACTCTGTGTCCCCAGCAGTTAAACACAGAGCAGCAGTGTAGACGTGGGTCAGTCACTGCTTTGCGAGAAAGTAATCAGGCCCTGTCATCCTCCAGGGACATTGGGGTCCAGCTCCTAATATACCTTTCATCTTGTTAACTGTTTACTTTCCTTCTGGGGTTTTTATTTTTGAGACTGAATGTTTGAAAAGGCAGAAAGTGCTTGCAGGTTTGACATCTAAGTCAGAACTGTATTGCAGCCTTCAGTAAACTTCATAGCTCTCACTATCACGTAACTGTGAAAATCTGTTCTTGACACCGATTAGCTAATGTGAGGCTGTGCAATGACTTTGACATATTTTTGTCTCCTGTTTAACTCTCATTAATATGCATTTAGATTTACAAAATACAGACAAGAAATGTGGAGGTACTCAGATATTATACCACACAAAAATACACCATCACAAGTAAAAGTCCTGCACTGGAAATGTTATTTAATTAAAAAATTCTTGTCAGGCATGAAAACTAAAAGTACTAAATACAAAACAATGCCTCATTTGAGTGTAAATTTAATAATGTACTAAATAGTATACACTGATAAGTCACAGCATTAATACCACCTCCTTAATATGGTTCCCTTTGTGCAGCTAAAACAGCTCTGATCAGTCAGGACATGGACATGAGACTTAAGGGGGGCAAAGATCCCCTTAGTTGTGGTGTGAAGCCTCCGTGGACGTGGCTTGTTCTGGCACATCCCGCCAATGCTTCATTGGGTTCAACCCATCAACACCTTGGGCTCTTGTTGTCTTCCTTGAGCAGTTTACATTGTGGTAGGACACATTGTACTGCTGGGAGATGTTGTTGCAGTTGGGGAATGTTGTCGCCATCAGCTTGGTCTACAACAATGCTTACGTTGGTGGTACATGTCAAAGTAATGGCCAAATGGATGCCAGGACCCAACTTAACACTGTAATGAGATGATCAGTGTTACCCACTTCAATTGTCAGGAGTTTTAATGCTGTGATCAGTGTGTGTAGTGCATTATTATAATGTTATTACTCATGAATCAATGTTGCATTATAGTGTTGAAGGTGGAGCAAATTTAAAAGTATTTTATGTAGGGCTGCAACTAACAACTATGGATTCAAGGATCAGGGAAGACACCTTCTGGAGAAACTCATATAATCAGTGAATAAACCTGCGGTCAACATTTGGTCTTTGATCTTCATAAAACCCCAGCCAGGCAATTCAATTGCGATTAATCAGGCCCCACTTGTACCAAGTACCACTTGTATGGTTCATCTCTCTTTATCTAAAGCTATCTGGATGCCTCTTCAGCCTCCACCAAGATGTTCTTGATGGCTCTGTTCATCTGCTGGCCCTAAGTCCTTACGAACATCTGCTCAACCAGCTTGCTTCTGTTCCTGAGCCTCATCCATCACGGTTATCCCAGAGGAGAATTACCTCCAGAAGTACACTTGTCTTAGTTTAAATTAACTGATATGAAAATGACGTCCAGATGAAGGGTGGTGGCTGCAATGTACTCCAAAAAATGGAAGCTTCCCACCAAAGTTGACCAGGAGCCTTCAGTCCATTGCTGATGCTAGCAGCCCTCCTTGCTCTCCTAGATCTCTGTCCTGGATGGAGTCCCCTGCTGCACACAGAACCTGGTTATGGACATAGCAATACCGCCTTTTACCCAAGGACAAAGTTGGCATGCTGGTGTGTCTGCAAAGCTCCAACAGAACCAATAGGATGGACTCAATGGTGTCAGACAGTGACTGGTATAGGAATTAAATTACAAATACCCAGAGCTCTAAGTGAATAAATTTGAGGTTTAGATTGCTGGTTGAACAAAACAAGAATAAAACTGTAATTAATGACAAGGAAAAGCAGCACATCATCCCACTTGAGAATTGAAATGTTTGGTATTTTGCATCAGTGATCACAGTTGCTGATTTTTTTTTTTTTTTCCACAATTAGCAAACGCTTTCCACTGTGCATTAAAATAACACTCTGCCTCGTAATATAATTTAAAATGCTTGCAGCAGTCGAACACATTTCCTTGTGTGTTTCGCTCTGTAAGCCTTGGCTCTTCTCGCCACCCCCCATCCTCAGACACTTGCTCCGGGGTAACGGCATGAACAGCATGTGTCCTGGATAACAAGGTGCTCCTCTGGCAAAAACCCTCCCCAGCTCATGTGTGTCAGAAAGAGTCCTCTCCTCCTCCTCCTCCGCCCTCCACCTTCCACAGGGTCAAGGTCTCTGATGGAGAGTATAAAAGCTGTTACTGGGTGATATTTGCATGATCCTGTGCTTTTTTCCTTCTGTATCCAGTAAATCTTGAGAGCCTCTTTTTTATTTTAATCTTGCTGTCGCATCTTGTAATGGGATCAGACCCCCACTATAATGTGTTTTTTTTTATCCCTCCTCAAACAAATGTGTTTGAAGAGGGATATAAAAAAAAAACATGATGCACAGCTATATCCTGAGAGGTTGTGCTGCATGTCAAACATCCTCAATAAGTAAACACACAGAGTCTGCGGGGAGAATTGGAGCAGCAGCTACTGTGCATAAATATGCAGACTGGTCCATAGATAGCTCCGCTGGGTGTTAATGAGCGCAGTGATTCATGTACGGAATCACAGCAGCTAGGTCTGGCTTCTTAATTACAAAGAAAACGGCACACTTCGCTGCACAGTCACTTGTGATGGGAACAAAACAACACCGGAGCATGAAGGCTGCAGAGTGTTTTGTCATGGATGCCGAGGAATTCATCCAAAAACAGCCCGAAAGTCTAAAATATAGAACTAAGACTTCTTTCCTTCATTCACAAATTTCTTCTACACTCTAAATCATAAGGCACTCGTGCACATTTTGGGAGAGCATGCAGACTTCTCTCACATTATTATAGCGAACAGTAACTGAAGCAGCCACTGGTGTCTTTTTTAGTGTGAAAGCAAAGAACCAGTGCTGTAAAAAAAAACATGACAAACTGGTAAAAGCTGCATTTATCAGTCTTTTTTTTTGCTCTAACTACATGCTAGTTGCAAGCTGTGCCAAACCAACAGCGTTCTTGCACTTGTTATGTTGAGACAAATTACATCTTTGTTATTCTTAATGGAACACTAATGCAAGACAATATACATTCAATTACATAGGAAATGCTGAATTCATAAACCACGAAGCATGCTTTGTCAGTTTAATGTGCTTTAAGCTGCTGGCATGCAGTAGTTTATTTGTATATACAGGCTGTTTGAGCCAATGTTGGCAACAACAGAGATATTGTTGTGTAACAAGACATTACAGATCAGCTCACTGACTTCACAGTGCTTCTCTACTTGGTCTAATTTGAAGTTTTGGCATAATCTGCTATCAAGTAATTATCACTTTTAGTCACAGTAGACACAGTCAAGCAAAAGCTATGTAGATATGCATTGGGTCTCGTGCCTTTCTGCCTTCAGCTTGGGTTCTCAAACACCATTTTTCATATCTGTCATATCTGTAAACCTGTCGATGTTGTATGATAGTAATATCACTGAATGAAGCCGTGCAGATACAGTTTCGCACACTGTATGCATCGTGTTGCCATGGAGGCTGACATATATGCAGCTGGTGGTGCAGAAATTGCATAAATACGTTTTGAGGTTTGGTCTTGATTTTCTGCCAAGACCGTTTACACTGCTGATACTGATGTGATGCAATGAATGACATTAATTTCACTTTGATTTGGCCAGAAATTGAAGTGACGTTGTGCATTATGGGACAGTGTCAGACCTAAATGCGCTTCAGTACAGTATCATGTTTAAAGTTTAACAGCTTTAATATGCAGCTGTGATGTTCGTCCTTTCTGCAGAGTCACATGGCCTGTTAAATGCCCCCTTCAATGTGAATGCACACAAGATTTCAAGCAGAAAGAATGAGTTAACAAAGAAAGTTGATAACTACCTTTGTGATGCTTGTTACAAGGGGTGATTGATAAGTTTTGAGCCTGACCAAATAAACTTGACTTGTTAATCAAAACGTATAGGACTCTGAAAGAGCAACATGCCACAGTAGTTTGAGTTCAGTTTGGACTCATTGTGTTCTTTAATGCATGTAAAATACCTGAGTCAAGTAGGGAAGGGTAGGTCATTCAAGAAAAAATAACTGAATTAGTGACCGTGCTGTGATACAGTGCCTGTCCCAAAAGGGCATTATTATGCTTTCCTGGTATGGCAACTGCTGGAGAAATTCAAAGAAAAGCGCCTTGGAAAGCTCAGACGTGGTGTCCTGTTCCACCAGGACAATGCTCCAGTCCACAAGTCAGTTGTTGCTATGCTTGCAATTCACAAATGTGGGCTCGAACTCGTGCCGCATCCACCCTATTCCCTAGATTTGGCTCCGTTCGACTTTCATCTATCTATCTATCTATTCCCAAACATGAAACGGTACCTTGCTGGTACCCATTGTACCACTGACGATGATGTTATATTTGCAGTGAACGACTTCGACTGGTATCAAGGCACTACAGAGATGCTGGAAGAAATGTAAGGGGATAATGTTGAGAAATAAAGCATTGTTGAAATTTATTCTGACTTTTTTCTTGGTCAGGCTCAAAACTTATCAATCATCCCTTGTATCTCTGACTGGAGCTTTAGTTTTTGTTGAGCTGATTACACAAAGAAATGTTAAATTTGCTTCGTGGTACAGCTCTCCAGTCACCATAAGTCAATGAATGCAGCTTTAAATCCTTATTTAGGGTTCTGAATGGGTTCACACAGTACAAAGTTTTCAGAGTTCCAAGACAATGACTTGGCTGTTTCACGTCAATCATCCTGTCACTGCTTCACCCATTTTATTCTGTGTTTTTCTCCTTCTGATCTGCAATGGTTCCTGGATTTAGAAAGCAGGTGTGCAGCAGAACTGGCCTTTTTGCTGAGGTAAATATCCCTCCGGTCTACACAGCCTCCCAAAATAATTACATGTCAAATAAACAATATCTGTTCAAGGATATGATTAACAAAGCTACACAATAATAGCTTACTCACCAGTTAATCTGTGAAATAAATTACTCAGCTTTCTGTTTCTGTGAATGAATCACGCAATGAATAAGTGGAAATTCACAAGAAGACCTCTCACAGTGCAAATGTAGGGTTAGTATCTGTATATGTATATATAAAAGTGTTCTTTTTTATTACCAGCCTGCAGATTTTGAATACAAAACCTCAACAAAATCTTGCAGTAGCCATAATGGAAACACAAGTTAAACAAAATGCATTTCCTTGCCTTAAAAACTGCCAACATTTGTGATGTAGTAAGAAGATTTCAGCTGATATTGGAAGAAAAACCTGTATTGCATATTAAAATAAACCTTGTATGATAAAATAGATTCAACCGTTGAGAATATAGTTCAGTGTTTTGCTCATACTTCTTTGCTGAGTTAAAAAGAAGACACTGCATTTCTGACAAGATCGAATCCCCAAGTTATAAAATATATCATTTTATTTAGTCTCTCACAAAAAGGTGAAAAGGAAAACTCTGGTTATGGTGTGGTTATCAGGGGCACGCAATTATCCCCAGCTGCCCATTCAAACAAATTTCCCTTTATTCCCCTAATATTTTTAGAAAGACAATTTCCGCTCTGTAGAGGGGCGTCACATATATTATGCAAGATGCCGCAGAATAGTACATTTCCTTTCACCTTTTATCTTTTCAGCCAATTTGATTATTCGTCTTTATTCTATTTCCAGGAAATCACATTCTTCCCTTCTTTTATATTTTTTCTCATTGGAGATGAGATGTCTTCTGTAAAAATATAAAACGTTTCACCAACCGGCCCTTATTGTACGCCTGATATACCATCAGGGTGTTCTGGCTGTGCACCCAGGGACACGTTGCACACGCAAGGTTGAAATAAAGACGAGATGCTTTAAGCTGAACATGGTCGGGCCGACGAACATGATGTAAGCAGTAACATCCGATGCTCACACTCCATTTGCACCATTGCGCTAAAAGGACTGTCATGTCATGTGACGAACACTAGTTGGTGCCTCTTGAGAAAATATGTGAATACCTGTGTTTATTTTTAGAATTAGGGATTTAACACTCAGACTTCACATTAATAGGTACAGGCCCATTATCCATAGGAATTATGACATTTTTATCAACCACACTGTTTGTCAGATAATCACATATACCTAAATCCCTGCTCTCTCCATACCATCCAACACTGGAACAGGGGAGATCTTCCTGCACTTGCATTATTTATGCAGCAATCAGCCAGGTATGTCACCACACACTGTGTATGCCTTTGCAAAGAGACCATCTTTCCTTCTATATAGTGTTTATATTTCAACTATGTCATCAAGTGTGACCACAGTAATTTTGCCAGGAGAGTCACCTCGTGTTCCCATTTAATATACTGACCATGAACTGGAACGCCCCCAGTCCTGATCCAGCCTTGAAGCACCATTTTCCTTTGTTTTTTCTGCGATTTCCTTTTCCATCCATTTGGAGAGAGGTAAAAAAAAAAACGCATGGGAATATAAACAGTTCATGCAGGAGTTTGCACCCTGTGGCAGATTTGATATTACTGTTTACAATTTGTCACCATTACCATGATCTTTCTCGAAGTGCATCTGCCACATGCATGTGAAATTATTGCTTTTCCAGGTTGCAAAAAAACTAAAATTGTTAATGAACATTGCGCATGGTTTGCAGATTGATCCAGCATCAACACTCTTGTCTTGTGTTACAGATGGCGCATTCATTGATATTTGGGGCAGTTGGGGCAAGACAGTTTTGGATCAGATCTTTCCTTCTCTGCCTGCCATGAACTTTATCTTTCTCCCACTGGGATTACAGGATCCTGTCGATCCAAACAAAGGCTAGAAAGAAGTGTACACTGCTGCATTGTAATACAAGCAGTTTCAGTGAAACAGAAACTGAGCTTCACTTTTAGCTTCTTGAAGACAATTCACCTCTTTTCCAGGAGGCTTTTTCAGTTCTAGCTGACTGATGGTGAGTTTCTGATGTATATATTCAGCCTTAGATTAACAACACAGGAATCACATGCCTGAAGGTGTAAGTGATGCGAAACTTCACGGTTACCCGTGAAGAACAAGAACAATGGCTGTGAAATTGTTGAAATTAGCAAAGAAATCTGGAAAAAAACAGGCAGAACAACATCATCATTCCATATGTTTGTGGTTTGTCTAAGGAATTCAGAGGGATTTTGTCCAAACACAGCATCCCAATGCAATTAAACCCAACAACACGAAGACAAAAACTGGCTAAACCCATGAGCAAGTTGTATATGCAGTCCAATACAGTAAGGACAGACCTGTATATAGAGGAGACTAAACAACGGCTCAACACAATAGAGTAGCTCCTCAGGGCAAGACTCAGCAGTCCACCTGGATCTGAAGGCTAATGGACACTCCTCTGAGGACAGAAATGTTCACGTTCTGGACAGAGAAGACAGAATGAAGGAAGCCATCAATGTGAAAGTGGAAAAGCCACCTAGGCCACCAGTTGCCAAGCACCCATAACGAGATGCTGAGATCTTTCCTCAGAAAGTTCCACCACCATTAACACTCCTGACCTGGCAGCTTCACAGCCATTGTTATTGTTGGCGGTGGGAAACCACCACAATCATTTACACCTCGAGGCATGTGAGTCCCGGGTATTTATAGGCCATCAGCCACGTAAGCTGGGGGTGACTTTATACATCCGAGAGTCTCCATCAATCAGTTAGAAGGGAATATAAGAGTATACCATCAAGAACCTAAAAAGGAAGTCCAGCTGTTTTTTGGTTTTTTTTGGTGAAGCTCCTAGGTTTACACTGACCTAGATGACTGAAAATCTTTCTGCGTTATTGTGCTTTTTCTTGTGAAAAGATCAATTTAAGATGCTTGATTATGTGTACAGACTGTTTTAACTAATCTGTGTGGATCTAACTGCATTTTTTACATCTATATAAGTTTTCAAAAAAAATGTCACCAAATCAAATAAGCCTGAAACTTGAAGCCTTGTTTTGTACATAACAAGACTCATACTGTAGTTGGCCAAATTACATTACACTCATGCTCCTGGAAGACGGCAAAAAAAGATTATTTTATGACGCTTTCCTTCTTCAACTGGTATTAAATCAGCCTTGTGAACCTATAAATATGTATTTTAACCCAGACTGAAGGATGCTGCCTCAAACTAACCGTCATTTCAAACAATTCAAGTGTTAATATTAATGGCTGTATCCTTGTAGCTGTTTAAAAATGGAACAGTGCTGCTGCCAAGTTCATCATCTCCTTGTATAGTGTTTTGGTATGAGTGTGCATATGTCTGCATGTAAGGTGTTACATAATGATCTATTTAGAGAACAATAGAGTAATACATTGAAATGTTTCCATACTTAAACAGTTAAAATGGAAGGAAACTTTATTTGTGGACATCTACAGTAGTCTGGTGTTATTTTCTGTTCACAGGTCAGCTTAAATGTCCAGTATTCACTTCATACAGATGGACTGTGACAGCGGCACAAAGGGGGATCAAACGGGTTGAGAAGGCCGCCACTGTCCCTGTTTCTCACACTCCCAAGGACACATACAGCTTTGTGTATAACACCGATATAAAAACTCAAAGATAGCGTATATGCCTGCAGGGGAACAGCTGACTGCTTTGTCCTGCTTCTCTGACAGAAGCTGCAGCCTGCGTGGCAGATGCGCCAGTCTGACAGTCAGGAATATGAATATAGACAGAAGAAGTTTTACGAAAGGGAAGTTGTGACAGTTATTTATATTTTTATGTCTGCGCTTAAAGGTAGAATTGCACTTCATGCTTTCTGGCTTAAAAACGGGATGAATCAGAATAGCACTATATCTTTCCTGACAGATGTCCCAGCATCTGACGTGGCAGGACATCACACAAACACACACACACACACACACTAACATAGACACACAAACTCCACTCTGCTGCTAAGGTGATGCGACACTTGGAAACATTTCAAACCAAAGCCTTCACTCTGTCACTCTGCTTAATGCATGAAAAAAAAATGTGTTCGGAAATCTCTGAAGTAAACAGTTGTTTGGCGAAGCTAAATATAAACAGCTGTACTCGTAATGTCGAACCTCTCTGGTGTCATTCACGGGAGGCGGTGATGAATTACAGGGATCTTCACACACTTTTAACACATTATAACACACTCGAGACAGTGTCTTTGCAGACCTCTAGGGTCACTGCTAAATGGAGAAGAGCTATAATTGCAATGACTATCATATTTAGAGAAAAAGAAAGCCATGTGTAATGGATTACATTATGCAGGTGGAAAAAAGCTGTTGTACAGATGAGCTTTATGTGTGTGTTGAAGGGACATATCCTGGTCAAAAATAACTCCAAGACTCCTCACAGTAGAACTGGAGACCAAGGCAAGGCCATTAAGAGCAACTGTCTGGTTAGACAGTGTGTTTCTGAAGTGTTCAGGGCCAAATATCACAACTTGTCTGAAGGCTTAATAGATGAATATAACTGGGTGTCATCTGCGTAATGGTGGAAATTCATGCAGTGTGTCCTGATAACATTGCCTAAGGGGAGCATGTACAAGGTAAATAGTATCGGTCCTAACACAGAACCCTGTGGAACTCCATAACTACTTCTGGTGGAAATGGAACAATCATCATTAACATGAACAAACTTATCTGTTAAATATGATTTAAACCAGTTTAGTGCAGTTCCGTAAATCTATAAATGACGTGTTTACGTCTCTGCATTAAAATCATAGGAGGAAGAATAGGAAGAACTTTCAAGGTAGGTGCTAATATTTAAAGGAATGAACTAAATGGATCCAAATGCTTTAAAGGACAGACTTCATGTGCGCCAGAACAACAACAGTTGCAGTCATTGGTTCTATGAGAATTTAGTAAATAGAACAGTGGAGGGTTTGTTATGTTTGCAATGTGCTGATTTTTACTTGAAAGATGGTGACATTAGAGAGGAGAAAACTGCTGGTTGAGCACGACCTTGAGAAGGCAGAAAAATGGTCTTTGTTGTCCTTTCCTAGTTTAAGCAGTTTAATCAGAGTTGAGACCCACAAGGTAGTTTTTCAGGGCCACTTAGAGGTACCAGCCTTGGAGTGTGTAATTTTTTTCTCCCTTGAAAACAGCCCTGAAAGAGGATCAGCAGTGGTGGTTTGTGTGATTGGAACGTACAGGAAGGTTTGGGCTGTCTTAAAACAACCTGCAAGTTTCTGCAGTGGAAAACAGCTTCATGTTAGCGAATGGCTGGTGAACATAGTGGAGCTAAATTTTTCAAAAAAAAAGAAAAAAACTGTCATTGTAGGTCTAATTGTTTCAGACTAAAATTATAAATTATTTTAAATATGGATCAAAATGAACAGCAACAACAAATAAAATATAATTTATTAAATATTTCACAATGTCTAGTTTTATTCATTAATGTTACTCCCTACTACTGTGTTCATTCATGCATTAGTTCATAATACATGCATTAATTTCTGTACGGCTGATTCATGTGCTGTATTTTTGAACACTTTGAGGCTTCATACATTTACTTCCACTAAAGGCTGTTGATGGTGTACTCAAAGTGACTGTATGATTCTCATGTAAAAACAATGCTTAGACTCAATGTTGCTACTTTCAACTGCAGATTTGTTGCATTATAGAATGCTGCATGCACAAGTACATTGTATGTGAGACTGACTAAAGAAAAACCTATAGTGCTTATGTTCATAACTATGAAGGAACCTCTAAAACAGTGCAACAGTGTGACTCAGACAAAACGAATATACACAAAAAACGTGTTAGCAGAATCAATTTATTTTTGTTGCATGTGTATGCCCATGGTGTTATATTGTCGCCCAGATTTAAATAGAAGGTGTTCTTGGCTCATCTTAGGTCCTACTGGCTCCAGCAGCTCAGTGATTAAAGACCCAGCCGTCCGTTTACTCCTCCCAGACTCCGCGTTCCACCTGCCGGAGGGCAACGCTATCACCTCTAATACACTTCCTTTCCTCCAGATGATAATCTGACTTCCTGCCTTTTTGTCAATGTCACCTTAATGGCTCTTATCCCATTCGTCAGATGTCCCTTCCTCCCACGTACGGCTCCTCTGAGTGTCCACCGGCAGTTTCTCACTCGTGTCTGGCTTCTCCCAGAGAATAGAACCCGCTACGTTTATTCATGTTCTACAGTGGGGAGGAAAGTGCTCTTCATGTATTTCTGTGAGGTTTCAGGGGTAAGTGGTCTGTTTCATGACGCACTGATGATGACATCTCAGTCTTGAAGTACTCTCTTTGAAACAGAACCTCAAGGACAGCCGAGCATGCTGACCTAAACATACAGACTCCTATTCAGGCAACAAAAGAAGCTATGGTGCAGTAACTGGCTCAAATGAGCGAGAACAACATTAATCTGAAATGACATTCAACGCATATCCTCCTCTTTGCTTCTCTATTGGCTTGTTGTCTTCATTCTATCAGAGGGCATCAATCAATAAATTGGACTGGACACGACGTGAATTTACATGTTTCATGCAAGCTCTGTTTCTAATTAGGCAGTTAATTGAGCCTGGTTCTATTGAATTATTGGACATGACAGGGCTTCCATTTAATTAACCCAGCCGCGCTGTTAATATAGTAATGCAGTTGAGGACAGGGAACAGAAGACGAGACACTCACAATCATTTCATATGCAGCTGGGGAATTGTTTGTGCTCCTATTTGAGGCTGCCAGTCAAATCAGCAAATTGTACCACAGAGGTGAGAGGAAGGAAGTGTCATTCATAAGACAGATATTTTTAAAATGCTGTTTTTGTATCAGGTTATTGCTTACACATCTAACATATGGCTTTTAATAATAAATAGTTACACATTACTACCTTTTTCTATGGTGAATGCAATGCAGCTGTATGTATTATTACCTAAGGGAGGTCTGAAAATACACCCTATACATTCACATACAATGCAAATGTGATGCCTGTAGTCAACATCCTACCAGATCACATGGAACCGAAGATGCGACTCCAGCACATTGTTCAGCTAAATTGCCAGAGTGCTCCTCTAAAAATAGGGCACACAGCTGAGAGCTCTGGGGGATGTGGCACACGGCAGGAAAGAAAAAAAAAATACGGGCTTTCACTGAAAAGCAGGAGAAAAGACAGATTCTTCTAAAGCTCCAGAAGACGAATGATGTAAACAGTGAGCTACACGCACGTTTTCACAACATGGTGGGAAAAAATAAGGGTTGTGTGGGGGAAATGATGTGCTAGAAACCCCTACTTGTCCTTCATATATGCTGCGTTTAGAAGGACGGAGGCTTCCCACTGAGTTGCCTTTGGGTTGCAGGTTCATTTGAGTTTTCAATTTCCTGCCAAAAAATGAGATTCTACAAATCCACAGAAAAGCGGAGTGGGGATGATCTTTTCCTCTCACTGAGTCAATGTGAATCAAAGGAATGCTTAATGACGACTTCAAGAGCGGAGCTGGGCGCCACACTGCAGCTAATTTAATAATCACTGTTGATTTGTAAAGTGGGGGGGAGTGAGCTATCTAAGAAAAAGATTTCTTTCAGGACGGTGAAATGCATCCTTGGAAGGGATGTGGCCTATAAACAACACACGGAATATGGAAACACGGTGACATCAATGTGGAAACACATAAATGGCAACAGCATTCCTCATGGTGCCTACATACTGAAGACAAAATGACAGTGGACTGGTAGACTAATGATGAAGGAATCAGCTCAGAGTTCCAGCCAGTTCCTCAAGAGACGAGACCAATAAGTCCCAGAGACTCTGATGAAGACATGCTTTATCTAGAAACTTTGCTTCGTAAAAAAGTTCTTGTTAAGTTATTCAGATCTCATGGCTTCAAATTCGGAATTGTCTAAATTAGATTCCTCTCAGACCTAATATATTATTTATCTAAATAGCCATATTTTACTATGGGATGTGTGTGACCAGCTAAAGCACTTAGACTAATTACAGACAACATTGCAAATGTGACAGGCAGTTTGGTATATTTTGTCTTACCACATAGCAGAATATAGTTAGTCATTCAGACTAGAAGAGTTGAGCATAGTATAACAGAGCATAGTGTAGCATGGTATGGTGAAGAACTACATAGCATGTTACTGTACACTACACTGGTAAGGCATAACATTATGACCACCTACCTAATATTGTGTTGGTCCCCCTTATGTGCTCAAAAATGCTCTGAACCATTGGGCATGGACAAGAGGACCTCTCAGGGTGTCCTATGAGGTCTGGAACCAGGACTTGGCACTGGATCCTTTGGGTACTCTGGCTTGCTCAGTGGGGCCTCTGTCAATCAAACTTGTTCCACTGCATCCTGTTGATGCTTGATCAGAATGGGGTGTAGAAAGTTTAGAGATCAAATCAACATGTTGGGCCATTGTCATGTTCCTCAACATGTTCCTGATTGTTTGATGTTTTTCTATGTGGAGGGGTGCATTTTCCTGCGGGGGTAGGCCAGTGACATTAGGGATTTCCATTTTCATGAGGGAGTGTGCTTGTTGTGGGACAATGTTTGTCTGGGTGTCTAAGTCTCATCAACTTGGATGTCAAAATCCAAGGTTTTCCATCAGAACACAACATAGTACCAGTATGATCAATGTTATTCACTTCACCTGTCAGTGGTCATGATGTTGTGGCTGATCGGTGTATACTTTAGTATAATAAAGCCTCAAACAATCTTAATAATTATTACGAAAAAGAAAAAATAAACATATTAGAAAAGACAGCACAGTCACACAATGGTGAGTGAGAAATATAACGCTTTTCTAAATCTGTATCATTAGCAGAGTAAGATCTAGTGCAAAATGTTCAGGTAACTGGTCCTGATGGAGATAGGAAACAATTTTTTCCCCCACTATTTCCAAAGGTAGTGGTGCTGTTAAACCAAATACACTCAAAGGCAGAGTCTGCAGTTCCAAGGTGATAGCACCAACATGCACATAATTCACAACCCAGCTGCTTGTGGTAACATCAGGTCCTCTATATTCATTAGATAAAGCCAGTTTCAAAATTCTTGTTAATATATTAGAGCCAAATGTTTGTTTATCTATTTTTTTAATTAATTTGGGTATCTCTCTTTATCATGAGTTTGAAAATACTGTTCACATGTGGTTTGAGTTGAAGTTTAAAAATGTGTCCACTGTAGTGGAAGCCATGCATTAAAGGGATAAAACCATGCCATACAAGTCAAACAAACATTTTGAATACATTTTCTTCATCATCAATGGCATTAAATGTATGATTTGGTAATATAAATGGATATGAGCATCTATCATCATGAAAAAATATTGTGAAGTATATTTTTGGCCATAACAGCAATCCCCAGAAAAGTATAATAAATGTATAAATGCTTTGCTATTTAATGGTATCATAAATAGCTTAGCACTAAACAGCATGTTATAGCATGTGGCATACTATATAGCATAACAAAACATAATATTTTATTGTATAGTGTAGCATAGCATAGCACAGTATAGCAGGATATTGAGGTATGGCATACCATACCATATTGTAGCCTAGCTTAGTATAGAATAGCATAGTATAGTATAGCATAATATACCATAAAATAGTATAGCATAGCATAGCATAGCATATTATAGCATTGTATAGCACAGTGTAGCATAGCATAGGATATATAACATAGCATAGTATTGCATTGCATTGCATAGTATAGCAAAATATAGCATAGTTTAGTATAATATAACATAGCGTAGCATAGTGTAGCATAACATAGTATAGTATATTACAGCATATTAGTATACCACAGCATTGCATAGCTTAGTGTAGCATAATAAACAATAGAAGAGCACATTATAGCATAACATAGCATAGCAGAGTATAGCAGTGAAGTGTAGTTTATCACAGTATAAAATGGTACAATATAGTATAGGATTACAATTAGGAAATTAATTAATTTATTATTCATTGATTGATTGTACAGGACGTTCATATGTGATCACCAGAAACAAAGAAAACAACACTGAGTGCCTGGAAAAAATGAAAGTAGACCATCTTATTTATATTGTATACCTATTTATTCTTCTTCCTCCTCTTCATTTCCAGCACCTCTGTTGCTTCTTTGTTATCCTCACCATTGTCAGTGCGTCTTTCTTTTGTGTAACCTGTTTGTTATCTCTTTGTTGTTTGGAGAGTTGTTCCTTTTTCTGTCTCTGTAGTCATTTTTAGTGATTTATTCATAGATGGAGCTCGCTTGTAAAATAGACTTGAGTCTCAAAGGAATTACTGTGTGGAGAAAAAAGGTGAATAAACAAAAGCAGCTCTTGGATGTGACGCAACGTCGTGACAATGCACAGCAGATTTACCTTATTAGGTAAGACTGTTAACTACCAGTACCTGTGTAATAATAAAAAGGACATAATTAATGCTATGTACTGAGTAGATTGTTTGAGTAGATAGTATATTGTTTTGATGTAAATCAGTGAATGTGACAGAGGTTTCTCTTTTGCTTGAATGTTGGAGAAATGAATGATTTTTGAAAAGAAGTGAGGCTTCTTTCTGGTAAAAGGTAATCGTGAGAGAATACAAATGGCATTTTTCCACCCCAGCAGGTCAATTATTTATTCAGCAAGTTCCATGTTAAACACTGTGGTGATTATTTTTTCTTTGCATATTCTTGCGAGCATGGATTCCATTTTATTGGATCAACCTCCTGCTCCTGCCTTCGGTGTGTGATTTCGTTGTTCTTGGCTGTTTCCCAGCTCCTGGATGGCAAAGTGGTGCTGATACCAAGAGAAATAACCAGAAGGCATGACGACGATCCCTTGCACAGCACTTCTCTGTCTGGTGTTGTGCCAACAACTGGCCCACTGTGATATCCAACATCACAGCCGGACATTTCGCTGCGAGAGGGGGAGGGAGAGAAAAAAAAAGAGATGATATTGGAGCAGCGATTTCATGCATCCTTTAGGGAGTAAAGTGTGTGTATGTGTGGTGAGCACAGCACATGATAAAAGAAAAAGCTCAATGTGAGACCCGCAGTGATAGAAGGAGTATTCAGATCGTCTACGTGAGTCAAAGTAGCATACAGCAGTGTAAAAATACTCAAATTTAAGGAAAAGTGCTAGTAAAGTAAAAGTTTTCGCAGCAACATCCAGCTTTCCTGTGAACGCCAAAAACGTACCAGCTGGTTATGCTTAAAAGAATCTCCAATATTATATTATTCATCAGAAAAAAACTGTTGGATTTTCAATTTTCTGATGGTCTTTTAGGAAATCATAGGTGACATGTGGTTTCATCAGGAAAAAAATAACCAAATCTAAGCTTAAAATTATTTGATTATAGAGAAATCACTTGACATATCTAGTTTAGAGATGAAGCAAAAATAAAACGTTTCATCCAGATCTGGTAGAAAACAAATTCCGCAACTCAGAAACCATGACTGAATCAGTGACCAACAGTTGTGACAAAAATTCAGAGTTCTCAGATGAACTGCAGGCAGTGTTTACGCAAAGCAGAGAGAAAATGAGAGGAAAATAAAACACACTTGGTCAAAAAAATCAGCATGGTTCAGAAAAGGTATACAGAGGTTGTTTGAAGATACATTCAGCATGGTGAAACACCTTTCTAGACTTCTGTGCAGAGTAGTGTGAAAAATGCCTTATTGGTAGAGGTTGTAAAATAGATCCTGTAAATATCTATAGTATGTAGAGTCACCATTCCATCCATCCATCCATCCTTTTCTTCTGCTTATCCGTGGTCAGGTCATTCCAGACGTCCCTCCCCCTGGCAATGCTTTCCAGCTCATTCTGGGGGATCCCAAGGTGTTCCCAGGCCAGACGAGATACATAATCCCTCCAGCGGGTTCTGGGTCTGCCTCAGGGTCTCCTCCCAGGCGGACGTGCTCGGAAAACCTCCAAAGGAAGTCTCCCTGGAGGCATCCGGATCAGATGTCCAAACCACCTCAACTGTCTCCTTTCAACTTGAAGGAGCAGTGGCTCTACTCCAAGCTCCCTCCTGATGTCCAAGCTTCTCACCCTATCTCTGAGGCTGAGTCCAGCCACCCTGCGGAGGAAGCTCATTTCGGTCACTTTTACCCACAATCTCGTTCTTTCGATCACTACCCAGAGCTCATGACCATAGAAGAGGGTTGGAACATAGATGGACTAGTAAATCGAGAGCTCCGTCTAGAAGCTCCCTCTTCACCACGATAGTCTGGTACAATGCCTGCATTACTGCTGACGCTGCACCAAGCCGCCTGTCCATCTCACGCTGTATTTTCCAGTCACTCGTGAACAAGATCCTGAGATACTTAAACTCCTTCGCTTGGGGAAGCAACTCCCCTACAGCTCGGAGGAAGCAATCCACCGGTTTCCAGCAAAGAACCATGGCCTTGGACTTGGGGGTGCTGGTCCACATTACCATTGATTTCTATTATTGGTAACACCTGTGGGCACTTAGGAAAATGTTGGACAGGCTGATTCCAGTTCTTTTTTTTCAATTATTGCAAAAAATCAAAAATCAAAGACATTACACTTTTGTCTTTTTTATGACTAAAGGCATTGAAGCTGTGTTGTACTACACAAAAATACATTTTGAGTTGTGTTTACTTATATCCATGGTTGTGTTGTTTTCATAAAAGGTGCAGGACTTTATATTGCAGTAAAAATAGTGAGTGAAAAATGTGACAGGAGCAACATAATAAATAAATAAAAGTCCCTTTTAACATTACCACAACATTAGTAACAGTGAAGCATTAGTGAGGCAACGGTGTGTGATTGTTGCAGCTGCTGCAGGTGGAGGTAGTTTGAACCGCGTCATATCCAGTGTTATAACCAGGGACAACAAACACATCTGAGGTTTTATCACATGATTAATGGAAGAAGAAAGAAGAAAACACAAAGTTTTCAGATGTACAAATCTTCAGTTTTTAGATTTTGTCTCCAATCTTTGATTTTGGATGAGATATTGGATGATGAAATCGCTTTCATGGGGAAAAATCACTTTACAAACTCGCTGAAATGTGACCCCTTTATGAAACATCAGAAGCCAAAAAGGTTGGAAAACCCTGCCTTGATCTTCAGCAATGCGTTTTCTTTTGAAAGTTTTTTTCATTTTCCATTGTGTGAAATCTTCATCTTAAAATTAACTAAAGCTGTCAGATAAATGTAATGCAGTGTGGTGGGAAATATAATATTTCCCTCTAAAATTTAAAGAAATCAAAGTAGAAAGAAGCATAAAATGGAAATGCTCAAGTAAAGCACCACTGAGCTGTACTTAATCACAGTACTTCAGTAGATTTATTTGGTTACTTAGGAGGTCTGATGTGCATCTGTTGGCAGTTTTTTGCTTGCTGAAGTCAAAGAAGATGATTTTCCAAGATTGTTTAATGGAAACCCTCAGTACTGAAGAGAATATCTCTCTGATTTTAGGTTGCATACGTGTTGCTTTGTTGTTCACAGACATATTGGTGTTTTCCATCCTCTCCCAGCAAAAGCTTTTGTCTAATCTGTCTGCATCAACATTGTCACGTTCACTGTTGGCTCTTGTTGTTTTCTTCACAATGATGCTATTTTTTTACCAAGATTTGGTCACAATTTTAAGGCAGCTTAATGTCGCCGAGTGGGCTGATCATTTTATGTGCGTTGTTCTTATCTTTGATGCTTGCTAAAGGATTTTTACAGAGTCACAGACAGGTAATCTGATGTAAATTTCCCAGATTGCTATTCTGACATCATGCTCAGGGACTGCAGATGAAAATCAGACCTGCCTGTATTTGCTGAACTTCCCACTAACAGACGCATGTTCTTTTTAGCATGATAAAGTACACACATATAATACAGCATTACATTTCCAACTGTCTCTTACCTATGTGACCTTGACAACAAAGAAAGACTAGGTCTACCAGAGCACGGAGATTTGAGAGCCTTTGTGTTCTTGAAGTGCTCAGAGAACAATTTCTCAAGGACTCCATTTCTCATCTGGGAGAGCAGTCAAACAAGTGGGCCTTGCTCTCCGTCTCTACACACACCTCAAACACACCTTCTGCGTGGGCAATGAACCCAGGCTTTGAGTCACTCAAAATAGTCTGTCGCCTCCCAAGGATCCTGTGCTGCTTCATCTTGTCTGCCTCCGAGGTATTTTCTGGGAGGCGTTGGCGTCCGCATGGCTAATTGAGCAGGGGATGTATCGTCACAGAGTGCTAACGGCAAACCTCTATGTAACACAGCTGCAAATGAGCACTGTCCAGCCTCCAGGGAGGACGGTGGAGACAGAGAAGCTGAGGTGTCACTGCAGTCAGAGAACCATAATGAGGAAAAAGCACAAAAGTTTTACTTAAGTGAAGAGGTTGTGTTGTAAATGATTTGTGCACAGTGGATATGAGGTACCACACTGCAAATTACTTGGCACTTGCCAAGATTTAAAATCTTATTTTCAGACACGATAGATAATTTGGCTCGTTTTAAAGTTAATTACTTTTTTTTTAGTCCTTGATTTTACAGTACAATCTTAGATTTGAGGGAAAAAAAAAACGTATTTCAAGATTTCTTACCAAGTAAAATTTACTTGCTGCATGGACAGATAATTTCACTGCTTTTAAGTAATTTCTTCTCAAATCCAGTGTTTTTATTTCATATTTAGGCTACTCTTTTTTGCAGTGCACTCTTAAAAGACAAGCTGATAGAAGGTGAACTCCAGCCCCATCTCGAGCTCTAACTACATGCTAATTTAGCTTGAATGTATAATTTCTGTAAATATGATCTTCCTACATGATGTTCTAAGATCTAAATTGTAGATTTATAGCAGAACCATTAAAAAAAGCTGCTTAAACCTTGCAAGTATGCACTGATTTTCAAGTGATCTAAAGAGAAACCCAGCAACAATAAAACTTTCCATATATAATTTTTCATTAGAAAAACAAAATCTCCACAATATGATATAGGATCAGAAATATAATTGGGATGCAGCCCACATTGGGGTCCTATGTGTGGCGAGTGGAAACCCGGCATAGCCTGTGGAAGAATAGAATTGAGTAAATAATCATTAAAACTATGCGTTCACATATTTTTTACATGCACGTAGAAATACACCGATCAGGCAGAACATTATGACCACCTACCTGATATTGTGTTGGTCCCCCTTGTGTGCTCAAAAATGCTCTGAACCATGGGGCATGGACAAGACGACCTCTCAGGGTGTCCTATGGGGTCTGGAACCAGGACGTTGGCAGTGGATCCTTTGGGTACTCTGGTTTGTGCAGTGTGGCCTCTGTCAATCAAACTTCCACTGCATCCTGTTGATGCTCGATCACAATGGGGTGTAGGAAGTTTGGAGGTCAAATCAACATGTTGGCCAACTGTCATGTTCCTCAACATGTTTCTGATTGTTTGATGTTTTTTCATGTGGTGGGGTGCATTTTCCTGCAGGGGTAGTCCAGTGTTTTTTGGGATTTCCATTTGCATGAGGGAGTGTTCTTGTTGTGGGACAATGTTTATTTGGGTGTCTAAGTCTCATCAACATGGATGTCAAAATCCAAGGTTTTCCATCAGAACACCACATAGTACCAATATGATCAATGATATTCACTTCACCTGTCAGTGGTCATAACGTCGTGGCTGATCGGTGTATATTTGAAACTGAGCAAGCCTTATGTAGTAAATAATGATGTAAACTTGCAGCGGATACCTGAGGTTAATGTTTGAATGCCTGTCACACTGCAGCTCATGGCATGGGAGGAGAAGAAGCAGCTCCTCAGCCACACACACCTGCCTCCCGTCCTCCGAGCCCGAGACACGATGGGAGGACAGCAAAACTGAAGAGCCTCTTAAACATTTATCACAAAGTGCCACTCCAGTGCTCACTTTCTCTGTGAAATTTCATCTGACATTACCTTCTAACACTGATCCTTTACTAGAGAGCATAGCTATCTGGCTGGCACCAACACTGGCAGCCAGGATTAAATGTTTGATTCGCTGCCACACATGGGAAATTAAAAAAAAAAAAACGAGGCTCTCACAGAACTGCAAGGCACTTTGAATAAAAGCAACCCACCAAATGGTAGCGTGTTACATTACATCTACATCGAAGAGAGGAGCAGCAGCCGGTGTGCTGCATATTTACTCCCTGAAAATTTCATGTTTCCTTAATTGACTTGGTTTCACAGCTTGCTTCACAGCTCCAGCTGACACCTTCAACCACTTACAACTGACGGAGATTGCCACCACCTCCATATGCTGCATGCGTGCATCTTGGCAGTTGAGATAAGTGCATACACTGTACATACTGTAAGCGGCTGCAGTTTCCATGCATGCAAGACTTGTGTGTGGGGGTGTGTGTGTTTGTGTGCACATTTAAATGCTGCTGCTGCTGCTGGTGCACAGTTGGACAGAGAGCTGATTCCACCCTTAGAGGCAGCTCAGCCAGTCAAAGATAGCAGAGGGAGAGAGGGGGAGAGAGAGAGGTGGGGAGGAAGGCGAAGAGAGAGAGAGAGAGAGACAGAGAGAAAAAGATGAATTTGACTCCAGGCAACAGATGCCCAATTAACATATCCCCATAATTAGGATGATGTGGAAGGATGAAGATGAAGATGTAAGGGCACAGCTGTTGTTGTCCGTCTCAGGCAGCCTGAATATTCATGTGACATTTTTATGATTTTTCAATTTTCTTGCTGCACACGATGGCGCTGCCACGTTACGCGCCAATTAAACGACCACGGTGCTCAAGTTCATTAAGGATGAAGGCGTATTTTATTAGTGCAAAGTGAAAGGGGCCACCAGCGTTGAGTTGCCGGCGAGTGGACTGGATGAAACACAAGAGAAGTCGGGCCACCAAGAAACAGAAAAAGACTTCTCCTCGTAGTTTCAATCGTAGCATCTAGACTTGCTTGAGTTTCCTGAAGACGTTTCACCTCTCATCCAAGAAGCTTCATCAGTTCTAAACTGACTAGTTGGGAGTTCCAGATTTTTATACTCTTTATGAGCCATTAACACAATTGAAGCTTCAGTGTGCTGGGCGTGTGATGGCCCTCCCATCATGCGAGTCTTTAGGTCCCTCCCTCTCACCGTAGAGTTCATTAGGGCCCTTTGTGGCTAGCTGTGAATGGGTTCTGTTCTTTCTAGGTAGAGAATGTAGTACTGCATTGTAGGCAGGTGAGAGGTGATGTCTCAGGCCTCCCCCTCTGTTTAATGACGGTTATTCCAGTTGAACATAGATGGCTTCCATCACCTCCCTCTCAAACCATCTGTCTTCACTGGCCAAAATTCGTACGTTATTGTCTTCGAACAAGTTGCCCGTGTTCTTCAGATGCAGGTGGACTGCTGAGTCCTGTCCCGAGGAGTTGGCTCTTCTGTGTTGAGGCATACGCCGGTGGAGCGGTTGTTTGTCTCCCCAATGTACAGGTCTGTGCACTCCTTGCTGTACTGGATTGCGTACACCACAAAAACGACTTTGTATCATTATGAATATACTGTATGCCTTTTCTGCATTTCCTACAGTGTAAACTCCCCCCCCCCCCCGAAGCAGCTTAATGTGTGCAAATGTGTGCAAATTTATACTGATGTGCCAGAGTTCAAACATTTGTAATAATGTGGTTAAATGAAATTACGCTTTCGAACAGCGACTGTCTTCTTTAGCGCACGAAGGGGGGGAGAATAATGAAGGATGAAAGAAGCCGACCACGAGCTCCAAATAGCTGTCAGCTCGGCAGCGAGGAGTGGAGCAGAGTGCAGCACTCACTCATCCATCTTTGTCAGAAACTTCTGCTCCAGTGACTCCATCCAGTGCAGCTATCAGGCCTCTCTTTGTGCCCTCGTGACGCAGCGGCCTCCTTCCTCAACTTCTGGATCAATTATTCAGATGGCTATCCTATAAATATCGGTCTGTTAAAAGGAGGAGATACCCATCAGAGGGCTGCGTGAGCTAAAGAGGCCCGTTCCCTCGCGTTAGAGGATAAAAATTACAGCATTTAATCTGCTGCAAGATGTACGACTTTTTGAGAGGCTGCATTTAAAATTCAAGACATTTAAGTTATTAAATCTACGGCTAAAACGGTAGTCATGTGTCAGTTATTTTAGGAAGGGCAGTCGCGTGCTGATGGTGGGTTCTTGGTGTGGATTTTGAAACATGGAGTTAAAATTTGGGAAATAACACATCTTCTAAACCACATTAAGACTAGTGGCCCTGTCAGGTAGTTTGGTCATAAAAAAACTGACCCAAAACAGAAAGTCAGAGAATCACCAAAAGTCAGTACAATTCATCCAGAGGGGACCATGAATGTGTGGCTAAACTTCCTGGAAATCCATCCGTTTGTTGTTGAGATATTACTCTCCAAGAAATCTGTGGTACAAGAGAAAAAGTCAAGGGATCATCTGTTATTAAGATACATCATCTGGGAACAACGAATATTTGTCTTAAATCTACATAATTTGTTGGATAAATTAGAAGTTAACCTGCCAGTGGAGCTAAACAAGAGTCCAAAGAGTTAATCCTGTAGATATCTTTGATAAATTGACCAAATTTTAATGTCGATCCATCCAATCTTTGTCATTTCAGTATCAAACTCATACTTGAATCATGTACATTGATCAGCCACAACATTATGACCACTGACAGGTGAAGTGAATAACATTGATCATATTGGTACTATGTGGTGTTCTGCTGGAAAACCTTAGATTTTAACATCCGTGTTGATCAGACTTAGACACCCAAATAAACATTGTCCCACAACAAGCACACTCCCTCATGCAAATGGAAATCCCAAATGTCACTGGCCTAACCCCGCCAGAAAATGCACCCCACCACATGGAAAAAACATCAAACAATTAGGAACATGTTGAGGAACATGACAGTGACCCAACATGTTGATTTGACCTCCAAACTTCCTACACCCCATTGTGATCAAGCATCAACAGGATGCAGTGGAACAAGTTTGATTGACAGAGGCCCCACTGCACAAGCCAGAGCACCCAAAGGATCCAGTGCCAACATCCTGGTTCCAGACCCCATAGGACACCCTGAGAGGTCCTCTTGTCCATGCCCAATGATTCAGAGCATTTTTGAGCACATAAGCGGGACCAACACAATATTAGGCAGGTGGTCATAATGTTATGCCTGATCTGTGTATATCAACCCTTTTACCTATTGAAATCCACACCTCTTTTGTGCCTCAATTTCAATGAATTTCCCTTTACCTCCATATATATATAGCATCTTTGTAACCTTTACAGTTGTCCGCAATCATAGTGCTGCTTTGTGCTACATTCAAATGTGATGCTGTGGTGTAAAAGACAGACAGGTGAGATATTAAAAGCAAAAAATAATGATAAAAATAAATGAATACAGAAAGAAAACCTTCTTATGCTCCATGTCTGATATAGAAAAATGGTGTGAGTCATCTGCTCTGGCCTTCGTAGTCACTTGAGTTTTGTTGAATACCTGCAGTATGAGAGATTGTCAGCTTTGCTACACCATCATTCAAATAAGGGGATATCTTTTGGAAGAAGAATGTGGACACCTTCAGTAAGAAATCCACAGACTTAGAGAATATGATGAGAAGCGTTAGCACACTGCATCTGTAAAAGAAAGAGATGGATTTCATTTTGGAAGCCAGAAGGCAGTAAAATCTTTTCACGGGGTTGGATGAACCGTCATTCCATGTCATATTGTTCAGATATTTTTCCCATTTCTTGTTTCGGAACTCTTCATATGTGGTCAGATGTAATTATAGCCACAGAAGACTGCAGGAGACAGACAGAAGGTGAAGTGGCACTTCCTCTACTGGTGACAAAAGGGAAGACAGGATGACAGGAGTCTGAAGAGCCTCCTACAGACAGATGCCTGCACTGCTTGCTGCTCCACAAAACCCTCCCTGCAGTCGAGGGCCTGTCGGGTCAGCTGGTGCCAAAACGGAGAGACGACTTCTAGTATGTCGCTCTGTCACACTGCGGAATCATTTTCTATAACCAGTGGCCCTGTAGTCTGGAGATGCTCGAAGATTCACCGCCTGTTTGATATTATGTCTTGATGATGAGACATGGATCTAATCAGTGAGTTTAGGGAGCCTCAAAAATGGTGCGGAAAAAAAGCGAACTCCTGCGCCATCTGACAGCAGCTCCGGTTTAGAGCCAGAGTGCCGTCGACAGACTCATAAGTGGCGCATAATGATAATTAACACGCCAATTAGACATCTGCTGTGTTTCCAAGGCTGTCTTGAGAATAATGTGTTTACAATTAAGAGGAGAGCTCAAATGAGCAAAGAGGCACACATCATCCCCCTTAATGGCCAACGTTCAACAGGAGGACAGATTTGGGTGCGACGGGTCGGCCGGTAGCCTGTGATTGTTTCATAAGTGGAGGCCCGGGGAGGTTGTCATATCTGATTAAATGGAGGGAGATACAGGGGCCAAATGAGCTGGATGGAGCAGCAAACACCAGGAGCGACACATTACCACTGGGTGTCACCACTGATCACATCATATCATCACTCCCCCTCCACCCCTGACAACTCAATCAATGGCCTAATTGACTGGGACCAGGGCTGCTGTCACAACAGGTTCCAGCTCTGAGGGAATAGCTGGACCGAACCACTGATTTATTCTGAGATTAACAACGGTTTATAGCTCAGGAGCAAGGAAGGAGTTCAAGGAAAACTCTTTTTTTTTACAGCAACTTTAACCACAAGATGGCACAGTTGGACCATAAAAAGTAATCGACTGCTCACTCTTCTCTCGCTGGGTGTTTTTTTTAAAACCTTTGTTTTATCTCAGATCATAAAGTTTTTATAATTCTTCATCAATCTCTGAAGGGTGATGATGACATTTAACAACCTGTAGGCTTATATCAATAGTTTCATACGCCAAGATCACGATGGAAGAAAAGCAGCTGTTGTTTTTCTTGCAGAAGCATTTCTTCATGTGTTATTGATATTCTGTCTGCTGGCCACCCAGAACACCACAGGTGAGGGGTTTTTTTCCCACTCAGTTCTTGTATAATTTAGATGTTTTTGGATCTTAAATGCACTCTATATATGAAAACTGAGGGTTTCTCAAGCTTGCAAGTGTGCATGTATCTCAGCCAAACCTTCAAATTTGTCAATTTGCACTTCAAAAATTTCGGATTTTCATACTTAGAATATTCATTTTTTGCCCATTCCCTTGTCTTGTAACCTCACATCACCAATATAGCAGATTCCCTGCATCAAATTTTACCAAATCTGAACTGAAAAGTGTAAAAAAAAAAACATGCTTTTTTACATATTCTTCGGTAAGAGGGTTTATTTTGGAAGTTTTCTCTGTTTATTCTGTCTTGTCTGCTGCTAGCAGTGCACGGACAATCTGGCTCTGATTGCAGACTAAGCCCAAGTGAGTGTGTTTTCCAGCTCTCCTGCTGTGCGGGCGAGATTGAGCCTGGATTTCCACTGGTTGGCTGTGAAACAGATACAAGGTATTTGATTGACTGAACCCTTCCCGCATTTGTCTGCCTCCTCCTTGGAAGCCTTGACGGGCAGAGATCCGCCAACAAAGTCACGTTCAAGGAAAACTCCCCATCTGCCAGGTATTCTGTCTGGGTGTGCGCACAATCATCCCTTGAATCACAGCCAAAAACACAGACACAAAGACACACACAGGCACCGGTGAGGCAATCAAGTGAAACCCATTTGTCAAATATCTATTTTGGGGTTCATAAAAAGATTGATGGATAGTGTCTCCACATCCAAAATATTTTGTAATGATGGTAAAATAAATCATTTACTGAGAAGCAACATATTACTATAGTACTTACATGAACAAAGCTTTCTCAAGGGTGGTCTGTGTTTCCTTTAATGAGGACACCTTCCTGTCCAGGGACCACATTGCTTAGCCTCATTGGTGCCAAAAGTGCCAACAGGGAATATTTGAAGGGCCGATTTAGGGACAGTACAGATTTTACCGTCTAATATGTTTGTTGTGTTGATGTTAGTGTGACAAAGATGTGCCTGTTCCACCCTAGGAAGAGGGAAGCATTTGGTTTAAGGGGATACATTAGAGTGTCATTACCATATACTGCTAAAAGGGATCATGAGGTGTTAGTCCTAATATTGTTCCAGACCATAATGGAGTAAATGAAAAGCCATTAAGCAAAGATCCTGATTTACCTTTGACCTACTTTTCAGCTTTGACCTACTGAACATTCTGACTGTCAGAGAGAATGACTGGCGGCTGGCTTCACACTCAGCAGCAACATGAGACGCTGACAGATTTATGAGGAGTCCGGACGCTAGTCGCCCATGGTGACCGGCCTACTTGGTTCTGGTAGGTCTGTGAGGTCACCCGTTGAAGGTATTCCTTCAAGACCCGCTGGGAGGGAGAGAGAAGTCCCAGAGGAGGAGCAGGAATTATTGAATCTCCCAGCTGGACTAAAACCAAGCTGCCCTTTTAACCTGACCCCAGTGCTCACTGATATAATGCATGTATGGCTAAGCCCTGTGGGTAAATTTGAATGCCGGGTCAAACAAAGAACAGAAAGAAGAGATTACAATATTGCATAATCACTGAGCTGAGTGAAGTCTTTTTATCTGAATTTAGGGACTTGTACTGGAATGCTATAATACGTCTATCGATCGTAGTATTATTATATCAAAATGGGGAGGGAGCTATTGATTTTAGGATTGTATAATATTGTACCAGAAGCCGAAAAGGTAATGCTTTTATTATACTCTCGTGTGAACATGCACATGGAGAACTTTGGAAATAGTAGAATTAGTTCCATGACTTTTCCACACATTGACACTCCTGCCGAGCCTGCACGCTAATGCCCTCGTAGCTTTTTTGGCCATTTTAGGATGCAGGCACAGTGTTCTTGACTTTTACGTGACATGAACCCAAGCGAATTTACTACAACTACGTACTATTTGCAGACACATAAAGTACAGCCTGACTCACCAGATGTAGATTGCAGGTATGTAGATTGCAGCCTGCCATTGGTCGAGCTTTCACCTCCCCTTCCGCTATCTACTTGTTAGCGTTTTGGAAAGCTTCTTCACTATAGGAAACAACGACCTCTATGAAGCAATGTAACACAACAAAAATCTTACATTTTGCAAAAAGTTCTGATTGTGCAGTAAAGAAGCCCCGTTAGTTTTTAAAAACCATTTTACACAGTTCTGTTTCTGCACCATGCAGATCGGCCTAACACTCCCCGAGCAGTAGGTTCTTTTATCAAAGGTGGAGCTGAAGTCAGGAGGCACTTAGCTTAGCTTTGCATATTGGCTTGAAGCAAGAAGGAACAGCTAGCCCCGCTTTCTCCCAAAAAGAGTTTTTAAAAAAACAGCTCACTAACTAAACAGTTTGTCGCTCATTTGTATAATCTCTTCAGAAACTAAAACAGAAAAACGACAAGTTGTGCTTATGGCAAGAGCGCCAAGTATTTCTTCTCTGGGTGTAGTGATTTCCCCTGAACCTCTTATGATGACAGGATGCCAGAAATGACAGCTTCTGTTCAATTTCTGTTTCTGTTTCTTAATTAAGAAAGACAAAAAAATGCTTATAAATCCTTAAGACGGATTGTTTCCTACTTCTTCTGAGCTTCAAGTTAAACAAACCTGCTTCCTGTTTATCATGACAGAGCTTTCAATCTTTCCATTTAACTATTAGTATTTCTTGAAATTTGCACAGTTTCCTTAACAGTGACAAAGATGGCAACACATGGGGCTGGATAGCTTAGAATTCTGGTAATAGTGAAATTGAATTGGCAACCCGTTGACAGGTCAACAGCTAACAAGTGTCTTGTAAAATAATCAATTGGTTTATGTCTTTTACATGTGGAGCGTCAAGATCAAGAGTAACCCACTACACAGACTAAAAGCCTCTACTGAGTATTACAGAAACACTGTAAGAGCAACGGTAAATGTAAAATACATGAAGCATTATCAAGTCAGTGTAGACTTACTAAGACGACGGGAATGCATTAATGACTTTTAGTTGAGGGTCTATCTGCCGTGGCCAGCTACCTCCGTGTTTCCACGGCAGCACGAAGCAGCAGAGGTGCATAACAGCACAGCAGCCTGCTTTCACATTCATAGAAATCCTAGCCATTAATTCCCAAGAATGGAGGTGAGTTCCAATGGTGATGAAATATATGAGAGGAGCAGAGGCAATTTCTATCTTTAAGCCAACAGACACCCCCTTCACTTCATTCTGTCTTGGCTGGTTGGGGTGGTGTGGTGAGGTGTAGCAAGGTGATGTAGAGAGAGTGGGCAGATCTTTTTTTTCTCTCCCCTACTGGTAAGTCCCCTGCATCTCAATCAGACTGTGAAAATATCAGTCTGACTGAGGCTGCGAGGGAACACGGAGGCTGGCTGGCTGGTGATGTAAACAAAACTGCAATTCATGACTTGCTGCAACAAAGCCGAGCTACAGCGTTTTCCACTCTGCCATTATATTTGTCCTGCCTCCCTAAATCTCCTTTACAGTGCATCGCAAAAAAAGTGTGTCATACAAGCGTTGGCAAGTTGAAGCGAGAACATAAATGATTCACTGGCTCGCTGACTCCGAGGGGCCCACAACGCTCTGTGGGCGATGCAGAAGAGACGCTCAATATGCAGTGCTGGTCGTGCCAGTTGGCAACAGGGCGCCGTCGGCTGGCACTGCTCACAGCCCTTGTAGGTACTGACATCTTCAACATGATTGTAACATCCCATATGCCCTAATTCTTCCACCCCCGCTCCTGAATCCAGACAACCATCCTCACCAGAGCCTGAAATAAGACTGGGGCTCATACATACTGTGCTCTATCTCCTCTCAACATCTCATTATGCTCCCTGCTGCAGAGCAGAGGGGTTTTTCTACAGCTACATGCAAGCCTCGGAAGATAATCAGGCAGGCAGCTAAGGCACTTTTCAATCACAGTAGTGCATAACAACCACTCACTTGTGAATTAAATGTCACAGCAGAAGCACCTTTATTTTTCCTCCCTTCAGATTTCTAATCCCCCTCCTCCTCCTCCTCCTTCTCCTCCTCCTCCTCCTCTTCTTCTGTGTCGTCTTCATTATCAGTCGCTGTTAGAGGCGCTGCAGCTGCAGCAGCGCAGGGAGCAGCTGTGGCGTTGCTGCTGTGTTCGCCGTCGCCTCCGTGAAGATCAGAAGCCTCCAGAATCACTATCTAGAACCCAGATAAACATCGGGGTTTTTATGAGCAACTTCACAAAGCACTGACAGGTGAAATCCCTGTAAACCCCAGCCAAAGCAGCAGATTATGTTATCTGTGAGGTGATAACATTGCGCTCCCCTTCTGACATCAGGTGCTTTATGAAATGGTCTCCTCATATGTCAGTGTGTGAGTGCTGTTCCTTGAAAAAGTCTTTGTCTCATAAAGTGTACAGTCTCCTGCGTTGTTGCTGTGTTGTTGCACAAGCAAAGACGTCCTCGTCATGACTGGGCAACCTGGAGAAGTACTACTGCTGCTGTGACACTTTAAGAGGAGGCAGATTTTTAGGTGTTGTAACAGTTTAATTTGACAGCCCCAACAGCAGCAACAGAGGCGTGCTTGCAAATGTACACTGGCAGCGCAGGTTCCCCAGCTGGAGGAAGAGTTGAAAGTCACGCTTTCAGCACTTCATTATTTCATCTCTACCTCAAACACTGAATGGCAAAGCTGTCAAACTGTGTTCTTTGGGGCTAAGTAATCTTGTGATGCGAGTACATTTTAAAGAAACAGCCTCGACCCGGGAATGGATTCCTTTTTCCTCTGCTGTGATGTTAGAATTCTAGGGGGGGAAAAAAAAGCTCCCGAAGCCCAGGGTCACCCCAAGTGAACGAGTTCACGTTAGCCTAACTCCAGTTCCCTGGATCGCTCATTAGGAGCTTGGCTGAGCACTCAAGGTTTTGTTTGGATGGCTCCCAAATGGAAACACAAGTTTGGAGCCGTGCCAAGCTGTCAGCCTGGTGCATGAGCTGCAGCGTGAATGATGGTCGGCGGCTCGGATAGAGCAGTCCTCCGGGGCTGTCAGTGGAACAAACCTTGTGTCCAAATGAGGAAAGCACTAATCACTCAGAGCAGCATGATCTGACTTGAATATTCGTTTAAATCTGACAACATCTGAACAAACAGTAATGGTTTTTAGATATTCTGGTAAATGTCTGCCTGCCTGCTTTCGCCATTCTATAAACAGGTTCTCATTTACAATTGATGATGCACATGCAGTAGTTCGTAAAAGTGAGACGAAATAAAGGTTGTTGGGAAAGCTACTTGGAAATTGTAGTGAGATAAGCTAGCAGTTATTCTACTAGGGACATAAAGATCTACTGGAGCACAGGCCCTCTACTAAATCAAATCACACCTTTTTAAATTAAATGCCTGCTGCACATATAAAATATACTATACAATGTGGTATACTGGGCAGCATGATGGTATTTTGACATTAATTGTTTTAAAAGTATGCTGGCTGCAAGTGAAGCTAACTGTAAGTTTGAGGGAAAAGTGTTCAAAGGTGCTTTGATCCAGCAGAATGCAAGTAGTCCATAGTCTTCCAGGCAGAGCTCCTTCATAGATATTAGTTTGTGAGTGAATTTGCAATTAGCAGATTTGCAGGCAAAAAGAAATTATCTCATTTCCAGCAACCTCTCCAACACAATTAAATGGAAAGTCTTAAAGTCTTCCCTAACACACAAAATCGTTAATGCATGGATGAATATGCAGGGTGATCGGGTCAGCTGGCAAGTCGCCTTGTATGGAGCTCCCCAATGCAGATAGCAAAAGGGCCTGTTCCTAAAAATTCATTTCTCACTTTCACGCAATGAAGTATCATAGTAATCATCAGTGGTGTGTGAGGGCTGAATGATGGCAGTGGTCAATGTAAAAGCAAGACAAAGAAGAGCACAAGTGGCTGAGGTGTAAGAGAGAGGGATCTGGCTCAGCAGGCCGACTTATATATCCCAGGACACTGGCCAGGTGAACCAGGTTAGCTGATTGTAGGCTCCGCCCAGCCAGAGACCTGCAAGAGAAGAGCAAGAGAGAGATGACTTTTTTTAAGCAGCAGAGTGCTAAAAATTACATTCCTATACAACTAAGCTGCATTCTCAGTTATATTTGGATGTAAACATGTGTTCTCCTGGATTATATTATCACTTATACAGCTGTAAATATGTTTGCCAGTTTATTTTACTGCTTTCTTTCTGGTGCACCGTTTCAGCTAATTAATCGCAAATTGGATAGGGTGGAACTCATCACCCAGGAAATGATGAAGAAGGAGTCTCTGTGTGTCGGAATTATGCTACCACCGCACCTAATACCTCTTGATGTGGACTTTATGGCTCTTAGAAATGGAAAATGTTTTCGAGCATCTTTAACTGTTACAATCGAGAATACAGTATAGCTGTAAAGGGGAATAATTTTTGCCATAAAACAACTGGGAGCAACCTGTCAGTCAATCAATACAGTCCCACCCTAAACTAAACACTGCATTATTGTTTATTTTACTCTAAATAGGACCACGATTTCAAACACATAAACACATGCTCTACTTAAGAAGTCTTGAAACTAGTTATTGAGTCACTACACTCATTAGAAAAATATTTACTGAAGTAGCAAATTAAGTAAGAGGTAGTATCATTTCCCTTAGACTTCTATATAGTCAGACTTCTTTTTGCAACCAGAGGAGTCGCCCCCTGCTGACCATTAGAAAGAATGCAGATTTAAGGAACTTCCACATTGGTTTAATGTTTAAGAGCCCGAGGCTACATCTATCTTTTACATACAATCCATGCTTAGTATATGCTGTCCTGTGGGACGTCTCATTACCCCTAATTTGTACAACAGTCAAAGAGCCACATTAGAGCTACATTAATGGGAAAAAAAAACAACATGAATTATCCTTATTAGCCGCACAGGACCATTAAATGAGACTCTGCACACCTGTTTTTTGTAAATATTACAAACATAATAATGCGATAAATTTCATCAGTCTGTAACCTCTCAACATATGTCAAACACATCACTATAGCTCTGATCACAGCGCCTCATATACATTTGCAACATCCATTAAACAGCGACTTCCAACAGACGTTTTTTCCTCATCAGCTCCCTGTAAAAACCATTCACCAACTTCCAGCTAGACTCCTGGATGCTTTTAGGTGAATTCCGCTCTCTGCACAAACAGGGAGGATATATTTTTGGCATATTGAACACTTTTTACTCTCCCTCTTCGACTCGTCAAGTGCGAGGCAAAACATAACTTGTCACGGTGATCTCCCCGAAAACTCTCAGTTTGTTTTCTGATTCCTCACACGATACGAGGAATAAAAATGCCAGTACATATGTGGAAAACACACACCGATCAGCCACAACATTATGAGCGCTGACAGGTGAAGTGAATAGCATCGATCATATTGGTACTATGTGGTGTTCTGCTGGAAAACCTTGAATTTTAACATCCGTGTTGATGAGACTAAGACACACAAATAAACATGGTCCCACAACAAGCACACTCCCTCAGCAAATGGAAATCCTAAATGGTCTACCCCCGCAGGAAAATGCACCCCACCACATGGAAAAAACATCAATCAGGAACATGTTGAGGAACACATGGCCCAACATGTTGATTTGACCTCCAAACTTCCTACACCCCATTGTGATCAAGCATCAACAGGATGCAGTGGAACAAGTTTGATTGACAGAGGCCCCACTGAACAAGCCAGAGTACCCAAAGGATCCAGTGCCAACGTCCTGGTCTCCATAGGTCACCCTGAGAGGTCCTCTTGTCCATGCTCAAAGGTTCAGAGCACTTTTGAGCACATAAGGGTGACAAACACAATATTAGGTAGGTGGTCATAATGTTATGCCTGATCGGTGTATATGTTTCACCGAAAAGATCTTCTTTTTCCATGTTTTTTTGGTAATATTCAGGGTCCTGCATTGGGCAGTGTGTTGCTTTTGATCACATTTTATCACAGAAGTCTACTTGGATCGACTGTAGTTCCTATTTCCCAAATCCTGGCTCCACTTCCTCTCCCTCTCTGCTCACTTCACTGGGCTGTACAACAGCAGTTATTAGGAGCACAGATTAAATGGATGGCGCATCCCACGCTGTTTGATCCTATTAATAATTAAGCAGGGCGAATATTATACAGTTCACATACTTAAAACATGGAGTTCAGTGAGTAGGTCAAGAATGATTACACACTGCCGGCTGACAAGCAGTGAGAATCCATTTGTTCAGCAGTAATTAGCCTAAATGATAAAGTAATGCACCCCCATTAAGGGAGAGAAGGCCGAGCATTCAGGAGAACGCTAAAACTACAGAGGAGCCACAACATCCCCATGCAGCGCAGACAAGGATTTATTTGCATGAGAACAATACAATCTCCTCAATCCTGTGAAGACTCTTGAGGCTGATTTATATACAGTGTTTCTTGCAGCAGTCATGTTTAATGTATTTATCGTCTAAGTATGATGTCTAAACGGTGTCAGAAAGCAGCGAGCAGGCCCTGAGGGCGAGCTGTGACAGCTATCAGAGGCTGAGTTTCTGACCTCCAGGTGAAGCTTCTTTACAAGCCTCCCAAGGCTCCGAGGTTCATCAATAATTTACTGCACCGGCGGTCATGTTAACACCATCCTTAAGCGTGTCTATTATGCACCTCACACACACACACACACACACACACACACACACACACACACACACACACACACTTATATATATTCAACACCGATGCACAGACTCTGATATTTGTTAGTTGGCTCCATCCTCTAAACACACACAAACGGGGGATTGAGGTTATAAAATGATCCTCATTATCTTGAATCATCTGGACGAGCCGCATAATAAAAAACAGCCTTGCGATGCATTCACAATGAAGGGGATTTAATGCAAAATATTCCAAGACGCACAGGATTGCCTGCAATGAGCGTTTCTTTTTCTGTTTAGCTCTTGGCACAAAATAGGAAGAAAATATGTAGCAGCTGTATAAAAAAAAAAAAGAAGAAGAAGAAATGGAAAAAAAAATGTCCTCCCACAGACAGGCTGGAAAAAAAGAGGTAAAGTTCTTCAACAGAGATTTACTGTTCCACTTTATGAGCACTGAGGCTGCTGCTCAATAAATCCTTTATCATTGTGCTTTTATTGGGAGATTTGATCTCGGCAGACAGATGGGGGGCAGCGCTAAAAATCCATCTGACTTCACTCTGGTTCTGCGTTGTTTGAGCAGCACTAGTTAACCAGAAGCTTACGCCAATCATGTTGGTGTGATAATGCTCGTGGTGCTCGCTCATGTGGTGAGTAATCGCGGCTGAAGCCGGAGCTTCCCCCGTTGGACCTGTGAGCTCCCACAGCTGGTGCCAAGGCTCCAGTGGGCTGCGGTTTGTCACGGAGTCCTGATTGAGACGTCTTCATGGGCTTTATCATAATCACGTCAATAGGAATACACCACAGAGCTCTTCAGTCAGATGTCTGGCTGTAAATAGACATCTCAGAAATGAGCTATCATCTCTGCCCAGCCACAATTACACAGAGCTGGTTGCAAAGAGAGATTCATTCCCTCAGAATGGAGGTCGATGTCATATTGATTGATAGGCACTAAATAAGTGGTTCTCTCTACTTGTTTACAGTCGCAAAGGTAAAATAAGGACTGCTGGGGTTTACGTTTCTCAATATGCTTTTTATATTTACTGATTACCAGTCCCGTAAGTAACAGTGTTGAAGAGGTCTTGCAGTTATGATTTCTACACAGCTTGAGCTGAAGGTCTGAATAAGTCCTGAATTACGGATCTATAACACTGAACAAAAACAATTAATCTCTCTTGGGCTGATCCACTCGGACTTTCAGGATGTGAGCTTTGGTTGAGTTGATTTCTATCGAAGTGCAGAAGCTCCGAAGCAAAATCAAGTCCGACTTCCAAGGTGTAAACACGCAGGATGTACAGTACAAAGCTTGTCTAACATGCTGCGGGCTGCTGTCAGTCATCAGCAGAAATAAAGATGTCTACCTCCTGTAGAGAACATCCTGCTTCCTCAGCCTTTTCTGTCCAAAAGAAAACAGCAAATATTTGATACGTTTGGCGAGTGTTTCGAGTGCAGAGTTGTAAAATAAAAGGTGAATATGATCGCATTTCACCTGTAAATTAAGTTGTTTAAAGCTCATTTCTTTGTGTTGATTAAACCCCGAAAAACTCTTGTCTGTTCATTAAAACTAACCTAAACTCTACACAATGTCAAGTTGTGATATTGGAGTAGATAAGATATACATGTTAGAACCAGGAATTGATTCTGAAGAATCGGAAGATGAGCAAATTGTAGTCAGAAAGGTAATTTATTTCATGTATTGCTCTTTACATCATTAGTAAAATAACAGTTATCGTTAAATTTAGCCTTCAGCTTGACTATGTTATGAAAATGCTGGTCACTGTTTCTCCTTTTGTAAATTTACAATCAAAAACAGCATGTCTTATTTACTGCTTCTTCTCTGATAAAGAATTGGGATCCAACACTCGTGGGAGCAGCCAGGTATTTTTCTTAGTGGGGAGCTTGCGGTCAAAAAACAAACTGCAGGTCTTGGGATTTACAGCTTACCTGGAGAAGGACAGAGTCAAAAAATGAAGTGTGAAGATTGTTGCAGGCACATATGCAAGGGTACTTCAAAAAGTTGTTCTTGCATGTTTTTCAGCACAGACTCCTTTAACTTTAATGCACTTGGTCCACTGATGTTCAAGGTTCTCTGTAACTTCATTGAAGAAGGTCACAACTCGAGCCTCTAGATTCTCCTCAACAGCATGCATGACCTCATCATCTATCTGAAAATGGCAACCACACAAGTGGGATTTGAGTTTGGGAAACAGATACAAGCAGGTCAGATGAGCAAGATGCAGTTCAAAGCTACAGTGGGCTGCTGTGTGGATGGTCACACTGCAACAGCACACCAGCTTTCCTCTCCTTTTATCCTTGATCGCTACCAACATTTCAGTCTTTGTCAACAGTGATATAAGGCTTTATAGATACAGTTATGCCCCAGATGGGAGGTCAAGAATGTTTCACCTTTCACCTTGTTTCCAGATGATGCCAAGAACTTTTTGAAGTATCCTCCAACAATTGGCACAAATCTGCCACTTGTGAATTGAGGCAAGCTCTACTTTAAAGATAAAGCACTTCTTCCTGCACACATTAAACAAGACACTATCAGGAAATGTATGAAATGAGTGCTTACCGCACTACAAAAACAAATTCTTTGAATATATTAGTAATTTTGCTTCATTATTACCGACAGGTATGCGTCCGTTTATTAATACTACACAGTAAAATAAGATGTTTTTTCCTGCAGGATGGGAGAAACCACAAAATCAGTCAAACTCTATATCATGTGGGTGTGAAGGGTGTGTGGTGTACAAGAGTGGAACACACACATTGTGGGAGTGGGCAGTAATGGTGAGAAATCCAGAGGGATTACAGAAGAAGTCCTGCACAGTTTCAAGGTGGATGCTCGTCCATGGCGTTGGCTGCTTCTTTTGCTCATGTGTCTTCTGGCATATATTTAAAAAACACCATTCAGACATATTATCAAGGTAAAGAAACTGCTTTTTTCTACCAGAAGGGGTCTTTAATAGTGTTCTCCTGTGGTCGGATTTCCATAAAATAACAAAATTCTTGAAATTACGAATCCATATCCATGATACATATGACTCACAGACTAAACAATGTCAGCAATTTATTCTTAACTGTATGGACACTATGAACTTTGAAAAATAGTTTTTCATGCATGCAGATATACACCGATCAGCCACAACATTATGACCACTGACATGTGAAGTGAATAGTATTAATCATATTGGTACTATGTGCTGTTCTGGAAAACCTTCGATTTTGGCATCTGTGTTGATGAGACTTAGACACCCAAATAAACATTGTCCCACAACAAGCACAATCCCTCATGGAAATGGCAGGCCCAAATGTCACTGGCCTACCCCTGCAGGAAAATGCACCCCACCACATGACAAAAACATCAATCAGGAACATGTTGAGGGACATGACAATGGCCCAACATGTTGATTTGACCTCCAAACTTCCTACACCCCATTCTGATCAAGCATCAAAAGGATGCAGTGGAACAAGTTTGATTGACAGAGACCCCACTGCACAAGCCAGAGTACCCAAAGGATCCACTGCCAACGTCCTGGTTCCAGACCCCATAGGACACCCTGAGAGGTCCTCTTGTCCATGCCCAATGGTTCAGAGCATTTTTGAGCACATAAGAAGGACCAGCACAATATTAGGCAGGTGGTCATAATGTTTTGCCTGATCAGTGTAAATACATTAAAATCATAGCCACATTTAGTTTTAAAGTAGCGAGAGGAACATTAGCTGGGTTTATAAAGAGCTACTAAGTAAATTATTTAAGTGCCAGACTGGAACTGTGGTTTTTAATTTAATTTTATATTAAATTTGACTTGACATTTTCTTTTCTGGCTTATGTGGAAACTGTCCACTACTTCAGCTAGTAAAGACGAGAAAACCAGGTTAGTTGGTTTTACCTGCACAAACACACAACAAAATCAATTCCACCAACAGAAGTAAGACAACAGAAGTCTGGAAGAGTGTCATCTGGCATCACTCCTGGACTGAATGTGTGTATTTGTGAGTATAAAACACACAGAAGTGTTTGGCTGCTTGAATATCAGCAGCAGTTACTTGACAAACCGACTGTGGCAACACACAAAGCACCCAGCTGGAGGTTTGCTTCACCCACAGAGGCAGAACAGTCTTGTCCACTCCACTCTGTCATTACACACATTTTATTATTTATAATATTTTGAAAGCTGCGATGACTGTGGCCCCACGTTCCCTGTTGTGGTTTGTTCTTTTTTATTTTTTGTCAACTGCGCCGCCTTAACGGGGGCTCTGCTTCTTTGACCCACATATTTTCAAAGTGTCCAAATCAAAACACTAAAAGCTGATTCTGTCACACCCATCATTTAAACAAAATAATAAAACATTTTAAAGACTAAGGTGAGCTATGACAATGCGACATTTTACACATTTGCCGAAACCGACACTCAGGTCCACCTCTTCCTTTTCTCACACCTGCTCATCGTCTGTTTAATTACAACAAATACAAAAGAATTACTCAGAAAAAAATTAACATCATCTCAACAAATTAGCAAACTGAGAATATAATTCACAATCAACACACAAAAGTCTGTTAGGCTTCACAAAAGTTCTGTTAGGCTAAACTTTGCTGTAAACCATAGCACAATGGTCCCCATTCGCTCCATCAACACCATGAAACCTTTCTGTTTTTTACCATGGTTTATTCTAAGTGGTCGATCAGCAGCTGACTTCACCACTTTTTGGCAGCTCTGATAACGAGGGAGTGGACTGCAGGAGAAAGAAAGATGCATTCCTGACTGGAGCTTTTTCCACTCAGCTCTGGAAAAAAAAAATGTATTGGATTCAGGAGCTGGTGGCGACAATCAGGGCCAAGTCAGGCTGAATCTTGGGACGGCATGTTGAGTTTCTTTTGCAAAAAAGTGGCTGAAGAATAGGGGTCAGTTCTGCCCTTTCAAAAGGGCACCCCTGCAGTGCTGAATGGGCCCATTCTGATTGGCAGAGCATGTGCATGCTAATTTTCCTCGTGCGGATCCTAAAATGATGTGCCCACAGAGCCCCCCCATCATTTTATGCCATCGCTTGTTGCCAAGGTTTCCGTAGCCTCCATCTATAAATGTCACATCTTGCCAATTTGCCAGCAAACCCAGACTGGACCTGTGTTAAGACTTTGCGATAAAGCCGTGGAATGTGTGGGGAAGTGGACCTTGAGCCGAGATTGGCAAGAATAAACCATCAACTTTGAGAGCGCTGCAGACGAGAAGCCCTTGAGGTGTTTGTTTGTTTGAGCAACTAAGTAAAGTAGTGAAACCTATTTACTATGCAGTGCTCTGTGCAGTATTTACTGTCCAATGTTTTGTTTGAATGCACAGACAATAAGTAGCTAAATGTATCCACTATATATTGCCCTCAGTGCAGTTGTGCAATGGAATGAAAAACGCAGCGTCTGTAACATGTCCAGTACATTAGAGTTAACAATCCCACAATGCAATGTGTCACATTTTACAGGGACTCGACAGCTGGCGATGGCGACGCCTCCAAAATTTCAATTTACTACGCATTATTGAGTCATTGATGGAGTGTCCATTATACAGGGAGCGGAGACCTTGTAGTGAGTGATGGATGTTATCACATATATTGTTACAGATGACACCGATTAGACCTTTATATGTGGTAATGAAAGGAGAATCTAATTTACCATATTGCTTAATGAAACACCTTGAAAGGAGATAATACCTTTCTTAATAAAATGCCTCAATTTGAGATATTTAAGGTCTCCTAGGTTGGCTGAAATAAAAACACCAAGAACTTTTAAACTGTGTTTTTTCTCGTTTCTGTACAATCACGGACCAACACAAGCTGCCTCTGTGCTGCAACTCAACCGTCTTGATGCTTTTTCCCACGTTCCTGGAAATTATGTACAATTGCGTGAGATTACGTAATCATGTGGCTACAAATGTGAACTTGTAAAAACCTTATTTTTGCCATTTTCTACGAGATCAGTTGGATCAGGCAGCCTACATATGGAGCTGAGTCGTGAATAAGAAGTGGGATGAATGACTCATCGTGACTACGGCTCAGTGGCAAGAAATAAACATGAGTGAGCTGAAGTTGTTGATGATGTTACGTGGCTATTTAAACCGTCTATCACTCTCAGCACATCCGGAGCACGAGGACAGGAACCCGTGTAAGCATCACACAATTCTTGGTTTGAGAGGAAACACGGCTCGCTTCACCTTCTGCTTCACAGATTTCCAGTATTCTGCATCAGGCGCCTTGATTTCCTTTTCACATAAAAGTGGTGGGTTTTTTTTTTTTTTTTATCTGCAGATGTTCAGCCCCCTTCCTTAACATATGGATCTGGTCATGACATGGCAGTTTGGGCTGGCAGAGGGGGTTGATTCTAGCGGAAGACGCTCATCTTTTAAGGAGCCTGTCCTGAACGGAATCAGTCCCAGAGAAGCTTTTGTCTGCTTTGAACTGAAGCAGAGAAGGGAAGAAAGAACGCAGCAGTCACTTTTGATGTTTGGTGAACAAGAGCAACAAAAACTCACGCCTAAATTTCCCTCTCCTCCTCAGAATTCAACCATAGCTTTCCAGAGATTACACTAATGGATTATTGATATCCTGCCTGCTCTGTTTGGATACACCTCTGGAATATCTGAAGACCCTTGCGAACAAACATCATAACATGTCCTTTAAAGTGAATGCCAACTTGTTCCATTTTCACTCCATCACATCAAACAGCAATTTTATTTTATGGCTTAAAAGCTACCTTATATGTTAGGTTTTTGCCCTTGCTACTTGGGCAGTGACCTGAAAGCAATTTTCTTTTTTATTATATACTTCATTTATCCCTCAAGGGGGAGATTCTCCATGCCGCCTCCTAAGCGGCCCTGGAGCAGGTAGGTTAAATATCAAGGCTCAAGGATACCTGGGGATATATAGCCCGAGGTGGGAAGAATACCAAAATATCGTGCTCAGGCTGGAGACCTGCGACTTTGATGGTATTTTACTCAAGCAAATTTACTGTCGTGCAATTTTAAACGTTGAGTAAGAGTAAGAATTAGTTAATTACACTGAGAAACTGTCATACCTGGAACACATTCTGTGAATAATTGATTTTTTTTTTTTACTTTTAAAAGCCCTGTGCAATATCTGTTTTTCTAGATATAAAGGAATATATGCTATTCAGTATTTTTTTTTTTACTTATGTACAATCTGTGCAATATTAATGCTCTCACAGTAGGATCCATGCAATACCACTGATAAGTGCAATGTTGTTATTTCTTGAACTAGTATTTGTGGTTTGTTTTCATTTTGTGCTACACTCCTTAAATGTTTTGCACTATCTTTGTAGCACTGCAAATTTCCTCACTGTGAAGGCTTATCTTATTAGGAACACACATGATCTGTAATTCATATTAGTTTTTTCAATGGCTCAATCTTGGATATACACTGATAAGCCACAGCATTATGACCACTGACAGGTGAAGTGAATAACGTTGATCTTATTGGTCATAGTTATTCCACATAGTATCTTATTGGTACTATGTGGTGTTCTGCTGCAAAACATTGGATTTTGACATCTGTGCTGATGAGACTTAGACACCCAAATAAACACTGTCTCACAACAAGCACCCAAAGGAGCACCCAAAGGATCCACTGCCAGCGTCCTGGTTCCACACCCCATAGGACACCCTGAGAGGTCCTCTTGTCCGTGTCCAATGGTTCAGAACATTTTTGAGCACATAAGGGGGACCAACACAATGTTAAGCAGGTGGTCATAATGTTATGTCTGATTGGTGTACATACGATTCCTAGTTTTTCATGTGCTGTCCTTACCGACCCACATGATTGCCCACTGTGTGACGCAAAATAGACTATATTTAAAAGCTGAACGTAGCCACTGTGACATGATCCATTGGTTTGTTTACTGCTGTTTTCAAGGCTCGAGTTTTGAAATGGTCCTTCGCCGTCTTTTCTCTTTCGGAAACCCTGGAGTTGGCTGTTGAGAGACGGACGTTGCGTAACCTGCTCAGCATAATGGACAACGCTTCGCCCTGCATGACCCCACTAATCAGACAGCAGAGTGTTCTCAAGTGGCGGCTTCTTCGGCTCCGCTGCAGTAACAAACCGCTGCAGAGAGTCATTCCTGCCCACTGCACTAATGCAGCACGGTGACTCACCTCTGTGCCACTAGAAGAGACTTATCTACTGAGGACTTTGGACATTGAACTTTATTTCCCACATTCAGTTTTATTTTGCACTGAGCGGGTGGTTTATTATCTTATTCTGAATCATAATGTACAATGGAGTGTGATCTGTGCAGGATAAAGCAGGTATGGCTGAAGGATGGATGGATGGACGGATTTGTGCACTGAAAAGGTCAAACTGTAAACATTTATTCCAAAATCATATTGATACTAGAAGACAAAAGTGGAATCTCTTATGATGTACACTTTATTTGAAGAAAAAAAAAAACTCAATTAATAATCAAAAAGGGAATTTTAGGGAGTTTTTCAACACTTTTTAGTGGCAGAGACAATGTGGACAAACTTTATTAATGCATAAACCAGAGATAAATGGAATAAGCCATCCTCCCTTGGTGCATAATCTCATCAGCAAAGTGAATCTGCTTTTAAAACAAATGTGAGCATCAACTATTCCTTTCATATCCGTGTAGATCATCAGCGGTGACAGAAAAGAGCAAAGAAGTCACCGGTCGAGGCTTTTAGATGGTGCATTAGACGGCCGCTAACCAGCCCCCGGAGAGACGATGATTGAGAGCTGTTGTCAATACGAGGGCTCCCTCATGTCATGTATCGCTTTAGTGCGAGGCTTCCTCTCCTACACCCTCCCTGGGACATCTCAAATCAATATATACACATCTCAGATCCATATATACATCCCATTACCTCAAAAACAACCGGAGATGGTGAACTCACACGTGTCAATAGACGCATGATGCAAACGGCATCAATGAAAGAACACAGAAGAGCCAGAAAATAGATAACTTTAACAATTTTATTTGTGAAAAACTACAAGCAAAATTCATAAATAGACATTTCTATTTGAAGCGGAGGAAAATGATCAGGTTAGCCTATAAGCGCAAAGTCGTGCACATGCCAGAAACATGTATTAGTTTAACATTATAAGCTAGACAAGGAGCCGTGATCTGCTGAAAATGCTGCGTACATTTCCACACCGGGAACATAAGGTGACCATTTCACAAGGGGAAACAATGACACATCAGCTATAAGTTAAAAAAAAAAAAAAAAGGAAAAAAACAAAACAAAAAAAAAGAAAAGAAAAACTGGATTAAACAAAGAATGGATTATTGTACTGTCCCTACATTTTTTTTTTTCCATTTTCTTTTTTAAAACCGAGCAATAACTTTAAAAGCATTGTACAAGACATTGTTATAGGAAGAAATGAGTTTGTATAATACACTTAATTGGAAATTCACGGTTAAGGTTATACAGTCAGTAAACAAGCATTCTATATTTGGGTCTCTGACAAACAAAGCTAAAAAATGTAACCATCTTTACACAGTAAATTAAGGTTACTGGTCGCACACAAGAACAGAACTGCTTGCGCGGGAAGGAAACAGGAAACAAAAGACTTCAGCTCCAATGCCATTATTCATAGTGTTTGCCTTTGCACCTTTTTAAAATTCTATATACAAGCAATAATTCATATACTCAGCAAATGGCCATTTGTCAATAATTTAACAATGAATCCTTTCTGTCGGAGTACTCAGCCAAGTGAACGTGGTTGCAGATAAGGCAGGTGAAAACATGGCTTTTTAGGCCCATTTCTAATAGATTGCATTACAAAGCAGGGTTTTATTCTCAGTAAAAATTGGACAAAACATTTTCCCCCTCTGACCCAGCAAGTCCCACTTTTTAAGTTTCTATTCACATTGCTTTTTCCTCACTTTGAACACTGATTCCATATTTGTATGCAATAAAAGTACATAATTACATATTAACCATAGCTTAAAAGCAGAAAAAAAGTTAATACATTTCTCCTGGACTTCGAACAACTGCTTACGACACACATATGATTATCCTCCCTATGTGTGAAACTGCAAAGCGTTTAGTGGACTCAGATCGAATCCCGTCCCTCGGATCCGAGGAGGACTTTTTATTTGGGGCATGTTAATCTCACCTAACCTGGTTTTAGTTGCGGCTCAGTTGTTGAGCTGGGGAGCTACAGGTGCTGTGGTAGTCCAGCAGACTGGAGAGGGGCTTACTACTGCCAAAGTGTTAGACCAGGAGTTCTTCCCAGCTACCCAAACTGCCTCTATTGCCCCCGTGATGAGGCAACATCCACCACTTTGTGTGGACCACGACGATCTCTGCCCCGATTTAGCCGCACACAGAGATGAGTGGACAATAAGAACACCATTTACATGGATTATATTAGTCTTTATTTAAACTGTTATTCATCTCACACATTAGATAATTGCATTTTCAAATTGTTATTCATCTGTCTATGTATCATGTCATTATGAAATTCCTTTGGTCCTTCAATAAATAAAACTAAGATATCATATACACATTTATTCTTTATACAATTTCATACAGTTAAAAGGAAATTATGTTGGTCTAGTATCAGCTAAGGTGAAAGTGAATTAAAACCCTTAAATAAGCCTTGCTGTTATAAAATTGAAAGTACAATTGTATTCTATTCACTACTGCAATATTTTTTTGCCTTCAATGACAGGAGTCTTAAATTAATACAAATAAAAAAAAAAACAAGTCAATTGAATTGTCAATCTTTGTAAATTGTTCATGTCTTTGCACTTGTTTTCTGGGTTGAGCGGATGAAGATTCAAAAGTTGTCTTCAGGACCACAACAAAAAAAAAAAAAAGGAAAAAATGAAATCGATTCACAACAGCTTGACACAACAGGTCTATTTTACAGTCCGATATGGTTTTACCAAGTGGAACTGCGTGTAACCATCCTTCAGTCACAACAGAACAAACTCTGGCTCTAGAGCTGAGAGGACAGCTCTGCCTTCAGCCCAAAAACTCAATATTTAAGTACGGAATGCAGAAAATATCAACAGCTTTTAGTGTTTTACACAACAGCCTACACTGTACAGTTAAGGACATAAGATACTGTATAATCTGCTATAGCATACTAAATCATAGACAATCTAGTTGAAAAAGTCAGGTGTCTGAACCTCAGGTGACCTTCTTCTGATGCACACTGAACTGTACAGAAAAGTAGACGGACCTGATGGAGGTCCCGACAGTGTTCAGAGTGAGACAGTGTTGTTGAGAAAAGTGAATGAGAATTTTATTCATCAGCACTTTGTCACATTGAGTGAATGGGCAATCCCAGATCTGCAAAACCGCTTCACAGTGTATCTAGCACCAGTGTGTGTGTGTGTGTATGTGTGTTTGTGTGTATGTGGCATGTGTGTGTGTGTTGTCCTATCGTTTTCAAACTGTATTAAAAACACTGAAGGAACGATCGATCGGCAGAGCTACACAGCAAAGCTTCAACATAAAAAGGAGAATATCAAAGTATACAGGTGCAACAGGTAATAAATAAGGGTAATAATAGTTTAAAGTTATTAAAATGGTGGTGGTTATTGTGCCCAGCGGAGAATTCTTCTTTACAAAAACAAAACAAAAAAAATGTCGACTTGGCCTCACATCCACGTACAAATATAAAACAATACATACAAGTGTCTGGATGCTACCGCAGGGGCGTTGGGGTGAGGGCGTTATTCCGTCTGGCCCAGCTCTCCTCACCTGTGCCACGGGTGTAACCACGAGGGAAGTTCCCAAAGCACGGTGTTTGATTCCGCGACAGGTGCACCGCACTGTTCCTCTCGGCCAGCCAGCTCCTCTCAGCATCCAGGGGAGATCATGGAATGGAGGCGGGGCAGCGATGGGAAAGGTGAAATCTCTCCCCCTATGGGATCCATAGTGTCCAGAAACATGGGGGAAAAGGGGGAGTGGAGCAGGGTGAGGACTGGTTAAAGAGGCGGGACCTCAGAATGATTCGTCGTGCCCCACAGAGAGATCCCCTTTAGGGGTGGAGGCGCGCGACGACCCTTTGTCCATGCTCTCGGAGCCGGAGCTCTGGTGCTGCTGTTCGGAGCCCGCGCTGGACGTGATGGTGGACGAGGATGTGGAGGAGGAGCGGGTCTTCTCCTTAAAGTCTGTTATAATCACTGTCACATTTCCTACGGTGATAGCCAACTGCTGGGCAGTACTCCGGTCAATGTTCTTCAGTTTGGGCCTGAAAAAAAGAATACACTGATGTCAATAGCCAGAATTGCCAACCACAATATGTGTGTTACAGCAACAACAAGGGGGAGGCTTCCAGCACTGTGGGGGCGGTTACACTAAATTGCTCAATTCATCGGGTGACACATGAACAGTCAGAACAAGTGCATCAAAAGTGAGAGTGGGTGTTTAGTGTAAAAGATCATTTGTGAATCATTTGAGGTTTCCTACTAACCTTGTGCTACACGACTTTCTCTAACAAGAAGTGCTGTGTAGTCATACAAGAGAAACCATGTGTTCTGCCAAACACATGCAAAGTAAGAGCACTGGTGCTACACACCTGGAAATGTGAGAGTTCTTGTTGGTCTTAGTTGTGGATTTGCCAGACTGTATGCTGTGTTTATCGCTGGGTGGACTCTGATGGTTGTCTGATTTGGGTCTGGGGGAAAACAGAGGAAAAGTAGTGACATTAACACCAGCACAGCCGACACCCAGAGACACAAGTGAAGCTTCGACTTACTGACTTGAACACTGACCTGGTCTTTTTGCTGCTGGGCTTCTTCGTGACAGCTGGGCTGATGTCCTTCTCTCTGTCGGGTTTGTCTTTGATTGGTTGCTCCTTGTCGCTTTTGTCCTTCTCAGGGGTTTCTACTTCTGGCCTCACTCTCTCTGGACGCTCAACCTCTGGGCGTCCCTCTACATTAGCTCGCTCTCCTTCACCGTCCGGGCGCTCCTTATCTGTGCGCTCGCTCCTCTCTCTCCGCTCCTTCTTGGGCGGGGGAGGCATCGGATACTGCTGAGCCACCTGCTGAGCAACCAGCTGGGAGTTGATCCTGGGTTTCCTGTGGAGGAGATCCAAGGCACAAACATGGATTAGCCTTGTAGTGGAGCGGTGAGCTGACTCTGGCCACTCACCAACACAGTCACACCACAGCTGACAAAGAGAGGTAACAGAACTTAATGGTCAGCAAGGGAAAGGGGTTGCTGCTCCCAGCTGCTGCAGAGGAAGGTTTACACGGCCGCTTCCTGGTGGAGCAGCTCTGTTTTGAGGGCTAATCTCATTAGCTCACGGCTGTAATAAAATGAATGCACAGGATCACAAGGTGGGACATTTGCAGCACGTCACTTAGGTCCTCTAATCTGATTACTGCAGGGCTGGCCCCATTTGTCACAGACTGAGATTCAGTTGGACGCGGTGTTGCTGGTCCGCTCACTGAGCTCATCAGCTACCAAGGAGACCTTTTTTTTGACTCAATTTAACCACATAAACAATCAGAGCAAAGCAATAACCTCTCTGAATTTGATCATTCTTATTCAGCAAAAACACTAAATGTAAGAAAGATGAATGTGTCATGTAACTTTTAATTATCTAAAAGGGGAGGATCGTGTAAAACCATCTGTTTCTGAAAAGTTTTTGATCTTCTCTGCGGTTTAACACCACTAAACGGCTACAAACAAGCAAGACCAGCCTCTCCCTCCATCAGCTCTGCAGATGAACAGGGCTTGAAGTTGTGAGGCAAAATGCTAACCCGAAGTCCGAGTGTCGGAGCCAACACACACACCTGCAGCATAATGGACACCAGCTGGCAGCATCTGGGGGGAAGCAGAGGACCTCGGGGGGAGAGGGAAGGATGACTGCAGCCTTCCAGAAACTCAGCAGAGACCAAACTGCAGCCAGCAACATGGATAATCACAAGCCAGCACTGGGCAAGCATGGTGAAGAGTAAACCGCAAGTACGCTCATACACACAAACATGCACTTGAAAAGCTTAGCATGCAAACAAACAGCCTGGCACAGCTTGGTGGCTGCTCAGGAGGCCATTCAACAGGAACACAAGTTATAGTAGCTACTTGTGTGTACCAAACCCTTCAAAAGCCAATTCTAGCCTTGGCAGGAAGAGTTTTTGTGATATCCCAACAGAGCAGAAGACGGCCCTTGATCCTTGATCCCTAACTGCTTTCAGAGACCTGTGGTCAAGCAGAGAGTCTTGAAAGTTGTAGAGACTCTGCTGGTCTAAGCATCAGTCCAGATAAACAAGTGTTACTGCTGTAAAATGAGGCCCTAGTGTGTCAGACTGATTTCAGTGGCTTGCTGTAGAGAGTGGTTTTCAGACAGCAGCTTAAGTGGTTAGCCCCAGTGTTTCAATTTGGCAACATCATATTGCCAGTCCAGTTACTCTTGTTTCTGCACTTAAATCCACCCACGCCTTACACGACTGACTCTCCACTGCCCGACTCTCTCTGCCTTTTAATAGGTGTGTAACAAAACACAAAATTCAGTTTTAGAGTTCAGTACATTTTCAGAAAAGTTGAGAAACCATAGAAAATCCGCTTTGGTTTTTGTCATTAATTTAAAAGAAACGAAAATCCTCAAAAGTGTCTAATTGGCCATAATTCTCAGTAAAGGCACTTAAATCCTGCACATACGAAATGACTGAGCTGTTTACTCTCAAGCATAAAATACCCATCAAGACAAGTGTAACACATTCATAATTAAATTAACCATTAAAGCAAGCAGTGCATTTTCAGCTTAAAAAAACAAACAAAGCCTAGCACTAATAAACTGAGCATTTTGTTTGTCTTCGCTCTGTTTTTTAGCACAGTTCCCTCACAACTTCTTCCTAACTGCTCCATCAAACTCATTTAGCCTCCTCATGCTGTGACCCATCACAGACTGCGAGGGGCTCTCCTTGAGGAGTGGGTGGGGACATGCAGCTGATCAGAAGGCAATCAATTGGGGTATAATGGAGCATCATGTTGTAATGCTCACACTACACTCCAATCAATACACCAGCTGTGGTGAATGCTGATGAGCCCTGGGCTGTTGATTTGGCATACATTAGCTGCTGTGGTTCTCTGGAGCCTGGGGTTTGTTCTACCTGCTGCCCTCGTGTGAAATCCTCTTTGGGGGGTGTTTGGTGGGTGAAAATTAGAGTAGGGAGTAAAATTTTTCTCCGATCCCATCTTTATAATTGCCAACCCTATCCCTATTCCCATCAAACAGAGCCCAATTCCAATTCAATTTAGAGTAATTACTTCCCGTGCTGAGTATTAGAGGTGCTCCTTATAGTACCTTCGGAAAGTCACACTTTGCTCAGCAAAGCTTTTAAATATGTCAGCAATTAATTGGATAATTAATCATTAAATAATGATATTGATTTTAAAGCAAGGGACCTCTAGCCTGTACTGACACAATATCAATTTGTTGCAATATGCCTCTACTGTAAGTAAGCTATGACATTTAAAACAAATGTCAGATGATCATCACATAAAAGTCCTATTGACTCATGTATATTCCTGAGGTTCTCACTGTACTGTCTCTGTTCTCATGACACAATGCAGTTCATTCCATTAGATTTCAGCAGGTCCCTGGAGAACCACAGGATCCAGTGTCAACATCTGGAGGCAAATTGTCACTGTGCCACCACTGGGAAAGTCTGAGAAAGAATTCTGCTTTTGTGCAGGCACAAAAAGCAAAAGTAAACTAAAACCACACAACTATAACTTAAACTAAACAAAAAAGCAGCAGTGATCAAAGCTATAATGATGACATGCACTCACCCATGTATACCCTCTTGAAAAATTATTTGTTTCTCTAACCCAGAGAGTAAACAGATTGTGAACACAGACAGCATTCAGCCGGACCAGAAATAATTTTGTTTGGCAGCGAGAGCTGTTAGTCAAAGAGGTGGTGAATGAGTGAGTGATTGATTGGCTGATAAGCTTCACGCCTCCTTTGCCCATTGTGGAGTCAATGCCTTGGTCAGAGCCGGAGATTTGTGTCAGCAGCAGCCGTGGTGGCAGAAGCTGCCTTAGTAGTTAGGCAGTGATTCAGTGCCAGCTGTAAGTCAGCCATGAGTTGCTGCTGGCATGATACAGCCACCGCTCTCTTTGCTCCATTATTTATTTACTGACCACACATCATGACTTTGCACAGCACTGCTCTGTGGCTCATTAACATGGCTGTGGATTCTGCATGACACTGGATGTGTGCCACTTTATTTTAATAAACAGCAGTGGCTCAGAACAGCTCCAGGTTAAAAATACATCCACACACAAATTAAAAACGTATTACAATTCACATCTAAATAATTTGTCCACATTATAAAGCGTAGAAGGTATCAATCAAACTACAGCTTTGATGAAAATTACTCTACAGCTGAGCCATATTGTTTTTCAAATAGGGACAATCTATACAACATAAGACTTGAAATGCTGGAAATGATACTGGGAGCAGGACCAGAAGTGAACCCCAGGGTCCAATTGTAGAAATTGCTCCAACCTCCCATTGCTGCCAATATATTCCTAGGGAATCTGTGGGTGTGTGTGTGTGTGTCTGTCGTGTGTGTGTGTAGGTGTCAAGTGTGTAAAGCCTGCTGTTGAATCATTTCCCACTGTGAGGGCTTACAGCATATTACCTCCCGTTCGCACAACAATAGGCTGTGATTGACAGCTCCTCCTATGCTTGCCCCTAAATTCTGCCGTCTGGGGAAGGGAGGAGTGGGGAGACTCCCTCCACGGGATGCCCTGAAATAACTATCATCATGCTTAAAAGCTCCTAATTCAGTCAGACTGACACCCATAGTTAGACTGCTCCACTCAGCCTGAACTGTCACAGAGACAGACACACCTCTGCTCAGCTGGTGCTCTCGCTGGTCAGGAGCAGCCGATACTTGCCAGCCAAGAGCAAAAGCTGAAGCTACTGTTTGAGAGGGAACTCTTTCCACACAAACCAAAAACAATGAGCCCAAGCACTTCATAGAGAGAGAGTAATGAAGAGAGCGAACGAGCGATGGAGAGTGCGATATATAGAGAGAGAGACGAAGGAAAGCCCTCATTAACACAGCTCTTTTATTTGAAGTGCTGTGTGGAGGACAAGCAATTATTTCCTGCCAGGCTGAATGAATGCAATGGCAGACAGCTGAGCAAAAAAGAGAGCGAGAGAGAGAATGAGATGGCCAACAGACAACGGTGTTCTTCGACCAAGGACGGTCCACTAAATAACTCAGGGTGTTGAAACATCACCCACTCTCTCATTCAGATTTTGTAAATAACCACAACTACACGGAAAAAACACAGATTCCTTCTCTTCGATGATCTGCAAAGTTGTTCGGACACATGAATCCTCAATTCATTTGCATTCAGTAGTGACCTGGTTTCCCCACACACAGGACTGAGCGACCATCACAGCCTCAGCCTGGAGCACATGTCTCAGATCCAACATGTGAGGATGCCACAGGGCTTTAGTTTGATCACACCACCTCCCTGTGACGCTCTGGCAATCATCTAACTGATGATCTACATGCACTCATCTGTGTCAACACTTGCTTTACGCCTTGATCATTATGTAGAAACACATGATGTCCTCCCCTCCCCCTACTACTATGAAGGGTGATGGAGCAGAGCCCAGAGCTGCCTGCGCTGCTCAGAATTTGTTAACTAGTCAGCTGGTATATTCCTCTGTATGCTCTATTGTTCTGTATTAAAATGTTGGACAGTCTCTCTAGAGTGACTGAGTGACCGGGAGGAACACTGCATAGCCTCCGCCTGACTCAGCTCATGAGTCTGATGATAATAAAATTGTCCAAGAAACCATGCAAATAAATGGTGTGTGCTTGTGTAAGATAATAACAAGAAAAAGCAAAATTGGTCTGGGTTGTACAGATTGTTATCAATGCATCATGCATCATATATGTAGTCAAGTCAATGTTAATAATTTAATACAACTAACACTAAGTGAATCAACAAATATGAATCAGCAGCTATTTTAGATAAGTGATTCATTGTTTAAATCCCTGGGATTGGAGGCTGTTAGCTGGACAAAACCAATTCAAGCACATCATCTTGGGCTTGGCATTATCAACTAATTTGCTGATCATTTTGTCAGCTAAATAAATTGTTACATCAGAAACAAAGACAAAAAAGAACAGAAAATAATGAACCAAGTGCCATCACAAGGGGACACAATTTGCCATTACAATAGAGAAAGCAGCAAATCTTGACATTTGATTGTACAGCACTAATAGAAACATGGATTTTAGAGCTGGATATTACCTTCAGCATATGACTAAATTAAATGAAATGTTCATTGTCCTTTATGCTCATCCTGAGGTGTAGAGCGGTATGTCTAGAAATGCCAAGTCCAAATGTCTTAGAAAGAACCTTTTATAAATGTACCTATAATAGTGTACATAAACAAACCCAGGCACTATAAGAAAGTTAAATGAAAACTTAAAAATACTGCTGGACTGGGTGGAACTTTGGGTTCCCTGTGAGGAAATTCTTGAGCCTGAAGAGACTGGAGCAGTGTTGTCACCTCCAGCCATCCATGAGTAAAATAATGTGTGTGAGTGAGTGCGCCGAGGAGGTTGAATGAGGATAGCACCTCCAGAGCAGCCTGGGGCTATAGCTTGTCTCAATTCATTCTCACTGCCCACCAGAGGCATTAGGTATTCATCCCTTCATCTGCCCCTTCCAGTCAGGATTTTGAGGGCTTAATGTCACCTCCCTTCTCCGCCTTGACACTCTAAAACTTACAAGAAGGCAAGAGGCCTAAACACTACAGTTTTTAGTGGCTGTTACTAAATAAATCAAAATAACGTTGATTAAGCCATGTGTTCATGCAGATTGCCAATCAGGCCAACTATCAGTGATTAAAGACAAAAACCTAATATTTCACCGTTAATTACCATAACTCTGCTCCTTACTTTAAGGCAATCTTTCCGTGTTCACTTTTTAATCTTCCAGTTCTGTGTGCTGTACAATCAGGCGAAGTCTGGTAACTCCATTCTCCACATGCTTGCTGCTTCTGCTTGCTTCTAGTTGGCTTGTGTGTCCACAGATTACATGAGCCACTCTTTTTTCCATTTCGTTATCTTTACATGCAGGCTTATTTCTGGCGGGCGGCTGAAGCCTGAAATTCACATGCGAATGTTTTACAGTAAATGCCTGTATTTACTTGACAGTTGACCTGTAATTATTTTTCAATTATGCGATAATTTGTTACCGACTTTGTTTTAGCACATACAGCATAACTACTCTTTATGTGTGTAATTAGAGAAACAAAGACACAGAAAAGAGGCGGAGGGAAGGAGAAATCATAGTTAAAGAGAACCACATGATTACTGGTAACAATTTGACAATATCAACACAGATGACTGCCCAACCCAAGCTAGCCTGATTAATTTTTGCAACCTGTAGCTGCACCCTTAAAAGACTTTTACAACTCATGTTACACAACTAACTTGATCCAAATAAAGACAGTTCTGATTTACAAGCACAAGAATTATGAGCTCAAAATATCCTGTGTATCATGTGCCACAGTCAGTTAATCATTTACATTTTTGCTAGTAACTGTTCACTGGTCACTGGAGTGTGATGCCACAGAGATATGCACATTGCCATAATGAGATCACATTACCCAACAGACAAATGGGTCAGTGTAGCAGAATAAATATTAATTAGCTATGGCTGATATAATCTACAGTAGGTCAGTGGGTGGCATTGTTCATTTTAACCACTGAAACCACTGCCCAACAATGGTTATGAAAAAGAATCTACTAGTATAAGCTACAATTCCAAATAGCTAGAATTACAGCCTCACAGTTGTCTGCTTCACCAACCAGTAAAGTTGCAGTTTACATCCATTTCTGTCCAGACTTCACCTTCTGGATATAAAACATCATCACTTCATCATGTTATGTAATTACGCATTTATGTGAAAGTTTGTCATAATAATCATCTAAATTTGTGAGTTATAGCCAGAAGCATGTTTTGTAAGATCACACTGACCATGAGCTCTGACCATCAAATTCTAATCTGTTCAACCTCAAGTCTACATGTGAGCCCAATTTGAGGAAATTCCTCGATGCATTCTTGATATATTGTGTTTACAAAAATGGGACGAGCTTGAGGTCACAGTGACCCTGGCCTTTAATCACTAAAATCAAATCAGTTCATTAATGAATTCAAGTGAATGTTTATGCCAAATTTGAATATGATCCCTCCAGGTGTTCGAGACATATTGTTTGCACAAGAATGTAATGAATTGACGCACTAACTGAAGACATTTATACACACAGTCATAAAATGTATGATTTATCAGCATCTGAGCACAAAGTTCCCACTAAATTTCTTTTGGTGCTCTACAGGCTCAGTGAATTCCCAGAAAGCATCTACACACCTTTCCCTAAAACACCAAAAAACAATCAGACATGGCATTTTGTTACCACAGTATGGAATACTGGTTGTACTGTGCAGAGAGAAGGAATTGGGGAAAATCTCTCCGAGAAATCTCAACTTCTCTGCAACACCTGTAATGTTATGCACCACGCTGGCTGCCGGGAACAAGTTTTTCTGCTTCTCCCGACAGGCTAAGGGAGTCTGGCTGTCTGGGGTTGTGTGTGTTTGAGTGAATTTAAAGAGGAAATGTCTAACTCTGTGTCTGCTTATGTGTAAAAGATACTTCATCTTCACAGTGACTAGTCTTTCCATGACTGACCTTTCAGGCTATGAACTGCCTGGCATCGAGCTGGCTGACAGCAAGTCATTGCACAGGCATTGAGCACATATGAGCTCCTTCCATCAGCAGCCCTGTCACATTGCTCACTATCATTCATTTGTTTTCCTCTTTTGCACTACCTCTCCATCATTTTCTCTTTGTCTCCTAGCTCTTCACTTTCTGCTCATGCATTAGCCCTGCCACTGCTTCTCCTAAATGCTGCACACTTAGAGCAGGTCTCCTCTTCCTGCTGCTTACCTCTGGTGTGCTTGAGTTATCTGTCAAGTAGACCCGGTCACCACATCTTCGCTGCTGTGCTGTCATATTCTTTCCTGTTTGCTTTAGTGCGAACAAAGCCTGTGCTGGAATTTGCTCAAGAAATTATCAAGCAGCACAGCCAAAGGGGACACAGTGCCTTCACAGCAGGCTCTCATGTCCTACACAAGGGAAACAACATCTAGGAAGCAAACAAAAACAAGATGTGGGGAAACCTGACACCAAGAGAGCAAACATCGAGTCTCTGCGGACTGCTGTAGCTGCGATTCAAATCTTCAAAACTGATTTGACTTACCCTGGACTATGACCTCTCGACGGTGGTCAGACTAACTATGGTTTAGCCGGAGTAAAGATTAACAGGATCAAAACACTTGGAATTACCGGGAAAATTATGACTGCAATTCTCACTTCTCTTTCAAACTCATCTGTGGTCAATGACAAGTAAAATGGTGCTGTTCTTTTACCATGGATGGATGGTGGTGCTGGTGGTAATATAAGAGGCAGTCCAGTCTCTCACTCCCTGGATAATGATGTGCTTCGCGCTGCTTTAGCCCCTGGAGACTCTTGGCTGGGTGAGCACATCCCCTTACGGCTAAACCCCCTCCTCAACACACATACATAAATGTCCAGACACTACACTTCCCTCTGTCCCTTTACTTTTCCGTTTCTCTCCATGTCCTCTTTTGCCCTCTCCTTCTTCTTCCTCCTCAGCAAGCTGCAGCTCCGCACTAAACAACTCCCTTACTCCCTCTCTCGTTGTCCTCCTTTGCCCTCCTCTTCTCCTTATTCTACAGCTCCCTGCGACTCCACACTCAACAACTCCCTTACTCCCTCTCTCCTTGTCCTCCTTTGCCCTCCTCTTCTCCTTATTCCACAGCTCGCTGCGACTCCACACTCAACAACTCCCTCTCTCCTTGTCCTCATATGCCTTCTTCTGTATTTTCCAGAGACTCCTCACTCTCTCGCTGTCACACTCATTTGCTTGCTTCATCTTTTTTCCTGAAGGGGAGGAGCCCAGATACAACAGCTCTCTCAACATTTCTCTGTTTTGTCAGATTGCCAAATTGGCTATTGTATTTAATCACTCACACACTGCCAAATCCCATGAAGTAATTAAGAACTTTTAAATCCGGCAATTAACATGTAAAGATTAGGGCTACCCGCTCGTGCTCAGGGCTTTAGTGCAGATGCTGATAATGCTGGATAAGCAAAAGCAGTTTCCTCTGAGTGGGGGCTGCTGTGGGGGCAGGGGGGTGGGCGAGGAAGTGCGGATATAAATTGAGCGCCAGCATGTCCCTCTTATGTAATTCCATTATCCTAGACAATTTGCCTTAATGTGACAGTGGTAGAATCCACGGATTATAATGACTCTATTCCATCATTGGAAAAGACAGACAAGCACACACACCGAGGCGCACACAAACACAGACACACTGCAATCATTTTCCTATAATTGTGCCGTCTTAACACACAGACACACACAGACGCACTTTTACTTTTTTGGCCCCACTCCTAATCCATGACGTTAGTGGTGGATATCATTATTTATTCGCCACTCTGATTCCGCTCATCAAGTCTTGGTCTACTTTCATATGCAGATTTATGGGTGGTTTCTCATATGGTCTTATTATAAAGCCAGACTGAATGCATTACATATTTACATCTGTAATATCTACAGTGGTGAATAAATATAGTGATTGACAATAGCTGACTTGCATATGTTTGCCATAGTGATCAGTCAGATAGAACACCAGACTGCACAAGCTACAGGAGACTGAAAGTAATTGACTTGTTTTTACTTGTAGCACAGCCTCACCTGTTAGATAAGCACAATAAATGTTGACTGTTGTAAACCTACAGAGGCAGCCTGGTGACACAGAAAGAATATGAATTATATGCAAAAACGTCAATTGTCTCTCATTTTATTTGGCACCAAACAACAACAAATTTTTTAACACAGACACCTCCTGCATGAGATTTCCCACTGCCAATCCTCATTTCTTAGACAGATTTGGCTTCATTGTAAGAAGCAATCTTGACTTATTGAGATCACCTGATATTTTTTGATCATCTTTCAATCTGTTCTACGTTTATTGTGGAGTAAATACAACAATAAAATATTGTACGAAGAAGCTGCTTTGTTTTGATTTCTCTACAAATGATGGTTGTAAAAATGTCCGTTAGTAGTAAGATCATTTACTAGTATCAGTCACAATGGCTTAGTTTCAGCAGCCTTGCAGCAGTCAGGGTTTGAAATACCTTGTTGACTATTTTACAAGTTTTTTCTACTTAATCAAGTCCCAGCACTGCATTTTGCTAACATGTGAGAAACACCCATTTATTCTGTTTTATATAAAGCAAAGATGAAAGCTACTTGAAATGGTTGACTACAGAGCAATAGAGCGAAGATAACAGCAAAGACTGAGGTACCTCAAGACTTCCTGTGATCCCCACCATCAATCAACTTTAGAGGGCTCCTAATGGTTTCTCTCTGGGCCCCGGGGCTGCCAGAGGTGCATACCAAACACCACCACAAAGCAAACTGATGTACAGCAACACAGTGTCACATTCACACAGCGATCGGGTTCAGATGCCAGAAACATTTAAATATGATAGCATCCACCTCACAGGGGATGCTAATGCAAGCCCTTCTCCAATTACCAAAGAAGCGGGTACTGAATGCAGAGGCTGAACACTTGGGCTGCTTGGACTTGTAGATTAGCAGCGAGGTCAGGTGCAAAAAGCAGAGTGCTTTCTTGTTTAAGAGTCAGAGTGGCAGAGGCTAGATTTAGCCTACTTGGGTATCATATTTCATCACCGAGCTGGACTGGGTCAACAGGTTCGTTAGACTGCGCTCGGCTGGGAAGAACAGGGCCTCTCCTCGCATGCTGATGCCACAGCCAGAGTTTTGCTCTCGTTAACACACATTCTTGACTCCATTAGAACAAATCTGAGATGCATAGCCTCCCGTTTTCCAGCTTGCCTACCGCTGGCAGGGGACAAAGTGTGATTACACTCATCAGAGTACCTGTCTGTCGCCATGTATCATGTCAAGCGTGTGTTCACCATGAACACCACTAGAAACAGCTGGGGTCTTAATGACTTAGTGCAGACTGTGACGCATGGATCTATCGAACACAGACAGGATGCAAATATTCAACTGGTTTTGAATTTCATCTGGGACAGGCTGATAGACCCTGATTCAAACTGCAGCCAGCGAGCACATTACGGTATGAGCATCTGCCAAATGCTACCTGTTGTACAAAAAAACCTATTCAGTAATAGATGAGGTGTACGACTGACTGCGATGTTTGCCCGAAACTTCAGCTGCATTTGTTTTCTCCTTACACTCAGTACCAGCTGAACAGGACAGGCCAGTCACAATCACCCCACACGCAACAAGCCTTTTCAAAAATGCCTTCAATATAATAATCTCACACTGGTGGCACAAATTGGTATGTAAGATCATCTATCTTGTAGTAAATACAAATAGAAGATCCATCGGTGTTGACTTTTACCAGCAGTGAGGAACTCTAATTAGTGAACACATGTGTCCTCATGCATAAACGCACATTCAAAGTGGAGCCCCAGATAAAAGCAGCAAGACAAACATCCACACACAGCCTTAAGTGTAAATCATTTAGCTCAGAGCATCTTGCTTCGTCCCATGCCTTGCTAGAATACATCAAACAGTGAAGAAAAGACAGCTAATTAGTACTCATTAGAATAAGAGGCAGCCCCACAACTACACGACTGAATTAATCAAAGGTTAACAATTCAGATCAAACAGGAATGTGTGACAACCACTCCAGTGATGTCATGTGCTCCCATTTACCAAATAGAGGCAACTGGGCTGTTGCCAAAGCACAGAGGCAGGATGGCTACGACATGCTTGTCTCCGCTTCCTGCTTTCATGCAGCGTGCTCAGCCTACATCATCAGCTGTGGTCTTAAGCTACACGATGCTGGGAAAAGATCATAGGGGGAGGGGAGCTAGACGAATAAGATTGAGCTCAATCTTGTGGATTCTCAGCAAGCCAGCGTTAAGTGTGCTCTCCCCATCCACGGTGTGCCAGGGGTGTCAGCTGAGCCACTTATTGTGAAACCACAGCTGGAAAGGTTAGAGTGCAGGGGACTTGTCAACAAACCCACAAATGACTCATCTGTCTCTCCGTCTCATCATGCAACTGATGACACGAGCAAACAAACGCACACCTTCACACACACACACACACACACACACACACACACACAACTTATGATCAGAAACATTCCGCAGAACAGAAAGAGTGGGCGTCAGTATACACAAAACTGAAAGGGAATCCCATCACGATGTTGTACAATGATTTCATCTCAGATTCCCATAAGACGATGTCTTCTGCTGACATCACAGAATGTATTCTGAGTTAAGCTCAGGGGAAATGTCTGGGACACACAACCCTGTAAATGCTGATATTAATCTGGAGATGTATCTGAGAGCAAACACGAGCGGATTCACTTAACAGCTTTGGGAATAAAGCAAGTTTGAGGCAGAGTGAGTTTTGAAAATGATTAATCATTGACAAATGTTTGGATTGACATTGAAAAATAAAAAAAATACTCTTTATTTTAAAAATTGTGATCTTTTTCTCAGGGTGACACCAGGTTGTTTGTGAAATAACATCGCCTTAACTGCAGGGCACAAGTGGGAAATAGTCGGATGAACTCTGGGATATCAAAATGCACATCTGGAGTTCAAACAATTTTCATTTCCATTCTCTTACTGCACATCAGCCTCATGCACAGTAAATCTGACCATTAAGAGAATTTCTGCAATCCTACAGGTAGGTGAAATGCACACACAGGCATTCACCTTGTTTCACTCCATGATAAAAAAAAACCCATCCCTTTCGATGTTGCTCTGTTGATGCACTGTAGCCGTACAGCCATCATGAAGTATGGTCCCTCTTCCCCACCCCATCCCTCCCCCCTCTGGCTAGTGAGGCAGTCAGCCTACCTAGACGAATGCATAAAAGCAATGCAATGTTAGTCGCATGAAAAACGAGAAACTGCACGGATAATCCAACACAACTGCGGGAGATATGTGCACGATTGTCCATCAACAAGTCCCCCGTTCGCACACAGACAAATAGGCTGTCGATCAAAGTTGTCATTCCCATAAATTGCGATGCAATGCTGCTGCAGCCAGGCAGGCAGGCAGGGGAAAAACGAGACGCTCAGACGAGAGAGGGGAGAGAGAGAAAGAGAGAGAGAGGGAGCGCTACGTTACCTTGTGGATGTGCCCTTCCTCACATCGCAGATGCTGCATTTGAAAGCCTCGGCGGTGTTCCTGAAGGTGCAGACGCTACAGTCCCAGTAGCCGTCGTCAGCGGTCTGTTTGGCTTGTCTTTTTGGCCTTGCAACAAAACGAGACAAATGTTAAGGTCAAGTTAGTTTCAGAAAATACCACCGGCGCACATTTCGTGAATTAACAAGAACGGAGATTGTGACAAACATCACCCGGCGTGTGATATACGAGCTGCCCGGCACATCACAAAGCGTGGTGGTGTTGTCATTAATATTGGGTTCGAGTCCCGTCAAGTAGAGCTCCTTGGGTTCATAAATCTCCACAGTGGCGAAGCGGGCGACTATCCACACCGTCCGATTGTATCGCCAGCTAGGCTAGCAGGGCAGGCAGGCAGGCAAGCATTGCTAAAAATTTCGGCATCGAAGCTTAGCATGTCGGCTAACAAAACCAATATCGAACAATGCCCATTTCGACATTGACCCTCCAAAAGGCTTCGTCGAGACGGAAGAGCGTTTCAAGGAATGCCAGGCGTCTCCTCCGAAAAATTTCCCTTTGTCTGTTAAGTGACTGGGTTGTAGGGAGCGAGAAGCCGCCATAGTGACTGCACTATTCTAGCTAGCTGTGGCATACCAACTGAAAAAGGGAGAAACGATCCCTGTGTGAGAGAAACGCATCCGAATATCGAGCCCAAAACGCGCAAAACGGGTCGAAATCGACAGGGGACGGCCGCATTACCTGGTAGGGCTCTTTTTGTCGCCCATGGTGAAGAATAGTCCTCGAAAATAAGAAGAAAAAGGGGGCCTCCTTTAATTGTCAGTGAGTGTAGTAGGATCCAGATAGAGCCGCTGCTGAAGCTGTTGGCAGACAGGCTCCACTCAGCGCTGGCTCGAGGCACGGCACAGCGACTGACTGCACTCCACCACGTGACCGGCCGGCAGCCAATCAGAGGGCGCAGGGGTTTAAAAGTCTGGATGGATATTTAGCAGCTATTTTAATAACTACTAGAGATATTTGACAGACCTCTCCTCAACCCACACACTTACGTACGGATTTACACCGTTGCAACACCGACATCCTTCACAAGTTCTGTGATAAAACAAATGCACATTTTTTTTAAAAAATGCATTCAAACTGCTTTTTAAGTCAAAAAAGAGTTGAAGGAAACAACACACAAACAGCAAATCAATTCGATTTAGATAATGCATAGAAAAGTAAAATGTTATTGCAGGTTTGCCAAAAGATATGCCATCATATAAGACGCAAAAGGGCAGCCAGCACTAACTCTTTAGACAGATGCAAATCTACTAACAGTTTGATTTGAGACCTGCAGATAACCCCACCAAACTCTCCAACTCAGTTGAAAGTAATAATTATAATTTATAGAGCTTCAGTACAGAGCACAGAGGCTCTACTGAAGAGATCAGTTCAGTTCTGCTGAACAGAGCTGAACTGATCTGACCAGTCTTGAAGAACTGAACCGAAGAAGCCTCTTGAATGAGAGATGAAATATCTTCAAGAACCAAAAAAATTAAGCAAGCACATTATTACCGGTTTGTCAAAAGTGCTAATATGTCATTATATTACACACAAAATCCTCTAAACGCAGCCAGAGCAAACTTTTTAGACAGGCTCATATCTACTAACAATTTGATTTGGGTCTATAGGGAAACAGAGACCTGTTGGTAACCAAACTGTCATGCTCAGTCAGCATTAATAATCATAGTCCTTATTCCTTAAAGCTTCAGCAGAAGGCAACTGGACGTCTCTTTTCTGGTTCTTGGGGACTCTTCAGGAGAGATCAGTTCAGTTCTGAAGAACAAAAATCAACAGTTCTGAACAGTTTTGAAGAACTGAGCTGAAAAAGTCTTTTGAATGAGAGATGAAACATCTTCAAATTCCAAAAAAGGAGAAGTCGAGTTGCCTCGTACTGAAGCTGTTATAATTACCTAATTATACAACTGTTTATTATAACAGTGTTGTTATAATGTGGATACCCACAATGAATCGACTGTCTGCTGGCTCAAAGAAAGTGGGAACCAATGTCAGACAGTTAGACTGACAGATTTAGAACAGTTTTGAACAGTTTTGAAGAACTGAAATGAAGCCTCTTGAATTGTTCTTGAAACATCTTCAAGAACCAAAACAAAGAGAGAAGTCTTGATGCTTTTTAATGAGGCTCTTATGGGAAACCTAATTATACAACTGTTTAGTCTTATTATATTGTGGATACCCACAACGAACAGACTGTCTACAAAAACCGGGAGTTGCATTTGTACGCCAGTATTGCAGGTTGCCTCTTACTTTGAGTGTTGAGCCTCTCTCAGCATGAATTTGATGAAAGGAAGGAAAGCTCTCTGGACAGAGTTTTGAACATGGCCAGGCGGACACCTTTGCAATCAATTTCACTCGCAAGTTCACCAGGACTGCATGTTTTTCGACTGTGGGAGGAAGTCAGAGTATCTGAAGAGACCCTGTGAGCATGAAGACTTCACACAAAACACCAAACATAATACTTCAATTGCGAATTACTCCAGATCATTTAGACAATTACAAATTCATCAGGTTCGACAAATTCGACAGGTTTTGCATACAATATGTCTGTTGTCTTGTGTAAAGTTTCCAGAAAAGTAAACTTGTTGCACTGACGATTTGGCATTGAATATCCATTTTTCTCTCAAAGGCTTTTAAGAGCTTTAGAAAAACTCTGAATGGAAAAGACACACACTTAATGGACACATTGCCTTGCACTGTTTACTGATACTGGCACATCCACAGTCTCCAGATTGATTCACGACTCCAATAAGACACAGCATACTTTCTTTCACTCAGCGTCTGCGAGAGAAACTTTTAATCACCCCTCTACCCTCCTGGCTCTGATGGGCTGCGTCATGGAATGTGTTGGAGCAGGCACTGCACCTCAAGCTTGCCTCCGCTCTGCCCAGGACAAGGCTCTCTGTGGGGGAGACCAAGCGTGAATCATGTAGGCTCATTAGCTGCTCTCCACGACTCCAGGTCCTATTGTGAATCCCTCGCTCTTTCTGCTCGCAGTGAATATCCGCGCCTCCACGTTAGTTTGCCCTCCGCCCAGCGATTACCTCTGCTTAGCTTATAGCATGCTGCTCTAATTGAGCTTCATCATGGTGGCCTACTGGTAACTACAATTCAGTCAAAACAACATTAAGCCCTGCCTCGCTGGCTCTGTAATGAGTTCCTGGAAAACTGTGCTTTTTCTGTTTTAACTTGCAACTTATATACTTGCAGAAAGTTAATTTCTATTCATAAGATGAGTCCTTGTGGCTACATGTGTTTTTCTTTTTATAATTTGAAATTTGTTTTCGAGGAAGACTAAAATACCTGCATGCAGATTGGTTAATTCATTGACAGAAACGAGGAACACATTAAAGTAGGCTTTTAATAACATTCACTGAGAGCAGCTGGCCTAAAGGTGAGACAAGTGCACATTCCTCCCTCCCCTCATCAACTACACCCTTGAGCAAGGCGCTTACATTACTCGCAGACGATTTCACAAGACAAACAGTTAGCCCTCATTCATTATTTATGAGAGGTGAGTAGCGGAGTTTGAACAGCGAGGCATTAAGGTGGTGAAACAAATCAGGGGTGAGATACACCACAAAGAACTTTGAGGGGAATTTTTATGATGCAAAAGAGGATGACAGTCATGCCAATTATGGCGGAGCGAAACTGCAAAATTTAATTCCACCAGGCTCAAAGAAAGTGGGAGTCACTGTCAGATTGTTGGTTTACCTGCAATTCAGAAACTGTTCAGACTCAATCTGACTGCATCCCTCATCTCAAACAAGCACTTTGTTTGAAGCATGAAGTCAGCCTTGAATTCCAATAACTCTGGAGAGCTGCGGAGTGTCTGACAGTAAAAGATTGAGGTTGTACCGCTTCTAGGCATGAATGTGTAAAATCTGAGTAATGTCTAGTGTTTGGAGAAATCGCGGGTTCGGTCTCCGCCGCAGTCAATGTGCCCATCAAGAATCATCATTACATTGTGACGAGATGCCTGCAGCCTGGTACCCCGGGGAATTACATCCATATTGAACAACCTTATTTACCTCTAATTCCAACATCTATTGCCAGTGCAGGAAGCAGTGTGTACTTTACACCGATCAGCCACATTACTGACAGGTGAAGTAAATGATATTGATCATATTGGTAGTATGTGGTGTTCTGCTGGAAAACCTTGGATTTTGCCATCCATGTTGATGAGACTTAGACACCCAAATAAACATTGTCCCACAACAAGCACACTCCCTCATGCAAATGGAATCCCAAATGTCACTGCAGGAAAATGCACCCCACCACATGGCAACAACATCAAACAACCAGGAACTTGTTGAAGAACATGACAATGGCCCAACATGTTGATTTGACCTCCAAACTTCCCCATTGTGATCAAGCATCAACAGGATTCAGTGGAACAAGTTTTATTGACAGAGGCCCCACTGCACAAGCCAGAATACCCAAAGGATCCAGTGCCAACGTCCTGGTTCCAGACCCCATAGGACATCCAGAGACGTCCTCTTGTCCATGCCCAATGGTTCAGAGCATTTCTGAGCAAATAAGGTGGACCAACACAATATTAGGCAGGTGGTCATAACGTTAAGTCTGATCAGTGTATGCAGAAAAGGGAATGGAAAGTTTGCATTCTGGTAAAGAAGGAGTCATTTTTATGACTTGTTGTCCAACCTTGTTGAGCGATTAGTGAATAAACTGGAGTTAACGGTGAATCGAGGAAAACAAATATGGGAATAACGGTTGATATTTTCCCACTGCCTCTCTTGGAAGGCATGCACAGTGTTGCAGTTGGTTGTACACATGGAAGGTGATAGAAATTGTTGTGTCAAGAATGAAAGAGGAGAGTTTCAGAAGTCTCCCATCTCACCTCTGCTGTGTTGGAAACCTACCAATTTGTTGGAAAGGTGGAGAGACGGCTGTTTCCAAGGCTATCTGACCATCCAACAGGCACTTCTGATGAAACTAGCTTGAGAGCGTGAACCAGATTCGTCACAGACCCATGGTTATCGCTCAACCTTGATTGAACTTCACCACAAGTCTGACCTGAACCCAGTGTTTTAGCTGCCTAACCTTAACCATGAACTAGTTTGTATAATGTGTCATCCAACCACATCTTAAGAAAAAAAGGTGTTTATAGCCGTTTCAAATGGCCCGCACTCAAAGGCAGGGTGAATTCCCTGCTGTCGAAGAGAGCACCGAGACGTGAGACGTGTCTGAACGGGGATAACACAAGCAGACAGTTTTTTCCTCAAAGGCATCTGTGGCATTGTATGTATTTGTACATGTGAAAAGTGACACGGTATGGGAGCAGGGGGTCATAGATGCTGTTAGACCATCCAACATGCACAGGATGAAGCATGCTGACACTTTAACCAAATAGCAGTTGTCATGGCCAGATGTTGGAGAGAATTTTCTAAGATGTTGGCAATGGATGTAATTAAAAAAAACTGAGTATAATCCAGAGCTTTGCAGAATTTTTAAGTGCAAGGTTAATGGTGAAGGTGAATGTGTACCAGGATGTAATGGTTGGGATGCTGCAAATCAACTGGGACTTGAAAAAGTGAAGTTCTCATTTTGTTCTATCATAGAAACTGAGAGAAATTCACTCAATTCCAAACACTTTTTAATCAGTGATTATATTGTATTTAAATTGAAGTATTAAACAAGCAGGATTCCGAGTTGATAATTCCCTTGCAGTCTTTATTGGCAAGACGAAAACAAATGAAATTTCCACAACTCAAAGCTCGAGCTGTTAAAACACTGGAAACTCAAGTGTGTGGCAATTAAATTTACTTCAGAATAAAGCTGTTAAACTTCTCCTATCTCAAGTACTTCAGTTTGTACTGAGTCTCCAAAACTCCCCTGCAATTTCACCAGAAGAGCCAACTGTGTAATTTCAATATGCCACTGAATCATTTATGTGGGCACACAGAACGGCGCTGGGCCACGTACACGCTTGGTGAGCACAGCCACCCAGGAAAGCAGGGGAGAAATCAGATTCTCTAAATCTCTGTCTGGGCCATTTCGCACTGTTTACTTGTTCCTCGAAAACATTCAGAAAGCGAGGAGTTGGAGATAAGATGGAGAGGGCAGAAGTGGGAGAATTGGCTGCTAAAAAGGCAGTGGGACAGCAGATCCAGGACGCCGCCTCCTCCTCCTCCTCCTCCTCCTCCTTCTCCTCCTCTTCTCTTTCTCACTGTCTCTCCATCTGGCACTGATCCATACTCACAGAGGAGAAAAGTGACTTATGATTAATCATCTCTCACAGAATCCCCCCCAATAACGTTCTCCGATCGATACACCTCGCATGCCAGGAGGGAAAACTCGGAAGTTAAAAAATAAGATTTAAAATGATTTAAAGCCTTCTTTTGTGCCTCCTTGCCTGCTTGAATCCCAATTTTTGTTGCACTCCGGGGCAGAGTCAGTCCCTTGTGGTTGCTTCCTCCTTTTTTTTTCTCTCTCTCACAGTGATGACACCTTCGTCATCTAGACTCTGCTTTCTCTAGACTTTTTGCTGCATCCGTCCCAGTTGTTACCACCAGTTAGATCCACTTGACCTCTCACCTGCAGGTAATGCCCATGTGAGCCTCCTCCTGTATTGTTCTCTCTATAACTCGCCACATTTATCAAAATTAGAAGCAGGTTTTTTCTTTTTTAGCGCACTGCTTTTACCCAGACTTGCTGTCTGGTTTTCAAAGAGTGCTCCCGCCATGTTAAACAAATTTACTCTTGTAACAGGCACATAACAGCCCTCCAACAGCTCTCCTCTTGCTACTCTTCACTGTAATGCTCGCTTTTCAACAAATGCTTTCATGGATTACCAATAAAAAAAAAAGGCATTCAGTTGAAGAAGAACCTCTTCAACATCTTATAGACAAGTGGGGTGAATTAGCACAGTAAAGGGAAGTTTGTTTTTTTCCTCCTGCTCCAAACAGTAAATTTAAATTTGAGAGTGTGCGGTGATAAATGATGTGGAATAAGCCGATCATAGATGTCTTTACTACATTAATTTCAAATCCTTCTGGGGGAGTATCCCTCTCTGTCTTTCTCATACATACCCATGCACACACCCTCTCTCATCCATAGTCATGCACACACTCTGTCTCACACTCTTTCTGTTTATCTCTCTTTTTCTGTTTCCCTCTCTCACACACTCACACAGACGTACAGCCATCTTCATTTTCACGTCCATGCCGGTGCTGAATGGCTGCAGCCTGTGCCCGCACTGTGCATGTTTGTGTATGTTTATGCGCGATGATTGTCCAGTGGTCAAGCCCCGGCGGGATGTGTGGAAGCATCCAACGGGGAATTGTGGTGGGGAGAAGAAGAAGAAGGAGAAAAAAAAAGGAGGGTTGTGGTGTGGTGGGGGTGGCGGCAGTGGTGGTGGTTGAGGACACTGTTTCCTTCAGCGGTGGAATGTCTTCATGCGTGTTCCTGTTTGGAGAGGCTGCTCACGGCTCCCAGAAGTTGGCAGGAAACCACATGCTGCTTACACTGGGGCCGATAAGAAGGAGGAGGAGGAGGCGAGAGGAGAGGAGAGGAGAGAAAAGGGAGGAGGAAGAGGAGAAGGAGAAGAGGTGCTGTGGTGGGAAGGGGGGGGGGGGGCTTTAGCAAACCTTCAGGAAGGTAGATTATCCCACGAAAATGCTGGCAGAGCTTCAGCCTTTGTGCATGCCTGTGTGTGTATGTGTGTGTGTGTGTGTGCGTTGAGGAGAGAATGAGAGTGTGTGTGACGAAAAAAAAAAAGCAGCTCCTTCAGCTCACTCAGCAGTGGAGAGTTTCAATGAATCCAGGGCAGACTCCACAAAGGGCTGCAGAACAAAAGGCCTGCAAGCTGAGAATGTGCAGCGTAGAGGCACGGCCCAATCTCACGCTTTGTTAACTCTCCAACATAACACTGAATAAAGACTAAGACAGTCACGCCTCACTTGTCAATTACCTGCCTGTTGATTAAAAACCTGACAGCTCTACACCTCAGTCTGGGGAATTCATACACGGCTGCTGCTGCTGCTTCGGCTTCACGCAGGACGACTGAGCTGCATCTTCTCGAGGCTGCATTTGAAAAATGTGTGTTTTAATCCCACACACACTATGGGGCATCCGAACAAACAAAAATGTATATTCTGTAGCAAAATTTTCCCGAATCCAAGAATAATCTCACTCTCTCTCTCATTCATTCACTCTCACATCCCCTGTTCGCAGCTTGCACATACACTCGCCCAGCCTCGCGGAGACACATTACAGTGTGCCAGTCAGAACTACAGCGGGGCTCCTTCTGATTGGCTGTTTTGTTCCAACAGTTTGTAGGATCCTTCGTCTCGGGGGAAATTAAATCCATTCTGTGCTAGTTTTTTGAGCACAGAGTCAATTTTTTGTTTGCTCGGTTTAATGAAGGACTCTTCTAAAAGTACAAAAGTTATGGAGAATGGCCCATTTCAGAAGGATGACTGTTATATTATTGGCCTACAATTACTGATGCACTGTATTATTTTACTGTTGCAGCTGCTGCTAGTTCATACACTTGTGTGAATTTGCTCTCGGGATCAATAAAGTTTTAAGTGTCATAATTTATTTGTTGATTGTATTTTTATTTTATGGATTTAAATGAACAACTAGTAACTGAAAAATGGAGAGGAAAAGCACAACATTTGCCAGTACTTTAGTAGAAGACATAAGGATTTAGTTAGTGTAATTGTGAGCTCGGAATTGAGGCATACAAGTAATTCTTGTCTAATTATGTTGTTATACTTTATTGCAAAGTTAATTACAGTGGACTTTCATAACAAACATGACAAATGAAAGTTGATAAAAAGTTGTCATGGGTCACCAGTTCAAACTTTGTGATGCTGCTTTTTTTTAAAAAAGGATGGAAAAAGAAAAACGGCAAAGTCATACGATTATCCGAGTGCATGAGCCTTCTTACCCTCACAATACAACTGCTGAGTCCTTCATGTCCGACACACACAATCTATAGTAATTCCCAAAAGTGCACACAACACACATACACACACACACACACGATCCAGGGGATTATAAATCACAGGCACTTGGGGAAGGTTTCAGCTGACTCTGGCTGGTGTTTATGGTTTTCTATGACTGAATCCAGCTGTTTGGAGCCGCACAATGCTCCGAGATCTGCAGTCAATTTGGCAGATTAGCGTATTGACAGATGGTGCGCCATCCATCCAGCAATCAATATGTTTTATTTTAATCCTTTCAAATGTTTACTCAAGAATCTGGACACAGAACACCTCTTTCCCCAGGCTCCGGTATGGCTATTATACAGCATCTACGCCCTCCTTTTACACCACCTTCCTCCTCTTTCTTTTCCCCTCCTGCCAGGAATGACTTTCTGGCTATCAAAAGCAAAAAAAAAAAAAAAGCAACACCAGTTCCCAAAGTGCAATGGGATATGCTCCCCCTCCTCAAGTAGGGCAGCCAAATCGAGCAATCAGACAAGACATCCATCACTATCCTATAGGGTGGAGTAAATGACCTTGATGCAGTCTTCACACTCAATTTCAGATACCCTTGGGCTCCATTATGAGGAGATTTAAGCAGCGAGAGGGAGGCCGGCCTTCGCATTTGATTCTTGCGATACTAGACGTGATAAGTGTGCGACGCGGCTCAAGAAAAAGAAGAGTGATACAGGAGGTACAGAGGGTGGGGGGTGAGCAAGGGTGAGTCAGCAGGTGATGAAAGCAGCGGAAAATTAAGATGGAGTAACGGGACTGCAGGAGATGAGAGGAGGAGATGGTTGGAAATAGCAGCGAGAGCGAGCAGGTAGAAGGTGGCTGTGGATGGAAGAGGATAAATTGCTTTTCAAGGACTTCCTAACCCCTCCTTCCCTGAAAGAGAAGCTCTACCTCAAAAAACCAACAGTGCTCCAGGTAGAGTAGACACAATATCAGGGTAATTTTCAGACAGGACAAAAAAAGAAAAGATCTCAAGAGTGATCCATCACAGTGGAAGCACATGAGTGAATTTAAGCAACTGTGAAAGCCTGGTGCTCTCTCTCTCTCTCTCTCTTTGCTAGCTGGTGGAGAAGAAAGCCAGTCTGTGAATGGGTAAGTACTCACACCCTTCCCCCCCTCTTTAGCTCTTCTCTGGCTGTTGGGAGAGGAGGAAAAAAAAATGTATGCACAGATGAGCGCTCCCAAATGAAAACATGTTTGCATACCGCACAGGAATCTGGTGAGAGACACTGAATCCAGTTTGCAAACAAAGAAATAAAAAAAGTGACTCAACATAAAAAAAAGCCAAGTCGAACACCCACCGAGTTTTGATGTAAAGTGATTTGGACGATGCTTCCCTTTTATTCCCCCCCCCCTCCTTTGATAGAATGTGCGTTCTTCCTTCCCTTTTCCTGCTCAGTCAGGACGAATGAGCCGCCTCGGTGCTGCAGCAGCGATGCACGTCGCTCCCCCGGGAGTTCATTTGAGAAACACCACCTGCAGCTTTGAGTGGCATCATTAACAAAGGTCAGATGTGCTCACTGTGAAATTATACACACATGAATTTCTCATTGACTTGTTAATACACCTGATTTCCTTGCCCGGGGTGACAGTTTGCCCTTTGCTGTCTGCCAGGGGGAAAATTAGACAAGAGTGCACCACGTGGGCACCGTGCATTTGATTTAATTAAGAGGCCGCTGATAACGCTTTTGCTCTTGAGTTAAGCAAGCATGTAAATAAAACTAACATCATTAACGAAGCGAGCTGCAAAACAAATCAATATGGGGATATGCAGGGCGTACGGAGGATTGCTGCGCCTCAATCCCCATCAGAGGCTGCATGTTCTTATCTGTCCTGTAGGAATTGGAGAATTTAGGACAGTCAGTCGCTCTGCTTTCCAGACTAATATTAGCTCTAAGTTTACTTTTTAATGCAATCTTACTGTTTTACTGTAACTTGTGCTTTAAGCCAATTTCTTTTGGGATTAATAAAGTTTTATCTTAACTTATATCTTAAATGTCAAGTGATTCAAATTCCTTTATATGTGCACAGTCCTTAAAATCGGGGTTTGTTCTGCAGTCTGGTTCAACAAATCCAGACTTAGTTGAAGTTATCCAGGATAACTGAAATTGTAAATGGCAATTGAGTTATCCAGATTAGGTTAACAAGTAGAGTAAATGCCATTGTTTTAGGTTAAACCATCCTCTCAAAAGAACAGTTTGCATTGCTGCAACTTAATTTTCAGCAAAGTTAATTTGAAGTTTCCAGTTTTCTTTACCCAAACATAAAAAGTGATTTTGTCATTAGACTTCTTTTCTTTCCATTTCTTTACTCTGTAGTTCAACTCAAAGAAAGCTGCAGCAAAAATTTGTAAAGAAACTTGGAAGCCACGACTTCAGACGTACAGTTTTTTGGGTAAATTTTCCATTTTTGTAGAGATTAAAATACCAGTTTAAAGAGATAAAGTGTAATTTCAAGTTGATGGAATCTACAAACCTTCAGCTGCCATCACCAAAGTAGAAAGATAAACGAGACTCATTCAAAACTTACTTCAACAACAGCTCAAATACACTTCTTACCGTGTAAAGTGACTCCCTGAATTGTCATGCAGCTGCTGTTCTGCTGTGTTCAGTCTCACATAAAGCAGATTCAACTTTAGAGATTAAATTAAATATCTTTTTCTCACAGCGTACCAAATTAAATCGACTGTGGCTATTTCCAAGTGTGCTGAATTGATTTCGAGGCCCACCTCTCTGTATATACGGCATAACATATTACCGGAGAGGTCAAAGCGGCACTTCCAGATAAGTGTGCATCTCTCTAATGGTCCCATATAGCATGAACAATTTGCGGTCATAACATTGTGAGAAGGGCTGTCATGAAGAGAAATGCACCATTAAGAGTCAAGCAGCTGTGTCAGATCAGACTTTTACACAGCCCGCTGCTTTGTCATGTAAGAGAAGGTTGCGGCTTGTCCTTGTCCACTGAAGCGAGTGTTTGCACAGTGGAAACAGGCCCAGGGCAGGCAGTGTGCGCCGCACTCATCCATGTGACTGTTACATATAAAATACTCCACGGTGCTCCGACTTTTCTGCCGTGTGAGCGAGCGTTAAATGCGGGGAGCTCATGTGGCTGAGACGTAATCGCTGGTAATACAGCGGAACCAGGACAAACGCAACATCGCTGCGTGTTATCACGACAAAAGCTTGTGATGAGCACATAAATTATGACTTGTGCTGCAGATCACAGAGAGAATATTGTCACAAGGGAGGAAATGTGCGCAACTAGAAGACGTCATGACACAAGAAAAATCATTTAAGTGTTTGAAAAACAGGATTTATTGTTGTTCAGAGTCTCCTGGCAACTAGACTAACGGCATGCATGAGTTGGGGGTCAGGTCAGGTTAGGGTTCATTAGGTTGAGGATTAAAGTCTTCTCCACACAGCAGACTTTAAAATGTGGGGCAGTTTGGCTGTCTTAGATCTATTCTATGCGGGTTTCACATGTAAAAGCAGAGAAAGAGAAGTGAAGCATGATCCCACTTTTATAAATATATTCTGTGCGTGTCACACAGACTAACTGCATAGCATGCACAAAATGAATGTGGCATGTTCACCTTAGCTGAATACTGAGCTGTAGCTACTAGTCTAAAGAAACGTGTCTCCAGCCCACAATACAAGGTCGCCTGCAACTTGATCATACAACACTATAATGTGGACGGCTATTTTGGTCAGTTTGTCTGTTGGTCAGCCCATCAATATCTCAACAACTGTTTGATTGATTGCTACTCTGACATTCATGATCTCCACAGGATGAGCCCTTGCTGATCCCCTTACTTTTCCTCTAGTGCCACCACCTTGTATAGCTTGTGAACCATCCACCTATTAGAAATTGGAGCTTCTTTGCAGCAACATCCACATTTGAAGCTGTGGTGGCTACAATGTGTTCTATCAGAATCAGCTTTATGAGCCAAACAAATGAACATATACAAGGAACTTACACACTTTACAGCATTTGTTACGTGTATTATATTAATCTGAACAGACACTAATGTAAACTGCAACTTAAATGGTTGGTGGGGGCACAAAGCTGTGGTTCTGCTGCATGTGACTATGTTTTCTTCACTTGTACTCAAGCATCAACATCATCAGATCAAAATAGAGTTTGCTTTATACTTTGGTTTATGAATGGATACAAACCTATAACACTCCCATCAGGCTCAGCTATACTTTGCTCTGTAGATTTCATTCTTTAAGCTATTTGTTTCCTACACACAGCGCTCCTGCATCTTCCATTGAAACGTTCAGTGCCAAGTTTCAGAGATAGTTAGCTGACCACGTAGCTGGCAAGCAATAATATCCAAACATGAAATCAATATAAAGGATCAGAAATGATCCTTTCAAAATCTACAGGCGAATTCCAAATGTGTCATGACGAACTGCAGACTGCAGAAACGGCTGAGTCATGGTTTTAGAACTGCCAAGTCATTAAGCGAAGCAGCTTGTCTTTATATTGTTGCTAAGTGATGTTGTCAGGAGAAGTGGATCTCCAAGACAGCGGCCACATGATGTTATTAGCAGCAGAACATCTTCTAGAACCAGAAATAAATTCCCCTCTTGGAAGCAGCCCAGTAGCCTACCGGCAGAGCTCTCTCCGCATCATTGTGATTCCAAACAGACAAACAATACAAGCCGACAGCAACTCAACATACTTTCTCTACTCTGCTCTAAATAGACATCTCACAGTTTGGAGGATGACAAGATGTTCGTTTTTTTTCTCTCTCTCTGAAAACTGGTGTCCAGAATCAAGGTCTGTTCTCAATTAGAAGCTGTCACGATGCCTTCTGTCACATTCTCGTATCCTCCAACAGGCTGGATGGCTGCGAGACTTGCCAAGCTGTACATTTCCAAGAATGGGGCGGTTGGCACTGAACTCTCCGCTATATGTCTCTCTCTGTCCTTCTCTGAGATGAAAACTTAGAATCATCCACTCTTGTATTTATTCACCGCTGCCCTCTGTGACCCCTGACAGAGCGGAGTAATGTCTCTGCCAGAGCTGAATGGCGAGCACTTGTCGAACTCTGCGGCAGTGTGAAGAGTAAAAATCAACAAGGTCAACTTTTCTAAAGATCTCAAACGGCGCGGACTGGTGTTGCACCTTCGCCGATTAAACTGGGGACGTGTGGATTGATGTAAAGCTTAAGTGGTGCATCCCTTTGAGAAAGCACATCTCCTGGCTTTGGTAAGCAATAAAAATAAGTGTACTCGAAGCACATGCCAAACCATTCCTTAAATGTCAAGTGAGGAGATATATTTGCCCATCAATGCATCATTCAGCAGCTCAATGACTTCATGTGCCCAAGCAGTGATCCTGTGGTGATTCTGTGGTTTTACGGTGGATGAGTTGGTGGCTTATGGTGCGTTTACTTTTCGCCGCCAAATTCAAGTCAAATAAATGAAAGCAGGGGTATGTTCTCCGTCCGCGCTCCACTCGGGGAAAGTGACATATTATCTCACATTTGCGGGCTCTTAAAGAGGGTCCTGTTGTCTCCTGATAAGATTCACAACAGAACATGCAGTGTGTCCTGACGTTACCCCCCTCGAGGCTGCGGCGAAGTGTTGAATGAGTGTGCATGGTTTTCGTCGAAGCGCTAGTAAATCCACGAGTGATGCTAACGTCCCACAGACGTGCGAAGGCTGGAGTCTCCTGAGTCAGCCGCGGAGATGAATGCTGCGTGGGTGGGCGGGCGCCTCATTGATTTTTGTGTTGGACAGATTAGTGCACTTTAGTGTTGTGCACGAAGGCTGGAATATATTAAAGAGGAACATGCACATTTAGCCTGACTGCAAAATCCTGCACTCCCATCCCCCTCCCCCTTCTACCTCCCTCCACTCAGATCAGAGGTTGGACCAGGCTGCAAACAGATGTATCACCAAAAATACACATCTCAAGTCTTTTTGATCTGATAGTAAATGTTAATGCTATTGGAGTGAGACAATCCGGAATGAAACAAATGCATATGTTTCTGATTTAAATGGAGAGATTTATTTGGCAATGGCACTTCCTTCCTGACCTTTCGGGAAGAGTGCACGTAACCAAATACTCTGAGCTTTTGGACCTTTCATCTTACGGTCATTTCACTCAACAAATGGTCGCCACAAGTGATGAACTTCAGTCATGTGGTAGCATCGAGGTCAAATGTGGGGGAGAAATTGTTACTGCTCATGTATGATGCCGGTTGATCGTGTTATGGACCCTTCGATTGACCAGTTTTAATCTAATCCTCACTGACAGTCTGCTGCTGTTTTCTCACTCAGTCTTTTATGGGTCTTTTCTTTACACTCATGTAGGAGAGTTCCACACAATTGCTGAATCAAGTACCATTATCTTGTTTCTAGGTTACATTTCCATTATTGTGCCTCACGGCTGCATTCAGACAAACAAGCGGCAATGACGGAGAGAGCCACAGTACACAAGTGATATTTGGCATATGCTCAAGGTTGGATGGTACATTACTGACGTGTCTCTTATTGTGACTACATGCAGTTCAGAGTTGTGCCATACTGAAAGTCTTCTGTAAATGTTACTAGGTTTGACTTAGTAAGATTACTGTTGCACCTTTTATTTAAAAGTGACCAGGTTCGGACATGAAGTTCAAATGTTCCCAGGCCATCAGATTAATGAAAAGAAGTCTGAAAATGGTTAAAGCTGATCTTCAATTCGAAAATCTATTGAGAACATGTACCTTATGTCCTCCTACTATCATGGAACATTCACCTTCAAAGAGGCTAATCACATTTGAAGTTAGATGAGCAATTTCTAAAGGGTGTGCAATACCAGCTTATGAGTCTGTACAGGCATGCTTCAGAAGAACCTATTCATCTGCTGTGTGTCCACAAACTAACATGTTTATAGCTGTTACAAATGGCCTCACTTGAATGTGGTGCAAGGTTGACATCATGAGCCCTTTTCAGACCTGAGACCCTTTACACTGCTGACTTCATCAGTCTGCTAAAGTGACAGCACATAGGTCATTTTTAATGTTCCTTGTGGCTTCATTCAGAGAAAAAAAAACCTACGGTGAGAGAAGAAGCTGCTGTACGCACTCAATATTTGTAATTCGGGCAAGATTAGAAAATACACCAAGTGATATATAATGCATAATAATCCAACAACAAACACAGGCTAAATATCTCTATTGTATAATTTATTACTGCAAGTATTTAATGAAGTTACCTACGATGCTTTCTTGCTTTGGAGACCCACATATGGATCCTGCTGCTGTCTGATGCTGCAGGTGTTTAATCAAGTCATGTGGGAAACCACAAGCAGCTGGAAGCAGCAAACTCATCATCCTTTATTGCAGTGAATGGATGCTTGTAGTCTAAATAGATTTGAAACTGAGGAGCAAAGTGAATGAGAAAAGGTGTGTTGCGAATGTGTGGCACCGAAACTCTCGGATGCTTTTTGGTAAATATTGGTGCTGAAATGTGGAATGATGTGAAGCACGGTGGTGGCAGCATCATGATGAAAGGTCTTCCCTAAATCTCTTCATACAACTTAAAGTACTGTTGCTTGTGTGAGTGTATCTGTTAATGTGCAGTTCAGACTCGTGCAATGTTAACAGTGATACTGAAACGTTGCTAAGTCGGACCAGGTAAGACTGCCGGAGCAACTTTTACGGAAAAGCCAGCAGGGCGTGCATTCAGACATGCAGCCAACGCGTTCAGGTGCCGTCAGATTAACAGAAAGGAGTGCACGTCTGAAAGGAGCTATAGAGCCGGGTGTGACGCGGTGACTCATGCACTCTCAGACAGTCTGTCCTCGAAGGCATTCATGGCATGCACCGGGTTTTAGATACCGAAAGAGACAGACTCAGTTATTTATGTGAAGAATGAAAAATGAGACCTTGAGAAAGGAGTTCAAATCATGCCTGCTTTCTCTCCTCGCTTGCTGGATCGTCAGCCTCTTAATTCCAGCGTGCTGTTAGTCAATCCGACAAGCATTTCATTTGAAGCATTTAAAAGCCTTTTACAGTGTTTGATAGCAATTGCTCACATTAGAAACTTTGCTTTGTAAAACGTATCTCTGTGTAGGAAATGTATTAAATATAAGAGACCTTTTTTCTCTTTCCTGCAAAAACCCATGCAAACAGTTTATAATGCTCTGATTAATTATTGCAGCAAACCTTCAGAGAGATCAAAGTCTCCACTCTGCACACACAGATACTTCGTAACTCCGGTGCTATTTGGACCAGCTAAAGGTCAGTTAAAGCAGCCACTTTTCCAGGGTTCAAAGGTCACCAGCCTCCTTGTGTACAAGTAAATGGATCTAAGTGCAAGCTGCTTATCTGATTCCTTTCTCTTTTTAAAGTGCTGAGTCACTCAGTTCACAGCCAGCCAGCAGATTTTATCCACATTATCATTTCTTATCTGATCTGACACTGTTCGCTGAGCAATCATACAGCATTAACATACAACATGCATATTTCTCTGCCCTGATGTCAGGACAATCCAGTGAGCTGCCACTCACGTTAGGGTTAGATGTCGATGGCTGAGCCGCGGCTCCGCAGTCTGTAATGACACTTCTGCTCTTCACTCTTTGTTAACACGCCTTTCTAAAACGTTCCATTTGCCTCAAGTCTGGCTCTTTGATGAGAAGTGGCAGAAATCTTCCCAAGAAATTAGAAAGTGTAAGTAGGAAGTTCAGACAGACACCTTTTTTTCAAAGGCTACACTGACAGAGATTTTTCCTCCTCCTCCTCCCTCCCCTTGTCTCCCCCTCAAGCCTCTCATTTTTTTTCTCCTCCGTTGATGTCGTGTGTCAGCTGGGAGGCACGGTGCTGTACCATGCAGATGTAATCTACACCTCTCCGTGCCAGAGAACAGCGATTGAATCGCGGCGGGGCAGCCGATCTGCGAGCCGCTGACAGGATCGGCGTAGCGACACATGTGGGGATCCGCTTTCATGCAACACATCCCAGGGGGGCAGGAACATGGTTGGAGTGTAATATGTGCAGGGGTGAAAAAGAGAGGTGCTGGAAACGCTGCACGACTGGGTGGGACGGTGCACGCTTTGGCTGATATCAATCTTAACTCTGTGAACCCTAAAATCCACCAGCATGCTTGAAAGGCATGTCATATATATATAAAAAACCACCAGAATTACACCATTTATCAGAGCCTGACACTTTACACAGAGAGAAGCCCTTGAACCACTGATCTGTGGTGTGCTGTTCTATCGGAAAACTTCACCAAATCTCAGCTGAAAATCATGATCTCTGGTCAAAATCACTTCATTCTTCTTGTCTCATTTAAAAATTTGCTTGCATTAACCGCATTCTGTAAATCCAAACAAATCTTTGGCACAACTAAGAAGCCATTAGTGACTCAGCTATGACCAACAGTCACAGGACAAAATTTGGGGAACTTTTCAGCTGAACTGCAGGCAGTGCTTATATGCAGAGCAGACAGGAGACATCTATCTATAGTATGCAGAGCCACTGTTCCTTCCAGTACAGTCGTCCATCGCCATATCGTGGTCTCACTGTATCGTGGATTTCTAAATTGTGTATAAAAATACGCAGCGTACAGCAGATGAGTAGACACATGTATGGAAAACGCAGCTACGGCCGCTTCCGCTTGAGCTAGTCGGTCACTGATTGATTGGCGGTGATCGAAACTAGCCGGAAACTGCAGTCCCACACGGTGAGTGTTTACTGGAAATAACCGTCAGAGAACCGGTGACAGTCTGTAGGATTACCCGTAATATCATCAGCTGCGCCGCTTATTCCATTATTGGACACGACTAAGTGTGGGAAAGGTTAATAACAGTGTGGGGAGGGTTTATAAAGCATAAAAATATATCCATCCATCCATCCATTATCTATACACTGCTTAATCCTCTGTAGGGTCTGGAGCCTATCCCAGTCGACTCAGAGCGAAGGCAGGGGACACCCTGAACAGGTCACCAGCCTATCACAGGGCTACATATAGAGACAAACAAGCACACTCTCATTCACACCTATGGACAATTTAGAATAATCAATTAACCTCAGCATGTTTTTGGACTTTGGGAGGAAGCCGGAGTACCTGGTGAGAACCCAAGCATGCACGGGGAGAACATGCAAACTCCACACAGAAAGATCCCAGGCGTCCTAACCGGGATGCGAACCGGGGATCTTCTAGCTGTGAGGCAACGCTGCTAACCACCGAGCCATTAAAATATATATAAATAACAAATAAATAAAATAAATATAAGGTCGCGGCAGGGTTCTCGAACCTAACCCCTGCCATAGATGAGGGGTTACTGTATTGGTAACAGCTGTGGGAACTTGAAAAAGCATTGCACATGTTGATTCCAGGTTTTTTATTTTTTATTTTTGTAAACTAAATAATCAAAGAAATTCAACTTTGTTTTACCTTTTTTTCTGATTTATGGCATTATAACTTGACTATCTTGCATGAGACATTTCTAATTTCTTTCTACTTCTCGCCATGGCTGTGATGTTTCCATAGAGGTGCAGGGCTTTATATTGCTGTAGAAAATGAGCCCACAAGAGGCAAAAGTGCCCAGAAACTGTTTAGGGTTCAGAGGGGTTAAAAAGATCTGGTACAAGAGTGAGTTTAACCTGGTGGAGATAAGAAAGAAGGCCACGAGTGAGAAGGAGCGAGAGCGTGAAGTAGAAAGAGCAGGTCAAAGGTGCTAACAGGGAGGAGAGTGATGGATAAAACATGGCAGGATGAGGTTGTGTTTTGCACCAGTGGCTGCTTTCAGGATGGGCAGTCCGTGTGTTTGTTTGCTTGTCAACGGCAGCACCAGAACTGACACGAATTTAGAAAAGGAGCAGAGAGTGTTTCTGTGTTTACATGCGAGCAGGAGCTTTTATCTGTGTCGAGATCTTGCGTCGGTAATGTCAGGGGAGCTCGTCTGCAGAGCGCTCGGGGAGTACGAGCACGAGAAACCTTTGTTCGCCGTCTGGTTGTAGCACACTAACATCCGTGAGGCATCATTAGCTTGCTCTGGTGTCAACCAGGAGGGGAAGAAACACGGACTTCACACGGGGGGATAAAGGGCACCGTCCCACGGACTGAGCAAACACAGCCGCTGCTTCAGAGGTTCGGCTCACAGGTTCCCGCTCTTTTTCGCCTCTCCTGTCTCTGAAACAAGGTGATATCAAAGAACCTGCACGATGATTGTTCAACCTACCCAACAAACACCAACAGTTTGTTGATGCCAGCCACGAGAGCTTTACCCAGTTTATTTTGATTTCACATCGTGCGCAGGAGTCATAAAAACGCTGCTCAGTTCCATGAAAGCAGGCGGGGGGAAGAGTCGAATATATACAAGCAGACGCAGCCGAACAGGGAGAGCGCCAGAAAGCAACAGTGTTGGTTTGTTGTTTCCAACTCCCCTAGCACTTAGAGGTTCCCTCCAGCACAGTCTCTCACTGAAATATTAATCGTGTTTGACAGCTGTTTTAGCTCGGAAAACAAACACAAGACCGGAGCTTTTTTGGAAAGCGCCGAGACATACGCTTGAGCGTGGACGGGTTCAGATAAGGAACAACTGTTGTGGACAAAAGAGGAGCAGGCTCGAGACAGCACAGTGTGGAAGCAGCCTCATTAGAAATGTGCTGTTGTTTACCAGTGTGAAATTATGACAAGCTGTACTGCATCTCAGCTGTCATGTCCTCGGGGTCCGCGCCATAATGCAATAAGTGGAGGAGGATAAAGTTTACGATCTGCATTCGCGTATCAGCGGGTCGGAGTCGAGCCTCATGTGTGGCCGTTCTTCCAGATAACTCTCCTCTATCTTTAACGACGTCCCTGCAACCCCGACGTACTTAACAAGGTGGTATAACGATGAGAGGCTCTCCCCGCTCAAACACGCACACACACAGCTCCAACATGGCAGAGGCAATTTGCAGCATTAAGCTGCCTGATAGCACATGTCCACTGGGAGTTAGGGAGTGATTTAACGGACATTGCTCACACCAATTAGAGTGAATCAGCCAGGCAACACTACCGACGACAAGTGGATGCCGGCGCTGTCAACACACACACACACACGCATGCTCCCCACACACACACTTGCGGAAAGGGGGTATTTCACTGTTTCTTTTGTGATTAAGAGCATGAAAATAGCCCATTTAGATAATCCCACCCTGTCAACACTGTCAGCCTGAGAGACACTGACACATCCCATGCACTCATTCCCTCATTACCATACGTCAGTCATTTCAAGAGGGCCGTCTACAAAGCCCCCGAAGACTGAGCTGCAGGAAAACGGCCACCTGCTTCTCCCCTCACGAGTGTCGGAGCAGCTCCCCGTCTCTTCGCCGGCCAAGCCTGGAGCGACATGACACAGTGGGAAGGCCACAAAAGGGAGAGTTGTGCCGCACCGGGCGACACGGCCGCGTGAGAAAGAGGGTGCACAAAAGGATTTCTATTTGCACGCCCACTGGAGGAGTCAGGCCCTGAAGAGCACCTGATTCATTTCTTCTGGAGGGCTATTAATCTTTTCAAGCACCAGAATCACTTTGCCTCTCAGGAATGGGAGAGGAGATTGAGTTTTCTATTACAATCAACCAGAGGCGGTGTGTCGCAGGGAGAAAGGGTTGGGCAGCGACGGCACTGTCCTTGGCTCTGCCTTTCCCATTTAAAACAAAAACAAGGGAAGGAATGCATTATCACATTAGTGAGGTTATTCTTAAATTTCTATTCACAGCGGGGCAAGAAAATGTCACAGTAAATGCACTGCTGTTACAGAGCTTAACTATGTGAAAGGACCAAATGGTTCGCTTTATCTTTGTAGGCATCAGACTTGACTGATTTCACTTGCTTTCAACCATGCATTACTTGTGCAGAGGGGCTGCTTGCATTATCCTCCGTGCCTTCTGAGTGTTTTTGTGTGCGTCCTCAAAAACACAGAGCAATTTATCCCCACGAATTGAAGGGGCAGGATGTGAAGGTAAGCACAAGTTAAGCTACAACTGTGCTGCTTCCCAGACATTCCATATGTTAAAGTTAAGGCTGAAAAATCCTAAAAGTAGACCTTGAGAAGTAGTTTATAAAAGAGCTGAGACCTTTCTATTTGCTTTCTTGGAGAGAGTTAGATAGGAAGATCAGACAAACTTATATCTGCTTAGCTTAGCAACCAGCTGACCTTAAAGAAATCTGCCAACCAGCATCACAAAAGCTCCTTAATAAACACCTTTGTTTATTAAGTCTGTGCACAAACTTAGGCGTAAAAAAGCACAGTTGTGTTTTTGTGAATTATGTGTCGGACTATTTTTTGGCAGACTGTGGTGCCTTTCTAGAGTCTCACTCAGTTAATGAGTTTAAGAGGTGTTGGTAGGTGGATTTTTTTTCAACCTTTGAAAAGTGCCAGAGCAGCAGTTTCCACATTTCAACTCTTTATGGCAAGTTTTTCCACGTCCTGGCCATAGCTTCATATTTGAATGGACAGATATGAGCAGTGGTGAGATCATCCAACTCTCAGCAAATGCAAACCTCTTACTTTAAAGACGCCCTCCGGTGAAAATCAAGTTTGTCCATTTGGTGCTTTTCATACGCTGGAAGTTATATCATCAGCAAAAGAAGAAGTGGTCAATACCAGGGCTGAGCATTTCCACCTTGAAACTGTACTAATGACGTCTCAAAAACACAGATTCTGACTACACCACAAAAGTAAGGAGTCAATTCTGTCATGTTTCACAGTGAGATTTTCTGTATCATCATTATTCTTTGGAACTGGTGCTTTTTAAACATGTGTGGCTGAACAATTTCAATATTACAGATCGCCATTGTGTAGCATAAAGTAGTTTTACAGTGTCGTAGGTGAACTGGTGTGCTCGATCTGCAGTAATTGGGGAGGGGAGTGCGGCGAAAGAGGTAGGGACTTCATAGATCTGCACATTTGACAGGAAACAACAGTGTAGAGTTAGATCAAAGCCAGCTTTGAGAAAGGAATGGAATATTATCAGGGGGGAAATGTCCAAATGTGTAACTTTGATACACAAAGCTGAGTCTTTAGCTGCTAATCATCAACCAGAGAGAGACATTCCATGGTTACGAATGAACCCTTGCACTCAATGTTTACTCATGTTTCTACTGGGCTAAATTAAAAAAAAAAAAAGAGTATATTATGATTTGGATTGTGATTTTTGTCTCACATCCAGATACACATTACATGCACAGTTAAGGATATGAAAACAGTGCTCATGCCACATCCCCTTGTCCACACATGCAGCACAAGGCTTATAAGGCTTACCTTCACTATTAGACATCTGCTGTTACTAATTGGCTCATTACAAGGACGACCCAAATCGGTCTTGAACACATTACACCATTTTCTTAGACCTTTGAGGGTCAAAGGGGCACACTCACTACACGAGTAAGGGCCTGATTTATCAAATTCAAGTCAAAATAAAGCATAGACGTCACATTAATTACTGCCTTGTATAATTTATCAGCAATGTTCATTAAACCATGGCCTTGCCTCTTGAAAAATGTCTGTCGGGAAGAGCATTAATTGCAAAAGAACCAAGCGAAGTGGCGAGCTTGGCCGCGGATGCCCCAGTCAGGCTCCGGGACGGCGGCACTAATGGAGGAATATGGAGGCCACTTTAAGATGAAAAACGACAACGGAGCCCCTTGTCACTTAATCAATGTGAAACCCCGGCGAGGAGAGGGAAACACCGCCTGCGGGGGCCGCGCAGTCCCAAGACTCATGTCCCTGGAAGGAAGGGGGTTTTAAATGGGCCCACTTTCACGGCGTAACTCATCTCAGTCACAGCGATGATGGCGTTGCTTCCCAAGGGGGTGTTGCAAGGAGGCTGTCTCTTCTTGGGAGGTGCTTAGAAGCAGCATCCATCTCTGTAGCACAACACTACAGACGCCGCCTACCTAAGGAGCCATCATCACCAGGGGCTCCAGAGATGCTTTCATTCTCTCTGGATGAAATTCCTCATGAAAAAGCCTGAGGCACCGCTGTGGCTGTGCTAGATCAGTCACTCCCTCACAAGCCGAGAGGATCGCAGAACCCAGCAAATTCTGCTAATTTGGGTCATTTCTGTAATTCTTTCTCTCCCTCAATTACAGTAATCAATGTAATCTACTCAGGAGACAAAGAAATGAACATTTTTTTTCCCCTGCTAAGTAGGGGTGGAGCCATGGGTTGGCCTGGGTTGGCCATGACCACCACAGACGAGTCTTTCCCATTTTCCCACCAATTTCAACAGTAGAACCACAACCACACCCCATACAACCAACGGCAGTCATGTACAGTGTCTGTGAAAAACATTTCATGTCAGAATAAAAAGACTTCAACAAAGTAATACCAATCATTTAAAAAAAAATTAACATAAAATAAGTTCTCGCATTAGTATTCACTCCCTTCAAGTCAGCATTTAATAGATGCACCTTTTTAATTGCCCACAATTACCGCATTGATCCTGTGTGGACACATTTTAATCAGCCTTGCACATTTGGACACTGCAGTTTTACACCACTCCTCTTTGCAAAACTGCTCAAGCTCTGTCAAGTTGCACAGAGATCGCAAGCTCTTTTCAAGTCCAGCCACAAGTTCTCAGTTGGACTGAGGTCTGGGATCCGACTCGGCCACTCCAGAGCATTTACCTTGCTGTCCTTAAACCATTTCTGTGTAGCTTTAACTGTATGCTTGAGGTCACTGTCTTCCTGGAAAACAAATCTTCTCCCAAGTTGCAGTTCTCTTACAGACTGCATCAGGTTGTCCACTGGGATTACCATCTACCTTTACAAGCCTTTCATGGCTGGCTGCCGAGAAGAATCCGCATCATGATGCTGCCACCACCATGCTTCAAGGTTGGGATGGTGTATCTGTGATGATGTGCAGTGCTTGGTGTCTGCTAAACATGGTGTCTAGTCAGCTGACCAAAAAGCTCAATGCTGGTCTCATCAGACAAAAAAACCTTCTTCCAGTTGTCCTCAGGGGATAAATACTTATAAATTACCTATTGTAGTATATTTTCATTTTAACATAAAAGTGTCTTTTTTTTGCAAATTCTAGTTAAAAAAGCCAAAGTAAACTGATCATGTTTCAATGTTGAAAATAAAAAGGAACAGAAAAAACTGCCAAGGGAGGTGATTTTTTCAATAGGCACTGTACATGTGATCGATCAGAAAATGTTCATTCTAGTTCTGTAGCAATGCAAGTTTCTATGTGTAAATAAGGAATTTGTGCATGTTTTCACATTTTAAAGTGTGTATGATTTAGGCTTAGCTGTGGATTTATTTCAAGCTCTTGTGCAAATTCTGCAGTTTTATCTGCATAAGCAAATAAGATTGAGTCACCCAGGTCATGGTAATCCTAGAAACTTCAGTAGAAATCAACTGGACTTCTCTTTCAGGTTCTTGAGTAAATGACCAAAAAAGGACTATTTGGCCAACAGCAATTTGCAATGCAGAAAAATAACTAATTATGACATATGAGCTTCAGTCGACCCCATTGTGAGTATAAAAGCTGTCTGGCTCTGCCACTGCTGCAAAGATGTGGTTAGTGCTGAGACAGGATGGGCCACTGCATGTGGACATCTCCACGCCTGAGCTGAGCTGGCCGGAGTGTCAGTTTGTCTCTGCTGGCCCTGTGCTACTCTATCTCGCGGCTGCCTCCAGCCCCGGGGTGCTCTTATCTCTCAAACAAACGGCTCCTGTGCCGCAGCCTCGCTCGCAGCCCTCATCTATCTGCCTGACATGTGCTTCCTTGTTTGTTTTCTCTCGCCTGTTAGACGAGGCCGATGATATTGAGCTGTGTCGACGGCGCTCCTCCGCTCACGCCAGATGAATCAATCACTCCGGCTTGCTCCGCTGCCCTGTTTAGTGCAGACAGAGTGTTTTCCACTTCAATCAATGCCGGGGCTTTAGGAAGGGGTTTGCTTTTCCTGCTATTTATTAGGAAAAGAATAGCTCCCTCAAAGTAGCTCTGCCAGGCACTTCTGAGTGCTGAGTGACATACAACAATGACAAATGTTTGTCAGTTTCCTGGAATGGTTTCCCTGTTTTGTTTATTAAAGCCCAACATAGATATGCAGACTGAACATGTAAATTTGGTTATGGAAATATACATGTGTAACAGAGGACTTCGACAGTGTTGGCAGATCACTGCCAGCGCACCGAACTGAGCTCACAGACGCTGTTGAATTACTTTCAATAATTAAGAAGGAGCAGGAATAATTCATATAAAATCAAACATTTTATGTTCAGAGAGTAAGAATGTATTTGTAAAGCAAGTAGGGAGCTCAGATATAGACAGGCAAGGGGAAAAAAAAGGTCGAGCTGCCAGTAAAACTTGCACAGTGGTGCTTGAAAGTTTGTGAGAGCAACTATAGAAATGTGAAAAAGAAATTTTACTAAGGCTTTGCAAAATCATCAATTATTAAAATATAATTCGTTATGGAAACTAATTTCCTTTAGAGGAGAGTTAAAACATCAAAATAATAGCTTAGCATAACAAGAAACAGCAGAGGCAATAATACATTTAAAAAGCAGAAATTAAACCGTAAAAAAACAACATTTTCTTAAACGACTTACAAGGAGTTTACAGTTCAATATTCATCACGGGGCTTTAGATTTCCACAACACTTGCTATCAGCTGATGAAGTTCCTTTCAAGATCATCGAGATCTTCTGGCGTTTGGACGATGAGCAGAGGGTTTCTGCGAGTGCTCGGCTCTAACAAAGTCCCACTGCTGCTCCGCCCAGATGTTCCTTCAGTCTTTGCTGCAGCATCGCTCAGCTGTGAACAGCGTCTCTCTGCTGTGCAGCTGGAGTCAGGAGAGACTCTCAGCTCCTCTGCCACCCGTTCCCCCAGCTCCTCGATCAGCTGTCTGGAGCCTTCTGAGGCTGAGGGAAGGGAGTTCACCTTCCTTTTTTCTGCTGAGAGGAGTGCGCTTGTGGGTGCCTGGGGGATGGGAGAGACCGAGCAGGAGGGTTGGGGCTGTAGAGGGTTGTCCTTAAATGCCTCTCCTCCTCCTCCTCCTCCTCCCCCTCCTCCTCCCTCCTCGGATTCAGTGCAGCCTTGTCCTTCAGCCTCAGATTCCTCACTCTCAGATGAGTCGCTGCTGCTGCTGCTGCTGCCGTCACTGGAGGCACTGCTGCTGTCACCACAGGATACGCGAGCACTCCTGGAAGCTCTCTGCTCCTCTTCCTCCGCCACCATCGTCGCTGCGTTCTCTAGCTCATCAAGCTCCAGCTTCAAGTCTTTTTTATGCAGGGATGCTTTTTGCAGCGCCGCGGCCAAGTCTGTCACCTTCTTTGACCTGTGAAGATTGGGAAGAAGAGTGACAAGTTAGGAATGCAAAAAGTTTTACCTCAACAAAATCTGGTATATGGCAATGCACAGAGGGAGGAGAAAAAAAAAGACATCCAACTACAACATCATCCGCGGTACACGAGAGAAAGGCGCGAGGACTGACTGATCGACTGGCTCTGCGTACTAAAGACATAGCCACAGGATAACCATCTACAAATCTAATACCCATTAACCAAATCCCATTCTCATATGAATGCTAAGTAGACCACGATTTGCAGAGCCGACGGGGGCTCAATGAAATATGGAAATATGGATGTTTAATAATGTAGGAAGATGAGTGCGGCTGATACACGGGACTCAGGATCCTCTCCTTCCCCCACCGCTCCTCTCCCTGCGAGAGGTGATAAGAGACTGAGAGGGATTACAGGGAGAGGCAGACCCCTCCTCCTTCACCCGCAAAAAATACACTCACTTCCACTTGTATGTATGGAGAAGCTAAGCAAACCGCTGGAAACTGTGGAAGAGGAGAAATAACTGAGATTGCTGGGAATCATTCTACTCTTGCAGAGGTTGATGGGAACCTTTCACGGCATGCAAGATGTGATTTTCATGTTCTAAAGAAAGCACTTGTGATCTCTTAACAATTTCAAGAGCGGCCAACAAAGCCTGAGAATATAATGGATGCCAGAGAGAGAAAAAGATCCAACAATCACGCTGCAGTGGGAACAAACAGAATCAACACAGGCGAATACATTCTGGAGAATGAAAGCAGGGTAATCCCCAGAGGCCGACGGGACTGCAGTTGTGTACCGAGTCTGACTGCAATAGTCAATAAAAGTCTGGACGGAGAATGACTGCAAGCTGCAGCCCCACGACCAAATGTCTCCAAAGATTAAGATTAAGAGAGTGCCCTCATAAAGCAGTACATTAAACAATGCTCCCGAACCGTCACTTCAGTTTTATGGTTGTGTCACTGCAGAAGACACGACAGACTGCTTGAAGAAAGAGAAGGTGTTTTATTGCTGATGAATGTCCTCCTACAAGGCCCCGTTTGTGTAAAGCCATCAGATTGTGTGGAGGCCCCCGCCTGCACATTATTCACGCTGGGAATGCCTGCCACGCTGCCAAAAACTTAAGTGGTTGCTATTCGTCCCCTAGTGCGGTTAGGGTGTGTGTGCCGCCCCCATTGCCATGGTGATTACGAGCTGACCTCTGCGGGTCACTGCGATTCAGACTGTGTCTATTCAGAGCGGGAGAAAGTGTGTGAGAGCTGTGCTGGTGTGTATGTATGCGTAGGCGGGTGCATGTGCGGAGGGGCTACTCTTCCGCTGCCATTCATATTCACACACGCTCGGCTCCTGTTGCCCTCTCTGGCCCAATTAACCCACTGCTGAGCACCAGGATGGCTCCTCATTACCGTGCAGTCCTAATGAGCTCCCTATTCTGGTGAGTAAAGTGTTTATGGAAGCAGCATGTAGTGGCTGTGCATTCATTTAGGAGCCCAGGAGGGACTGTGTAAACAGATCTTATAGTTGCGCTGCATCATATGAGTGTACATTCTTTTCTGGGCGCTGAAAAACAGAAAAGAAATAAACTGGGAAGTGGAACGCCCTTTCTCACATGCCCCCTAATCCACAAATGTTTCTCACACAATGTGGCAGAATTTGAAAGCTGCCAAAGTCGGTTTTCCTGCTAAGACACTCGGGCAGCTTGCCAACTCAGGACCAGAAAAAATCTTCCCGTGTGGTTTCAGTCTCGGAGTTGTGAGAGCAGAAAAAAACACACACACAAACATTCTCCCACTATCTAAGCTGTATTTCCCAACAAATCTGTCTCCAAAGACAGGCTCCTTGATATGGAGTATATCCATGAAAAACCCAAAACAAACTATGAACTGATTTTGTAACCAAAACCTGATATTCAATATTCACTGTTGCCCTACCCATCTAAGCCCAGCAGTGAAAATACCAATTTGGAATCACCAAAGTAGTTAGGTTTCATCATTTTGGAGGCTGTAGACATCTGTACCAGATTTCATGGCAATGAATCCCATAACCGTTGAGATATTTCAGTCTAAACCAAAGTGGTGGACTGACTCGCCAACACTGCCATCCATAGACCACAGAAATTAGTCTGGCTAGTGTCTGTGTAAGGGGAGCTGATTTTCCAATTTGTACAGTAGCACATAAAGGCGCCACACTGGCAGATCCCCCGAACGCGAAATAAAGACGAACACCGGAGATGCCTTGTGTTGCGTGGGCAGTGCTAAGTCTCCGTACACAATCATGTCAACACATAAGCTGTCTGAGGAGGTGACTTATATGGGAACACAGAAAACCACTGCATTCCTTGAATAACTGAGTGTGAAAGCCACTATAGCCAAGTTCCCCAAGTCCAACACAGCCTTTTTTTAAAAACAGAGACAACCAGCATAGAGTTTCAAGACATTGCTGTAACCTTCGCTGATGATGACAAGTGTGTGCAACTTGTACAGAGTCTGTTTAGGTCCCAGGCTCTGTAAAAACCCATGTGAGAGCTTCCTGCAGCGAGGCTGGGGCAGAAGACTCTCCTGCAGCACAGCCACTTCAAAGACTGCCCCGTATTCTCTTTCCCCCCGTGGGAAGTCATTATTGAGTTAGCATTGGAGAGGTGCGCTTGTTTTCTCTCCCCTCCCTTGCTCTGTGGTGGGAGAAGCTCAGCCTGCGGTGAATACAAAGACTCCGTCCAGGAGGGGGAGGGATAATGTTGTACACAATCCAGTCATTACTACACTGCTGTTGTGGCCTGCCTTCATTAAACTGAGGAGGGGCAGCTTTTTCAAGGTTGGAAAACTTCTGGCGAGACAAAGACGCCTCCATCTGCCAAAGTCTTCAGATGAAAACGGGCAGAGGGAGCGTATATTGGTGTGTGTGTCTGTGAAAGAGCCGAGCTAAATTACAATCTGACATTTCTTTCATCAGGCTTGTGTTCGCTGAAAGAGCAACTCATTCAGCGTGTCTGTGCTCTTGAAAACATCTCAGATAAAGCTTGTCCTCAGATGTATAAATCTGTGTAATATAAGCACCAGATTTCCTCAGAGCAACTCGCAAAATGCATCATTCACTAGCTGAGGGGGATAAAAGCCGACACGAGGAGATGCGATCCGTCAGTGTGACTGAATGCTGGAACGGTCTGAGGCAATGGTAGCCGCTCCGATTCCAGCAATGAGAAACACAGATGTATTTATCCGCTGGGCCAATGTTTAAATTCAGACTTACAGTGCTTCAGAGAAGAGTTACTGTACCTTTGGAAGGCTGACAAATGGTTCATACAATTGTGTCATAAATATCAGTTAAATAAACTCTACTTTTTTAAGTTTTGTATTTTACCAAGCCTAACATGGTTCCCTGCTAATTCAACCATTTCCACACACATGCATGGTGGGATCCATCGGGATCAATTTGCGGTTCAGTGTGTTGCCCGAGGACGCATTAGTTGCGACAGCTGTTTTACTCAACAAATTTACTGCAGGCATACGTGGGCATAGTCTTTCATAGCCAGAGTAGCACTGATGCAGCACTGTGTAGAATAATCTAACCGCACCTCATTATCATTCTGCTATTAGGGGAAAAAAAGACACTCTGGCCTGTTTGTATTTCTTTAAAACAATCCCAGTTGTATCGGGTAGGGCTAAGAACGGGTTGCTGCCACTCAAAATAGTGACAGGGGAATTGTTTTAGTGGAACATTTGCATGCAGGGGAGACGAGCATTGTCATTAAAATGGCTAATTCACTGAAAAGAAAAACTACCAGGGCTGCTTTACTGCACCATCCAAACCTTTGTGAAAACTTCAACATGGTAGGTCTCTGCCTGGAGGGTGTGGTTGTCACTGGTGATTTTGCAAATGGTAACGTAGACGGTGAAAGGGGAGGAGATGTGTGATATGCGTGGCCAATGATAACTTACACCTTGTACCAATTAACATCCAGTGAGTCGAACTAATGCAGGTGCAGCGATTTCACAACTGACTATAAATGTGGCGCAGAAATTGCTAGAATTTCAAAACTTATTTTAAACCAAACATGGGTGTTACTGGCAAAAGTGTTCAGTGGAAGTGTTCATCCAACTCTCAACTTCGAGTTGCTGTACTTAGATCAGTTGTAAAAGTGCACAGTTTGATAGGAAAGGCAATGGCAGGTGGTCGACTGTTCACTTTGGTCCAGACTACAACATCTCGACAACTCACAGATGGACTGCCATGAAGTTTTGCACAGGGATCGATGGTGTCCATACAATGAACCTTCATGATTTTGATGATCTCCATACTCAGATTTTTTTGCCTTTTTTTTGTCAATTTTGTTTTGTATTGGATGGATTACCAAAGAATTCTGCACATACATTCATGTTTTCCTCTGAGTAAACTGTAATGCCTTTAGTAAACCCTTAACTTTTCCTCTATTGCCATTAACAGGTCAAAATTGTCCCAGATTTGTCCAGTACATTGGTTTACAAATACTAACGTTAATCTGTAACTCATCACGTTTTGTTTACTGCTAGTATAGCAAATGTCGGTGCAATTTTGCTCTTCTGTTAGAACTTAGTTCACAAACAAGAGTCTATAAGTACAGCCACAGTGGAGCTGCTAGCATCGCTGCAGACTAATCATACCTTTTATACAAAGCTTGCATTATGACCAACATTAAGTATGCACTCACTTTTTGTGGGATAACTCTTAAAAAGCATGTCTCAGCTGACAAAAATCTGCTGTAATTCCCACATCATCGTTTAGGTTTAAAAGTTGACCTGAAATGTTTTTTTTATCAACATGTGGTATATTTAGTATCACAGGCTTTGGTTCGGTCTTTGCTCAGAACAGAAAAAGCCCTGAGGCTCGAATTTGAAACTTTTTTCATATTTCTTCTGGTCAGAGTTACACTTCTGTTGGGATTATGGGAGTCTTACGTATGTATGGCTCTTTTCTGTCTGCTTTTACCGTCTCCTCTCTGAACTTTATTTATGTAATCGCCACAGATATTCAAGTCCTAAAATTGTACTACCAGTTCATGAGTCTGCTTTATATTCCGCATTTAACATTGTTTTTTTTCCAAATATCTAGAAAAGACAGAATTTACAATATTAAGTGCCCTTCTTTAATACGCCCTCATCTAGATGCAAGAGCTTTTGAAGCTGCACAGACCGAAAAAAACTCCACAAAAATCAATTGCATTAACTGAAGTGGGCACTCCAAACATGGGTAGTGGAAATTATGTGAGCACAGTAGTCTGTGTTTAAGATCAGTCTGTGTATTCAAGACAAAAATCTGGAGTGGACTCATGCTGAGAGGAAATCTGTACTACTTATCCGTGTTAGCTGAGAGACATTTGTGTCTTTGTTCTCCACAGCGGGGCCTCTAAAGATCTCCTTCAGTGCCGGGGCTAACATCAGATAGAGTAACTCCATTATCTGTTTCAAAGCTTACAGGATGGGCATTTGACAGTTGTGTGATGGTGCCTGGTTCCAAACAAACATGTGGGTGCCTCATCAGCTGTGACACACGGCAGAGACGGGCTTTAATACCTCATTTTTATTCTCAGGTAGAAGACTCAAGTGCAAATAAAATGAAAAAACACCTATTGCGTTGAGTGGCTGATGTGAAAATCTGGGTAATAAGTGCCTTGTGCTTTAAAATAACACACAGAGGTATAGTAAGGTGAACCGACAGCCTGAGCTCAGCAGAGTCGGGGGGGTGGGTGTTAACACTGCGCACAAGTGTACTTTGGAGGCGTCTGACCGCAGCCCTCAGCTAACATGCTGACCCCATGCTTGACCTCGTTGCCTTGAGACGCTCCCAGTTGTTAGAGCTCCAGATGCTTCTCCCTGCGGGGGAGCTGCTGTCAGGGCTGCCGACAACTCTCCCCCGACGGCCATTGTCACGGACACAATGCTGGGGGATGAATGAGGCGAGGGAGGCAGAGCGAGCATGCGGAACCACTGAGGGCTGCTCCGTCGTCCAAAAATGAAAGAATGTCTACAACTTCATTTTTTGTCAGTTTCCTTTGTTGCTTTCATGCGGTGCTGCACACATGCTTTTATAGCACGCACTGCTTTGTACTGTGAAAACAACACCCTTTGTTTTTGAGAACTGCTCACTTCACACCTACCATTCACAATTATTTGAGTCTGTCCATTCAGCTGTTATGGTGAGAGGCTGAGTCCATCCCTAAAACCATTTCTTGTCAATTTTCCAGTCTTTGCAGCATTGTGTTATTGCCCATTTCACACATCTTATAGACAATTCGCACATTTTGCTCCACAAAAGAAACAAAAAAAAGGAGAACCAAATTTTTTTGCCTCTTCACTAATGACTTCATCCCTCTCTCAGACGAACCCCGGAGCACATCACTTGTATGCTGCCGTGTTTTTTTTTTCTTGCTAGAATCTAATTGACCCAATTAATAAGGGTGGGTGGGTGGTTGTGAGTGAACCGGTGCTGAAAAAAGGAAGTTGTGGCCCTTCTGATTTAACCGAGGTACTGTAGCACAACACCAGGCTTATAAGCTTTGTCTGTGCTGGCTGCCGTGAATCTACGTTGGCACGTCTCCAAGCTTTTTGATAAAGGGAGGGGAAAACAAAGAGAGAAAGTGAGGCGACTTGATTCTTTTTTTCTTTGCAGTCCAGCAACTCTGCAGGGGTTTTTGGCAGCTGAAGACCTTCAAAAGCATACACTGAAACAAATGGACTGAGGAGGCTGCTGCTCCATTTGGAATAATACTCTCTGCTAACAATTCGGAGATAATTAGGATTGGACGGGTGTGCGAGGGCGAAGTTAAAACAGTTTCCAACAAAGGAAGTGTGTGTTAAATTCTGGAACAGTGACCACTCCTGTGAAAAAAAAAACTAAAGTTCCACATCACTAAGACAGTGTGAGGCGCAATGTACTTTGAGGCTGTTCTCTTGATTTTAGTGCGCAGGGGTTCTGCTCTGATTCTGTGTAGAGTAAAGGAGAGCGCCTGCCCCAGGGCTTAAATCATGGTGAAGTCTTTACGAGGTTGTAAATTTGAGACCAATGTCTCGGCAGTCAGAGGAACTTTAGGAGTAGAAATGCATGTGGGACAGCGAGGAGATTAAATAAATCAACCCCCCCCCCAAAGCCAGCAAACATCCATTAATCGCCATGTCCATCATGTGCAGCTGATCGCGTCTGCCTCATTGGCGGCAGGGAGTGACAGGATACAGGGATTGCACCGGGGGTATAGATTACATCTCATCTAACCGCCTGGCTCCCAGAGACGACTCACTTAGCGGAGGATGACAAATCCTGCACAGGGGAATATCTTGCACCGAGGAAAAACAATGCCTACACGATCCGTCATCAAACCTGTCACACAACACAAAAGGGCTGCCACAACAAACTGCATGTATGATAGTGGAGGTTGGTCTGTTGAAATCACCGCGGTGCTTGCAAACCTCGCAGAACAGACCTCGCTCTCCTGTGCTGCTTTGCATTTTGACTGCAGGCTCCTTTTAATATTGCACCGCAAACATGGGAACATCGTTTCATAAACCACAAGTGGAGATTGTATGAAATTTCTATTGAGCGCGCGCCAGAATACCCATGCTCGAAGAACAAAAAAAGCCATTCATGCTCGGTTGCTCTCTCAAGTGGCTGGAGGTGATAGAAGTGGTTTTTACTAATCCGAGTGCCTTTTTTCACTACATGACAGCTTATATGAGGTGACAGAGAAAAACTTTGCTTTTTTTTTTTTTTATCAGAGAGAAACGTAACAATTCAATCACAGGTCAGTGCTAAGGGCTAATCCATTTAATGATCGATGCAGGGCGTAGTAGGAGTCAGCATGTTAGGTCAAGCTGACATTTAGTTCCAATGTTCAGTGGGGGAAAAAAAAAAAAAGAGGAGCAGGGAGGGGAAGGAGTGCTCCGGTGCCCCTCAGCAGAGACTGATTGAGTTTTTCAGTGGGTTGACAGAACCTCAGCAGCTCCATGTGCTTACAGCGCAAGATAGAGTGTGCATCTTCTCTCCGGTTTCTGGCTTGAACACGAGAAGGGCAGCCCCATACACAGCATCTACTGCATTTTTTTAAAAGCAGAATTCAAGACGAGAGCTGGAAAAATGTAGAAATGAAAAGGGGGGGGGGGCACTAGATCCCTGCAGACCTTTTATCGTGTCTGCATCTGGGCGTCGAGCCTACAACATCAGGCACACATTTTTCAACTGGGCTTTTTCCAGACGAGCACACCACTTGGCTGAACCCCGGCCAAGAGTAAAACAGAGCTCATTACCGAGTGTGCTCGCGGGCTCACATTTCAAATGTGTAAGTAATTGTTAAATATGAACTAGGAGGAGGAGGAGAGAGAGAGCCATCGGAACCTGTATCGTTTTGGTGAGAAAAGTGCGGATTCCGCATATTTGGCTTGCAGCGCCGGTGGAAACATACACCCACGTGAAGATTCAAGAAGACCACAACACACATGTGCACTTTTGCAAAGTTTCATACAGAGAATGTGGCGAGTGCAGCTGCAGCTTTTAAGAATCACTGATGGCACTTCTGACACATGATAAAAAAGACAAGGCAGGCTGCATCTTTCGCCGGCTCGGCCTTTCAATTGGTCCTGCTGTGACAAATGACTCATCTAATCCTCTCCTCTAAAGCACTGATGCATCATGGGGGCTGAGTGGCACTTCCCGTGGCTCTGAAGGTAATTCTCTCTAGATGAAGGACTCTGGTGTGGATGGATTTGTGCGTGCGTGTGTGCCGGTGAACTCACTTGACCCTCTGGATCCAGATGCAGTAGTCTGTGATGTACAGATCGTTCAGTATGTAGGCCGGGTCGTTCTCTCTGAAGACTTTGTGAATATCCAGCAGGCATTTGAGGACACAGGCTTTCCCTGGGCACGGGAACACAGCGTGGCAGGCAAATGGAAAAACAGTGTTATTCGCACTCGGTATTAAGGATGACAATGCACTCCAGCTGCTGGCAGACACAGCATGCATCTAAAGGCTTGCAGTCATTGTTCCATACATAAAAGCCAAGGTACGGGATCAGAGGGAAATCCCCCGTGTGCTGCACAGTAATTTGATCCATACGGTTGAGACAAAAGAGCCAAAGAAGACAACTCTATTTCTGGCATCATATCTGTCAATTTAATGGTGGCTCTGCTCAGAATCTGTCAAGAATTTGCTCGCTTTGATTTATCAGGAATAGCACTGGATGTTTTTGATTATTTTCCACTTGACATCAGTTCTATTGAAGGCCTGATTTACAAACTTTGCACACATAAATTAATTTATTCCAGAGGTAATGATGTGCACTTCGTCTTTCAACCAAAGCAGCTCAAAACCACTTTAGTTTTGTTTAGTGGTCAGGAAAATAGTTCTCTAAAAATCCTGTCAAAGAATCTTCAAAAGGTGCAAACTCCTCATGTTTTGGCTAAATCTTCCATTTTAAGAACAAAATAGGTCACTCATTAGATTTGTGCACATTTGCGGAGAAACAGTTGCTCTGAATGTGAGATAAGATGGGCTTTATCTAATAACTAGCAGTCCAGACGGAATACTAATAACAATAATAAGTAATGCTAAATAATGGTATGATAGTTGTGCGTTGGTCAATGCAGCTGACTTAGCATGGTAGGTAGGTTGTTGGGCAACTTTTTTTTAAGGTAGTGTGGTAAAGAAATATGAAACTCAACTTCTGATATGCTGGGTTGTGCGACAGACAACCCAATCAAGTTCCTCAGTTCAGAAAATCCGGTTTAAGATATGTTCACTCTCACAATTGACTGATGCGGAGTTGTGTTTCAGCTGTGACCGTGCTAACTCAGGTGGACCACGGTTGTTGGTGTACACCCAGGTTAACTCCAAGAACATGTGGGAAGAGATTCTCTGATCTGATGCGGCTACGCTGATTTACCCTATAATGGCCGTTAGAATTTAGTCCTTTCCAGACATAGGCTACATAACATTTCTGGCTTTATCAAACTGTTAAAGTGATGACATTCTGTCATACAGACATAGATCACTTTTACGTTAATGTTCCTCATGGCTTCATTATACAAAAACAAAATTAAAACTAACCTTATCAAACTGAACAAATATCCCTGAACGTGAAAACGGTCAATGTGTGATGATAATCTAACTAGGACAGCTGCTGTGTAACAAATTACTTAACTGCAGCAGATAAACTGTGACTCTGTGTGCGACAACCCAGCTGTCTGATGTGAAAGAAAAGCCCACAGTGTGACCTGCCGTTAGATCATGATCGATCCCGTCTCCGTGTTCTACGTGCAGAAATGTGCAAAAGTCTCTTACTTTGGAGACGCTAATGTGGATCCTGCTGCTGTCTGATGCTGTGGGTATTTCATAAACTGAGAGGAAAGACTCCTCCAAACAGCTAGATACAAACAAACTACATTTGACTGCCGAGTCTGTTACGCTCCATCTTCACTGCAGTAAAGTTTTGCTTCTTCTGCAAAGTGAGTGAGAAAGGTGTATTATAACATGCAAACGGTGTCTTTTGCTGTGATGTTTTTGGACCAATATTGGTGATTAAATCTGAAAAAGCCCTCCCCAAATGGCTTCACACAACTTAAAGCATGTCTCTTGTGATCCATTTATATCAGTGGTTCTCAACTGGTCCAGCCTCAGGACCCACTATGTCTCTATTAATAACAGTCGCGACCCAAACTGTTGAAGTTTGCTGTTCCTGTTAACAGATTAAGGTTTATTTGGATGAAGTCTCAACGTATTTTGATACAACTTAGGAAAATTTTGGATTATTTTTTTGCTCATTTTGGAATATTTGGATGCTTTTGCCAAGTTTTTGGGCATATTTTGGCCCATTCTGACAGACTCTGAGCACATTTTCATGTATTTTTGACACGTTTTAGCATAAATTTCTCCAATAAGCTGGCAGAGACAGATCTAGAGGTTAATAGTGGGCAATTACTGGTGTCAGCACCACGAAATATCCTGCTACTGAAAGCAAACTGTGTCATAAAAAACACGTCCTTTAAAATAAAAGACTTTATACCACTACTTTTTATGGGGCGTGTGCTTCTGCGACCCTCTAACAATGGCTTTGCGACCCACTTTTGGGTCCCGACCCACCAGTTGGGAACTACTGATTTATATGACAGCATGCAGTTCAAAGTTATTACTACTATCTTAGCAGTAAGAATGCCATCAACTTTCACAGAAAAAAGAGCAGGACGTTCATTCAGACATGACGCAGACATATTCAGATGCCGTCGGATTAACGGAACAGAGTACATGTCTGTGAAGGGCCTTTAGTTTTCAGGCAGCTGCAAATACACTTGTAATAACCAGACACGAGCATGTAAAGCGAATACCTTTCATAACTGTCCCCTGAGGGGGCATGTCCTCAGACCCTTGAATTTGTGGTTTTCTCTATCTACACAGTTTTTTCACTTTTCACCTTTTTTACCACGTGCTTGTTGGCGCCCCTAATCATGTTCTCAAAGTCATTCTCTGGCAGTTTGTAAATTTTATCTGGTGACAGCCCTGCAGTAAAGATGAAGTCTATAAACTATCTGAGCACATTTAATATTGCCAGTTTTATAGCGTGAACACTTAAAACTTGCCTGGAATTAATATTAGCCGCAGAGCTGAAACCTGCAGTTTTAATCAGACATTGCAAAACTTTTAGAAATAATACTGAGCTTATGCTTGATTTAGGTCTCAGTCACGCAAACAATGCCAGGTTCTGCTTTCATTTATATTCTTCTGGTCCTGATATGTTGATTATTTGATTTTTGGAAGGAGGCAGAAACAGAAGTGATTAAGTTGGCCTCCCCACAAATCAATAAGTCAATCATCAACAAGAAGCAGAGGAGGCAGACCTTGATGCTTCAACTTCCATGATGAGCCTGTTGCAAGAAGCATGTTGGCAGCTTAATGAAATACGTGCTCTTAAATACCGGTCCACTGAATAAACAACAAGATACAACTTTATGCTTTCTTTAGAACCACCAGTAACATGCAATCCTACAAAAAGACTGTGAAAGTGAGCAAAGGCATATGAAATTAATGACTTAAATTATGTTTCCTTTCTGGTATTCATCTGCTTTTTAGAGTTTCACAGCTAGAGAAAAGACCACTATGTGAAGTCACAATTTAAAACATCATGTACACTGATCAGGCAAAACATTATGACCACCTGCCTAATATTGTGTTGGTCCCCCTTATGTGCTCAAAAATGCTCTGAACCATTGGGTATGGACAAGAGGACCTCTCAGGGTGTCCTATGGGGTTGGCCGTGGTTCCTTTCGGTACTCTGGCTTGTGCAGTGAGGCCTCTGTCAATCAAACTTGTTCCACTGCATCCTGTTGATGCTTGATCACAATGGGGTGTAGGAAGTTTGGAGGTCAAATCAACATGTTGGGCCATTGTCATGTTCCTCAACATGTTCCTGATTGTTTGATGTTTTTTCCATGTGGTGGGGTGCATTTTCCTGTAGGGATAGGCCAGTGACATTTGGGATTTCCATTTGCATGATGGAGTGTGCTTGCTGAAGGACAATGTTTATTTGGGTGTCTAAGTTTCATCAACACAGATGCCAAAATCGAAGGTTTTCCAGCAGAACAGCACATAGTGCCAATATGATAAATACTATTTACTTCACCTGTCAGTGGTCATAATGTTGTGGCTGATCGATGTATGTGCAGAACTAGAGGTAACCAAAGACATGTGTCATACTGTCACGTGGATAGAACAGCAAATATGTCAAACGTAGCGTTTGATTATTCAAGTTCATGTATTGAACTGTCTCTTGTATAAAAATTACCATTACACCTAAAAAGTAAAAATTCCATACAAGTCTTTTCTTTAATTCCATTTCAACTCTGTAAACGTTATTTTTTTGTCTGTGGCACTCCATGTGGAACATTTGAATTACATGAGGCAATATGAAAATAATTACAGACCATTTTAAATGAAGCGTGATTTAAATATATAATCTACCAGCCAAAGTATGTAAACTACCAAACATGTTTATGCACTAAATAATGGTGCTTTAAGCCATGATTGACACCTGCGCTTTCACAGTGTGTTTGGAAATTGTTCGAGGCGAGCATGCGTCATCCTTTTAATGCCACAAATGCATCACACATGCAGAATTACAGCAAAACTGCTTTTGTTACTCTGACAAATGGCTTTTTCCCTAAAGTATACAACAAGCCAAACTGCCGCAGCATTTCTCCCTCTAATCAGGCATATAAATAGCCTTATGATGTGGCCAACAATCCACTGAGGGCAGGAGAAAATGCTCCTCTCCACCTCCACAGAGCTGGCTGGCATTGTCCAGAGACATTCCAGACCAATCAAAATAAACAGCGCACTCACAGTGAGGAAAACCTTAAACAAACATTTGGTTCTCATTTAAAGCATGGGATCTTGCGCAGGGAACTTTGCCCTGAAAAAATTAAGGGCTTGGATCATGTGAGGCAAAAACATACTTGCTTCCAAGATCTGACTTCTTCTTTTCAGAGTGAAGATTTATAAGTTGTTTGTAGAAAACTGGAGGAAAGGTTGCTCTCTGCACCAGTTCAACGCTGCGCTAAGGACAAGTGAGCAAGATGTGTTAATTCGGTCAAATCCGGCTATCCAACGAGCGTGGTAGAGCGTGCACTCCAAAAGTCTAACAGTAAGTAGTTCATAGCTGCTGAATGGGCAGGCTGGCATCATAGTGGTGGGTGTGAAATGGACCAAAAACAAAAGCCTGCTGTGTCTGTTAGACGCTAATGTAGATTCCAAAAACTGCAGCGGCAGCAGAGTGAAAATGACAAATTTTTTCCATTCCATGCTCTAGTTCAGTCCCTTTGTTTATGTATGACATCTTTATGTACTGAGAATTTACAGTAGAATCAAAGGTCAAATCAAATCTGTAGAGAGATCAAAACATAATAAATGAGAAACCTTGTAATCTTCATCTAAACATACCAGCAAGACAAAAAACATATGATACAAATACCACTGCACTACCTCTCAGTATCTCTGTACAGTATTTGCAGTCTTTGTCGCAGTTCTTTCCTCTTCACAGGAACATACAGTTGGTCTTTTCAGAGATATTGGAAATGAGAAACTAATGGAATATTATAGTCAAGCATTAGTCTGACAGGGATTAAATCATAAGGCAGATTTTGTCCAATGGATTGTATTTCGGGTGGGCTACACATTTTGACAATCTGTACCGAAAGCGACGTGCATCATCTGCAAAAATAGAAACAACATATTGCAATATTGCTCACTGGCTCAAACTGCCCATATTTTGCTCATTTACAGGTTCATAATTGTATTTTTGGGGTCGACTAGAATCTGCTCGCTTGTTTTAAAGACCCCCTCTGAGTTTCTTACCATATTAACAGAGTGAGGAAGCAGCTCACTCTTTGTTTGAAGGTGTGCAAAAGTAACCACTAGACTGGTGTAATGCAAATGTGTGACATGGAGGCATACATAAGTAACAGAAAAAAGCCTGGACTTCAAGCAAAGCATTTCAGGCAGGCAAGAAGCAGTGTTTTCTAGGAGAGACAATAGACTTAAGGCTTTGTAAGTTTGTAGATCTTTCACATGCACAAAAAAGCTATAACAGTCTAAAGGCAAGAGGAAAATCGCAAAGCATAATATGGGGTCTTTTAATGTTTAAATGCCTTTGTGGCTGGAGTAGTTCCACTGATAAAATAAATAATGTAGCAGATGAGAGGTCTCTGTAAAGTTCTTTAACTTTTAGAAAGCAACAGGCAGAGTTCAGCATTTGACTGATTTCACAACTAATGATGAAGTGCTCGAAAGGCATGAGCGGCACATCGTCACCCTGTGTCAGGTCTAATGAGACAGGACAGTTTATCCATGATTTCTTCCCCCCTCAGTCACACATGCACACACACAATCCATGCGTCTCATCCAATAAAAGATCATCAGTACCCTGAACCTACACTGGCCTGAATGTAAAATTTCATTACTCTTCCTTGACTTTCCATAACTAGGTCAGAGTGACTTATGTGACCTATAATTTGACTGCCACAGATTAAATTGCCCAAACTTTCCCAGCTCGCTCCAGAAGAAATTCTACAACCACTGCAAGAAAACTGCCTGAATGAGTGAGAAGCAGAGAAGCACGGTGGATGGATCTATAACAGAGGCCACATCTGACATCCCTTGTCTTGTCCTGTCAGTAGGATCATGACGGCAGCGTGACCCCCGAGGTCTTCCTGGATGCTTCCTCACTCCGGTTCCCCCTCAGGCTCTCCGCTCTTCTGTACCTGCCCGGTGGCTCTTTAGTTACAGCCACTTAAGAAGCAGGTGGAGGAGCTCCTTGAGAATACTCGCCACACTGCCAGAGGGCTGTTCAAATATTTACCCCCGGATTACATTTCCTCCAAGGCCTTAACCTGTGCGCCGCCATTAATGGGTTTGTTTTGCTAATACCTATGAATGTTTGCTTTTACAGCCACTCGTACGAAGTGCCTCAAAAATGGAGCGCATTTCCATTTGCCTTGTCCTGACAAATTAATTAGTGTGTAAAGTAATGCAGGGAGGAAGCACACCCTGAGACACGCGCCAGGCTGAATTACTGTAGTGTTACAGTTCATTAGGGAAAAGCCCTGTTACTCATTCTTCCATAATTCTTGTAAATAATGACGATTATGAGGCAGGAGTGAACTTTATTAAAATGAATTATAAAATTAACCGAGCTGAATAAATTGTCTTTTTTTCCCTCTGTACGTTGTAACAATAAACAACCTGCCATTGATGTTTAGGCATTTTATTATCAGAACATTATTGGACATAGTAGTAGTTTTAAGGAAAAAGAGATATCTCAACAAGAGAAATATTGTTCCAAGGTAAAACATAAAAGGTGAGCCGAACGGGTGACTAACTGCTGCTACCCTGCCTCTCCTGATCAACTCATCTTCCTACTTAATGAGGCGAGGAAATGCTAATCTGGAGCTTAAAAGGCCTTTAATTTGCTGTCATTTACCAGCGTTAAAATCATCACAAGCTGGATAATCTTAGCCCTCACACATCCTGAGTGTGTTTACACTGCTGACTTTCAGCTGTCTGCGGGGGCTTTTGATTTAAAGATTACTCTGGGCTTTGAGATATCAAAGTCAACAGTCCGTTCTCGACTAATCCACATTTCGTTCCCTGAGGGGTGGGAGCCCGGGCCACTCTCCTGCTTAGCTGGAGGAATATTACTTTCAAACGCTCGCTGCAGTATGCTCGAGAAGCACTTTCTCTGACCGGCAGGCTGTTTCTGCTAGACAATACACTACAAAAGCACGCTGGCTATCAAGCTGCCTTTTCAGCAGCATTGACTCACAATCGAGTTGCATCCCACTGCTTACAGGCATGCGGCGGACTCTATCTGACGGCACATGCTTTAACCTATTTACATATGAAAACACTGCTCAGAAGAAACCACAGGGTGGACAGAATCAATTATTACTAATTAGCAAAGATCATGTGTTAACACTGGACAGAAATTAGGTTCGAGTTAGCCTCTAGTTTGAACTAAAAACCACAAATCTGACTCGAGAACATGTGGCAGACATCAAAGGGTCACTACCAGTCTGCGGAGGTGAAACGCTGCTGTAATAATGCCTCTTTATGAGCTTGTGTGTCGGAGGGGGGGTTGCTGGTGTGGTGCTTTTAGGAGACTCACCTGACTGCAAAACCTTAGTCGTGTCATGAACAGCCGCGGAGACCAAAGAAAAGTGTCTGTGGAGTGGGTAACACAAAACCCTCCGTCCAAATGACACCAGGACCTCTTGCAGGGAGCTGTACGTCTGCAGGACAGAGAACATGACATCCATAAAAAGGATCCTGCAAGACACCAGACTGTGGTTTTTATTCACGCAGACAAAGAAACAAAGAGAAACATGCAACCGACAGAAAAGACTTGTTTCTGCCAGATACTCAGACCCAAGAGATTTTCTCCTGTTCTTAAGTTGAATACCAGCTCTGTTTCATGTGCATTGCAGTTGACGGTGCTCTAATTACTCCTAACAACTACTCATTTATAGAGCTGGCAAAATAGGGGCTCGCAACTCTTAAACACCTCTGCAGCCCTGGCCTGTTAATTGCTGCTTCTCTTTAATCACTGCCATCACTCTCAGATGTTCTTCGCACTAATAGACACACAGCCTGAAGACAAAAACAGAGATTTTTATCCCGGCGTTTCTTTCCCTCCTTTTCTTCTTTGCGGCTTGTTAAGGATGTGTTGCAAGCTTGCGAGTGCGTGTCATCGGGGATCATGCTCTCCCCTGGGCTTGTTTAGCAGGAGTGTAAATAAGGTCTGCTGCTGCAGGGGGGGGGGACTCAGTCACACCAGCGCAGTCGACTGAGGACAAGTAAACATGCAGCAGATGGAGGGAGGAGGGACGGTGGTGTGGGTGGGATAAAGTGGTAAGGGAAAGGGGTAACGTCTGGCATAAGCGAGGCAAGAGAGACAGCCAGCAAGGGCATTAAAAAAGGAGATAGTAGAGAGGAGAATGGAGTGAGGAAGCAGAGCTGATATCAGCAGTGACACACAGATAGACAGGCAGGCAAAGACAGAGAGGAATCCATAGAGGAGCAGAATGTGAAGGGAAGAGGAGAAGGCTGTGAGGAGGGATTGAGTGAGGTGGACTGTCAATGGGAGCTGACAGCTGTGCTGACTGACTGACGAGCAGTAGAGCGCTGCCAGGCAGGTGGAGACTGTTCTTTACTTCATTGTCACCACAGCAGGAAAACTACTACCTCTCAAACTGTGGTCAAGGTCTCAGCACACAAACTCCTCCAAGGACCCTCAGAGTGGCTGGTTTACAATTACAACAGAAATGCATCTTGATCACAAATGGCAACGATGTGTGCAACACCTAATGAGGACGCCCTGGGATCCGCGTCACTCACGACCCATTCAAACGTGCTCTGGGACACATTCATCACATCTGCGCCATGGCGTTAACTCCAATGTGCTGTGAACATTAATGAACAATCACCTGTTCGGCTGCATCATCTGCCTTGACAGATGGATGAGTACATGCAACAACTGGCAACGGCAACCTTCAACCCCCATGAGCAACAACAATAACAGAAAATAACAATACACATTTCTATTGAGCACCAGTGTGGGTTCGTAGAAACAGACGCGGTGCAGTCTTCAATGACTAAGTGTCAGCTGAGATTTAAGCTTGATTTATAGCCGAGTGTTGGGGGATAACAGTGTAGCAGATGTGCTCCTCCTAAATAATTTGACTGCACTTCAAGAGCTACAACTCAACTACAGAGATGAAACTGCAAAGTGGGACGAGTAATTGTGCTTCCACAAGTGGAAGCCTGGCTCATTTTTCCACATTAGCAACGTTAGGTGACTGACATTTGGAGCACTTCTACAACTTGGATCGTCAGTATAAAATATTATGAGCTTAGAAAATATTGTCCACAGCCTGAGTACACTCCAAGCTAAACATCCACTACGAGCCCCACAGTGCACTTAGGCAAGAAACATTCAATCACTGAGCTCAATATTCTGTCACTTGTGCTGCTAACAGCAGGTGGAGGCTAATGATTACAGTTTTGAGGAAACACAATCTGCAGCTTTTATCGCTTCATGTCAAACTTTGTGGCCAGTTGTGGGTGAAATCATTCAGCAATGGCGCTTTGTATTGTTTTCAAATGTAGCACCAAAGTTTTTGCACTATATGGAACCAGCAGAGGTGGTTTGTAGGTATTCAGACCCACATCTGCCATATTGAAATGACAAAACATGATCGAGAAACAAAGCTAAAGCAAGCAGCACTGGGGGTTACAACATTAACGTATATGATTGTTAAAACAGTGTTCATTGTTTTTGTTCCTAAAATTGAAGATATCGTTTAAGAAGTATCGTAACATTTAGCCACCATCCCTCTATAATTACTAAAAGTAGTAAAATAGGAAAAAAATGGATGGAAAACATACATTTATCCAGTGTTGCAATCAACAGATAATTTCTACTGTTGAACTAAAAATCAAAACATACATCAAAAGGTGTCTACAGTGGGATTTAATCCTTTGAACCGACTATAAATCCAAACATGACATGATTTCTGAAAGGAGGTGGGAACTGCAATTTACAGCAGCTACATTCTACAAGTAATCTGAATGTAATCAAACACAGTGCACAGGTCTGAAGAGACTGACTGTCAGGTATTTTTGCACAATGTGTTGATTAGGGTGGAATGGTTTCCTCCTTAGTGTGACCTCCAATCTACAAGAAGCTGTCACAGAGTGTCACAACACTCTAGCATCACGGAGCCAAGGGAAAATACACATTGTTTTACATAACACACCTGCAAACGCTTCTCTTCTGCCTCTCTTATCAGCTTACTTGTACGTCAATGCAGTCGCTGATGACGTGACCACACAGGGGTTTGTTCCTAGAAGCAGGTTTACTGTGTAATCTGGATAACACTGCTGACTAACATGCAGAACCTCCTCAATTCTGGATCAAAGTCTGATGTTAAAGCACTTGCTGAATGCCAGGGTTTACTCAGCAAAGTTATCCAGATTACTCAGTAAACCTGCTTCTTGGAACAGACCCCAAGTGCCAAGCATATCTCTACAAGACTAAATAATAAAACAAATCTTATCAGTCTGACCAAGAATTTAGTTGACAGATCAAATCACTATATCCTACTTATAGCATGAAAACTAAAATAACAAAAAGTCCAACACCAAGTACGTGTTTGACTACGCAGAGACGCTAAAACAAGTGATAACAGGGAGCAGAAACCAACAGAATATAGGTAGAATAAGACGACAACAAACAGAGCAACTGCAATTTTTGTCAACCACTTGTCCTAGATGCAGACATCAACAGCCCCTGGAGAAGGGAGAGAATTAACTATGTCCTGCTGTTTGGCGTGTCAGCATCAAAAACAAACGTATCTGAAAACAACGGTGTGAATGGGACCCAGTTTGACACAAAAAACATCTAATTTATTCTCCTTTTGTGGTCTGCTGTTAAGATGTTTGACAAGCTGCTCTCACACAGGGAGATACCCCTATTTCTAAAGCCATTCACACACATTACCCACTCTAGTGATTATCCAGTGGCAGGCTGGGCAGGCGGACCAAACATACTTTCATTTGCTCTTTGAACTGGCAGCACCCGTTGCTACTGTTGTGCAGCCTTCAGGTTGTGTGCCTACAAGCCCAAGGTAGTGACACAGAGCCTGGATGTGGACTGTTTACCTCAGGGCAAAAATCAGTGATGGACAAGTCTGCAAAATCAGCCGGGGGTTTCACAAAGTTTGTTTCCAAAGTAGCTCTTTGCCAACATAAACCTAACTTGAAGAATAAAAGAACTGCCTCTGTGAGAAAGTCATCATTAAGCCAGAAAGACAAACTCTGAGCTCCGTTGGACTCTCCAACTAGAATTACTGCCTCCAGTTGTGTGCCTCTGTCAGACAGTCAAGGGGCAGTTTACATCCATGTCTGTCCAGATTTATATGATATGCAGACTTTTACGCTATTTATTGAACCTAAGTGTATTTTTTGGTAAACTGGAAGATATTATATTGACAAGTAGAATTCCAGTGAAAAAAGTTGTCAGAAACATGCTATCTTTAGGTGGAGCCTGTAAATGCTGCTAGAAAAAGCTGCAAATCTAAAAAGGTGGACGCTCCAACCGCTTCATAAATGTGGTAGCCCAGAACATCTACATAATATCAGACCAAGTAAAATATCTGACCAAGTGTTTGTGAGCTTTGGCACTGCATAATAGCCAGAGAAGTGTTTCTGGAAACTCTATCACAGTGAAGCTGACCTTTCAAAATGTCATCTCTAACTGATTTCATCCTATTAGACATTAGCGTGAAATTGTGCCATTACTGGTCAATCAATTCTTGAGCTATAGTCAAAAAAGAGTTGTGACGTCACAGTGACCATGACTTTTGACCACAAAAATATGATCAGTCCATCCTTAAGAACAAGTGGATGCCTATGTCAAATTTGAAAAGGTTCTGTCCAGGGACGTACTTCTGGTGTATTTTTGATTACTTAGTGTTATAGATATATTTCAACTGCATATGATTATTGTGCATTGGTGTATGATCTAAACTAAATAACCCATAATTGACAAAGTGATACTTCTTTAAAGACATTTTTGCAAGTTTAGTAAAATCACAAACTTGTCTGGTGTGATCTGGCTAATATCATCACTGTAGTGAAGCATGGCGGTGGCAGCATCACACTCTATGGGCACTCCCAGCAGCAGCTACAGAAAGACTGTTCAGAACTCAGAGAAGAAATAATGCAGCCAAATACAGAGAGCTCCTTGAAGAAAACCTGTTCTAGAATGAATGTGATCCAAGACTGGAGCACTGATTCCCCTTTTCAGTATTACAGTGAACCAAAGCATCCAAGACAATGGTGGTGTGGATTCAGGACATTCCTCCGACTGTCCCAGTGGCCCAACCAAAGCCCAAACTTAAACCCCACAGAGCATCTGTGGAGAGACCTGAAGATGGCAGTTCACAGATGCTTCCCATCCAGTCTGATCGAGTTTGACAGGATCTGCTAGGAAGAATGAGAGAAACTGCCCAAATCCAGGTGTGCAAAGCCTATAGAGACTGCAGATTGATGGGAAAAATGCCCATTTTATCCAAGTAAAAACTAAATCTCCCAGAGTAAAGAGTGCAAGAATTGAATGGATCAGAATACTTCCTGACAAATGAGCATCTGTCCATTTGTTGGCGAGTGAAAACGAGTGAGGAAACTGCAACAGCATTTTATTTGGTGCTTTTTTCATTTCAGTAATTGATCAAATAAACCGAAACCAGTAAAACTTCCAGCAAAAACTCTTCAGCTCCGTCTTCGTGTTGTGGCATCGAGCCATGCTGGACTTTTATAGACCGGAGAGACAAAGTCAGCAAAAGCTCTGAAAGTATGATAAGAACCCAGATGCGCTAAGGAATAGCGGAGCCAAAGTTTTCACAGCAGGGTGGCAACAAGACCTTTCAACATGTGTTCTGAATACATGTCTTTAACTCGATGGAAAACAGTCCCATCTGTGAACGAGCCCCCACCCTTGGTTTGCCACAGAAAATTAAAAAAGCAGAAGTGTTGAATCCTGCTGTAGACTTGGATTATAAAACAGGAAGAAATGTTGAGAGGTGACGTTAATGAATACATACAAAACCACTGCTAAGATTGGAACAATGGAAACTGAAGCTGATGGACAACATGGGATATTTACTGAAGATTTGTTGAACATTTTAAGGCGTTAAATAGAAGTAGCATTCGTCCTTATTTACTGAAGGGCTTCATCAAGGTTTCACAACTGCGAAAAGTTCAGCAGCAGACAAAAACTTTCAGTCGCAATCAGTATCTTTCGAGACAACGAGCAAGAACCAAGCTTATTTGGTTATACCTGCAGTTTGGTTAATTTACATCGGTAGTCGTAGTAGGGAAATTGCGGTGTTGTAAAATTTTGCATGGGAGGGTGATGTGCAACATGCTTAGTAAGTGTCTTCTTGTATGTCATCAATTAAGGCCAAAAAATGGGGTGTTTAATCGCACATTTACAGCAATGTTTAATGTGATCCTTGCCCCAGTTAATTAAACAGCGTCACAGCAAGTAAATCAGGATAACTGCTCTTCTGATTTCATCGTCTTAACCGACTCACCTCCAGCCAACACAGAGTCCCACTGAGTTTTCTGATAGTCCATGGTGACTCCACCTGCATGAGAGAAAGGATCCAGTCTTCGTCACAATAATAACACACATGGGATACTATAAAAAGCATAGATCACAATACATTCTACTTGGACTGTTCATGGTAAAGAGCAGGCTCCAATGCGTTTGAAATGAACATGTTCTTGACTCTCTCCAAAGTCTAACATCCCAAGTGGAAATTTAAGTGTTCATCTATGACACATTTCGTTTTCATAGCTGAGCTTTAATTCAACACTCTGCCGTATCAAATATTTAACACGTGCTACAAAGTGTCTTTGACAATGAAATGAGCCTTGTTCACCTCGCCTTTATGCGGCTACCTCAGGAGAGTGACACAAAGAGGCCTGGACTGAGCTCAGGGATCTGCTGGTAATCTCTTAAGGCTCTGAGCGAAATGGAAGGGGGGGTCTAAAGGATGTGAGGATGTAGGGCTTTGTCATCCAAGCCCTAAGTGCTGCTCAAGAGGAGTTGCCTCTTCACACATACGTACACACACTCACATTGTGCTCTCCTTCTGTAGAGCGCACTTCATAGGAGTAAGCCAGCAGGACGTCCACGAGGCCGAGCCACGCTTGGCAACGGGACGTCTTGTCCAGCAGGTAGGAGCGGTTGGTGAATTTCCTCAGCTGCTCTTTCTCATCATCGGTGAATGACATAGCTGCGCGAGAACAAAGATGTTATAGTTGAAAGAAGTGAGACGGTCCGGCATCCAACATCTGTAAAAGTGATTTTGTGAAATGCAAAAGAATCCAGTAGTGGGTGTGGGAAGTGGTCACAGTGGTTAAGTTTGAGGAGAGTTGCATACACTTCTTTGCACACGTATTCCTCTGATGTAAAGTCGGTGTATGACTTTACAAACTGTCCACACTACCCGACATGTAATTTCAGCGTGCTTTTTAGCCACAGGTTAAAAACACAAAGCAATGATTCTCACATCAAATACATACTGTAACCATCAAGATAATAAAGGCACATGGTTTCTGCGCAGGGATAAACAGCTTAATAAAAGTAGGCTCAGTGACCTAAGTCTCCAAGATTACGTCCACGCTGAGCCGGATAAATATGAGATGAATGCCGTTTTGCTAACCTCATGTTTCAGTTTGAGACCTTTTGGAAAACAATCGCATGTGCCGTGGGGTTCAGTGGGGACAGATTTGTGACCAGTCTCCTCCCAATCTTGAAAAAAAAACATGTTTTTAAGTGTTGCTTGTGATACTGGGAGCATATGATAAAACAAAAATCCCTTCTCGAAATCTCACACTACACACATCTGTCAAAGATATACAACCGTGAAATGTCACTAATACAGCTACATGAGTACACTAACCCTTCAGCCACCTGCATCCCAATTACTCTTAAACCTAAAATGCTTTAGACATAATGTAATCAGACTATAGACTGACGTTAGTGGATCAGATATAAAAATTTTGGCTACAATAAAACCCAATAATGATCCGCCTACAGCTATTTTAAAAGTCTAACCTTTAATCAAGATAAACAATCTTCACATCCCTTAGATTTTTTTAAATTATGACCAAGACACATGCAAAAGTTGATTTTGCGGTTTGATGCTTTGCTCTGTACTTTAGTTTCTTGCTACACATCAGCTGACATATACACCAGTGCAGCTTTAACCGTAATAAAGGGGCTTTCAGACGGCACTGCTCAAATTAACTTTGACAAATAGCCACATGGCATCCAAAACGAGGCATCCAGCCAGGCACGGAAGGCAAACGGGGAGGAAAAAAAGCTGATGTTGAGTGTGTCTGAATTCCCTGAATTACATGACACAAGTCTGCGTTTGTAAAGAGGCCTCAGGATAAAAAGCTTATCTCTAAAGCAGGTTTCTATCTAAGTAAGCACGTCAGGTGTGGTTCAACTGTTTGGTAGCTGGTTGTATGTAGAAAATGTGTGGTAAAATATGTAAGGTTTGTGATGTGCTCCCCGATAACAGATCTATAGACCTATTAAAGTGAGAGAGGTATGGTTCAATGTCATGAATTTTAAAATTTCTGCCTATTTTGCTCAGTCGTCAGCAAATCCCCTGGACAGTGATCTGAACCCAGCAGGGAGCGCAGCGCATGTTGTGTTGTATCTGAACGGCCCATATGCCAGTTTAGCTCTAAATCAAACAGTCATACAAGGGGGAGACCAAAACCCAAAATATCAAAAACTCAATAAGTGCACATCAAGTATGGATGATAGCCTAAACAGCAACAATGCCCCGGAATTCAGTCAGAATAAAAGAAACAGCATGAAATGGATTTTTCTTTCTTCCTACGCTGTGTCAGGGCACCGTTAAGATTGTCATACAAGATTAAGTGTTAAAATTATTGAAATACAGGGTTGTTTCTCATAAGCTTACGAAAAAACAACCACTGTATTAACTGCATAATACACTGTGTAATAAAAGCTTTTTGTAACCAGTGACACTTGGATTTGCTGCAAAATAAGTCAGTTGTATTAGAAATTGGGAGGCGAGATGAAGAAGTAACCAGCAGGTTACTTGAACTATCAAGAATACAAAACAATGACTTCGCTTAAAAGGAGCTGAGCTTCCGTCTGTCACCATGTGATTATTGGCCTCACAAAACCTGAAGTATTAAACGCAGAAAACAGCTGCAGCTCCCCCAGGCTTCACTGGAGGACATAAATTAGATCAGACTAAATGTTTAGACTCCATGTAACAAAGAAAACAAAGCCTTCCCAATTTGTCCTTTATCAAAAAGCAGCAGTCCTCAACAGTAAGTGTAATCCTATCAAACAGAATCTCATCACAACAGACTGGAGCAACACTTTTTATAAAATAATCCTCATACCTGATCTACATGATGGAACGACTTACTCACTGTAGTCCAGCTGCTGGAAACAGCTGCTCCGCTGAGACTTGTCCACAAACACTGTCGAGTTCCAACTTTGTCAGTTCAGGAAATCTGTCAGTATTTCGTGCCACTGCTAAAACGTGTTTATCCTCAAAGCAGGGGAGTGCCACTGATACAGTTCATCACTTTTGCTTTAATGTTGGTGAAAGCATGCAATCAGAGTCCTTCAGCTCAGACGGCTAGCTAAACCGTACAGCGGCCAGATGGAAACTCGAGAGGAATTCTCACAACTTTGGGCCGCAGCATTCATCAGCACGTTTGCTGCAGTTGGTAGAGTCACGCAAGCTTTATTTTACAATTTGTGCCAAGACCGAAGCTTCTCGAGGCTAAATGGGTGCTACGACGAATCTACAATCCGTTTTAAGATAGTAACAGTCCATCCATAGTTAAAATAAAAGATTAACTAATCATGAAGATCCATAATTTGAATGTGTTGTGTTGAGATGCTGACAAACTTAGATTTAGATATTTTTGTGACACTTTGTGAGTTTTCAAATCAAATATAGGATTTGTTTTCCCTCTGTTGCCACATAAACTAATAAACATGAAAAAAGCATCAGAATCAATCTTAGAATAAACACATTTTGTGATTAATTATCTGCCGTCTCATGTTTATAATCTAATCGTTTGCTGTTCGCAATTTTCAGATCTCTGGAGAACCATCAACCCGAGTATGAGGTTGAAGTGCAGGTGATCACAGAGAGCAGGAGTGCAAGTGTTTCAGTGTGGATGTTGATGAAAACCAACCTGAATGCACCTCGTTTTCACATGTAAACAGTTTTTTTTGACTCTTATTAACCAATAAACTACTCTTCTGGTTCAGCTGATGATAAAGTCCCCGTTGAGGAGGATGTGATGAGCATAAACAAAATAGGCCATATAGTCCCACATTAAACGAGCAAAATTAATAGTGCCAATACCATTTATGTGTTTGATAGCTGAGCAGCTCCGCATTTAAGAAAATTTAGAGCTCCGTTATATGAAAATATCTGAAAAAGCTCTGCTTCCGCGCTCTCTGCGAATTCACTAACTGTTGCCTTTTGAAAGAGACATCTGCTTAATGGGGATCTGTGGCAAGCCTAATGGGGCGACACAAACAGACTTCAATCCTATTTAAGCAATCTGCATCGTTCAGTATTGAAAGCCGCGCCGAATGTCTGCAGCAGCACGCTGGAACTCAACAGTTTTCTTCCCTCCCAGCAGCCTACACAACAGCTGAAAGCAATTCCTCTCTCTGCATGAGAAAAGGAGAGTCCCTGCTCTGAGCCCCTGATGTGCAAGGTGTGTATTGGCTGGAGCAAATGCACACACACACAAAAACACGTGCACACTCGATATATATATATATACACACACACACACATACACACATGCAGTGCTTCAGAATGATCTCTCTGGCTGCAGTGGGAACTTGGCTCTGCCGCGAAGGAGATTCCTGCTGCATTACGTCAGGCTTTAGCTCCCTGCAGACGCTACCTGGGTCCCTCGTCAGTGCAGCTGAAGAGGGAGCCGAGCAGACGCAAAGAGCTGCATGCACGTGCACCCACATCTGTGCACACTGTGCTCAGAACACACACATCGAGAAAAGCAGCGGAAAGAGAGAGGAAAAAAAAAAAGAACAAAACACAAAATTGGCACGCTAAGTTGCAGAGTCACAAGCAGCAGATATCCGAGCAAATGTGCAGGAACTGCCTTTCAAACACGCACAGGAATAAAAACCATGTAAACAAATGTTGACTTACACCACATGGATTTATGCATTTCAGTAATTGCAAATCCCATCTGAAGAAACATGTTGCACCACCACATGTGCAACTAAAACTAAATGCAAAATCTGACTGGAAACAGAGCACCCACGCTCTCTGAAGATGAACACAGCAGCATTATGATACTGATGTACTTTCTATTAACTGTGCAGATCTGATAGATTTACCCGCCACCATGTTCATTCATCTCCACTATGGCGCCAGTCAATTCTAGAGGGCATTAGCACGCAGCGTATGAGGGCTTCTGCTGATTGCAAATTAATTTCTGACCTAATTCCTCCAGTTGGAACGGCAGCCTGGCTCGTCACCGCACTCTACAGGTCCAGATGGCCTGATGGCATGGAGCAAATATGCTTCGTCAAAATACTGCTGAGGGTTGGAAAACGCTCCCAGAATCTCGCAAATGCTAGAGGTCAAAGCGTGACCTTGCATGACAAGTACGGTTAATTTTGCGCATTCACACTGTGATCGTGTCAAGAATCAAATCAAAGGGATATTTAATGAACTGAACAGTCTGCCCGAACCCTCAACTTGGTTAGAGTGGGTAGCCTAAATCAACAGAAGACTATCTAAGTTGGTCAAAGGTCAGGTTTCTAAACTCAGCCATAACAAAGTGCAGCAGGTAGAGAGAGGCCGAGCTGTCAGGAGCATTTAGGCTGGACCAGTGCGTTAATACAGGCATCAGTGGACAGCTGTGGCCTGTCAGTGCGCTGGCCCTGACACTGGAGTGCACAAAGGGGCCGGTTTCTACTTCATTAGCACTTGTGTCCACATCCATCTGTCAGGTGACATATATATCAGACTTAGCAGAAGTGAAGGAGGGGGTGGGGTAAAAAAAAAAAAAAACACACACACAGAGGACTAGTAGTTAGAAATATACGACAAAATCATGAGCGTGCTTTCAAGATCTGACGGCAAAGCTGCTTAAATCTCCTGACCGACACCATTCTTCACACTCAGCTGGGGCTAATGCTATTCAAGCTGTCAATCAAGCCATTAGGTTTAATTTGGCCCATTTATCTACGCCCGGGCTCCCGCCTGAGCCACTCCGTCTTAGAATGCAGAATGAGCGAGAGGGAGCCGGCGGGGCTGCGGGGAACCGTAATGTTCTTCGGAGGCTAAACTCTAATGGCCTTTGCATCGCTGACTGATGGCTGCTCGTCAACGATCGGGCCCTCGCGCCGGTAGAAACACGACCGGCAGCGGCACTCTCTCCTGCGATAATGCTATCTGTTCAATCTAAATCCTCTTCTAAGCGTGCAACATCCGTGCACCGCACATAAGCCGTCGCTGTGAGCCACGCGCCTGCTTAAAACAGTGGAAGTGCTGGAATTAGCAAGTTGTTAGGAGAGCAGGGTGGCACAATTAAATAGACTTTCACAGTGCCTGGGTTCACAAGCTATCACTCCTGCGGAAATGAAGCTGGAAGGCTCCGGTCACTAATTTAAAATGGAAGGAAAGTGATTGGGAAACCTGAATTTTAAAATGAAAGATACTAAAAAAGGCTGAAACAGTGGCTTTGTTTTTAATTGTCACACACTATCTCAGCAGCCTCGGCACTCTAAATGTTTAAATCGGTCAACAGGCAGCAGGGGGAGGCGGTGATTAGGGAAGGTCCAAGGTCAATCTCTGATAATGGCGAGTGTCGTTCCTGTTGAAATGCCCTGAGGCACTTTAGCAGCGAGTGCAGCTCTGTAGCCGACTAGCTGAGGTCTGTCCTTCCTTTAGAAGAGGGGGGGCGGTGAAAAGACTCATGTGTCCTTTGGGGATTCATTTATTGTCAGAGAACAATGTGAGCGTCTGGCAGACACAAAGCTCAGCTATCACATTCCTGGCTGCAACACAATATTTCAGTTCACTCTTGCATTTGGGAAAGATTTGAAGTAGTGCAACTGGGAACAGTGAAATGGCCAGTAAGAGTAGTTTAATTTGGTCAGACTGTAAACAAAGCATGATTGCCCTCCCAATATTTGCAACTTCATGCCACCTTCTGGTAGCCTTCAGTCACTACTTTGGAGGCAGTCACTTCATTTGTATGTGTAGGATTTCTCTAATTTGTGAGCATAAGGGTACAAGGTGTAGGTGTAATATTCAAAATGGATTCAGGTGGCAGAAAGGAAAATAAACCTGATCCTCAACCTGTCACTTTAAAAATACAGTTCTAAGTAGGGTAGAGGGATAGCTTGCAACCAACACTACAAAAATACAAAAGATAAACAGGAAAACACATCCATCAGTTCAGCTTCATCAATAAAATGTTGTTGTAGTCAATCCAAGTAATAATCTAAGAAGACTGAGCAAGTCCATAAATCAGTCCTGATGATAAAATCAAATGCACCCGCGATAAATAAATGATATTTATTCGGCCTTTCAGTTCAACGTGTGAGAGTGTGTGTGCTTGGGGAGAAGTATTTACTGAACAGAGACAGTTTGTGCGTCTTTCAGAATAAATACAGTTCAGCTGATAGGGTTGTGTGTGTGTGTGTTGTACCGTGTTTACAATGCATACACTGAACTAATACACTCAGTTATTATGCCCTACTGTTGAAGTCTTCTAAAGTAATGATGGGAAGCAACTGAATGCATTTTCTCAAGTAATACTATAGTGTTTCAAACAAATGCTGCTACATCTTGGAGAAAAATGCTGCACAGCGAGAGTTACTAGTAATACAAATGATATGCGCATAAAACACATGTGCTTAATGTATTTCAGCTCATTCTGACTTTTGTGACAAACTAAATATTTATCCACTTAGCGAAACTTGTCACAAATGTGTAGGAACTGTAACTGCTCTGAAAAGTCAGATTATCTCACTATGACACCAAAAACACTGAAGAAGAACTAAAATAGATTTAACTTTTTCTATTGTTTATTATCTCACAACCTCTTACACAGTACATTAATCTGTCCAGCCTGATGTGAAGTACAAAGCAAGTAGACTAGCTACCAACAACAGCTTGATAGCATTATAAATGACACTATCAGCCATTTCTACTGCAGAACAAGTACTTTTTCTTTGGTATTTGAAGACCTTGAATTGCAATGCTGTACTTTTGCATTATGTTGTTGCATTGGGTGCTTTTAATTAAATGAATGATATTAGCACTTTGTCACCTTTTTCTTCTAAATACAGTATCTTATGTGGTTGGATTCAAGCACCATATTTCAGATTTAATTTCCAACCCATCACATTTTCACACTTTTGACACTCTGACATGAACTCACCAGATTCTTCCTCCTGCTCTGTCGAAGGGCTCAGCTTTGCCCACCACGGCTTAAACTTCAGCAGCGCCTTTATCTCATCATCCTCAAACAAATCAGCCCTGCGATGACACATGGATGTTAGCAGACGGAAAAAACACAGAAAGACAGCTCTGTCTTTGTCAGATGGTTTTTGCCTTGTTACACTCACAGATAATGGTCAGGAGAGAAGGCAGATGTCTCCGCTTCCAGTCGCTCCTGCCTCCTCTCTGCGGCTGATCTTCCTTCTGGGTTCCTGACATCGATCACATCAGTGAGTTCTTCCTGTCAGGACATTCGCAGCATGTAAAATCTGGTGAAGTTATTTAAACTATATTTGCAAGATTCTAAAAAAAAGTTCAGATCTGCAAAGAACATTGATCCATTTATCTCACCTGCAATCGGGCAAACACTCCAGACCTCTGATTTCCAAAGCCGTATTTCTGCAGGGCACTCAGCTCCTCCTCAGATCTCTCTACGTAAACCTCCTGCTCAACCTGCCAGTCAAACTCTTCTTCATCTTCCTCTTCATTTTCTGCCGCACTTTCACTGCATTCTTTTGAAGTGTTAAGAAGCCACAGTTGATTCCAGGTTAATACCTCATCCAAGTTATCTTTCCCCACCCATATGCTCCAAGTGAATGCCCACTTCACAAACAAGTTAAACGATGAGATGGATACAACGTACCTGCGCTAACATCTTCCACCAGCGGTTTTGCTGAACGGGAGCCTTTAGGGGTGAGCAGACTTGTCAACATTTGAAGCCCTTCGAAGTGCTCTCCAGCTGTCTCCTTAGGGACCTGAAGGGTGAAAAGACCTGCAGCAACAGAGAACATGAAGGGGATGTTGTTAGCCATTACAGATCTCCAGTTTAATAAGATCCATACACTTCAGGCAAACTGGGTTAAACTTAAATTGTGTTTATTACCACAGAGAAAGTAATTTAATACCAGCTTTCAAGGCAGAATATGCAAATACAGTTGAAAAACAGCTAAAGTGATAATTTTTCAGCACTTCCCAGTAGTATACAAGAATTCCTAATCATGTAATTATTTAAATTAATTCCGTCTGAATAAAGATATATATAAAAAGGGATGGATGCATTAAATTAAAATGATTATCACATTTAAGTTGGTGCTGAAACTGACATTTGCATTCCTAGCCACAGCGAGAGCCCAATCCACCATCTAACTTTTAGTTCATAACATCTAAGCAGCCTGAAATCAGACACACAAATATTCAACAACTAACATTACTGCCGACCATAGGCAAGAAAAAAAATACTGAAGACTTTTAATACAGTCTACGGTCTTTACTTTTCCAAACCTGCATATTTTTCTCCACTGAAATTAATTATAAGAATTCATTTTCCATCAAAATAATTCCTTTCTACTTTAAGATGGCCTAAATGTAACGGATCTATGAATATGCAAATGATTTCCTGCCTGCAGCTGAAGCACACCAGCTCACCTTTAACTCTGCTTAAACACAGCACTCAACACTACACAGTGGCACATTTTAATATTTGAGTAATTCAGCTATACACGTTCGAGCCAGAAACCAACTGTAAGGAAGAATAACGACACAATAAGTCCCATCCTGCAAGTTGGCAGGATTGGTCCCTTAGGTTTGTTATGTATGAAACCATGACTGCCTAAATCTGTGTTTTGGGGATGAAAAAAAAGTAAATTAAAAAAAGTAATTAATCAGTAAGTTATTTTAAAATATCACAATAGACTCTGGTAGTTTCAAATGATCATTTTGATAGTGTTATCTTTACATTTTAAACATGAACTAATGCCAGAGAAGCTGAAGATAAAGTGCTGTCTAACAACATGCATGAAAAGGGAAGACATTAAATACTTGACAACATATCACAGACTTCAAAATGCTAATTTAAATAGTCACAGATTTGAATTAAGTATCTTTTTTTACACCAAACCATTGCTGATCAGTCGGGCCATCTGTGCAATGCTTCAAACTTAAGGAGCTGTTTTACAAACTGCTATTAAAACTAAACAGGCAATACATGATTGATGACTTGAACGATTTGGCCACACCACAGAGATAATCTGATGGTTGCCTAAAGACCTCATAAAATTTCAATGCACCCAAGTGTTGCAGCCTAGAAGTGCTTTACAATAGAAGCCGACTAATTGCTCAAGATGCAGGCCGTGCAGAAAGGAGAGCCGGGGAAGAGGGATCTTAATGATTGCTCATTATAAGTCTAAACAAGGACACTCATTAGCTGAGCTTTATTAGCAGATGTTACGTGCTTATTTAGACACAGTGTGTTAACTGGGGCCATGCTGATAGACAGGCGACGAGGTGTCAGAGCCCATAAGGCGGACGTCTCCGTAAAGACAACTTCATTACGACTGATAATGTGCGGCAGAAAGACGCAGACACATCACAGTGACAGAAAGTAGCATATACTCGGGAACGTCACGGCAGCAGTTGTTGTGATTTGTTCATTATAATGTTAAAGAAAATCCCACAGAAGCTGCTGGTGTCCCCGCGCAAAGAGCTGCCTGCAGGCTGTAATCATTATGACATTACAGATGGTTCCAGTGGCCCTTTAAATGGGATGAAATAACATGATCAGTTAAGCTAATTTACCATGGCTGATAGACTGAAGCACAAACTAAAGACGCCCCAAGGATCAATCACTGGCTGCTACTAGATGCATGTTTCAGGATCTTGTAAGGATGCGACCAGTCAACAATATCAATGCAGGCAGACACACAGAGACATGCTTTTATCATCCAGTGAAAAAGAGCTTTTCTATGCAACAATGTACACCGATCAGCCACTGATAGGTGAAGTGAATAACATTGATCATATTGGTACTATGTGCTGTTCTGCTGGAAAACCTTGGATTTTGACATCCATGTTGATGAGACTTAGACACCCAAATAAACTTTGTCCCACAACAAACACACTCCCTCATGCAAATGGAAATCCCAAATGTCACTGGCCTACCCCCGCAGGAAAATGCACCCCTGACCTCCAAACTTCCTACACCCCATTGTGATCAAGCATCAACAGGATGCAATGGAACAAGTTTGATTGACAGAGGTCCCACTGCACAAGCCAGAGTACCCAAAGGATCCAGTGTCAATGTCTTGGTGCCCGACCCCATAGGACACCCTGAGAGGTCCTCTTGTCCATGCCCAATGGTTCAGGGCATTTTTGAGCACATAAGGGGGACCAACACAATATTATGTAGGTGGTCATAATGTTATGCCTGATCGGTGTAAACCAACTTACATTGTAGTTTGCATCAATTATACATACTGTCAAAGTAGTCAAAAGCTTTGAAGACACATACTTGGACCCATCGTTCTACTAAAATAACACACCACATGTAAATCACAAACCTGCACACCTCCAAGACCTCACACAAAAGTGCAGTCGCCTCATCACTGTCACAGCTTTGATTATTTCAGCCTGCACTGTGGTGGCTCTCGCACAAAAACAAACTTGTGGTGTCATTTCCCATTGCAAAAATAGATTACTGGATATTAAACCTTTTTGGTGGTGATTAAATAACAACGAGAAATCCAGTCAAGTGACACCAGTTTGGGAGTAGTGGCTGACATAGACAACAATAACAGTACTGTGCTACAGTTCTAAGCACTTTAAATGTTTACATTCCTATTAGTCAGGCGATAATACGAAGGAGGCCTCGGACTGGTCCTAAATTCATTCTGCAGTGTGACAATGAATCCAAACATGCAGCCACAGTGGTAAAGAACTATCTTAAGCAAGAAAAACATTGAGTCTTAACAGACTGTACAGCCCTCAGCATCATGGAGTCAGTCTGAAGCCAGGATTATAGTCCTTTGTGGACGTGCACACAGACAGCTAGGGACACCACAAACATGGAACTGCTATAAATCAGATCATTTTCTCATCCATCTGGAAGACACAATCTATACATGCACTACAGACAGTCATCTATGAAGTACCATTACTGCTCTTAATGGTATAACTTGTGGGCACAAAGCTTTGGCTGCATGCAGACATCTGCAAAAAGAACCTCACAAATTTGGGCAAATGACAAAATTTACACGGCTCTGACCCTATCGGACCCTGGTGTGCTTGCAAATGCACTAAGTACAACATGAACCTGAAATTACATAAAGAGACCAAGGACACTGAGAGAGCCTAACTCCACAGAAGAACTGTACAAAGTTCCTCAACCCTCTCTTCAACTATGCAAACTGCTGCTCGTGGTGGGTCAGGGTTGATTCAGCTGTGATCCTTCTAAGAACTGCTTTGCTTTTCCACAGGCTACAGAGCCTCCATACAACAAAGGCATTATTGAATTTCCTCCTAGTTTATTCTGAGCGTCTGTCGAGGACCACTGCACAAGGAGACAGTTTGTCTCCACTGCTGGAAAGCTGATGTGGTAATTATTTGTCTCCCATTTCCTGCCGTTCGACGTTATAACATCGCCAGTCTGTGTTCATACACGCCACTGCAACCAGCACTCAGTGTTTGTGAACGTTGCTCTATGCACCAGCGTTTGGATGTTTTTCATGTAAAATGAGATCAATAATGACCTTATCAGCTTTCTATACGCTGCTGCTTCGATCTCACGTTATTTTATTCTTCTTTGGATTGATCCGACTATCGTTTGTTGTCCCTAAACTCCGATGTAAGCAGTTCTTGGTTCTAGATTTATTGTATTGTGAGTATTATTGCCACTTTACAACCAGTAAAATGAAGAACTGGTCTGAAATTAGTCACCAGCTCAGACTCAGCCCTTGAACTACTAAAAAAAAAAACCCTACCTGCCATGTAGCTTGAAAAACTGTGCAGCATATGTACCTCGGTGTTATTGTGCCGACTACATTTTAAATAAAGTGATAAATAAAAACAATTTATGCAGCCTTTTTAAAGCATCCTCTATTTACTTTAACCACAACTTTTGCACAGTACTGCAAAGGTCAGAAATCTTTGTTAGATGTCAAATGCCTCTCTTTCTCCCTATATGTAGTGTCTGTGAATCTTTGCAATAAAAGGTGAAATGCCAAAAGCGTTGCGCTGCTTTTACAACCCCTGTTCAGCATATAAATTACTGGAAGCTCTGGTTTGTTCTATAGTTCAGCATTACCGTCTATGAATTATAGCTCAATATGTGGAGATAACATTTGGTTAACTTGGGAAGGAAAATACTGAAAAAACTGTTTTTCCCTTGTTGAAACAAAGGTCAGCGCACTCCGACTAACACTGGAAAAAACTTTAGTTGTTAGAACTTAGAGATACATCCTGGGAAATAATGCTTTTACTTGTTTCTGTGTCTTTATGTTGACACAGTGTAAGATGTAAGAGCCTCAGTAGTATTCCACATTTTTTTTTCTCTAAGCTCATCAAGTCCTGATAATTCTTTCTTTAGAGAGTGAAAGAAATCTATTTTTAAGACAGCTAAGGCAGGATTTTTACAAGGTCCAGTGAAACCCGTTACTGACCGAATCGTATTTGATTACACAGGGCGTAAAAGGTTGGAGTGCACAGGGGTTCATTTGAGTGTGAGAAATCAACTTTGCTCACTCCAAATTGTAGACTGACATAGAGGCAGCGGGTCTGCCAAAAATCTGGCTCCATTTAATACAACAGCTGTCGGTATATTTACTGCAATACCTCATCAAGCATTTTGTCCAGTAATACCATACCATGACCACGGCTTAAACTGGGATTTGTGAGAAAGGGAAGCGCTTGTTCAGGGAGGTCGGGGCTCACAGATTAGGCTGCAGAAAGTAGAAACTAGGGTCGGGACAACTGATGACAAGCATTAGTCTACTAGTCAATGACAAGTTTTGACAAAAAATAATAAGTTCAAATTGAAATATGACTCCTAAAATTGACTTTATTTAAAAAAACAATACTAAAAGGGGAAAATATGGCATTAACAAAGTGATCTATGCAGAAATAATGTTAGAGCACTACTAGATATCATGCAAAATATTCTTCAAAGCCCTTAAGTGAAGGAAGTACTGGCTGCTGGTGAGTGTTTGACTGTGTTAGTCCCTGCTTGATCTCTGTCCTGATGTAACAACTTCTGCAAAGGTATTCTGTGTTTTTCGTAGCTGTGCAGGAAGACAAGTTCATCCACTGCATCTGTGGTGTTGCCAGCGGCAGAAAAAAAGCTTCTCTGATGGAAGTGAGGTGACTGGATGGCAACAAATTCTCTTTGCAAGTTTGGAAAACGTTCATTTGTTCAACGATTTACTCTTTTTTTGTAAGAAAATTATACTATTTGAATCACCCGACTAGCAGGCTAGAAGAAAAATAGTCCTACCTAATGACAGTCAACTATAACGACTAGTCGTAGCAAATTTAGTAGAATTACCACCAGTATATGTGTTGTCGTCATGTAATAATGCAGCCTACCTTTATCTATGTCAAATTTGGCCTTCTCCCTCCCATCCTCTACGATTCTTCCAGGAAGAGTTAGCCTGAAAACAAAAAAGTTACGTTAATATTAAGACCAACACTATGAACTGAAAAGAACTGACTGCAAATTTAAATCAGTACCTGGATCGCCGAGGGGAAATTACTGATGTAACAGTTGCTTCTATTTAAAATATATATAGATAAACATAAGCAGAAAAATATGTCTGGAAAATATAAACATAAATAGAAAAAGTACAAGTATAACGCATAAGAATGTTCATTATTCTAAGAAAAATTGAAACGTAAGTATACAGTGCAATAAACAGTAATGTAGTTACATTTGAGTTACAGCACAGAGAAGTAGTTATTATAGTTATTGCATATCATTAAGTGTTAACTCAAGAAGTAAACTGAAGTGAAAATTAGATAACTGCTTGCAGGTGAAATGTAATAAGACCAGAGTCAGACTACTGACTCAGAGTGCCTGATACTCTAAGTCAGTTACATAAGTATGTGTACTGATAAACTCACCTGAGAAAGTAAGGCTTTGCATAGAACTTGAAATCTGTCCCATCGATGAAGAGATCAAACTCTGACGTTCTGGTGTAGGGCACACGGATGCTGAGGATCAGGTACTCAGGATCTTGGCTCAGGTTGAACGCAGGAGTTATCATGATGAATTATGATGTAATGCAAACCTGTAGCATCAATGACAGGAAGAATTTTTAAGCTCCAGGCACACTGTCTTGGATTGCATCCCACAGCAGCCTGCCAGCTTGTAATGAATCAGGGGCCAGCTGACTACAGCACGCCACCTGGTGGACTACTCTTCTGTATGTTGTTGATCACATGCGCAGAAGCCCACATGTGTCACACTGACAGTAAAAACTGAAAACATAGCTTGTGTCAAACATACCAGCAAGTTTCCTCTTGCAGCGACATACTAGATGTGCTTTTCTAAGGCCTGATACTCGCTTTTAACCTGCTCTCTCGTTTAAGATAAATCTTCGTACCAAACTCCATTCAAAAATGTGCGGTTTTAAAAAAGATCTTGCATGATGTCAAACGTGACTCTTTCAACATGTGTGTCTCAACATGTCTCTCATATAAATATACTTTAATGATCTTCGGCATAAACTTCAACCCAAAATAGCAAATAATTTATTTACTTGACGTTACAGTTATCCCATGCAGTTATGCCAGCGAAGTACCTGAAGTTGGAGTCTTAACGCACTGAAAATTCATTAAGGTGTAAAATTTGTAGAAGGAACTATCGTTAATTAGCCTTTAAGCAAGCCGAATTTAACTTCAGACCCTTACATTCATAAAACGTCAGGTGTTATTATATGAGGCGAAAGCATTTGTTGATAATCTCCACGCCACTTTGACTAAACAGATTTTTAAATGAAGTTTGGTTAGCGGTTAGCTCGCTACAAGCTAACACATGATTAGTCTCCTCGTGTGTTTGAGGCTAACAGCACAGCAGCTGACAGCCGCAAGCTAACAGTGTTATTATTGCTAGTCATACTGTAAAAGTGAACTGTTCGAGTCATTTTAGCAAAAGCCACTCATAAAAAGAGAATTAACATAAATACACACTCACCAAAATACACAGAGTTATCCCAACAAGCTGCTCTCACTGCTGTTTGATGTAGCTTCCATGTTTTACCGTAGTGCACGTAAGAATGCCGCACTTTAAATGTGATGATTTTTTTTTTTAAAAAGCCGGCTCAAAATACAAATCTAAAGAGTTACTTGCAGCTGTGGCAGGAATTAATATGTTTACATTATTTATATTTAATAAAATGCAACACACAATGCGTATATGCTGCATAATGAGCATGAATAATTTTGGTACTTTGATGTTTAGAGGTCATTGTTTTTCATTGTTTTCATTACTTTTGTTTCATACAAGCCAGTATGAGATCTCATCCAGAGTAAGTAATCAGAGGCAAAATCCACAGTTCCAAATCCACGCAAAAATCTATGCCAGACTAACAGATTAGAAAAATTAAAAAAGAATATTCAGTAAATTTGGAGTCATTTTAGTGCCTTTTGACAGTCTAATCAGAGCAGTTCAGCATGGAAAAACTGTCTGGTGAAATGCAAAGAGGAAATTTTATACTAAAAAGACCTGAAATATAGTGGACTCTGGATTTTGTCCCCGACTATATATGATTATAATTACAACAATACACTGATAATTTCTGATCATGTCAAAGGTAATCAGTTCTACATTTAAATTTACACAAAAAGATGCTAATGTTAAAAAAGGATATCTACCAATGAAATAAATAGATATATTTATTGTATTTCTGAGCTTTAGTTACAAACATAGTGTTATAATCTGGTTAGCATTTTTTGAAAATATTTATTATATATCTTTAAAATTTATAGATATCTCTAGGTAACCCTAAAAGTGTCCAGATATTGGACTGCTGTTCGTTTTTAGATCATATCTCATAAAAATTAAATGCTTATATGTGATTTTATGACTATTTAATGTGCCTAGGTCAATTTCAGGCACGCCGTATGTTTTTGTTTGTTTGTTTGTTTGTTAGTTTTTGAATGAAAACTAATGTTTAAAGTCTATTTAATGGACTTTTTAAGAATACTTAATATGATGTGTTTTTAATTTCTGAAGTTCAGTTACAAAATTCGCTGTAATAATCATTTAGCATTTTTATTTTTTATTAAATTGTTTTTGCTTCAACATTGATTAAATTACATAGGTACTACAATAAGAAACGCACAGATCCACATACTTTTCCAGCTACATGTACGCTAATATGACGGTGCGCTCATATTTCCGTCATTACGGTGGAGCAGCGGAAGCCCCGCCTCCTCTGGGTAATCCTCCATGGACGATGAGAAGCAGCTCTCCGCTCTCCATCATCATCTGCAGAAAAATGCGAGCGGGGAGCGGTAAGAAAATGCCAACTCGGACCGCTCTCCCTCCGCCGCAGACATGAGCGCAGCGCCGACCGCCTCTTCCAGCCGCAACAAGTCGCCCTCACCATGCGGATCCACTGCAAAGTAGTAGTGATCGGCGTGTGTTTCGGAGTTTTCCTACTTTTGTACTTTTTGGGGGGCAACGCCGCGGACGATCCGCTGCTCGGAGAAGTTGGACAGGAGCCGCGGCGGCCACAGCAGCAGCAGCAGCAGGAGGAGAAGAAGAAGAAGAAGGAGAAGGAGGAGGAGAGGAGAAGCAACTCTGCCCCGTCGCCCTCCGAGCTCCGACGCGATGTTGTTGCAAAGTTTGCGGGGAAATCCTCCGCGGGAGTCGGCGCGGAGCCTCGGAAAGAAGGGAGAGCGGTGAATGCAAAGAGGTGAGGGGAGCTCTTTTGTCCACTCTTTTCCCCCAAAACACACGTCTGATCTTTTATTACTCTCCTCTGTGCTGCTGTTAGGAAGTTAAACAAGGGGGTTTATAATCACCAAACTGCCTCCATTGTGCTCAAGGACGCAGGATTCATCTGTCAGGGGGACACTCCAACATGCATCTGCTTGTCTGCGTGTGATTTCTGTCATTATTTCCTGTTGCACTGAGATATCTGGCTTGACTAATGTGATTTGGGTGGGAATAGTGGCAGGATTTGCAAGAGGGGAGATCAAACAGGAGCAGCAGGATGATGAATCATCAGCTGACCTCCACATCTTCACCATTTGACCCCTTTTTCCCATTGAACGCCTCAAAAGGGGTAAAGGTCACCTTGAGGGGCAGGCATTGGGATTGATAAGGGATGCAGATGTGCACAGCTGGTCTCACTCTCCTGTCAAAGTCTGCCAAAACAATCTACCTGGGCGTGAAAGGCTTATCAGGTGTGATTCTTTCTCTTTTTCTCTTTTCTTTACCTTTAAGTCACCATCTTGTCATTGTCTCAGGCAGAATCTGTCAGCTGCTATTTCTGTCTAAGGATTATTCCTCCAGCTTTCTAATTTTGGCTCACATTTCCTCCTGGATTGCCATCATTGGCCAGAACGTCAGTCATGAGGATGCCCACTCTCTAATATGTATTTTTTCACTCCAACAGCCACGCCTGGAAGGTTTTGGTAGATAAAAGCCATCAAGGCGTTCCACGCTGAGAGAAAGGGACCTATTTTGTGTCCTTGCAGAAATCACACTCCTCCATGTGTGCTCGGCGCTGATAAGGGAGATGGGGTGGAAGGGGTCACCAGTGGCCGTTTCAAAGAAAAAAAACTGCACGAGAACGACTGCCACGATTAGAGGAATGCGGCCGAAGCTTCTAAAAAACTTTCTTTTGTTCTTTTGCTCTTATTTGCAGCAGCCAAGGGAGCTTTCAGACACAATCGGGTGCAGTTTTCAGGTCGAAGACATGCAAGTCGTGCAGAATAATGCACTGATAACTGCACATATGCTGCAAATATACAGCTAAAGTATGACTACACAGAAACACATCATTATATACATATGTGGATGTCACACAAGCTGCCTTTTCAATGCGTTTTTTTAATATATCCGCCTCTTTTACGCGCCTTTTCGCCTGCAAATCTGAGCGTCGGCGCAAATTTCCTGTGCAGCTTGCTTAATAGACAAACATCTCTGTTTTTCCTGATCATATCATTTCCTCTTGACACATCACACCGCTTCCCGTGGACAAAAATAGAGAGAGAGAAGAGCTCCAGCTGCTCACCACGCCCCAGGCACCGTGCATGCATGCATGCATGCATACCGGAGCCTCGTCGTTTATCAGTTAAAACAGTTGCTGCTTTCGCATTCTCGGATGGGGGAATCTGTCGCTTTCCAGCCTCCGAATCGAAACCCCATCGAAGACGCACAGCTTCAAGACATTAATCAGGCTACTTTGATTCCCCCCCATCATAATTGGAAATAGAAATATTTGTTGGTTGCAGCCCTAAAGAGCATCAAATAGTGACGTTTAATCACATTTTCCTTGCGACTTCCACATTTCTTCTCTCTGCTTTCAAGCACAATGTACCTCCCGTATCCCCCCCGCCCTTTTGTTCCGTGGCATTAAGGCCCCTGCATCTGCGGGATTAGATTGCTGTTGATACTTTGTGTTGAAACAAATCCCCCCGGCCTGTCACTTCAAATACAGTTAAGCAGCATTCGTCGCTGTAAAGAAGTCACTCTCTCGCAGTGGCATTATGCGTCGCTATAAAAATGTCATCTTGCATGACTGAGCACTCGCTCTGCTCCGAAGTGGTTTGAGAATCTCCCTGCTTGCCCGTGCAGCCTCGACGTTAGAGGCTGGAGAGGTTGTGTTTGTGCGAGAGCCTCATCTCGAGGGGGGGAGTTATTTCTCTCTGTTCGTTTGGCTAACTCGCTTTTAAATGACTAGAGAATGAGTCACTTAGGGTGTCGAGGCCCAAAAAGATAGGAAGCGAAATCCAGCATCTCGAAACAGCGTGTCGGAGCTTAAAAAGGCAGCAAACGGTGCCAGAAAATGTCAAGTTTTCCTGGAAGACGATTTTTTGTTAACATTTACTGGTTGCAAGATCCACAGAAAATGAAACAACTCCAAATTTGATCATTGATTGCAGGGTTTGTTTTAGGTGATGACTGCGTGAAACTAAGCACGATCAGTCCACGTGCAATAAAGACAATGATTTTGTCTCGCCTTGTTTAACAGAAACTACACATTTTCCTGTTATTTCGGTCCATTTTCTAAACAAATATGTCTCTTATGCATGAGCGAATGAATCCCCAGTTAATACAAAACAAACAGAACTTTCCTTTTCTCAGTCCTTCTCGTTTTGGTGCTCGTTATTTTTCTTTGGCAGTAGCTAAAAAACCTCCGTGGGGGCTGTCGAAATTGTCGTGCAAAGATGCCAAAGTTCTGCTTTGTACGTGGTGTTCTTCGTGTGGCGTTACTGTAAATTAAATGTCTGTGAGTTTTGGAGTCAAACAAAGTAAAATGAGGCTGTGAACTTTTGTGATTGGCATTTTCAACCAGTGCAATCTTTAAAAACAAGGTGACGTAGTAACAGATCATGAAGGTAACAGCTAGTTGCAGTTAATTTCGAGCTCTGGACCTTAGATCTCTTGTTTCAACTTCATTAGTGGAGGTTGTGGTCTAACAGTGCACAAATGCTTTACTTGCAAGAGGCTGATATGCGACTGAATATTACAACGGAGATCAAGCCGAGTAGAAGATGCATTTGAGGGCTGCTCTTGCAAAAGGTTTGATTGTTTTCAGAAACCAAACCAACTGTGGTTCAACAGTTGTCATCTGATACACCACAGTTTGTCCATAGCTTATTGGGAAACAGCAAAGCTCCCAGATTATACATCTGAAGTTTACCGCATTGCATCGAGCAATTTAACACTCATGTTACACACCAAACCTGTTGTGCCAATGGAAGAATTAGCCAAAGCTTACTTGTGTTGACCATAAGAAATAGGAAAAGATGACAACAGTGTATTTTGTCCTAAAATGAACACCTCAGCTTTCTTATCTGCATTAGGGCTGCAGGATATTGGGAAAACCAACACTGCAATATTTAGTTATTTTGTGATATGTATTGTAATATGAAGACATACAGGAATTTTCATTAGACGACCTGAGGGAAGTGCATCTGCAGAGAAAATTAAAGATTTTTTTTAATGCTAAAAAAAAACAAAACATTTGGAACCTTTCTCATGTGGTGTAACACTGGCAAAGACATGCAGAGTACTTTACTTGGCTTTGGATGGCATTCAGATCTGGCTTTGTGGTGCTGGTTTCAATAGTGAAACAAATTAGTTGGGTTGCCTCATGTGGCAACACTTGCAAGAGACTGCAAAAGTACAAAACCATAAAGTGTTATGGGTCGACATCTTCCTTTCTGTAGCTGAAGTGTTACTATAAAACTGGTGTAGCGGTTGTTTTTGCAACCAGATCATCCTTTTTAGAGTTTCTCTCCTCATTTTGCTGTGCACATATGCAACCCATACATCAAGAAACAAGTAAATGGTGTTCTATCAGATAGGTTTCTCTCATAGATTAGTCATGTAAAATAAGAATTGTGTAAGTTTTTGTATAAATCAGCAAAAAAGTTATTGCATAATATGTTTGAGTAATGATGTCAACTAAGGCAATTAACTGTTGGGCACATCACAGTCTTGATGCTGACATGATGTACAATGATCAGCCACAACATGATGACCACTGACAGGTGAAGTGAATACCATTGATCATATTGGTACTATGTGGTGTTCTGATGGAAAACCTTGGATTTAACATCCGTGTTGATCAGACTTAGACACCCAAATAAACCTAGTCCCACAGCAAACACACTCCCTCATGCAAATGGAAATCCCAAATATCACTGGCCTACCCCCGCAGGAAAATGCACCCCACCACATGGCGACAACATCAACCAATCAGGAACATGTTGAGGAACATGACAATGGCCCAACATGTTGATTTGACCTCCAAACTTCCTACACCCCATTGTGATCAACCATCAACAGGATGCAGTGGAACAAGTTTGATTGACAGAGGCCCCACTGGACAAGCACCCAAAGGATCCAGTGCCAGTGTCCTGGTTCCAGACCCCATAGGACGCCATGAGAGGTCCTCTTGTCCATGTCCAATGGTTCAGGGCATTTCTGAGCACATAAGGGGAACCAACACAGTATTAGGCAGGTGGTCATAATGTTATGCCTGATGGGTGTATTATGCAGCCTGAATCTGCCTCCTCCTCCCTGATGAATCTGTTGTTATGTGCTGTACATTCAGAGGTTGTCCTGATTGGCAGGAGGCAGCTCACAGACCACAACTGCCAAAGTTTTCCCAGCAGAACCTGCATCTACAAATTTAGATTCCAGCCTAATTATGGCGGCTTGAGCTATGGAACCACAATTATTTGGTTCACGGTGAGTTAGAAAGCCATGCATGAGCCGGGACAAAGGTACATTTCAGAACATCTGACGGTTCTCTACCTCCAGACCTCTTAGACCTGTTTTCTTTGCAGCTTTTTTTGCACATACTTTTGTTGTTGCCTGTCTTGTATCATGTACAGCACTTTGGTCAAGTCAGGTTGTTTTAAGATGTGTTGCATACTCAAAAATATACTTGATTTGATAATCAAGGGAAGAAAATTGTGCATTAAACTGAATAATCTGTGCACATTGAATGTTCAGGGCTGGTCAGATATATTGTTCAATGTGTTACTGAGAAGTGTTCAGGCATTTACCTTCTCAGATCTATGAGTTCTGGGCACATATTTTAGTGATGTGACTGTGGCGCTCTTTCTAAACGTCTCTCTAATGTGTCATCAACTTTAGTCAGCACGTCTTGGATGAATGAGGAATTCTATACTTGGTTTTTCAGCTAGACTCCTTGATGATTGCAAGTCATCTCAGAAGGCACCGAAATTGAAAACAGATTGTCCGCAGTTTGAGTCATCTCGCTGCGGTTACATCAAGAAATGTTTCGGACCAATTTCGAATGTGCTGAAGTGCAAGAATTTCCACTGCTTCGCCTCCCTGTCCTCGTAACTTGTTGAGGAAAGCGCAGAAGAGTCCACATTCTGAAGGGATTGTCTCCAGGTTACGTTGTCGTACAGTCTCACCTCTCTGAGCCGAATCCTGTTTCCGGCCCTCATCATCACCGGAGCGTGTTCAATTTAACGGCTTTTGATGCTTCAAACCGGAGCAAACGCGTCAGATACAAGTCCACCAAATGACCCAGTTCCATTCTGATTAATTAAAATCCCTCCAAGGTGCTCTTTGGTGTAGTTTTTACTCTGGCTTTTCACTCTGTACATTTTTCTTTGACATTATCTTTAAAGGTGCTGCTTCTTTTTTTTTTCCCCCTCCTCCTTCCATGATTTGAAAGGCTTGGCTGTGGTGCTTTGTAGGCAGAGGGCCTCTTCTTCTTCTGCTCACTCTGCAGCCAGTAATGAATTCAATCCTTTTGTACCTCTTCTGCGCTGTTTGACTGCTTCCAGATGTGGGGAGCAGTGCCATGACACAAACCATCATGTGTGCAGCGCATGCTTTACGCAGCGAAGATGTTATTTGTTTGTTTCGTCATCCAGTTTCTTGCTGAAAGCGTTTATTTTGCATGACTAAGTGCGACATAATTGCGCTCTTGTAGGAGATATGGATTGCATTTTTTTCTGGGGGGTGGGGGGAGAAGAGAACGTGATGCTCAACAACCTTGACAGAGCGTCAGGCTTTGAAGCGTGGCAGACAGATTTCTCAGCACCGTCTCGTTCATCCTAATCTGCCGTTCATCATTGTCCCCCAGCCATGCAGAAAACGAAGTGTCACGCTTGGAGACTGCCCCGGCAGCCCACCTGTCAAATTTCACTCTTCCTCCCTTCCCATCCCTTTTTTATGGTTCGCAGGAAACCCGTGCCTTTTCAGAATTGTAAAACCATTTACCTTCCACTGTTCTCCTCCACGTCGAAACAAAAGGTTCTCTGTTGCTTTTTCTTTTTTTTTGCGTGCCAGTCTTTTCTTTTCCCCCCGCGGCTACGACAACATTCATGTCGAACATGTTGTTCTTACAACCAGCCTCATGCAGTGTGTGTGTGCAGGAGGACAAGTAGATGATGTTGGCCTTCGCTTCAGGCTCCCCCATTGTACAAATGTTTCCCTATCATAGTGGGAGATACTCGGCACTGCTGAGAGTATTTTAACTCCAGCTCTGCAGAGAGAGCATTTTTTTCTTTTTTTTTTTGCATCAGATAAAGGACCTCCTTGCCTTTGAGCATGGAAGAACAAAGTCCAGTGGGAACTCTCAGAACTCCAGAAGAAAAGAAATGGTTATGTGTGCGGTGGAGTGTGGAGGAAGTGTTGAACAGTACACAAAGCGCAGGTGTCACACCTTTTGAGAAAAAAAAAGCCCTTGATGTTGCACCTTGTCGATTTGACAGGAGGATGATTTGATATTTTCTTGGAACACTTTGCTCGTTTCCTCTCGTCTTGATTCCCCGTGAAGCCCCAAATGAATTTTTCCGAGCCTCTGACATGTTCATGAAGTGACGTGTTGTGACAGTTCAACGCTGACACGTTGGCAGGTGAGGAGGAGGGCTCACGTCGACTGGATGCATTCGCTGGAAGACAGGTGTCCCAGTTTGTGTGTTTTTTTATTTCTTTGTGGGATATTTCTAGTGGAGGATGTTTATCAGCGTTCTGTGGCTTTGGGAAGATGTTAACCTGAATTCATTCTACAGGTCAGATTTCCTACTTTGGAGCCTGAACTTTAAATATAGCCTTTCTAAAATATTTGTTTTTGATTGTTCATAACAGGAAATTCTAACACATTTATTGAGAGATGGTGCAATTTTGAACCATTTGACCCTCACTTTTGGAGAATAGTGTATGAATCCACTATTATGTACACTGATCAGGCAGAACATTATGACCACCTGCCTAATATAGTGTCGGTCCCTCTTATGTGCTCAAAAATGCTTTGAACCATTGGGCATGGACAAGAGGACCTCTCAGGGCGTCCTATGGGGTCTGGAACCAGGACACTGGCACTGGATCCTTTGGCTACTCTGACTTGTGCAGTGGGGCCTCTGTCAATCAAACTTGTTCCACTGCATCCTGTTGATGCTTGATCATAATGGGGTGTAGGAAGTTTGGAGGTCAAATCAACATCTTTAGCCATTGTCATGTTCCTCAACATGTTTCTGATTGTTTTTTTTTTCCATGTGGTGGGGTGGATTTTCCTACGGGGGTAGGCCAGTGACATTTGGGATTTCCATTTGCATGAGGGAGTGTGTTTGTTGTGGGACAATGTTTATTTGGGTGTCTAAGTCTCATCAACACGGATGTCAAAATCCAAGGTTTTCCAGCAGAACACCACATAGTACCAATATGAGCAATGTTATTCACTTCCCCTTTCAGTGGTCCTAATGTTGTGGCTGATCGATGTATGAGGCCACTTTAAAATCTCACAACTATTGAGTACATTACACTGTATAAAGTGCTAAAATAATACCTTAGTTTTATAGAATAGGTCATTTTTAAATAAGAAAAACAGCTGAGTTTGCTTTAAAAAGGTAAATTGTGGGTTTGAAATACAGAAACTATGACCTTACGTGAATGTGTTTGTGTGAAAACATCATGAATTTGTAACTTAGGATCCTGACTGTTGCTGCTCACAGTGCAATGGCTAATTTTAGATTGGTAAATGCTGTCTTTCGGATAGCTGCAATTAGGAGACTTTTACAACAGAGAAATAAGACATTGTCAATTTAGACACAAATAGGATAATTACAATCATATTTGGAGTCTACAATTCCAAGAAATGCAGAAAAATGTCCTCATTATATCAGCAGCTAATGGAGGAAAGAGGAAAAATGGCATTTCATATGAAGCATAAATGGGAATAGAATTGGGTGTGAATATGTCAAATGATGAATAGTTGAATATATGGAGAACAGAACATCCTATTTGGAAGGAGCGCAGTTAGAAGAATGTGATTCGATTTTATTTGTTACACTCAAAGAGCAAATACTTATCAATAGTACAACCATGTTGGAGACAATGTAAGGCAATAAACTCAGATCATTTTGTGAATTTGTGGAGTTTTGGGGGTGCTCAGAAGACACAGTGTTGAGAAAAATGGGGAAATGGAAGAAAAGAGGCGAAACAAGACACTAAACTATTGAATATATCACAGGAATGAACATTACAATCCACAGCTGTCCATGTGTTCTGCCTATTTTAATATGTGTTAATCTGATTGTTAAGAATTAGCAATGAAAATTTCAGCTTCGAGACAAAGTATGCCAGCCTTACTTGAACCCTTGTAGTCACATTTACAGATGCATGGTCAGCAGATTAGCTAAACTGTCAGATTTTGCATTTTCATTCAAATAAGTGAAAAGTCCATGAGCCAAGCCCAACAAGACATCATTTTATTTTTGACGCAACACCAAAATTTGGGTTTCAAATGTTGTCTTTACTGCACATATGTTATGCTGCTGCAGTATGGCAGATAAATCCACCATTTTTACGGAGTTAAAAATCATTTTCTTGAAGCAAATGGGGAATTTTAGGGAGCAAGAAGTTAATAAGTACTCTGGTTGCTGTGGAGGGTTTGAGGTGTCCTTAAAGGCTTTCCCAGCATGCCATTAAATTGAGTGTAAGGGGAAGTGCTGAACTGCTGTATAATTTGAGGTATTTTTTTGTGAAAAAAAAATAGAATGTTAATGGACACGTCGCTATTGCATGTTGCCACAAACCATCAGGATGTGTTGGATTAAGTAAGTTTTTAATATGTGCATTAACTAGAGTGGAAGTGGAAGTTTCAGATGACAGTGTGTGTCTCAGTAATTTCATTTCCTATGAGTGTTTTGACTCAACTGCACTGTAGTCCATCTGTTGGGTACAAATTGCTCTTCACATGCCAATTTAGCAGCGATGAGTGAAGGAAATGGGGTTTGTGACCGTCAGCAGATCCGAACCCTCCTCCTCTCCCCCCTCCAAACATGTGGCCTTGGCCCATTTAGATCTGGGTGAAGAAAACTGCACATCCTGCACATCATTTGTTCGATGAATGGAGGCAGTTTTTTATTATCTCTGTGTCCTTATTGTTACAGTTTATTGAAAAGATAATAGACCAGTGTGGCTGCTGAAACTGTTTTCTTTCGTACAAGCAGTTCATTTTTTTAATCCCCGTGTTTCCTAGTAAACCGCGGAGCAACGCGGCCCGACCTGTGTCCAAGCGTTCCCGGGCCGAGGAGTTCATGCACTTGGCCGTGGTGGCCTGTGGGAATCGTCTGGACGAGACCCTCACCATGGTTAAATCGGCCGTCCTGTTCAGCGTGAAGAAGATCAGGTTTCACATTTTTGCTGAGGACCCTTTGGCCCCGCAGTTTGAAGAAAGGGTAAGACGATCTTACTGTGCACTAGTGAGGCCATAAATCCATAATTACAGTGCAACAACGAATAATCAGCTAAAGTGCTTTTTTTTTCTGCGTGTGGATCTTTTCTGAAAAGCCTCTGATTTCTGATTTAATGCAGCACATGTTTAACACTCCTCCTCCTCCTCCTCTTCGCAATAGGTGACATCAAGATCAGAGCGGTTTTTAACTCTGCCTCTCTGACTCACTCCAGTACAGACATATAACCCTTTTATCTCAAGGCCGGGGCGTAATATATCACCGAGACACTGCGCTTTTTTTCTCTCGGCACCGTTGCAACACTTCAAAGTCACCTTTACAGAGGGGCCTGGCATGACTTTGATTAGTTCCACTGATACAGTAACTAACAGTCTGTTAACATCGCCTCAATTAATAGACCTCAAACATCACCTAGAGTGCTTTAAAATGTAAATCCTAAACCTGCGAGCCAACCGTCATGTGTGGAGTGAATAAATGCCACGTGTGGAAAATTCCCTTATGGAAGACGTGGTAGTCGAGGACTCTGATAATGTAGCACATGTGCCGGGTTTGAGCAGCGAAAAGCTTACGACCAGTCGTCTTGATAAGAGACACGGTGTGCTTTCAGAAAAGGTTGGTCTCAATCTCCGTTGATCCCTTGTCCTTGTCAGCACAAACCCTTCCGATTGCTTGTGGCGCGCTCGCTCTTCTTCAGGGCCAAACCCTTAAACTGATGATTACGGAGGGATTCAGCGACTAACACTGGATAACATGAGCTTCAGCGATATGATGTGGACTTGGAGATGGTGCCTCTTCTTGTTTAGACTGCAGCTTTTTGATAAAACAACAGCTGGCAGTCACAAAACATGGCCTCCTCTGCAGGCCGAGAAATCTGTGAGAAGGCAGGGAGGCAGATTAGCTTTCGGTGTAATTATTGTTTATTCCGACTCTTTCTCACACACTCGGCGTCCCTAAAACACTTCCTCGGTTTAACATGTGATGTGTTGCTTTACTTGCAGCTGAACCAGTGGCCTCGCTCCGTCTCTGCCAAGTTCCAGTTCAGCATCTACCCCATCTCCTTCTCCGTGGGCAACGCCGACGAGTGGAAGAAGCTCTTCAAGCCCTGTGCCGCTCAGAGACTCTTTCTCCCTGTAAGCCTGCAGCACTTACCTCACCTCACATCCTCACCACGCTTAATGTTATTAATGCGGCATTATAAAAAAAACCCGTCATTAACCCATTTTCTGAAGCCTTTATTTTATTTCGGTGCACGGTTACGATTAATTACCTGCATGATTATTGATGATTTCACACCGTTTCTGCAGCACTTACTTAATGAATAAGGAGCCTCCAGAGACTGAATCCTGTAATTTCATCAAGTGAAGCCTGTGCCTGGATATTGATTTTCTTCTTCTGCCCGTGTTCATTGAAATAACAGCCAGTTTGCTTACCATGTAATGAACATATCGCAGGTCAAACGGATCCATAGCTGTTTTTCTCTCGCTGCAGGGCAATCAATGGACATTCAATATTTGCTTTATAAGGAACACCTACTGAGCACCTTGCACTGTTGCCGCTACAATGGAATTATTCAAGAGCCAACTCGGTCCCTCTTGGTTCAGTAACATCACTTAATTCTATAGATGTTGCAGAAATCCGAATCCACCTATTCTTCAAAGTGTGCTGTTACATTCCCAATACACAAAGCTGTCAGCCTGACTCCGATGTGCTCTGAGTCGACTCATTGCTAGGGTCAAACCAGCGTGTACACTGCAGGGCCTCCACTGAAAAATTGCTTGCTATCTATCAGTCTTTTCCAATTGAACTTTTAACCCCACACGGGGTACGAAATCCCAGCACATGCAACAATGTCAAATATGTATACATCCATCCATCTTCCTTGGGTCAGGTCATGGTGGCAGCAGGCTAAGCAGTGCATTTCCCTCTCCCTAGTAAAGTTTTCCATTTCTTACTAGGGGAACCAAAAGTGTACCAAGGCCAGATGAGATATGTAATCCTTCCAGTGAGTGAGGTTTACCAGGAAGCAACTTAATTAGATGCCCAAACCCCCTCAGCTGGCTCCTTTCAGCTTTAAGGAGCAGTGATTCTACTCTGAGCTCCCTCCAGATGTCCCAGCTCCTCATTATATCTTTGAGCCCAGCCACTTTATGGAAGAAACCCATTTCGACAGCTTGTGCCCACAATCTCCTTCTTCCGCCGCTACCTGGAGCTCATGATGATAGGTGAGGGTTGGAAGGTAGACCGATCGGTAAATTGACCACTCAATGGTCCGGTGCAACCCCAGCATTACTGCTGACATTACGCCAACCATCTGTCCATTTCACGCTCCATTTTCCTTAGTTTGTAGCGGCTGGGCTAAGAGTCATCACTTCCAAGTCTGAGGCCGTGGCTCTCTGCTGGGAACCATTGGGTTGCTCCCTATGGGTTGGAGGTGATGGATGCCGCAAGCAAAAGAGTTTCGTCACAAGTCACAAGTGACGGGAAAATGGAGCGTGATTGTAACAGTGCTTTACTCCTGAATCAGAGGTTTTTGATGCTTGGTATTTATTCATCCAACTATATATTGATTGCATGGTGTTGGGGATTACACTACTTGGTTATTTACTGTAAGGTTCAGGTTGCTGGTTTTGTTAAAATCCTGCAACATTATCCGTAGAGAATGTTTTCCCACTAAGTAGCAGGGCAGTGCAACCAAACTATTTCATTTTCTCTTGAAGAAAACAACTCATGCACTGCATCCAACGCTTTGCTCTTTAATATTCTTCACCTGCACCTTCCCATCTGCCGAGTCAGGACAGAATCAAGCAGCGGGCTGGTTAGCTGGTACAAAACAGGAGGGAAAGTTTTGAGGAAAGTAGCTTTTAATGGATGGATGGTGGGTTGGGAGTTCCACTCTCATTCAGTCTCTTTGCTCCAATCTGTCCGCCTCCTACTGCAGCAGCTCTTCCATTATTTAATGATTCTGGCATTTAAAAGTCATCACATGTAAATGTGAAAGGAAGTCAATATGTTAGCACCACTAATTCTGTTATTGTCTGTCTCTCGGCTGCACTCACCTACCGAGCAGTGCATTAAAATGATTTGTCTGGGTGCCGCCTTTGCAATGATTGTAGACTGTATATGGTAAAGACACAGTCATGTGAAAAGTAAGTACAGTAAAAGTGGAAATTACTGGCTTTTGTTGGGCATATTTGGACAAACATACATTTAATCCTCTTTGAAAATATAATACTTTGATATACTTGAACAAACACATAATAAATTAGATAATTTATTCAACAGAAATATCAATAGGTGTAATTTACTTCAGTGGAAAAAGTAAGCCGTTCCGTGCCTCAGAAGGTAGTTTTGCCAGCTTTAGCAGAAATAACCTTATAAGCATTTCACAGAATTGTCCACCAGCCTCTGACATCAGCTTGTTGAGATTTTCGACCGTTCTTCCTGCAGAATTCCTTCAGTTACAGGATATTTGAAGGTTTTCTTGCAAGTACTACTCTGCGTTGTGGAAGGGTTAGAAATGAGCAGTGGGCTTTGACCAAGCCCTTCCTTAACCCAGTGTGTTTTTCTTTTTGAACCTCCTTGATGCAAACTTCATAGTTGAAACAAAGCTAAGCTGTAACATTCCTACCAACATGCTTCACAGCTGGTCTGGGATTCCTCTCCTGAAAAACTGTCTTTGTTCTGCACCAAACATGTCTGCTGTTACTGTGGCCAAATGGTCTGTCCAGACCACATTATTCCAAAAGGCCTGCTCTTTGCCTCATTGACCAATTGTAGTTGTCCTCAAGTGTTTGTTTTTGAAATCCAAAGACTTTTTCCTGGCACATCTTTCATGCAGGCCAAATTTGTGCAGTCTCTTTCTGATTGTAGACACAGCACTTTGACACCAACAACTGCAAGAATTACCTGCAGATCCTGTGGTGAAATCCTGGGGTTCTTTAAGACTTTTTTTTTGCATGTAAAAACAGTCTGCTCCTGGGAAGAATTTGCTCGGTAAGAGAGTCCTGGGCAAACTGGCAGTTGTTTGAAATCTATACCGCTTGTAGATTATCTTCCTTACAGTGGAATGATTCACTTCAAATAAATGAGAGATCTTAGAAAAACACAGAAACCCAAGGCGCCAAAGCCTAAAGGTTCAGGTTATGGTTAACCTCAAGTTCAAATTTCTGTTGAAAGCTGCCTATAGTTGACAGAGCCTGACTGAAAACCATATCCTGGTATTCATGGCAGGTTCTTGCATGCGTTGCTATGCCACCTACATAGTAATGTGCAACTCTTTGGAACCGACTTTCATTAACAGCTTTTCTTATCATTTATTTGCAACACTGCAGCGAACTGTGGCCCTTCAATTCTGAATACTCGCCACGCAGTAAATATATATCTGTTTAATTTCTGTAACATCACTGTGGAGAGGAGCTTAAAGAGACAACTTCTGTAGGCATTCAGTCTGTTTAGTGGTTCCTAATCCTTTGTAGAAATAGCGTTGTGTACAGCATAACCACACTAGCCGCGTTTACACAGATTGGGAAATGTGTCATTCACAGCTTTGCAATAGTATGCAAAGCTGTGAATGTATACACGCATAAAATTAGATGGTCTGTTGCTCTGTCAGCTGCTGTCAGCAACAGAATCCAACAAAAACAAAACTACTCTGCAACTCAGACTTTATCGCCCTACTTAGCAGTGCTGCAGTTCGGTCACACAGAGCCTCCATCTGCCCACATATTCGAAATGGCATGTAGTAATGGATATAAATATGACATTACTCTGTCTTTACACTACACACTGGGATGTTCCTTTGACTGTCTGACCTGCAGTTTAGTTTAAACTCTCAAGTTTCCTAACTCTTAAAACCGCCTCCATGGCAGTGAGGAGTAAAACCCAAATCTTATCTCGGCCGAACTCTATAATTTTCCTGCCATGCACTGAGGCACAATTCATCAGCTGGTATGGGATGTAATTATCTTTAATTCATCTTATTGTTCGTAGCTGACAGTGGAAGTCAGCATTTTCTTGTGCCGCCGCAGCCCACAGCTTCACTGTTGGATGTTATGTGAATTCTAAGCTGCTCTTGCTACAGATCACCTCCAACTTCATTCTGACTTTGTATTTTTGGTGTTTTTCACGCCGTTATCAGTGAACTGCACAAACAGTTAATGGAGCAAAACTTTAAAGTGCTGGAACTTGGCATCTGTTGAATGCTGAACAACATTCAAGGTCCCCTAAATCACACTCTGACGTTTAGTGAATCGGATCTGGACTGAACCTCTTGATGCTATCTGCTTGCTTTGACGTTTTTGTTTTATTAATATTTGAAAGAGTCGGCGTCGGGATGAGCAAGTTGTTTGTGCAAACACAGAGGTGTGGTCTGACATTGTGGGGAAAAATGTGTTTGTTCCTTCTATGAATTATTAAAGGCCTTGTATCAGCTGCAGTTTTACATCATCACATGTTTTCCCTTTTAGTCAGCAGCAACTTTAGTCCTCAACAGTTACTGGATGCATTGCAATTATCTGTGGTGCAGATGTTCGTGTTTCTCTCAGGATGGATTCTAATAACTTCCCTCCTGACATTTAGCAGCATCACCATGTTTTATTTTTTGTCTAAAACTTTTGTTTTGTAAGTGCCTGAAAAACGAATAATGAACAACAGCTGTGCATTGTGCTAATTGGCAAATATTAGGATGGATGTAGACTCGGTAGATGTAGATGGTGAGCTTGTTTTCATACATCCAGTCAAATCTTGAATGAAGCGTGAGCCATCATTTCTCTGTCATTAGCAGAGCAGACAGTCAGCCTGCTGCTCAACACGAGAGCCATAGACTCACTGAACAAACACTCACATTAGTTTTCCTGCTGAAGTCACTTTCTTATCTAACTCGCAGACATGAGCACACATCTCGTCCTGCATCTCAGCTTGCTGAATGAGCCACCAGACGAGCAACGCATGAGTTTTCAGACTAGATAGTTAAACAGGCCTCCAGATGTCACTTCGGTTAAGTTAAATGTTTGTGTGGCTTCAATAGTGGACTGATGATTTGAATTGTGCTCCTAGGTTATCCTGAAAGATGTGGACTCACTGCTCTACGTGGACACGGATGTGTTGTTCCTGCGGCCCATGGATGATATCTGGAGTCTTTTGAAGTCCTTTAATAAGACACAGCTGGCAGCGATGGCCCCGGAACACGAGGTGCCCAAGATCGGCTGGTACAGCCGGTTTGCCCGGCACCCGTTCTACGGAGTCACAGGGGTGAACTCTGGTGTCATGCTGATGAATCTCACCAGGATCCGCAGCACGCTGTTCAAAGTAAGGTCAAAACCTGGTCCTGTTTCTTATTTCAAAAGTGTGCTGTGTTTTCCCGTTTTGCATTCTGATGGGTTTGTTTCTTTGAGCCCACGTCACAGGCTGAGAGCCTTGAGTGGGCTTTGATTGAAGCGCTCCAGATTACCACGCTAGCATCACAGAGTTTTGCCCTCAGAGCTCAATTTAGCAGCTTTAGTACTGGCAGCAGATTGAAAATGGAAGCCGGAATGTAAATGTGCTCCTCCTTTGATGATTGGTTTTTTCAGTTTAGCAGAGAAAATGAAAAAAAAGGCTGCACTTGAGCTGTTGTTGTTGATGTTGGTATTTCAGAACAGTATGATCCCCAGTGGTCTGTCATGGGAGGATCTTCTCCATCCGCTCTATCAGAAGTACAAGAACCACATCACCTGGGGAGACCAGGACCTCCTCAACATCATCTTCCACTACAACCCAGGTACGTAGAGAACACACTAAAAAGACACAAAGGCTTCAGAGTGAATAAAATGAAAATAAAGGTCAATTCAAGGCAAAAACCTAAATTTCAAACAGTATACATAAATGCATTTTGAAATATTAGCCTGCACACAGTTGGTACACCAGTTTCACGCTATCAACATGTCTATATAAACTGCGCCTTATTTCACTGTTTACAAACCAGTCTACACCATGAGTCTGGCTCAGTAAACATGAGGTTGTGGCTGCAGGCAACAGCAGACTGGGTTCCAGCTGCAGCGGCCAGATGTGGGCATTAACTGCTCCGAGCCATCGGCAGGCCTGGCATCGCCGATGTTTGCCCGACATCAGAGCCGAGCGGAGTCTTTGTTTTACACGTTAAGGCTTGAAGCCCTCTGGTATCCTCCAGAGGAATGATACATGTCCATCCCCATGATTCTGACTTTGTTTTTCTTGCTGCTCGGCAGTCAGGAAAAAAACCAAAGACTTTGATCTGTCCTTAAATGAGGATTTGATGAAGTTTAAAAGGGTTTAGAAGCAAACATAGTAAATCCTCTCTGTATGTACAGTTGTAAATTACTGACTTTTTATGTTATATATATATATATATATATATATGTATACACACACTGCTCAAAAAAAAATTTAAGGAAACCCCAGAGTCATACATCAGATCTCGATAAAGAAAAGATGTAAGTTCAAAGTTTTTATTGATAAACACTGTATAATTTTTCAAGAATGATATGACGCAAGAGCACACAGTGGAAACCAAATTAATTAACCCACATGGGCAGTTAATATATTTCAATATCCTAGAAGTTTAGTTGAATTGGTGTTATATGTTGTTTGATGATAAGGTGTTTCCTTAATTTTTTGAGCGGTATATACACCGATCAGCCACAACATTATGACCACTGACAGGTGAAGTGAATAACATTGATCATATTGGTACTATGTGCTGTTCTGCTGGAAAACCTTGGATTTTGCCATCTATGTTGATGAGACTTAGACACCCAAATAAACACTGTCCCACAACAAGCACACTCCCTCATGTATATTGAAATCCCAAATGTCACTGGCGTACCCCTGCAGGAAAATGCACCCCACCACATGGAAAAACATCAAACAATCAGGAGCATGTTGAGGAACATGACAATGGCCCAACATGTTGATTTGACCTCCAAACTTCCTACACCCCATTGTGATCAAGCATCAACAGGATGCAGTGGAACAAGTTTGACTGACAGAGGCCCCACTGCACAAGCCAGAGTACCCCCAAATGTCCTGGTTCCAGACCCCATAGGACACCCTGAGAGGTCCTCTTGTCCATGCCCAATGGATCAGAGCATTTTTGAGCACATAAGGGGACCAACACAGTATTATGCAGGTGGTCATAATGTTACAAGGACCATTTAATATTTAAATGTGTAAAATCTATAACTATTGTGGTTTAAAATGACCAAATATACGCTCAACAAATATGTATATGCAGCATATAAATAGTCTTCAGAAAAAGTTAATCTAATTTCTGTGGTTATGGTTAGAAAATCGTTTATTATATAATATTTAGCCAATTGTGCACAAAAAAACATCTGAGCTGCTCAACTGGTAACAAATTCTCAACCACTGAGTTACTGTCTATAAAAGGCCACCTTAAAATACAGCTTTATCTAATTGAGATTGTGCTACAGCTGACAAGAGAAAGACATGTTGGCTTGCTGGATGCAGACATGTTAACTGATCTGTAACCAGGCACTTGAAAGACCACAGTTCCAACATTTGTCGTCCAAGAAATCAGCTCTTGACGGCCGATGACATGATCCTGTCGTCCAAAATGTCCGCCAACTTATAATATTACTGTAATATACTTCAAATATTACAGGTTGATACTGTTGTTTGTACTTTTCTTCAGCATATTTGAACATCCGTGCTTCTTTTCCTATTTGATGTTCAGTATGTGCACCATTCCCACCTAGCAGCTGTAATTTATTAATCATCAGCCACTGAGCTGCTGTACCGGAGCAGGTGGAGGCTGATTGCTTGCAGTGTAAACAGCTTTATTATGTGTTATTTTGCTTGTCTTTGTTTAGGCGCAAATAAATAAACAGAGAAACAATCAAATTGCGAGACGATGACGCCGTTTTCACATCTTCTAGTTTTCTTTCCGTTATGTTGTTCGTAAGCTACACACAACATGACATTTTCACGTACACATTTTAACTATCGGTTGCATTCAGAGCACTCTGACAACATATTATTTTTGTGCATCGATGGGTGTGACCTGGAAGCCAGCTGAGGCCAGGGAAAGACTCAAAAACATGTCAAATCTTGAATGCGAAAAACTGGAAAGCTCTTTAATTAGAATGAATGGGGAGCATTGTATTCATATTGATACAGCAATTGTGGTTTGACGTATCCTCTTGCTGCTGCTTGTGTGGTTAGTTTTCCCATCAAGCACGCTGCCTTCTCTTACAAATGATATGAAGTGTGGGGATTGTGGTCACATCTGCATGCCTGATTATGATTGCACAACTTGCACAGTGTGAATGAAGGAGAAGTATTATTCTGCATGTATGCATAGTTTCGTTCTGCACTCTAGACAGATGTAATGGTTTCTGTTGAATGGATCAGTGATGTTGTGTTCCTGTATGTTTCTCCCCCCCCCCTCCAGAGTGTCTCTTCATCTTCCCCTGCCAATGGAACTACAGACCCGACCACTGTATGTACGGCAGCAACTGCAAAGGCGCTGAGGAGGAAGGCGTGTCGATTCTCCATGGCAACCGCGGAGTGTATCATGATGACAAGCAGCCGGCGTTCAAAGTAGTCTATGATGCAATACGTGATGTGAGTATCCCAGTAGGATCTTCAGGTTTGAGCCACTGTGGTCCTGATGCATAGCGCCCTCTGTTGAAACACTACAGCTGGACCGGCTGCGAGAGGTGGCTGGAACAAGAAGTTTTAAATTACTTTTAGTGTAGAGAATCAGTTCAAAAAATTCATTCATAGCCTTTTATCATTATTAAATAACACAAAACTGTTTAATCATGTGCTTTATTCATTCCTATAGGTCACAAATGCTTATTTAACAAGTTGAATTAGTCAAACCAGAGCTGAACAGGGTCACATACTTTAGATTTTGGGTATATTGCACTAGTCCCTGCAAAAAAAGCACCATTTCCACAGGTGTAACTAATCACATCACTGATGGCTGCATTCCATTTCGCTGCGTCAGTCCCACCACCCTCATTAACGTTATTAGTTACAGCTGTGCTTTTCCTGCTATAACTTGAGAGTAGATCTACCAAGGTTTTGAATAAGAGGTGCAATATAATGGATAGTATTGAATATTATATGATGCAGTGTTAACTTAGATTGTGCCAGGCTTTGTTTTGTTGGTGATTTATTTAAGCAAAAGCCAGATTACTACAGACAAATAATAGTGTTTAATGTAACTGTGTGCATTCTGTGGATGCAGATTTTGCAGCTAACATTGTTTGCAAACATGAAATCCTGCACAGCTTATTTTCCTAGAATCTCAAACTAACTAAAGGGGTAAAAAGGAGTATACCAGGAGTTAGAGGTGTTGGGGTTTTACTGATATTGGTAGTAATCATGATATTTACAATGAAATATTAATAAAGTGAATGATGCACATGATATTTTTTAATAAATGGCGGCTGTGGCTCAGGTGGTAGAGCAGGTTGTCCACTGATTGCGAGGTTGGCGGTTAGATCCCCGGCCCCTGCGCATGCCAAAGTGTCCTTAGGCAAGACACCCGAAGTTGCTCCCAATGGCATATTAGCGCCTTGCATGGCAGCTCTGTCACTACTGGTGTGTGAGTGGGTGAATGTGAAACACATTGTAAAGCGCTTTGGATACCACAAAGGTAGAAAAAAAGCACGATATAAGTGCAGACCATTTACCATTTACCATTTAAATAATCCAGCAGCAGTAGCTATTAGGTTGACACTCCATCATAGGAATAACATACAGTACAGTTCTGCTAATAGAGTCTGTCTACTTCACTCATTAGTATTTTAAGTTTAATGAAAAATGGGCAAAAAGAGACTAAATACACAATAAACATGATAAAGTTAAAGATGAAACTGACTTATGACAATATTTCTTTCACATTTTCAATAAATATCACAATAATATTGTTGTAATGAGTTCTTTTGGCTGTGATAAAAGTGTAGTGAAAATTATGACAGCCCTACCTTGAATATGTGGAACGAATGCAATCTGCAACATAGGAGCATTACCACTCTTTAACCAGTGTCAGGAGAAAAACTAAATACATTTCAGTTGCGCTTCTAACACAGTCTGACATATTTAGTCCAGGCAAGCTGCTGGCCAAACCCTGTTAAAAGTGGAAAAAATGCTCCTTCCAGCAACAGCCTCAGGGTGATGCAAAGAAGCACATTCCCCGTGTGTTGTACTGTTCCCTTACCAGCTTCCTCTCGCTCAGAGAAAAAGGGCAGCTATGAGTATTTATTTTGTAATGCAAATTCTCTCCTCTTGCTCGCATTAAACAATCTGGGTCAGTTTTTAAATTTAGAATTTGTTGTCTCCGGCAGCAGAGTCGTTTCCCACCCCCCCCTCGCTGCTCTGCCGAGATAAGCCTCTTAAAGATGAGCCGGGTCGTAATTTATGATTAATACCGAGCCCCACCCCACCCCTGCCGACAGAATTTTGTAAATACCATTTAGCATGTGATATGTTCCATTAAAAAACTATCAAAGTGGAAATTTTTTGGGATTCGGCGCTGACACGAGGACGATTGTCTCTGTCTGTCTCTGCAGTTTCCCTTTGAGGACAACATGTTCCAGTCGCTCTTCTACCCCATCCAGACCAAGTTCCTGGACACGGTCAACACCTTGTGCGGACGGATTCCTCAAGTCTTCCTCAAGCAGATAGAGAAGACGATGAGGAAGGTTTTTGAGGAAAAAGTGGTGCGGCACGTCAGACCACACAAATAATAACAGACAGCCGACTCCCTGTGGATTATGTGTCCCAGCAGCATCTCTCAGATCGATCTGGTGGCTCTGAGTTTTGCAGTTTTCAATACATGACACCTCCTGGGTTATGGGTCTTTATGAACATTATGATCCCCTGGTGATGGGTGAATAAGGTCATGAACCTATATGGGGAAAAAGCATGCAGTGCTGGTCAGTGATGCCACAGAGTAGGTTTGCCTTATTGCTGTCTTTGTTTTTATGTACGTTGAAAAAAAATGGGTAAGAATGTTGGAAATCTATAGTGAAAAAAGACTGAAATGACTTCTTTAACGAGAATAATGAAACTATCAGCTCATCTCAAATGTGAAGGCATGCTTTTGTCAACTAAGCGTTGCACAAAATCATCTGCCTTCTTTTTTTTTTTCTCTCTTCGTGAACATTTTTTGAATTGTTCCTCGTCACCGTTAGGGAGGAATGCGCCGCACGAAGGCAACTTGGGACAGCTTTACTACGCGGAGTAGTACATCCACAAACCACTCCTCTAAAATTGTGAATGTTTTACCAGCAAATGACTTGAAATGTGAGCCCTGGTGTGAATGAGAGGAGTCACAAGTTCTCGGTCTGTTCTGCAGTTGCCAAATGCCACTGACAGTATTAAATACAGCACAGCAGATGAAATGTGGACTTTTATGTTAAATACCGAATGTTAAAATGCACTTTGAGAATGATATTAGGACTGGATGTTTTTTTTTATTTGTACACATGTCCACATTTGATGCAACACTGACTGAATCAAAACCAAAAGTGCTAGCATTTAAAAAAAGAGTGACAGAGTACAGCTGATTATGTGCCATATAAATATTAATGTCTGCCATGTTTACCGTTAGAAGAAAATGAATGGTGTCGACGTGTGTTTGAGAGGGAATCTTAGCTTGTAATAGGAGGTCTGTGGGGATCATATGAGTCATATGTTTTTATATTACTCTGAGTGTGGTGTAATGGTCTAAAAGTATCAAATCATTCAACCTGGAAACTGAAAATGGCTGTACGGTCAACATGTGTTTCTAAATAAAACAATGCAATGTGTCGAGCCTGCTGCAGCCTCATTTATGCACATACACACTGATCAGCCACAACATGATGACCACTGACAGGTGAAGTGATTAACATTGATCATATTGCTACCATGTGGTGTTCTGCTGGAAAACCTTGGATTTTGACAAGTCTCACAACAAGCACACTCACTCAAGCAAATGGAAATCCTAAATGTCACTGGCCTACCCCCACAGGAAAATGCACCCCACCACATGGGAACAACATCAAACAATCAGAAACGTGTTGAGGAACATGACAATGGCCCAACATGTTGATCTGACCTCCAAACTTCCTATGCAGTGGAACAAGTTTGATTGACAGAGGCCCCACTGCACAAGCCAGAGTACCCAAAGGATCCACTGCCAACATCCTGGTTCCAGACCCCATAGGACACCCTGAGAGGTTCTCTTGTCGATGTCCAATGGTTCATTTTTGAACACATAAGGGAGACCAACACAATATTAGGCAGGTGGTCATAATGTTATGCCTGATCTGTGTATGATTGTAATGCAAATGGATGAAATGCAATCCTCTTAAAATTGTATGTCAGTCACAGAGTCACGCTAAACACAGTACAGAACTCATGCATGGGATAGAAGGTTCCTAAAGATATGGTTTAACAATATCTGCATTTATTTCTGGTTTGATGCTTGCTCTGATGATTTAATAATTCACTAGTGATTTTAAACTGAATAGAAAGTCCTCCAGAGTCTGTCCTTTTAGGTTTTCCACCAAATTTAGTGTTTCTAGTGCCTGAATTAATAAAAACACCTTTACAAATGTACAGAGAGGTAAGTTAACTGATTATTTTTAACTTATTGGCAAAAATTGCATGCATACAAATAGTTAAGAGGAATGGAAATTCTGTAGGGCAGCATGGTGCTGCAATGTTTAGCGCTGCTGCCTGACAGGGGCCTTTCTGCGTGAAGTCTGTACATTTTCCCTGTGTCTGTGTGTGTTTTCCAATGCAACAGATGCATGGCAAGCTATTCTAAATCACCAGTGTGAGTGTGTATTGTTGTTTGTCCAGTGTACACCTCGCCTTTGGCCCTGTGGATAAAGCAGGTGAAGCAAATGAAAGGATGAAAGTTGTGCATTATAGGTGAATAATTAAGATTCTACAAAATCAGAAAACCCAGTTTGAACTGTGATTCACATTATTTGATTAAATAAGATAAAACTTTATTCATATCGAAGGAAAGTCTTGTGAAAGATATTGCTCAGAAAAAAGAGAACAACATAAAAAATGCAGTTAAGATATACACATGATAAACTACTGAAATAGAATAAGGAACTAAAACAAGGGTAGAATAGATTGTAAAAAGTAATGCTGGCAATTATGCTGAGGTAATGAGTGATATCACACATCATAATCAAAAATTGTGCCTGAAAAATGAGATGAAAGTAAAATATTGCAGATATCTAGTGGAAGGAAAGGAGCACAGCAGTGTATAAATGTGTTAAAGTGGATTAACATGTCTCTGTGTAAAATATTTACACATCTATATTACATTTTATGCAGAATAAAGTTTATTTTTCAATGCAGCCTTTTTTTTGTTTCATTTTATTATTATTTATTGATGGCTCAATTATTTTTGTTTGAGTTGTCTGGTTAATGTCAACGTTGTATTCTATTTAATTTTTCAGTGAATGAGTTCATTCATTAAATTGAGCTGGTCTTCCCAGTGCTTTGCCCTGTGTGTCAGTGAACAGGCAGTGACCTCACGGCGCCATATTAAAATGCTCCCTCCTCTTTGCCTGTGAGATTGTAGCTTAGCAGCAGCAGCTAGCCGCCAGTCTGCTTTTTACATCCACAAGGCTGACAGAGGGCAACGACGTGATGGAAACTGACTCGCTTCAAGAGGCGCTCAGAGGTCACTCCAGCTTATTTCGCTTGTTTAGATGTTGATTGAGACCACAGGATGTATGAGTTTGTCTGAAAATGCTCTGTAATAAAAAATAAACGCCTTGTAGCTCGCAAGCTAATGTCGCTAGCTAGCTGCTACTCAGGACTAGCGTTAGCTAACAGTGCAAGCGGTTTCACGGAAATGGTTAGCTGTCTGTTGGATTCGTTAGCCAGGAAAGAAAGCTAACAAAATATGATGATTTTCTTTATTCGTACATCCAAACTTGAATGTGTTTGTCCTCGGTACTTGACAATGTGCTCACTGATGTGAAGTATCTGGTCAGTGGGACCGGCTTTTTGGAGACAACTGTTTGCCGGCTACGCTGTTTCGGCTAACTTACCATGCTAGCCCGTGTGCTAAAGTTAAGCTCGTTGTAGCTAGCAAGCGACCTAGCTATATTGATTATGTAAATACCTGCCGTTAATGAGACAGTGTGGTTGTCTTTAGCCTGAGTGTCGTCGGAGACCTACTAAAAGGCTTTATTCAGCTGGCAGAAGTAGATGATCACGGCAGGTAGTCAAAATATTCAGGTTTTAAGACAGCAGTGTCAAAAGCTGTAGGTTAACCATGGGTAAATCCAAGCCTGTTCATCTCTACTATCTACAACATAATGTAGATGTTTGTGTATTCACGCCGTGTTTTATTGTATCCCCTTTCCCCTCAGACTTCGATAAGAAAGCAAAGAAGGAGGCATCTCCTCTTCTGGAACAGTTTTTATGCCATATTGCCAAGACTGGAGAGACCATGTAAGTGAACACTGCAGGCCTGACACAGTTCCTGGTCTTCATCAGTACCAAACACATTCACACAGTTTATTATTTTTAAATTGACAATTAATGTAATCACACTTTTTTCTAGATGTGCAGTTCAAATGCCAGTTTCACAGTGGTAGACTTTCACTATGACTTAGTTCTAACTAATTGTCAGACTTGAGGTAGCTCAATATGTGTCTGTAGTACAAAGTTGTTTAGGTCATTACTATCTTAAGGTTGATTAATTTGATTTTTAATGTATTGTATTTGAATTAATTTGTGAAACAGATATGTTAGTTGTCACTGACTTTTGCCATGGAAACATAGGTTTAAAGTTAAGTCTTATTTTTACTTGCACTGGACTAATCTAATTTGGACTGATCTAAAACTAACAACAAATATACTTTTGTCTATCTTTTAAGGTCTGTGTTTTTTTTTAAATCTTATATTCTAATTTATTCCATATTTGTTAAGCCTTTTTCTATCATTTCTCTGCCTTTCTTCTAGGGTCCAGTGGTCTCAGTTTAAGAACTACTTTCTGTTTAAATTGGAGAAGGTGATGGATGACTTCAGAGCCTCAGCACCTGAGCAAAGAGGTCCTGCAAATCCAAACGTGGAGTCGGTTCCGTTTGAAGATATGAAGGAGAGAATTCTGAAGATTGTGAAGGGATACAATGGGTACGTACCAAGCTAAAGTAGCACATTTTTGAGCAACAGGTAGTGGTGGGAAGGATGATGAAGTAAGACAAAGCATCTCTGGCTTTAAATGACAATGACACACCATGGATAGTATTCTCCAGCTCACCCTACCCAATGACTGCTTGCTAGGATAATAATAATACTTATGTCTGTGTCACATGTACACATTTGTCACACAGTAACATCATATGATGAGGCTTTTATCATGCTTCAAATTGTATAAGTTCTGGTACCATGAAATAGATTAATCTGGATATATATTTAAAATGCTGCAATTAGCTTTCAATTTTGAGCTTTCAGTATGGTAGATATTACTATTACCGAGCAACTGATTATTTGTTTTTTGAACCTGTTATTGTTACAAATGGCTGTTGGGCATCATAGTTAAACCTTAAATGCTGTTTAAACCCACCATCAAATTTGTGAAACCTTTTGTGGTAAAGCACAATATGATGAGTTTACGGTTTTTTTACCCATCAGGACCACATTGAGTAGTTTTAAATCCAAATTATATGCTGTATTTCTCTAAATCTCGACTAGATTAATGTTTCATTACTAAATGAGAAATGACCCATGCCATGCATTTGCTGTATCTACGGTCAGTCACAGAAAGTGGCTGTCATGATAAGCACTGTGCATAGCTTTGCTTAATGCATGCTATTTAAAAAATAAATGAAAAAGCTGAATCTTTCTTTCCATTTTATTATTTTTCCCTTCCTACTGACGTTGATGCACTTGACCTATACTCTTGTACTGTTGCTTTCCCAGTTTTATATCCCTTAGAACCTAGACACATTCAGTCTGTTAAGATTAACTCTGTTGCTCTTTTCCTTCTTGTAGAATCCCATTTACGATCCAGCGCCTGTGTGAGCTTCTCACAGAACCCAAAAGGAACTACACAGGAACAGATAAGTTCCTTCGAGGGGTGGAGAAGGTGAGTCCTCAGCAAGATAGTTGTTCTTCCTTTCTTAAAGTCTGTGTAAAGCAGCAATGAATTGCTTTTATTAGTTTGTCACGACACAGAAAACTGGTATGATTAAAAAAATATGTGGGCAGGTATATGAAACTAGGTTTCAGAATCATAGAAAAAAGAAGTACTTCTTGATCTGAAATGCTGAGGGTGTGTCCACTGAAGATGATTGAAAGCTTTGACACCAGCCAAATGGAACTGTACTAACCAGGGAAACAGATGTGGATTTCCAAATGCACACTGAAGATACAGACTATTTTCATCACTTTGTGGCCCCAGATCACCAGCAGCTGGCTGTCCAAGAATCTAAGTTGCCTTCAAGTAAAGATTGTAAAGCTTTCACTGTAAAATGATCACTACAGAGGCAGGTGTCCTGGTGATTCTCAGCTCTCTAACAATCTGGCTCTTCATCTCATCATTCTTGGGAAATTGAAATATTTAAAAATGAGACCAAGCCATTTTAGCAAATTCATCCAGAGATGGTGCATTTGCTAGTGTGACCGTGTTTAGTTCTTAGAATGTTATACTACTGGGGGAGGGGTGAAGCTAAATATGAGCCATAATTTCTGGCAAACCACAAAAATCCAACACCAAAATGATGAAAAACAATCTAACTCCACAATTTGTCATTACATAACTCAGTCTTTGCACATGTTTCAGCAGGTGTTTTAGATCTGTGAATTTCCCTTACAGGGCCTTCAGTCACTAATTTGGCAATTCTTGTTTCTCTCTAGAACGTAATGGTGGTAAGCTGTGTCCATCCAACCTCAGAGTAAGTGATGTGCCCATGTCTAAAACATTTAAAACATTTTTAAGTATACATGTATGCGGTATGAATACGTTTCTCCTGGATTAAGATTTAGTTTCTTCTTCTCTGAATGTTTTCAGGAAAAATGGATGCAGTGCTGTCAATAGAATGAATGGAGTGATGCTTCCTGGGAACACATCTGCCTTTACAGAGAGGTTGTGTATAGGACATATTTTGTGTTTGTCCTAAAATTCAACGTCATGTAAAAGAAACGAATATGTGATTCTGAAATGTTTTTTTTTAATTTTATTCTGTTCCTTTTTTTATTTTAAATTGAATTGTTTTCAGGAAAGTCAACGGTCCAGGAACTCCTCGGCCGTTGAACAGACCGAAGGTGTCTTTGGCTAACTCACTAGCAGCTAACGGCCTGCCAGACAGCACAGACAACAAAGACCTCAACACAGAGCAGGAAGACGACAAAGACTCGAGGTGTGACAGAATTTCTAACACACCAGAAAATCTGTTATCCGTGTTAAACACAACTAAAGCTGCTTGAATCACATTTGCATCTCCCGTTTCTTTGTCAGTGAGGTCTCGGCGTCGGAAGGCTCCCCGGGGAGCTCGGTGAAGAACAAACACCCAGACACAGAAGAGGACATGGAAGCTGAACAGCAAGAAGTGAAGAGACTTAAATTCAGCAAGGATGAGGAGGAAGAGGAAGATGAGGAGGATGAAGAAGAAGAGCAGGAAGTGGACACACTGAGGCCTTTACATGCCACCTGCCTCTCAAAAGAAGCAGAAGCCATGGTCCAAGAGGAGGAGGAAGAGGAGAAGGCTGCGTACAGCAAGGAGAATGAAGCATCCAGCAGTGCTACTACCACTGAAGACCAAGGTAGGTTTTCTTATGTGCTGCATGTTGGTTGTTGATTTTGTGTGACACATTTAAAGTTGTTGAGGAGCACAGACAATTGTGTGGGTTTACAAATACAATTTCACTAATTTTAATGGCTGCATAATCCTTTGCTACACTACACTAAATACAGTCCACTAATGGACCACTGAGTTAAGAGTCTGTCTGTTCAGATGGTTTATATTTCTTAATATTTCGTAAAAACAGAAGGAACTGGAGCAACATTACTTAAACTTGTTTTCAGTCATTTTATAAGCAAAATAATGAGTGAATATCATGTGATAGTGCAGCCGTTTTGTTGCCAATTAGGGTGAAAAATTCTCACTTTTAAAAAAAATTATCAGTACCTTTCCGGTACTTAAAGAATGTTAGGAAATTACGATTCTTATTTTAGTTGGGGAAATGTTTCATACTCATGTGTAAAGTTAGAGCTGATTTTAGAAGTGTGTTATGTCCTCTTCTTTTTATAAATTCATATAATTTTGGTGAACTTTTCTGTGTAAAAAGGTTTGCATCTGGCACATTTTCCATTAGCAGCAATTTTCAGCTAACTTTGTCATTTCTCCCACCTGATGCTACATTAAATTCACTGGAAGAGCACTCAGATGTCTCTGAGTGCAATGGTGTGGTTGACAGAGTCTTAACAGAAGAAAAGTCTGGAAAAAGATACAAGCAATCTTTGGACTGAATCAGGGCACAGCATGTGACTTCATGGCATGTTCAGATTTTTTGGTAATTTTACACGGACAAAGGTTTTGGCTGTTGCTCTGAGAATTCGACTAATTTAGTTGCGGTTCTAACCAGACTCATTCCAACCAGTGCTTTGAGTGTAAAATGCAGCTGCCTGCCAAAGTTCAGTTTTATTTCCTTGGTGAAAATGAGCACAAGTTCAGCTGGGACTGGTTGTCTCTCTTCTATTGTGGGAAAATGTTCATGAGATCGACACAGATTTTTGTAATTTTCTGTCCCACGGACTCTGTATCAGATGGAGATGGGTAGCAGGTGCTGACGGTATTTGCATCCAATAGTTTGTCTGAGCCGTTGCAGTTTAGGTGATATTGACATTTAATCAGGTTGTGCAAAAATTGTGAACTGCAGCTGGCCAGGTTGATGTCACTCCCACTGAAGTCTAATGTGGGCCATCCTCATACGAAGACATTATATATTAAAAGGTGTATTAGTCAGCAGTACTCTATATATTATGCTTGTGATAATATAACCTTAAATATACAAGAAATGCAAATCTAATGTAGCTGAAGTGACAAGGTTTGTTAAATGGCAAGTAGAGTACTAGTTTGTGATTCTTCTTAAACTAAAGTAGTGAACCAGTCATTCATGTTTGAAACTGTCAAGAAACAATCAAGTAAACTGACAGTCTGAGGAGTTCTGTAACATGTTCACATTGTGTGTGTTTATAGGCCTTAAGGAATTCCTCTGTGTTTAGAAATCAAGAAGCTGGGTGTTCAGTGCCATCAAATGCAAATGTTCAGCTTTTCTATGGCCCTATCAGCATGATGTATTGTAGTGCACATCGCATGCCCCCAGAGGCCAGTCATGATACAGGCAGCTGAGCTGAAAAGGATGGCATGCACTGGTTGTTTTGGGGAAACCTGCATGCTGAGGTCTGCTAGACCGGTACCAAACCAAATGATAATCCGTTACACATAGGCTAAGGATTTATTTAGCTATAGTTATTCCACTTTTTTAAATGCACAACTTATTGTTTCTGCATCAACATGTTGCTGTGTGCGTGCAAAATAGATAAATAGATAAATAAGGGAAGTGTGATGTGAGGAAAATCAACATTTTTTTTTTCACTTGATACAAATGGAAAACTCACTGGCCTTATTCTCCAAGACGAATCAACAAGAGAAGTGTGTCTGATATTTATCTAATTCATTCCAGTTTAAGGGTTCTCAGATACACTAAGTTTATTTTTAAACTTGACTCATAAGACACACAGCTTGTTGGCATGCAGGTTTCACATATGCATAGAAAAATGTGTGAAGAACAGGAGTTAAACGCTGGAAAGACAGATTTTATCAGATGCATGGAAAGAATTTGGCTACAAAGTGCTGACTACAACCAGGTGCGCTGTTGGCAGTTGGGATTGTTGCTACCTCATGAGGCAAGACAATTTATATGTTTGACCATTCAAATCGGCACCACAAAGCATTGTTTAATTCATCTGTATTATCTATATGATGAGTGCAAAGCCCGATCTGAAAGCTGCTCAAAGAAATACCTATTTTAGATTCCATTACCAGTGTTCTACCATGTGAGATTGATTCCAAACAGCCCTTTTCAGCTTCTTTCAAAATTATTTATGTTTAATGCAGATGTATTCCCTAAAAACCTTCTTATTCATGAACTGTTCTTTCCAAATAGTTATTTATGTCATCTGGTGAAAATTCCTGTGTATGTGTCCCTAATGCAATATTTCACAGAAATAAAAAATATCACAATGTTATTCTTTTCTAATAATGTACCACCTTAAATCTCTAGACATGTTTTTCTGTCTTGTTCAGCCAGAACACTCAAACAAAATTATCTTTACTGAACTATGATTGTGAATAAGAGTGTGTTAAGTCCATTAGCCTATTTGTATTTGTCAACATTCTGCATTGAAGGGATGTGGAAATTCTTTATGAATGGAAACAAAAAGTTAAAAATGAAATGAGTTTACAACAAGGAAAATGCACAAGGATTATTTGGAGGTAGAAAAGATTCACTGTTAATTTTGTTCTGTTACCTTAAATTATAGTTTTGCAACATAATATTGGTGAAAACAAATACTGCCCTATACTGTTTACCCTGGTGAAACAAAGGGATGATATTAAAGTATGTTTTCCCACTTTCCCACTCCAGAACCAACTAGCAGCACGCAGGCTGAGGTGTGTGCAGGCTCAGGTCAGGAGGCGGAGCAGGCTGAGCGGGAGGTGCCATGCGGCTCCGAGGAGGAGGGCAGCGACATGGATCAGACGGAGCAGCAGGCACCTGCAGGCGTCCTGGAGAGCCCCGAGACCAGCAGGGACAGTGAGGAGAGCAACAGCGACCCAGTGAGCAGCAGCAGCAGCAGCAGTAGCAGCAGTGGTAGCAGCTGTAGCATAGAGGAGAGCGCGGAAGCGGCCAGAGAAGACGTAGCTCTCGCTCCCTCCAGCAGTACGACTGAAACTCCGACAGAGGGCGCCATGGGGAGTGCCACCTCAAACACTGGGACCACCGAGGAGCCTATGGAGCAGGACTAGACTGAAGGCCACCCTGCAGCCATGTGTGACCATAAACCAGCTTGTCCTTGAATCCAGCTTGACTGTCACTGGGAAAGAGGACAACTGCACCTCATACACAAGACGAACGCCTCGTCCCACTTTTGGACACTCCTCCAAAATGGCTACCTGGCATTGATGTGGGCATACAAAAAAAATTCAAGTTTTTTTTCTTTTTAACTGGAATATTTTATTGATCTTCTTATCTTCTGTTTTTAAGTTTTCCCATAAAAGGGGGTTGGTTTCAGCAGCCTTAAATGTCTTGGCTGGATTATATATTTTTTTTGTTTTGCGTTCATTGGGATTGTTCTAATGCTGTGGTGGTCTGGTTCTTTTCTAAATGCCACTCACTCCAACCATTTGGACATTATGACAAATTGGTAGTCTGTAAGCCTAGTGTAACCACACTACCAGGGTCAGAACAGAGCCATACCAGCCCTTCATTATTTATCAGTTGCTCAAATATGAATTCAAACCACCATGTGTGTTCCTGACTAGAAATTGTTCTTTAGTCAAACAATGACCTGGATCTTAACACCCCACTACCCCCATGTGTTACTCCACCAGGCTGTTCAGAACATGCATTCTTTTCAGATTTACCTCTCCATCCTCATGAGATGGGAAGCTGTTTTTTTTTCATTATGTCCTCCTCTTATTTAACCATATTTTTGTGATGATACACTACCAATCCCACTGAACAATACTATGACGTGCTACCTTGTAGAGGCGTCCTGTGTAAAATGATATATTTTGGATGCATAAAAAACCAACATAATTTATATGATCATTTCAATTCAATGAGTTATTTTGGAGTATGTTTTCGTTTCGTCTGCCAGTTGTAGTTTCCAAAACCAGCTGTAAGTACAAAGATGACTTCCGCTTTCTTTGTATCGTGATGTCACCATGTTGTTTCACCGACCGATATCCAGAGCAGTTTCTGGTTCCAGTTCTACACCTGTTTCTGCAGCTGTACTTTTTGATATTTAGAATTTTAAATTTCTGTAAAGTAGATTTTTGTAGATTGTAATACAGTATGTGTTCACTGCCTTTGTGAAACCATATATAATTGTATAATTTCTGTGTATACTCTGAATGCTTTTGCTTTCAATGCAGTATTCAGAAACAGCAATAAATGTTAACATTTTTATGCGTAGTGGTCTTGCTTACTTGATCGTGCGTCGTTATCTTTTTGGCTTTGTGTATAACTTGTGTATGGCATGTGCATCTTGGATTACGCTGCAGGTTTTTACAATGACTTAACTTGCAGTAAGAGAGGCTTCAGTGTAATTTCTTAGATGGTAGCTGTGTTCTGTTTAAGGTGAACCAATTCATGCAGCTGTGCATGCTGGTTCACAATAGTGGCACCCTGGGAACTTAATGGAATATACAGTATTAATGACTTTAGCAACATGTACATCAAAGTAAGTCACTGTAAAATATATTTTAGAGTTTGGAACATTTACATTAGTTTCAACTTTTTGAGTTGGAGCAAGATTGAGGAATTACTGTTTTGCAAATTGATTGCGGCCTTCAATCAGCTACACACACCTCTACTGAGTCTCATCTAAATCGCTGCTGCACACACTAGGTATTTTCTGGAATAGTATATATTTTTTGTTAGATGATTATGCTGTGTTTACCTACAGCCATTAAACTGTGTCCTTAGAGCAGCTCTGCAAATTCATCTGTTTTTCAAAAACACTGGATGAAGTGTTTCATTAGTTTGCCTGCTCACTGACACCGAGTTTCTGAGTGAACACCACAAACTCCAAACCTGATGGGTGTTTTATGTAGCATGGAAGTGGGACACAGGTGGAAATCTCCTCGCAGCGCAGGTGTATTTTGGATTAGAAGGCTGCAAGGTCTCTGACTCCTGAGCACCACGGAACACCTTTTCCTTTCCTGCCACTTGTGCAATATGTCTTGTCAGACGGTTTAAGAACACAGGTGTAACTAATAACATGAACAGTGGCACTAATCGAAACACATGCCATGTAACGTCCGTGCAGAATACCAAGACAATGGTAATGATTTATAATGATATGCAGCCATTATTAATTCTATTAGTTACACCTGTGTTTGACCCATTATTCTGCTATGTTTAATCCTCCTGTACATTATTAAATTTGTATAGTAATGAGCTCTTACACCGATCAGACCATTCTGACCACTGACAGGTGAAGTGAATAACATTGATCATATTGGTACTATGTTCTGTTCTGATGGAAAACCTTGGATTTTAACATCTGTGTTGATGAGACTTAGACACCCAAATAAACATTGTCACCGAAAAAGCACGCTCCCTCATGCAAATGGAAATCCCAAATGTCACTGGCCTACCCCCACAGGAAAATGCACCCCACCACATGGAAAAAACATCAAACAATCAGGAACTTGTTGAGGAACATGACAATGGCCCAACATGTTGATCTGACCTCCAAACTTCCTGCACATCCTTCTGATCAAGCATCAACAGGATGCAGTGGAACAAGTTTGATTGACAGAGGCCCCACTGCACAAGCCAGAGTATCCAAAGGATCCAGTGCCAACATCCTGGTTCCAGACCCCATAGGACACCCTTAGAGGTCCTCTTGCCCAATGGTTCAGAGCATTTTTGAGGACATAAGGGGAACCAACACAATATTAGGCAGGTGGTCATAATGTCATGCCTGATCGGTGTATGTCCATCAGCACTTTACTATGTTTCATTATACAGATGAAGTAAAATTAGGTTTTAGGTATCACAGGCTTTAATTCTACATATTTAAGATGGAAAACAATGTTTCTGTTTATATTTTGACTTAATCGCCAACTTGTTTCTTCATATTACTGTAAGGAACAAATCCATTAGCACTGCTATTGTCTTCTCCCTCCTAGTTTTGCGTATCAGTGGGCAAAGGAGACATGGTTCAAAACTAATGAAAGCAGACCTGTAAAAGCTCTCCAGCTGTTCCAACAACCGCAACATACAGAGGAACAGACCTTCAGCTGCTAAATAAAAAGGACTTCTCGTGTCACTTTGCTCTACAAACCCTTAAGAGATGGCCCCGTCGGTGAATTTACATTATCATCTGCTGCTGAAATTTGCCCTGGTTCTCAGAGGAAATAAAAGAGCGGACTACATTAATCCATGCACCGCTGTTTAAACATTGGGCTTTGAACACTTGTCTCCAGGGAGATAAGTGCCAGGTCAGGAGGGATATTAAAAAAGCAGCTTGGCACCAGATGATTTTGAAATCTGACCGTAGTTTTATGAGCGGCAGATGATGCGTAAAGGAAGATGGTGATTTCCAGAGACTTAAGAAACATCAGTTGCCTCAGAAAGTGTCCAGTTTACTCTTTGCAGTTGTATCACTGTTGGTTTTTTTTTTTGACATAGCTGTTCTTCATCTTATGTGTCATTATTGCAGAATGATATCTTCGCTGCCTTGTGTGTTCGCCGCCTCAGGGAGCAGGACTCCGTCGGCGGGGGGATAGGATTTTGGAAAGTCAAATGCAGGAGCCTGCTGTCAGATGAGAAATGCAATGAGAAAAGCTGCCTCTGGCCTCCCTTAAAAGCAAAAATCAAATCAAATTCAAGAAAAAGTGAAAGAAAAACACCTTTGAGGGGAAAGCAGTTAGTCTCACTGCTGGCTGATATGTTGTTAATAGTTTATATGGAGGTGGGAGTGAGAGCTGCAGCCTTTGATCGAGCTGCTCAGTAAAATAAGTATGAAATTTAGCACTCTTTCATTCTGCAGGCGACTGCTTTGGACCCCTGGGCTGCAGTATGTTATATGTATGTTTTTAATGACAGTCCGGGCCGTACCAAATCACACTAATTGTCTTGAGGCGTCACGTTAAGTGGAATGACTTTAGTCTTGGACACACTCAGCGACGGCGACAGGATTAAAACAGCTCTTAAGGGAGTCTTCATAACACACTCGATTAGTTGACATGCATCAGTTGAGAGATTTAAGTGGCTCAGCGGGATTGAAAGTTCCACATGTGGAGCATCGCCACCATCCACCGCCTCTCTGAGAGGTCACGCAATCTCCGTGTCATCCAATAGAGGGTACTGTTTAGTTTCCGAGCCACACCAAACATGCTTCGAGCCTGCCCTGAAATCAGAATGCAGACTGAGTCCTCCTGCTGCTGCCACTGCTGGTGACACAGTCAGTGTGTCTCCTTATACGACATCTTGAATCGCCTCAGAAAGCACACACAGGCATCATGACCTCCTTCAACTCCTTACTTTACTTTTTACACTTCTTCCTTTCAGTACAATTCTGCAGGCTTGCTTCAGTTGTACTTGTTCAGAGGGAATAAATGTATTTTATATCTTGTATCGAGTGGTGACCGTAGGATGAACCCCTCGCTTGTCTAATTTTCTTTTTACAGAAAAGGGACTTGAGGGCACGCTGCCTGGGAAAGCTTGTGAATGAATATTAACATGACATAACCGTCTTTGTCTTTATTATTCCAAGATACAGTGTTTGTTTCTGCTGCTGCTGCTGCTGCTTGGTTTAACCTGTGACACATTTATCACGCCTCTTCAAAAACCACAGGCATCAGATCGACTCCCACGTGTCTCATTTCTCACGGGAGGAAAAAAAAAATCCTTTATCAGGATGATCTGAAATATGCTGCTTGCAAATACCAGCTTTTCTCATGCGATATTGTTTTTAAAAAGGAAATAAGCAATGCGAGAAACAGATCTTCAGCGGAGCAAGCGGGGCTCAGTGTCCATGTCAAATAGCATTATTTGGCACGCAGCAGGGTCTAACATTCTGAACTCCTCCGACAAAATGGAAAACACCAGCAGTGGGTGGGACACTGTTCAGCGTGTTGGCAGACTAGACGAGTCTCAGGGGGGAAAAAAAAAAAAACATTCATTTCCCCCCCGACTCCAAGAAACGCGCCTAAAAATGGAGGCGGTTCAACCACAGGAGGCCTCCAGACAGACTTCACAGGAGCCGCTTAGCAAAGTGGGGGACAGTGAGAAATACTGTGTAATGCTCTGAAAAGGTGAGTGGGGAAAAAAAAGGTAGAGATTGAATTGTTCCGATGTCCAGGTTCACAGTGTGTTTGTCGAGTGGGTTTTTTTTATGCGGCTCAGTGTGGGGGCGGCACGCTCAGCGGGCACCGACCTCAGGTGGCTCCTGTTTGAATTTCCACTTTGCTGTCAGAATGGCATCATCACAGGCAGACAGTGTATGGGAGACCGCTTTGATTTGGCCAGTCCCTTTCTGTCAGCGCCTATCAGCCTCCTCTTTCTGATCGGCTTCAAGTCCTGTCAAGTACGGCGAGAGAGGAAATTCTCAGACATTGCACATTATGTGGAGTGGTGGCATTTATGGTTGGCAGTAAAATGCTGGCTGGAAGCCTGACAGAGGAAATCAGGTCAGTGTTAAAAAAAGAGACTGTGCATTTGACTTGTACAGAAATACTTAACCTTATGCTTCCAAGACATGCATCTTAGTCTTGCAGACATATAAAAATACGAGAAAAAGGAAAACAATCTGCTACTCTATCCAGAAGCTGCTGTAGGACTGTTAATGCAGCCCTTTGAATAACCACAAAAGCCTTTTCCAGATGACCTGAGAAGTTTCATATTTGATAAGCAAGTCAGAGAAGCACAGTGAGGACATATCATGTGGAGCATGAAAGGTAAATGGTAAATATTATAATCAGCTTTGAAACTAAATGGAACCCAATGCAGAGATATAACAACATCCAATCAGTTAAAATGGGCTCTGTCTTGTTCGGACTCGAGCAACATAAATAAACTGCGGTGAGGCTGTAATATTTTCAGACAGACCAGTGAGAAAAGCACCAAAGTGGATCATTTAACGAAACATAATTGTAGTTTTTCTGCATCCTCAATAACAAGAAGCTTTTTACTCTTTTTATATGTTTTTTTAGCAATGCATGAAGTGCAGCTCTGTCAGTGATTTCCAAGGAGCAACCTCCAGGGCTGACAATGTAGAAGTGCCAAAAACTGCAATTCCTCAAATGTCCATAAGAGGGTGGATCCAAAAGTGATTCAGTCCCCATGAATCTCTATGTTAAAATAGTCAACTCTGCAGAAGCAATAGACGTGTTTACAGTCGGGTGCCAAAAATGCTTTTGGTCTTTCTGGTGAATTTCTCTAGTCATGGCAGCTGTATGGAGGGTGAATTTGTATTTAACTCACAACTAAGGCTTAAAGTTATGCATAAATACACTATATTGCCAAAAGTATTGGGGCGTCTGCCTTTACACACACATGAACTTCATTGATACCCATTCTTTATCCGTATGGTTTAAAATGGAGTTGACCCACCCTTTGCAGGTATAACAGCCTCAACTCTTCTGGGAAGGCTTTCCACAAGGTTTAGGAGTGTGTTTATGGGACTTTTGACCATTCTTCCTGAAGTGCATTTGTGAGGTCAGGCACTGATGTTGGACGAGAAGGCCTGGCTGTCAGTCTCCGCTCTAATTCATCCCAAAGGTGTTCTATCGGGTTGAGGTCAGGGGTCTATGCAGACCAGTCAAGTTCCTCCACACCAAACTCAATTATCCATATCTTTATTGCTTTGTGAACTGGTGCACAGTCATATTGAACAGGAGGGGGCCATCCCCAAACTGTTCCCACAAAGCTGGAAGCATGAAGTTGTCCAAAGTGTCTTGATATGCTGAAGCATTAAGATTTCCTTTTACTGCAACTAAGGGGCCAAGCCTAACTCCTGAAAAACAAGCTCACACTATAATCCCCCTCCACCAAACTTTACACTTAGCACAACACAGTCATGCAAGTACCATTCTCCTGGCAACCACCAAACCCAGACCCGTCTATCGAATTGCCAGACAGAGAGGCATGATTGGTCACTCCAGAGAACACATCTTCACTGCTCTAGAGTCCAGTGGCAACGTGCTTTACACCACTGTATCCGACGCTTTGCATTGGACTTGATGATGTAAGGCTTGGATGGAGCTGTTTGGCCATGGAAACCCACTCCATGAAGCTCTCTACACACTGTTCTTGAGCTAATCTGAAGGCCACACCAAGTTTGGAGGTCTGTAACTCTTGACTCTGCAGAAAGTTGGCGATTTCTGTGCACTGTGCGCCTCAGCTGACCCCGCTCTGTGATTTCACATGGCCTACCACTTTGTGGCTGAGTTGTTGTTCCCAATTGCTTCCACTTTGTTATAATACCACTAACAGTTGACCGTGGAATAGTACTGAGGAAATTTCATGAATGGATTTATTGGTGGCAACCTATCACGGTACCATGCTTGAATTCACTGAGCTCCTGAGAGCAACCCATTCTTTCACAAATGTCTGTAGAAGCAGTCTGCATGCCTAGGTGCTTGATTTTATACACCTGTGGCCATGGAGGTGATTGGAACACCTGGATTCAATTATTTGGAGAGGTGTCCCAATAGTTTTGGCAATATAGTGGAAGTATGTGGCCTATTTGTGATTGGTCGATACCATCATTTGCTTGGTTTGCTTCAGTTTCATTCACGCTTGTACTCTTTGCACATTTTTTAATAAGCCAGGAATTAGGAGCCACCACACTGAGCTCCAAAACTGCTGTTGGGAAATCTAATACCTAACACCACAGGGGTTTGTCCATCTTTATATACAGTCTATGGTTTGTTCACTGCTTTGGACTGACATATTTAAACAATGATTGAATCTGTTGTCATCCTGACACCCAGAGAATAAATCCTGATGATCTTGGTCATTCACTCACTTTTCTTGTAGGGTCAATTGGGGCCTTAATTTTCTTTTATCCATTTAATTATTTCCACCTAGACTCGATGGATTGTGACATAAGCATATGCAGATATTCATATTACATCTAGACTCTGGTTACTGAAAGACTTTTGTGATCTTCTGACTTCCTTTAGTGTCACCAAGAGATCAACATTTATGATTTTAACTGAAAACATGAAAATTAGACAGGATCTAAATTCTTGCAGCACTTTGATTCAAGTAGCTGCAAAATTAAACACACTCCCATCAGTCTCTGCTGTACTTTGTGGTTGATGCTAATTAGCTAATTAAAAGATGCTCAGGAAAATAAAGTCAGTATCAGCGAGATATAAATCCACAAAATTCACCCTAATAAGAATATAGAACATTATAGAACATTGATCATCTCGACTGAGACTGCGCAGCACAGGTGACGTACTACTTCCTGTTTGTTACCGTCTGTAGGTGATTGTGTGCTGGTGTTGCCACTGTCCACAGATTTATCTGTCTTTCATTGTTAATCTAAATTCCAGCACCGAAACCAGTCTACAATAAAGTAAATTACTACACAGGCTGCCCCTAAAGCGCTTGTGTAGAAATTGCTTTGTAGAACTTCATTTAACTCGGTGCTTCGAATCCGCTAGCCTAGCAGCTAATCAACTACAGATGGCTTCTACCTCTCCTTCTGCTTCTCCCTCTCCCTCTCTTTCCTGCCCAGTGTGTCAGATGTTTAGTTACTCGCCCTCCTCTTTTAGCGATAATGGTACGTGTAATAAATGTAGCTTATTTGTAGCTCTGGAGGCGAGACTTACTGAATTGGAGGCACGGCTCCGTACTATGTTCAGCAATCCGGTAGACACAGCAGCTAGCCAGTCCCCCATAGCCGGTACGGAGCGACATAGCATAGCTACTGCTAGCCGTCCCTCGGCAGTTCCCGAGCAGCCGGGAAGCCAGGCCTGGGTGACTGTCCGAAGGAAGCATAGTCCAAGACATAAGCCCACGGTTCACCACCCGCCCCCCGTTCACGTTTCCAACCGGTTTTCCCCGCTCAGCAACACACCTGCTGAGGGTAAAACTCTGGTCATTGGCAGCTCCATTCTCCGAAACGTGAAGTTAGAGACACCAGCGACCATAGTTAGGTGCATTCCTGGGGCCAGAGCAGGGGACGTTGAATCCTATTTAAAACTGCTGGCAAAGGATAAACGTAATCGTAAATACGATAAGATAATAATTCACGTCGGCGGTAATGACGTCCGATTGAGACAATCGGAAGTCGCTAAAATTAATGTTGAATCGGTGTGTGAATACGCAAAAACAATGTCCGACACTGTAATCTTCTCTGGACCCCTGCCCAATTTGATCAATGATGACATGTTTAGCCGCATGTCATCATTCAATCGCTGGTTGTCGAGGTGGTGCCCAGCAAACAATGTGGGCTTAATAGACAATTGGCAAAGTTTCTGGGGAAAACGTGGTCTCATTAGGAGGGACGGCATACATCCCACTTTGGATGGTGCGTCCCTCTTATCTAGAAATATGGAGAGGTTTATTAGAAAACCAAACCCCTGACGTTCCAGAGGTGAGACCAGGAAGCAGAGTTGCAGTCCTACACGCTTCTCTGCTGCTTCCATACGGCTGTCACCCTCTTCCTTTCCTATAGAGACTGTGTCTGTCCCCCAACCACCCAGATTCTATAAGACTAAAAGGAACAATAGAAGGGCTGTTCATAATAACCTCATCCAAATTAATACAAATGTATCAAAACCAGACAACAGGACAATTAAATGTGGATTATTAAATATTAGATCGCTCTCATCCAAATCTCTCTTAGTTAATGATCTGATAACAGATCCACATTGATTTAATGTGTCTCACTGAAACCTGGCTGCAGCATGAAGATTATGTCAGTCTAAATGAATCAACCCCCCCAAGTCATATTAATTTTCATATACCTAGAAGCTCAGGCAGAGGGGGAGGAGTGGCAGCAATCTTCCACTCAAACTTATTAATCAATCAGAGACCAAAGCCAATCTATAATTCATTTGAAAGTCTTAGTCTTAGCCTCACACACTTGAACTGGAAAACACAGAAACCAGTTCTGCTAGTTGTTGTATATCGGCCACCGGCCCCTTACTCTGAGTTTCTGTCTGAATTCTCAGAGTTCTTAGCTGATTTAGTGCTCAGTACAGATAAAGTCATTATAGTGGGTGACTTTAATATTCATGTAGATGATGAGAATGACAGCCTTAACTCTGCATTTAGTGCACTGTTAGATTCAGTTGGTTTTACCCAAAACGTTAATAAACCAACTCACTGTTTTAATCATACCCTTGATCTTGTTTTGACATATGGCATAGAAATTGAACATCTTATTGTTTTTCACCAAAATTCAATTTTGTCTGATCATTTTTTATTAACATTTGAATTTACAATAATGGACTATGGAGCACTTACCAAAAAGTTTCATTATAGCAGATGTTTATCTGATACTGCAGTAGCTACATTTAAGGAAATGATTCCATCATTATTGACTTCAATGCCATATGCCAACACAATAGAGAGTAACTCCTCTAGTGTTAGTCCCACACAGGTGGACAATCTGGTTGATGGTACGGCAGCTTCACTGCGAACATCACTTGATACTGTTGCCCCTCTGAAAAAGAAGGCAATGAATTATAATAAAATAGCTCCATGGTTTAATGAACAACTGCGCATTTTAAAGCAGAGTTCAAGGAGACTGGAAAGGCAATGGCGTTCTACAAATTCAGAAAAATTTCATCTGGCCTGGAAAGACAGTTTTACTGCATATAAAAAAGCGATTCGTAGAGCAAGAACCGCCTATTATTCATCTTTAATTGAGAAAAACAAAAACAACCCCAGGTTTTTGTTCAGCACTGTAGCCAGGCTGACAAAGAGTCACAGCTCTGTGGAGCCTTGTGTTCCTTTGGATCTCAGTAGTGAAGATTTCATGACCTTCTTCACTAATAAAGTTTTGAATATTAGGCAGAAAATCCTGAACATGTCTTTAGGAGCAGCAGCTCTGGAAGCATCCATAGGACCAGATTTATGCTTGGACTACTTCTCTGCTGTAAATCTGCCAGAGCTCATATCAATAGTAAACTCCTCTAAACTCCTCTAAACCAGCAACATGTTCGCTAGATCCCATCCCCACTAGATTGTTCAAGGATATATTTCCTTTAATTAACAATGCTGTTTTAAATATCATTAACTTCTCTCTACTAACAGGCTATGTACCACAGGCTTTTAAAGTTGCTGTAGTAAAGCCACTTCTAAAAAAGCCTACTCTAGATCCAGGTGTTTTAGCCAATTATAGGCCCATATCCAACCTCCCTTTTATCTCTAAAGTTTTAGAAAAAGTTGTTGCAAACCAATTATGTGATTATCTGCATATAAATGGTTTGTCTGAAGAATTTCAGTCAGGATTTAGAATCCATCATAGTACAGAAACAGCACTGGTAAAGGTTACCAATGATCTTCTAATAGCCTCAGACAGTGGATTAGTTTCTATACTTGTTCTTTTGGATCTTAGTGCTGCTTTTGATACAGTTGATCACAGCATCTTATTACAGAGACTGGAACATCTTATTGGGATTAAAGAAACCGCTCTAAAGTGGTTTAAATCATATTTATCAGACAGATTCCAGTTTGTTCATGTTAATGGCGATTCTTCCACCCGCACTAGAGTCAGTTATGGAGTTCCACAGGGTTCTGTATTAGGACCAATATTATTTACTCTGTACATGCTTCCTCTAGGAAACATTATTAGGAAGCACTGCATAAATTTCCATTGTTATGCAGATGATACCCAGTTATATTTATCTATGAAACCCAATGAAACCAATCAGTTGGTCAAACTCCAAGCATGTCTGAAGGACATAAAGGACTGGATGACCTGTAATTTTCTTCATTTAAATTCTGACAAAACTGAGGTTATTGTATTTGGCCCGAAACACCTCAGAAACACAATATCTAACCAGATTGTTACCCTAGATGGTATTGCCTTAGCCTCCAGCTCTACTGTAAAAAACCTTGGAGTTATTTTTGATCAGGATATGTCCTTCAACTTACATATAAAACAAGTCTGCAGGACGGCATTCTTTCATTTACGTAATATTGTCAAAATCAGAAATATCTTGTCTCAGAGTGATGCTGAGAAACTAATCCATGCATTTGTAACTTCCAGGCTGGACTATTGTAATTCTTTATTGTCAGGATGTCCCAGTAACTCTCTTAGAAACCTCCAGCTGATCCAAAATGCTGCAGCCAGAGTTCTGACAGGAACCAGTAAAAGAGATCATATTTCTCCTGTATTGGCTTCTCTTCATTGGCTTCCTGTAAAATCCAGGATAGAATTTAAAATCCTGCTTCTAACATACAAAACTGTTAACGAACAAGCTCCATCTTATCTTAAAGACCTTATTGTACCTTATCATCCGAACAGAGCCCTTCGCTCTGAGACTGCAGGTTTACTTGTGGTTCCCAGAGTTTCCAGAAGTAGAATGGGAGGCAGAGCCCTCAGTTATCAGGCTCCTCTCTTGTGGAATCAGCTCCCAGTTTGGGTTCGGGGGGCAGACACCCTCTCTTCTTTTAAGATTAAGCTTAAAACTTTCCTATTTGACAAATCTTATAGTTAGGGCTGCTCAGGACCACCTGAGCTGTCCCTCAGTTAAGCTGCCATAGGTTTAGACTGCTGGGGGACTCACATGATGCACTGGGCTCCTCTCCTCTCCTCTCCTTTCTGTACTGTCATATATCACCATTACATATGACTAACCTATGTTTCCCCCCCGAGGTTCTGTGTCCTGCTTGTTCTCTCCGTGGATGTCCCTGATCTGGAGCTCAACGTCCCTGATCTGGAGCTCAACGTCCCTGGTCTGGAGCTCAACGTCCCTGATCTGGAGCTCAACACCCCTGATCTGGAGCTCAACGTCCCTGATCTGGAGCTCAACGTCCCTGATCTGCAGCCGCTGGCCTCACCACCTCCAACCCCTACCCCAACCTCTCCTACTATCCCTCCCTCCCTCCTCTTCCCCACTCCCAACCCAACCGGTCGAGGCAGATGTCCGCCCTCCCTGAGCCTGGTTCTGTCGGAGGTTTTTTTTCCCCCCCTTCCCTACCATGGGGGGTTTTTGGTTCCTTCCCACCGTCGCTGACTGCTTGCTCATAGGGAATCCAAAAGCAACTTTGGATTGTTGGGTTTTTCCGTTTCCTGTTTTACTGTTTCCTGTTCTTTCTTACAATGTTAAGCGCTTTGTGACGACCTGTGTTGTAAATATGCGCTATACAAATAAAACTGAATTGAATTGAATTGAATTGAATTGAATATCCTCATTGTTAATTTGCAAGAAATTATTTGACATCTTATTGTTTATATCTTTAATGCGTCAAGTATTAGCAGATTTTCTTCCCGTGTGCCATTTTACACATGCATTGCTTCATCTCCACCAGCCTTCTTCCATCTGTTTTTACCTTAAATATATGTCCCAGGTCATACTTTATAATAAAAATCCCATTTTCTTAAAATCTTGATGCCTTTGCAGCAACAAAATGCACATTTTATTTATGCCTATTCTAAAATATCCATCTAAAGTAAGAAACACTGCCAGTTGTGGCCTCTCCGCATGTTTACTACACTGTAATGAAGTACACTAATTGACTTTACTCGCCATGCTGGCAGCACAGGGCCCGTCTGCTTCCCCCAGCCACTCAGTCTAATGGCACTGAAGGGTCTTGTTTATAACAGTCCTGTGCTTTTAGAGGCCATTTCCAGAGATGTGCCCTGCTCTTTGCGCCGGGTTGTAAAAAGTGTGAATGGGAGACTAATAAAGGTGCAATTACAGCGATTGTGTGTGTGCGTGTGTGTGTGTGTGGTGATACCGCCACCGAGTGGGATCCTACAGCTGAGGCGACGTGATGATAATGGATTGTTAGGGCACACTGAGGCAGCACACAGGAGAGTCTCTGTCTGAGGAGCTGATACCTGCCTGTGCAGAACCCTGACGTATAGTTGTCTTCTAGTGAAAGCAAATATAAATAAGAAACTGTTCGTGCTCTTCGCTTGAACTCTTTACAATAAATACAATAAGCTATCTGGATACTTCAATATCAGCTGAATGTCATGAACTCTTTTGTTATGACCACTTAAGCTGTATTGATTTGACTTTCAGCTGGAGGAACATAAAGTTGAAATGTAGCTTGTGAGAACAGGCCACGCATGATTGAAAATTGCTGCTGTGGGAGGCCGGAACAAAAAAAAAAAAATCCTCTGCTATAAGCACAGTTGCTTCAACGCGACAATAGACCTCTTGTCACATTTAGAGTGGCTTGTTGTATTATAAATCAATGTGTAGGAAGAAAGAGTCACTCACCGAGACTGTCAGGGTGCCAGAAAGATCCAGAGACCAGCATGTTATGTGTGCAGGATTTGAATTACTAGCGATACGTCACTGCACATACGTTATAAATGGATACGAAAGGTGGTGATTGTAAATAAGAAAAGGTTGACATCGAAGAATCAAGGCTTCCTAAATACGTAAACCTCAGCCTTACCTCATGCTCTCCATGGATATTACTAAAAGCTAATGGTTAATAAAAGCCCACACACATGCAGCACATACACACACTTTTAAGGTTATATACTGTATGGATATTAGAAGATAATGTTTATTATTCATGCATATCATTTTAATAACTAGATGTTTTTCTTTCAGCCGCTGAAAATGACGTCTAAGTGAAGCCTTTCAATTAAGGCTTGTATCACGCTGAGATTCTAATTCCTTACTTCAGTGGATCTCTAAGTGGAGCCCTCAGGAGGAAGGGATCCTTTGAAAATGAGAAACGGTTTAATTTTTACATCACTTCGTTTAGCACATCTCATCACAAGCTCGCAGAAACTCTCCGATATGCATTTTCATTCTCAGATCAACAAAAAAGTTTGACGTGGTCAAATGAATCATGTAGGGGTTTTACATTTTTTTGTGATTTTAGGACCTGAACATACCCAACAGATGCGTTTCACCTCAGGCAAAGCTATGATATCCCAGGGATCTAAGGGAGTAGACTGATGTGAAGGCCACCTTGCGAGCTAAAACTTTAAAAGGCTTGCTAACAGCCTGCGATCTCTATTATGTGCACCACATAAAACTGAGTGAGGAAGCCAAAAATGCTGCTGTTTTAATCATTCATCATAGTAGTTTTACTTTAACATAACTTTAACATAGTAGTTTTACTTTAACATAAATGCCAAAGGAAGATTGGGAGTTTTTCGACATTTTGGCAAATGCACTAATTTACATTTTTGTCACTAGTTGAACTCATCCATCCATCCATCATCTATACACTGCTTAATCCTCTGCAGGGTCGCAGGGGGGCTGGAGTCTATCCCAGCCAACTCTAGTGAAGGCAGGGGACACCCTGGATTGCCAGTTCATCGCAGGGCCACACACAACCAAGCACACTCTCATTCACACCTACGGGCAATTTAGAATAATCAATTAACCTCAGCATGTTTTTCAGCTGTGGGAGGAAGCTGGAGCACCCGGTCAAAACCCACACATGCACAGGGAGAACACGCAAACTCCACACAGAAAGATCCCAGGCGTCCTAACCGGGACGCGAATCCTTGTTGAAATCAATAAATTAGAATTTTTATCTTGCAACTATGCATTTAATTAAGTGGGGGGAATAGTTCCTTTGAATTACTTTTACTTTTTAGAGTTGATATAGAGAACATGTTGTATCTTTTAATGTGGCGCAATTTCACCTAATAGGGATATTTCCCCCTATATATTTTCATCTTGTGCACAAAGAATACCAGGAATTTCTGCAAGCGGAGTGCTCAGTAAATTTCATTGCAATCATTTATGATGAAATTTACTTACATTGCAGTTTTGTGATTTTTTTTGTGCCTACTCTTCTATCATGGTACAGGTCACCTCTTAAGATACATTGTTTTCCAAGAAAGCAAACCAGGAAGTTCTAATGCCCACTTCATAAAAACTTTAAAGGTGTTTTTTTTTTTTTTTTTAGCAAAGTATGGTAAATCTCACATCTTTGAATGTGTATTTCAAGTTTCAGCTCAAAATACTGAAACTTGAAATACACCAATAACTGATGAGCTATCATGTTCTGGACTAAAGTTTTCATTTTCATACCCTTGCACCTCACTGACTCTACAATGCCTACAATACCCCTGGTTTTCGCATCGTTCCAAACAGGCGATTTCAGAGTCTATGGCTTTAAATCCACTTGATGCTGCGGTCACAGGCACACCTCTAACGGTGATTACTCAGTCGTATAAGTGGTAAAAAAAAAGGATGCCAGGGGACGAGCAGCAAGCGGGGTGGTGGTGCTTATCCTGTTGTCACATCACAACAGGATGTAAACCTGAACAATTCCTTCAGGGACAAAGTTTCTGATTTATGGAGACCGGAAAGAAACAAGGAGATGGTCTTTCCTCATATTTTGTGGGTCTGTAGATGTACTGGAGTCCTGTAATTATGTTTAAAAACAATGAAAAACTGGATTTTGCCTAATATGACCCCTTTAAAAGTCATCCTTTGGGTCTTGCTGATAGCCGTGTTTTATAGCAGTCTAACCAATAACTGATGAGCTATCATGTTCTGGACTAAATTTTTCATTTTCATACCCTTGCACCTCAACCATAAAATAGTAAAAAAAAAAAGAGAGGTTTGGTTCTGAAGGTAGGGTTGCTGTGTAATGATGTCTGATTTACATTCATTAACACATTGGGCAACAAGTTGATTTCAAGGACAGTGAAGAGTTTAACGGAATATTCGGGAGGTTTTAATGAGGATTACATTAAAATTCCTCAGACAGTAACCAAAAGCGCTCTTTTAATATTTGCACAGGGGGACCTTTAACCTATCGCTACCTTGATATACTTACCAGAGAATGATGTAGGTGCTATTAAGTGCTGCACATGGGTGGGATAAATCCTTCGGATCCAGTGGGAAATGTGGCGTCTTTCTCTCTTTCTCTTCTCTCTTGCTCCGTTGCCGCCATCCTGCTGACCGAAGCCTATAATTTGGAATGTGTATAATGGATAAATTAGCTGTCAGCCAGTAAATCTGCGGAAAAGGGAGCCACAGAGGTTCATGCGATCTGACCCAGGAAACTGTGCTGTGAGAATAGTTAAGCGGCTGTGGGAGGACGGGCCGCGGTGAGTTACGGCTCTGCTGGGCCATAAACAAAACACAAGCAAAGGGGCTTTTGAAGCTAACAAGACCATGCAAGGGTCAAATACGTAGTTAGAGACATTTCATGTGTCTTTGGCATTCAGAGAGCTGGCCCGCAATTTGCATTCATCTAATGGAAAAAAGTATAAAGAGGAGGAGAGCTGGAAAAACAGATTCCCACATTGAAAAATTATAATTTTTTCACGGTTAGGTGTGCACTACACTGTTTCATACGAGGGGCTTATTTTTTCTTTAGTTTCTGGGTTCATTTGCTACCACTGATGCTTGGCGTCATCTCTGAAAGTCAGCCATGTTCCTGTCAGGCCTCTGTCTGCTTAAGGGAAAAGTTGGCTGACACACCTGCTCTTCTGGCTGACAGGATGCTCGCTGCCTTATTGCATGTCCTGACCTTTTAGTCAATGTGCAAACAAATGACTCTCAGACAGGAGCAGGAGCTGCAGATAATGATGGTGCCACTGTACACTTGTTTCAGACCGCTGCGAAGGTTGCCTAGAGTCAGTGGGGAAACTTTCCGATTATGCTTTTCCTCTTGGACTGTTAAGTCTGACGTTTTATTTATTTTCGTTTTCTCTGTGAGTTTCTTTAAAACCACATATTTTATAACTGTTAGTATTTTTGAATCTCATCCAGTGTTTTGGTTTATGACCAAGTGCTTGCAAAAGTAGCATTCCCTTGTGTTCTCCGCAGCCTCAGCTGTACTTAGTGTTTGGTTGGAGTTAGATTCCACAGCTTGGGATTGGAATCAGAGGCAGGAAAAGTCTGTTTTTCCATTGGTACACTTTACCCTAACCTGAAATGAATCTGTACTCTAACCCCATGTTTTGACCCCAATTTTACCTTTACCCCAACCAGTCATCTCTGCCTGCTTCCAAGCATTGGAATCTGATGTTTATTACCTTTGCTGTTTAGTGCTAATTGTCACATTAGCATGCTAACACAATAAACAAAGATAGTGACGATGGATGGTAGACATTAAACCTGCTAAACATCAGCATGTTAGAACTCTCATTGTGGGTTGTCAGGCATTCATGGTGCCATCTATAGACATCATCTACCCAACATCTTTTGCACTCATGCAGCATCACATCATCCCACTCCCACCTCTGTGCTTCACTGTCAGGACTATGAATTCACTGAAGTGGTCCTGATCAGGTTCATGCCGACGATGCTGGATCCAATCGGAGCCAAACAAATTTATAGATTATACCATAAATTTGCTGTAAAGTTTGACGAACAAAGTGTTTGTTTCTTTAATTTGAATCTTGAAAAAAGTCATCAAAATGATATGTGAGAAACAAATACTAATAACCAAATTCACGAAATAACCATAAAAATATGGCACAATAATGAGCTTACTCCCTCTGATAGGTTCTAATAGATGTAACAGTGTTTGCTCAGTAATGATTAATTAGATTCTCGTTCCTATTTCTGTGCTGTCTCAGAAATTTCTGACTAAATCTTTTCACTTTTAAGGGAACTTGGTTTTTCTTTTGTCTTAATGATTTGGTAGAACAAATGTTGTCAGACACTGGAGCATCCAAACTGAGTTTTACATTTTAAAAAGAGAAGAAAAGTGGGTGCATTTGGCTTGGATATTCTATCACACTAGAAGTAACAGCTGGAATTACTGCAGTTTGGTCTTTACTGTTCGGTTTGTTTCAAAAACTACACATTTCCTCGATATAATGTTTGTTATGGTATGGTTAGAAAAGTTTGTTTAATTCTGATTAAATACTGTATGCATCTTTGCACTTTCCTTAGTAAGGATGATGGCTTCGTTTCAAGTACGTATATAAAAAGCATGATTTCATAATGTTTCACTTCTGGGCATGCAGCATGTTTTTACATTCTAACTGATGTTTCAGGTCCCTGCATGTTGCCAAGGCTCATATCTTGTGCAGGTAAACAACATGTTCCTGCGTTAGTTCTTCCCATTAATCATTGTAATGTCTTTATGTTGTTCCACCTCGTACTTGTGATAAATCAGAATAGCGTGTGGATTTTATTATTCATTTTATGCACTTGATATGCTCCGTTACCCTCGGAGGCTTTCCCATCCATAACGACTGTCACGTACGATTTCACAGCAAACACACTGTTCCGGATTAAAGTTATAAAAAGCTGTGAAATGCAATGAAGGTGTCACTTTCTTAAAAAACAGTCCTCGGTCGATCAGACGCTTGTATTTAATTGTCACAAAGTCTGACATTACTCCAGGCAGCAAGAAGGATGAAGTCGGTGAAGATACAGATAAGAATAATTTCATTTGTTTCCACACCTCATTGAGAAAACTCTTTTTAAGAAAAAACACAGAGTTGTTTTCTTTGCACAGTTTTTTGGTCTGTGGGAGATGTCTGAAAACTGTATTTGAGGTAATGTTTGATTTATGGAAATAGGTCACATCCCTTAAGGACATTCTGCAGCACATAATATTTTAATTGCATATTTAATGGCAATAAACTGTAAAATGTCTTCTTTTCGTGGGAAAGTGACATTGTTGATATCCACTATTGACGCGCATGATTCCAAGTCGTGATCTGAAAATGTCTTGCCTCTAGATAGAAACTTGATATTTTGCATTATTTCCATTCTCCATGCTAAACCCCGGCCTCACATCAGCAATATTTTTTAGGGTTCAGCTTGAACTTTTATTTTGAAAAACCTGAGCTCTGAGGGCAGGACTCCACATCTGTCTTTTTGACTGATGTTCAGACATGATGGAATAACATAAACATGTGGTTCAGCATTTCTTTCTGTTTATCCAGCAGCTTGTTCTCTTTAATCCGAGACGGGAGACACGCAAACATGGTCTCAGCACCTGCTGAACTTGCTGGAGTGATGAGGTGCCTCCGAGGTTTATCGCACCCACAGATAAAAAGAAAAAGAAAAATTAATTTAGGTCATGGCACAATCAGGGAGCACACGCTGGTTTATACTGAGATGTATCACAAAGGGTTTCCTGAGAGTTAAGCTGTCGTGTGTCAAAATAAATGTTGCGACAGTCTACTTGTAAATATGGCGACGGGAGGTATAACGTCGAGGCTTATCTGAGCACGCTGGAGCCTTTTAGTGCATCTCCACAGTGAGACGGCGTCAAATCAGCAGGCAGCAGAGGAGTCGCCTCTTTATCAGTTAATGGACGAGTACACTGGAATGTCGGCCTGTTCTCGGCGCTGACATTTAAACTGATGAGTCCTGCTCTCCAGCCCAAACAAAGGCCTGTCAGACTGTTGGGAAGAGGAACACTTTCATCCCAAAGATAATAAAAACACACAGGGTAGCAAAAGCAAGTGTGCGATCGACTAATCTCCCAGCGGTGTGTGATGGCGGTGGTGGGGCGTCGCAGGATTGATTGCTGGAGCTTTTAGTTTGCCTTGCATGCCATATTGTTATCTCCTATTAAAAGAGTGTGTACAGAGACTTATACCCAGACATAAATCACAAAGCTTGGGTTCGGTCAGGCTTAAGGAGAAGTAATCAATTATACTCTAGCAGACATAGAGGAAGAGGCTGAGCCTGCACCCCCGGCTGCTCTCATTATCATAATCATCCCCTTTTAGTGATGCAGACTCGAACACGCAGAGGAGAGATAAATTCATGAACTATTGAGCCTTACAAATAATACAAATTTAAGACAGTGCCTCGGCGTTCATGAAGGAGTTACAGTTCTTTTTGTATAAGAGAAAGTTAATTCTCAGTAACTCAGGAGTTGGCCATAACTGTTTTAGTGATATGATATATTGTCTTGAGAGGTAATTAAAGATTTTCAAAGATGTAGTGGTCCTGGCAGTGCGATCGGTTATGGCTGGACACCTCTTATTTTCATTATGACCCTAAAACAATATCGAAAAACCCTTGAAAGGTTTCACATGTCAAACTAAATTTACTGCTAATGACAAGCAGTCAACCGTTAACTTTTATCAGGTCGGTGACTCAGGCTAGCCAAAACTTTTGTAATTATAAGCTTCAAAGACCTGCAAGGGAGGGTCTGAGAAGATATACTATTAATCTGCATTATGGAAAGTGTAGGACTCATGGGGGCTTTGAGCTTGATGTTTATTAGATTCACTAAATGTCGAGACATTGCATCCTCTGTTGCATTGATTTCAACTATTCTTTTCCTAATATTGCATAGGTCCCCTCCTGTCTCCAAAAAAGCTCTGATCTGTTAAGACCTGGATTTCACAAGACCTCTACGCAGCGAGACATTAGCTGCAGATCCTTTCAAGTCATGGAAGAAACAAGGTGGTGCCTGCATGGATTGGACTTGTTGTTCCTGCACATCCCAAAGATGTTCAGTCGAATTGAGATCTGGGAAACTTGGAGGTCAAGCCAACTCCTTGAACTCTTGGTCAGGCTCTTCAAACCATTCTTGAATAGCTGCACTGTGAAAGGAAACGTCGTGCAAAAAAATGCCTCAGCTGTAAGTGGATACCACTGCCATGAAGGGATATATGGGTTTTGCAACAATGCCTGGATCCAAAGATTTCCCAAAGAATCACACAGCTTCTCCAGTCTTGCCTCCTAGTACATCCTGCTGCCATGACTGAACACTTTCTGAACAACATACACATGGAAAAGTAAGCATAACATGAATTCTTAGCTCTGGTTTTTGCCTTTGCCAACTTCTGTGAAGAACATCTAACATTTAGCTGTCAAACGCTCCACTGTGTTCACCAGCTAATTGCTAGTTTTGTGTGCTTGCCATTTGGTGCTGGGTTGGTATGGCACTGTCCCTTTATCAGAGCTGGTTTGCTAGAAACGGATGACTAATGCTGTGTGAAAACGAGGTTGATAGCTAGCCAAAAATCGCAGATCTGTAAAACCAATACACCAAACGCAACCAAATGCACCATACAGCCGAGATGAACTTTAGGTCTTTCTGGGTTTATAATTATGACTGATCTCCCTTATACCTAACCCCTCGAACAATTGTTGATGTAAAGATACTAAATAGTTTGACTGAAAGCTGATTAGAGCACAACATTTGAAACTGAAGTTGAGTATCAACAACAACAAATGCATGTCACTGTCACCCTAATTGTTGTTGCCTTGTTGGAAACTAAAGATACAAAAGGTGAGATGACAACAGTGTATTAGAGTCTGCGCTTCCTCAGTAATGAGATGCTGAGCTGCTAACTGAAGGATCATATGGGACTGAGGGTACAAGGTCCCTGGAACAGATGGTACGAGTCTGGAGTCAGATAAATAAACCATTAGCTCAGCAAGGGGATATCGCCATATGAGGGAGCCTATTGCCAACATTACTGACGACATGAAACAACAGTGTATTATATCAGATCTTAGTTATGAGCTGATGGCCCGCTTCTCTCTGGCGGAGGAAGAGCAGTAAGAGATGAAGGAGGGAAACCACCACTGCGAGGAAAAACCCTGTCATCATGTAAATCTTTGTTGTCAACCTTCAGCAGCGTCAGATCTGGACAGCAGGGATCTCCAATGACTGGACTGTTTCATGTCAATGCCAGCCTTGTCATGCTGTTGCCCTACTTGGGTTCTGACATGAAACACAGACGCAGACAGAAGGACTCCTCGCCTCAAGACTTTTACCATCATTACAAGTTGGCAGATGCACATAAACAGATGATTCTGAGATTCCAAGGCTTCATATCCTATATTTAAAAATGCATTAAAAAAAAAGAGCAACTAGGGCATTTAATACCCGTACTCTGCAGTATGTTATTTTGAAATAGTGAGGCTGACCAAGCTGCACGCCAAAAGGAAACATATTTGAGTCAAGCCGAGTCACCGTTATTTATACAGCAACATTTAAAACAACATCTGCTGTGCCAAGGTGTTTTCAGTAGAGAAATAAATTGGTTTAAATATTAAAGTTAAGGCACTAATGATTTGTCACATGAATTTAACCTGAGTAGACCTCATAGTATTATAAAAATTACAAATTTGCCTGAATAAATTATTAATGTTTTGACCCTGCATTATTTCTAATTGTGCAAATTTAGATTGGTAATTTAAAAAGATGAATGTTAAGATCTGACAATGTTATGTAACCTGACAAATTAAAAAACTGAGGTTAAGGCCCGACAAAATTATACACGGCAAATCCAATGAATCCAAACATTCCTTATCTTTAAAGTACAATTTTAAGTTAATTCAGTCTAAAGGCAGAGATTTGATGCAATGTTGGGCTCTCAGATCTCAGTATAACTGTCTGGCAAAACTGTCTAGAATTAACGTGCGTGGTCTTTTACATTTTGAAGTCTTACTGTACACCAATCAGACAAGGCATTATGACCACTGACAGGTGAAGTGAATAACACTGATCATATTGCTACTATGTGCTGTTCTGATGGAAAAATTTGGATTTTGGCCTCCATGTTGATGAGACTTAGACACCCAAATAAACACTGTCCCACAACAAGCACACTCCCTCATGCAAATGGAAATCCCAAATGTCACTGGCCTACCCCCAAAGGAAAATGCACTCCACCACATGGAAAAAACATCAAACAATCAAGAACATGTTGATGACAATGACCCAACATGTTGATTTGACCTCCAAACTTCCTACAGCCCATTCTGATCAAGCATCAACAGGATGCAGTGGAACAAGTTTGATTGACAGAGGCCCCACTGCACAAGACAGAGTACCCAAAGGATCCAGTGCCAACGTCCTGGTTCCAGACCCCATAGGACACTCTGAGAGGTCCTCTTGTCCATGCCCAGTGGTTCAGAGCATTTCTGACCACATAAGGGGGACCAACAGGTGGTCATAATGTTATGCCTGATCGATGTACGTCACTATAAAACCACCCTCTGATATTAGGTATCAGAAACAACAACTATCAAAGCTATGATTTGAGGAATACAGGTAGTTTTTGTGAACACACATTTGCAGATAGAGGATTAAAAGTTTACATTTTATTTTATTGGCCCCACACACCCCTAGCAAATACCCTCACAGCTGCCAAAGGTTTTAGTCATCTTACACAGATCACATTAACCGTGGCGTGCAGCAGAGTACAATTTTTCATCCAATTACTTATTCTATTTATTTACTGTCACTCGGCTAAATGCATTACTATGCAGACGACACACAATTATATATTTAAATATTCTTTCTGTTTTTTAGATTCTCAATTGGATGGAATGGTTGGATGAAAAAAAAAAAATTCTTCAGCTCAATAACTCCAAATCAGAAGTCATATTATTCAGTCCCCTAAACTGTAACAGTCTCATTGAGAGCAACTGTGGTTTGTTGCCCACTGTGCCAATGTGAAGCCTGTTTTTGGAAGCACTATTTGAATCAGAGCTGAACTTTGAACCACAGACTAAAAAAAAAAATCCAGTCCTGCTTCCTTCAGTTAAGGACCATCTCCAGAATTAAGCTGACACACTCCAACCTGCATAAAGTCATTCATGCATTCAGTATTTTCTCAATGTTTGGCTACTGCAGCTCCCTCCTTTCTGGCACAAACCAAAAGCCACTCTCTGGCCTCCAACTGCTTCAGAATGCAGCAGCTCAGCTTCTTACTGGTTTTCAAACACGACATCACTTCAGCCCAATCTCGGCTCCTCTCCATTTGCCCACAGTTCATTTTCCAGTTGATTTTAAGACTTTACTGATCACTTTTAAAGCATGTCATGGTCCGACTCCAAGTTACATAGCAGAAATGTTGTGCCGACTTGCAGCATTAGATCCTCAGGTGAGCCCCCACAGACTTCTTTTATTGCGATTCCATATTTTTAGTGCTTCTCAAGCTTTTTATTGCTTATTGAGGTTTTATTGCTTCTATAATTTGATTCGGATTTATCATTAATGACACATCTCATTTTGCATTACTGCATTAGTTGTCTTCTTGTTTTAACTTCATCTTAATTGATGTATTTTCGCCTTCTGGATACTCTATTTTCTGCTCATCACTTTATGAACCCTTGATTTTAAAAACACCATGAAAAGAAAGTTATTATTATTGCTGCCAATGATCAGACTTATGGTAACTGTAGCTACAAACATTTTCAATACTTTTAAATACAAGGAATTAGAAATAAAGCCACACGTCTTGCAGTGCAAAGTCTAGCAACAACTGTACCTACGGATCTACTCTCTACGTAATACACTTGTGATGTTTTGTCCGGTGTTATTCTAGACTCTTCTTTCGCTTGTGTGGTTATATTTGTTCCAACATCTTTTTATAAATGACAAATTCCAACAACATTTCAAAGCTCATCATATATAAAACAATAATTTATTATTTCTCTCATTTTACAGGACATCAAATTGTGTGGCTAACTAAGGATTTGTTACGCTGTTATTCTGTTCAATACATGAAAACCTACAAAAGCGACTACAATGTGTGCTTCAACAAACACAGACATTTCAATTTCAACGACGAGAGAAGCATCTTTCTCTAGATATACGTACATACACAATGATATCATGTTATGATGTTCTCTACATTATGTAACAGATGGTACATCGCTGGTAGTGTTTAACTTTGGGAAATCAGCACCTTTCGAGAGAAATTAAAACTAAAAAAGTGAATTTGATACAAAAATTGTATTTTCTTAATTTACAAAAGTCCTTTTGAAAAGGATTACGTGTTCTACCTTGCAGGAAAATAGCATTGTTTCCATAAAAACATTAAGTATGTGTAACAGTAAAATACTGATAAGATATATAGTACGAACAAAATAAAGTAAAATAGTGTAAATGCTGGTTGTTTATGTATGGCACACGGTCTTTACACACTTCCAAAACCTTCCAAAAAGTCAAATATTGTGTCTTTGTTTTCAAAAATATCCAAAAGAGCAAGCACAAGGGTAGAAAAGGTTATTGAAAAATGTTTTCAAAATCATCCTCCTACAGCAGCCATGTCCGATTCACGTCACATCCAACCACCATTTAAATGTTCGTCCAGAAAAGGCTTTCCTTATTTCCTATTTACACAATGTTGCCACATTGAACGAGGCAGGAATCTCTACCCCAGCTGGGAGCGTCCTATGTACAGTCCGTTACAGTCTGTCCTCCTCTGGCTGACCTGCCACCTGAACTCAGAGCAGGACTTAAACTGTGGTCACAGACAGCAGCGAGTTGTAAACTCTTGTGCCGTCTGGTGACTTGGTACCGTGGGTCAGCAGTTCCTGGATGGTCATCCAGTTGTCAAATATTTTCTTATTCCTCTTTTTCATCATCTTTTTGTGGCTGAGTTCGATGATGTTGGGCTCCTTTTTGTCCTCTGCGCCGGACAGCTCCTTCAGACAATCGGCTCGGCTCTGCTTCATGAACTCGCGGCGCTGCCTCTGCTCCTTGGCGCGAACTGCGTGCTGCTTCCTCTCCTCTTTGCTCCAGTAGCGGCCCATCTTCAGCTCACTAATGGCGTCGTCGTCTGTGGTCATGCCGCTGCGCTCCTCGTGGATTCGAAGTGCACGCTCCCTCAGCAGCTTGTCCCGAACAGGCCGCTTTGTGATGTAACGTGTCCCGTCGCTGCGGATCTTCACCTTCCACTCCATCTTGGGCTCCAGGTCACTGGGGCTAATGGGGTCCCGGCACATGCTGACCAGACTCATCTGGCTCTGGGCATACTCGACAGCTGACTTCTGCTGGATCAACTGCATGTAGCTCTGGTAGTGTTGGGCGTGGGCAGGGATGTGAGCATGCTTGTAAGGTGAATGGGGAAAGCCACGCCCATTCTTACTGGACTCTCCCAGCTTCCTCTCTTTGCTCTCTGCCTGCAGTGCTCCATCTGGGTCCTTTGAGGAACCTCTGCTCCGGCTGGGGGCACAGGCTTCCTGGACAGGGGACAGAAGGGGCTTGAGGATCCTGCCGTTGGAGTTGGTGGAACCAGACGTTCCAGCTGGACCCTGGTTCTCTGCTCCCCGACGGAGTGAGTTATCTGGAGACAGTTCCAGAGTCAGTGGGGTGCTGCGGCAGCTCTCACCAGTGTTGTACGCACTGGAGCTGTCCTTGTCAGATTTCTCCGGCAGCTCTGTGATGTCTGACAGCTCATGGCGGCGAGCATCTATGCTAGTGTTGTAGTTGCGGAATCCGCTGTTGTGAAGCATCCAGGACTCGCGGCACTGCTCCCTCAGCTGCTGCATCTTGTGAGCACGGACGATATTCAGGCACTCCAGCTCAATGGTGCGCAGCTCTTCGTTGAGCAGCTCCAACTCCTTGTCCACACCATCCTGGTCCTGACCTTCTGCCCCACCAACCTGGCAGCAGAGGCCCTGGGCTCCACTGCTCCTCATCTGACACTTCAGCTCCAGAAGTTCTCTGAAGCGCTCGCACTCGTCGGCCGGGATGCCCAGGAAGTCGGTGTCGGCGTAGTCTGCGGAGATGAATGACTCGCTGCTGAAGGGCAGGTCGGTGCTGCCAAGGGTGTCCTGGCTGTAAGTCAGCTTTCTGCAGCTGCCCAGCGTGTTGGAGGCCGTGGTCTGGTCGTCGCCGAGGTTCTCCTGCTCCGAGCTCTCGTCGTTTCGTGTACTTTCGTCTGTGCGACCGACGCCGCTGTCCTTCTCGTGGTGGTTGGAGAGCAGCGTGGCTGTGTCAGTGGTGCCTCCATCCTCCTCATGCTTCTTCTGCAAGAACAGACAACGGAGTGAATCCAAGGTGAAAGACAAGGTGCTAAAACACAACAGTCAACTTTACTGAAAAAATCTTATATGGTGTAAAAACACAGGACAATGTGGTGGGTAAGTCTTGTTTTTCCATGTTTATAGGACAAATATCAGAGCAATTTGACTCCTGATGATTCTGTGAATGTTTAGAAAATGCATTAAATTTGCATTAAAAATACAAAAGAAAACAATGATTCTTGCAAATCATATATGTAAATATTAAGATTAACAGTTTAGTAAGACAATTTATCTGCTATTAATATTACATCTACTTCATTCACAGCTATTCATTTAACCGTTTGATTAAAACTGGACTTATAACAGAGGCCTTGTCAATGAGCTTGACCTTCTCATTATTAAAGTCAGTTTCTGTTAATAGAAGAAACCATTGAAAACAGTTGAACAGCTGTCACCCTCAGCAGAACTGCCTCGGCCAGAGTAATCTATAGACGAACATATGTGCTGATTGATTGTCTGTCTTCACGCTGTGCACGTCTGCGCATGTCTGTGTACCTGCTGCAGCATGCTGGCAGTGAACTGCATGGCCTGATGGTGCTGCTGCTCCAACATATCCATGTGGAGGTCATCCAGGAAGTCGTTCCTGTCATCATCCATCCAGCCCTCGTCCAGCTGAGACGCAGCGGAGAGAGGAGACGCCTCATTAGATGCAAATGCTCAAGTTTTGATCCAACCCCCCCAACCCCACAAAAAAAACAAGGAACATCTGCTATTGAATCTTGTTTGTTGGCTCGATAACAGAGCTCAGCCTGAAGGACACCATATTTGGTTCCATAAGTGACCATATGAGTTGAGATGTCTAGTTGTCATTAACCTTTACTGAGTTCACACCCATAATGACACCCTAATTACCTGGATCTCTGGTCTGGCCACCAGCAGAGAAATATTCTGGTTGCTCTCGCTGGTCAGCAGTGCTACGGCGTCCTCTCGATTTTGGATCTCAACACCATTGATCTGGATGGAGACATAATGAACTATTCAAAAGCTGGATCTGTTGTAACATAGTAATTGTTTGCAGTTTGTGCATTTACGCAAAGCAACAGCTGCAGCTTGAAACAATCAAATACTACAATGCAAAATAACTGAATTCTGCTTTGTTTGTAATAATAGTAATTTGTTATGTTTGCAAATGAATTCAAGAGATCAGAACTGCAGAGAAATATAAGGAGATCTCACCTGTATGATTTTGTCACCTTCTCTAATTCTGCCGTCCTTTGCAGCAATGCTGTTTGGATCAATCTAAAATGAGAAAGTGTCACACTTATGAGTCAAAGTGAACATCATCACTGCGGACAGGTCAAGCGGTTCATATTTTCTTCATGCTTAAGTAGATTTAAGCACTATCCTGCAACACACACCTCACTAATGTAGATCCCAGCCTCATCCTCATCGTCAGTCCTGTAACAGATCGTCAGGCCGAGCTTGTCTTGGATGTTGGCTCGGTACAAATCCACCTCCTGGTAAGAGACAAATTCACATCTCAGACACCTGAAATGACTTATATTTCCACAGCTGAGCGGAAAACTTCTGTGTATTTGTATATACAGTATGTGTTTCTGGAACAAACCGAATGTATTGACTACGAAATGGGATCACAGAGCAACAGTGATCCATCACTTTAATGAATCTTTCAGATGGACGCAGGGAGCCCATTGGCTTTAGTTGGGGCTCACTGACAGAATGAGAGATGATGCAGTGGACTGCAGACGGGCAGAGTGCCGTTTTTCACTTGTCAACACCTGTAATCTTATAGATACAGATAAAGATATGAGCAGCGCTGGCCTTCGAGGGCAGAGGACAGACTCTGTGAGGGTTAAGTCCCCCAATAGTGGGTTGCAGCTGAATATAAATCAACGTCTTAAATGAAGACATTTTGGAAAGACATTGAGTCTTTTGCCAAAAGTTAGATGAGAAGCTTGATACCATTCTTATATCTGTTCTGTAAATGTGCAGCTACAGCCAACAGCTAGTTAGCACAGCACAAAGCAGGGTAACCAGGGAGGAACAGCTAGTCTGCCTTTGTCCAAAGGCATTTAAGGCTTACGAATTCACAAATTACATCTCCTTTGTTTAATCAGTACAAAAATCAAAGGACATATAACAATACAATCATAAAAAATGAACGTAGCGACCATGACGTCATCCGTTGGTTTGTGGACCACCATTTTGAAGCCTTGACTTTGGCATTTGGTCATGGCCATCTTGGTCTTTTGAAACATAACCTGCTTTACTGCCTATTTTTTCCCTAAATGGGACCATAATTTACAAAATAAACATCATGCTTCATTTAAGAAGTCTTGAAACTGCTGATTAAGACCATAAATTCTACTGGAAAATGTATATTGAGGTTAAAAATCAAGTAAAAAGCACTGTCATTTCTCATAGATTTTTATACAGTCAGACTTCTTTCTACAACCAGAGGAGTCGCCCCCTGCTGCCTGTTAGAAAGACTGCAGGTTTAAGGCACTTCTGCATTGGCTTCACTTGGTCCTTAATTTAAATACAGTCACTTTTATTTGTTTTATGTAGCTTGCATCATTGCAGCATAAGCAACATTAGGAATTTATTTGTAAATCAGTTGTGGGGAAACATTTGTAGTTTTACTGTAGCGTCGTATGCTGGATCAAACTCCCAAAATAATTGTGAGTTTGTAGTATGAGATATTCACAGACTATATAAAAGACGTGTGTAACCTCTGGGTCTGAAAACCTAAACTCTCTCTGACAGCAGGAGACGACGCCTATTTTTGCAAAAACAGAAAAAATAAAAGTCTATGAGAAAATGGCCGTATGCTTTCCTAACTTTTTGAATACAGCACGATGTAAATAATGGTCCGATTAAGAGTAAAATAAACGATAAAGCAGGGCATGTTTTAGGGCAGGGCTACCAGCTTGAATAGAGAAAGTTATCGATTGGCCAAATCACAAACTCAAGGTTTCAAAACAGTGTTTGACCAATAGGTGGGGTCACGTGACAAGGACCATCTTTCATATGCAGTCTATGGTATACATGCAAAAGCATCTACTTTAACAACACCTTGCTATAACTCTGTTATAAGTTTAAAGGAGAAGTAGTTGCAACTGGCTGCTGGAGTCTCTGCTGGACCTTATTGCAAGAATTGCCAGAATCACAGACTATTCTTCCACCTTGCTTCAAATCAAAAATATTTAACAGAATCAGGAAGGAAAGCTAAAAGTGTGTGTCCATATGGCATTTTTCTCCAGCAGAAAAGTTGCCTGGGTGTTGGGGAACGCTTCATCAACTACGCTGCACGTGGGTTTTGTTTCTATGACAACAATATCTTGACAGCATATCACCCCTCTGTTGTATGATCGACCAGCCTCGCCCCTGGTTGTCATAATTTCTCCGTGACATATTATGCAGCTCGAGATAGTCACGGCCAGAACAAGCTTCTCTTCAATTTTCTTGGTTATCAGGGTGATGAGGCCTGTCCATATGATTGGTTGCCTGCAGAGGAGTCACTGTGATGACACCCGTGGCATTCTGAAAAGATCTGTAATAGGAAGCACTCCGAAAGAAGCCACAATGCGTTCAAAAAGACGCTGTGTTCAGTGCCCTGCATATGCACTTTCCTCATTAGGAATGACTGAGAAAAAGACACTTGTGCACAGAAATAACACTATATGGACACTTTCAATACCAATGTACTAAAGTTCACTACTAGTAGTCACACATCCCATGATCTAAAACGAAACTGATCAGGACCCAAACAGAGAGTCCCAGGACCATTTGACAGCCATTTCTTTCCAAGATGGAGAGTGCTGCTTTAAGGACACTGGGGTCAGTCAGTGTTTGTCTGCTGCACAGCCTCATAGTTCCTCTATTATTAATATATCAGTAGGTGGGTGAGGTTTAATGAGAGGGGGGTGTCGGGGTTGCTGAAGGTCACTGAAGGTGCACAACAGAGGTTTGATCATGGCCTCATCCAAGCATTGTTAGAGTCATCAGATTCATCACCGCAGCCCTATTATCTGTGCCATCTAATTATCCACCGGGCCTCATCTCCACGGCGTAGGAGCGGAGGAAGACTTATTAGGTGCTGTCACTAATAAGTAATGATGTCACCGTTGTGCATCTGCTGGAACAAACCAGCAACTCGATTCCTGTCTGGCTTACATCTCGGTGTCTGTATGCAGGG